>CM044885.1:5995162-6604030 GCA_024500025.1 Syzygium aromaticum | reverse complement strand
TTTAATCAACAAAAACCCCAAACTGGTACACTTGTGACAATTTTACCCTGAACTATTTCTTTAATCACCAAAAACCCCACACTAGTACACCTGTGACTATTTGACCTCCGAACTAATTTTTTGACCACTAAAAACTCCAAACTTGTACATTGGTGACAAATTTACCATTTGTTAGTGTCCATTAAATTATATTAATATCACAAGAAATCACAAATTGATAAACTTGTGACAAACAAAGGGCTAAAACCCAAAATCGGTACACATGTCAATTATAACATGTCATTAAACTTAGCAATTTGACAGTAAAATTTAACGGAAACTAACGAAGGGTAAATTTGTCACAAGTGTACCAGTTTGGGATTTTTGGTGGCCAAAAAATTAATTCGAGGGTAAAATTGTCATAGGTATACTAGTGTGAGGTTTTTTATAGTCAAAAAAATAGTTCGGGGTAAAATTGTCATAGGTGTACCAATTTAGGGTTTTTTGTGGTCAAAAAAATAGTTTTAAGTAAATTTGTCACAGGTGTATCAGTTTGGGATTTTTCGTGGTATTAACCCTTATTTTTTTTCCTTTTATTTGGCCGGCAAGGTCACAGCTCTCACCTAGGCCCTCACCAGATTTGGGCAAAGACAACATCGCCTACAACCAGCAAAGGCTTGCTGGCCCTCACCGACCATAATGAAAGGCAAAAAAAAAGGAAAGAAAAAAACAAAAAAGAAAAGAAAAAATATAAAAAGTTATAAAAAAATTCAAAATATTTTTAAAAATATCCATGTCAGCTCCACGTAGAATGGTCGGCATTCACGTTAATGATTTCTAATCAAAATTGGTCAGATTGACTCAATTGGTAAAATGTAAAAAGGTTTATTACTAAATTGACACAATTAAAAAATATCCCTATGAAGATTTTAGAGTACTTATGAAAACACTAGACCCTTAGAAACTTCAAGGCTTGCTTGGTCATCTTAGCCACCTCCATATGACCTATTGTGCATTGAAAACCTCTAGTAATTCATATTTTGCCCCACCCAATCAAGCAACGCCCCTTGGCGCTCTCAATTCAGAGTCCTTCACTTGCCCGATCGAATCCTTCCCTTAAATCATCGACTCCCTTGGAGGTCGGTGATTCGTTTTTTTATCCCATGTGGTTCAGTCTTTCTTTTCTTGACTTCATGATCTGCACGGCTCTTGAACCCCAACTCATTCCATAAGCGATTCTCCCTCGGCTTGGCCAACTCCGTGTTGCTCAACATGTCCCTTGCATTCGGAAAAACAGCAAACATCCCTTCTTGAGCTGGCTTGGACGCCACCAACTCCTCCTTTGGCCTCTCCAAAGGTCGTGGCGTTGCCCTCGACTAGGCCACAGGCTTCTCAACTCTCGGCCTTCGCTCGCGAGTTCTATCTCGCAGATGGTCATGGTTGACGTCAACCCATAAATCATCCACCCCTATTAATTACAACAATCCTCTAAAATACAAATCCATAATACCCCTAGAAATATTCTCTAGTGTATGGAATTCCTAAACTCCTAGAAGTTTTAAGGCTTGCTGGATCATCTTGGCCACCTGCTTGGTTTGTTGTGCCCTAAAAACCTATGATCCTTGACACGTAACTCTGAGTAGATAGAAGTATTATGGTCGCGGGTGAGTTCGAATGAGGCAAATTAGGGCTTGCAGTGATTGAGAATGGGTCTCGAGCGACGAAACTGCTTTGGTCACTGGAGACCTATCTCTTGCGACCAAAACACAAGAGTGAGTCGCCAAAGGATCTATAGAGAACAATAATTTCGTTAGACTCCGTTTTGTCGATCTTTTAGCGACTAAGTTGTAGTATTTGGTCGTTAGAAGTACACTTCTGACATCCAAAGGCAAATTAGTCGTTAGAGGTATACTTCCAGCGATTACAACACAAAACAAAGTTCGAGAGGGTAATCTATAACTTTTTAAAGTCGGCGACTACTATACAACGATGTCACGAATTCATTATGGTAATATCGAGCCCTTAAAAAAATTGGGGGCTACAATACAACATCCTTCATCCAGCAAGTTCAATGAACTGAATCTACCCTATAATTTTCCAGCGAGCTCTCTGTCGCAACATATCATCATGCACGAGTTTTGACCAGAGAATTTATTGCTCCTATCATTGAACTTTTATTCGATTGGCCAGGGATTTAGGCACGAGTGGTGATGAGTGGCATAATCAAAAGCGACGACACTTTCTTGCCTGATCACTCTTTAATGGGTTCACCACTCACTGCTCGCATAACAGCACTAAGGTTGACTAACTACTGAACATGTTTCCACCATCAACAAGAGACAGAGACAGAGACAGAGACAGAGAGACAGAGAGACAGAGGTCAACATGTACAATGAAGTAGAATAAGGAACTAGAAAAGCAAATGAATGAGAAGCATGGAGCATGTGCTTGACACCCACTTCTGGTTCAATGCAAGTGAAACATCGATCCAAAACCCCATCACCAGTGATCAAACCCAAGTTAAGGAACAGTTGGCTCTTTTTAGCCATGTTCTGTTGCTCTCTCTCTCTCTCTCTCTCTCTCTCTCTCTCTCTCTCTCTCTCATGGCTTTCTTGTGTGGTCGTGGCTTGTTTTTTTAACCCGAGAGAGAGCACTCTTCGAAAGCTATTTGGCTTCTTGGCCCAGGACGACCAGTTCTTCGGTGAAAGCCGTGCTTTATTCAGTTAGCATGATGAAGTTGGACCTTTTACATGGTCGCTGAATCTAATCATAACCAGCTTGACAGAAGGAAAAGATTCCAATCCAACCGATACACTTGTCGTTCTTGTCGTTAACCCAAATGCCAATTCAGCTGTGTCGGGTCGCGCCCCAATTCCTCATGCTTTTCCGTTCGTGACTAACTCCGATGCACTCAATTCGTCTGTGTGGTCGAATGAGATAGGCATTACGCAAGCCCTACCTAATTTTTTGGTGTGTGAATTGGGTCAACATTTATTAGGATCACTCGAACGTGCTCCTTCTATTTGGGATTGCCAAATAAGTGAAACTCGGTAAAATATATATATATAAACAATATATGACAAGGCATATACTCGTTCTAACTTCGATAATGAAAAGATTTCACAAAATTTGTTGGTAAAGTCAAGAACTGCGGACAAAAAACTAGAAAGGACTATTTCAATTCTAAGAGAGCAAAAGCTAGTTTTGTTCAAAATTGTCCAAAATGAGGAACATTGTGAAGTGTAGGGTCCCAAAGGAAGAAAATTTCTACATTCTCGTAATAATTTCTATGTGAAAGAAATCGCAAAATTTGGAAAAAGCATACCATAGCAATTAGTACCCAATTCAATACATAGGATGCGTTTGTTTCACTAAAAATTTCATAATAAAATAGAATATTTTTTATGAAAGTCATTTTCGATGAAAATTGTTAGTTTTCATTTGTTTAGTGATTTAGAGAAAGTGATTTCCTTTTTGCAAGAAAGGGAAGTTGTTTCTTTCAATCTAAACTTGTATTAATCCATAAAAAAACGTATTTCATAAATTGATTAATTTTTCATCATTCATACACCGGAAAATCGGAAAATAATTTCCCCAAAACGGTTTTCTTTCAAACAAACGAACCAGTACTAAAAAAGCAATTGGCTACTTTGGAAATCCTCTTCTCATATGTTCCATCCATACTCTACTCTTTGACTCCTAATTCGCTACAAGCAGAGAGACGTGGTGGATTAAACTCGTTCGATAATCAATGGATAAGATATCAAATGAACAAGAGGGTGCTGAAAAAAGGAGCAAACAACATCTTCAACGTACGAGAACAATGATATATGGCCAAGTGGCAGTGTCCTTTTCAAATTCAAATTGAGATTATTTCCAATGACTACAAGAAACATGTCTATGACAAGTTACTTCCACCGAAGTAAAAAAAGTTAATGAATATTCATCATCCCGAGACGGTTATTTTACAATTGTAAGGATCTATGTATACCTTGCGATATTCCAATATATGACATTAGGTAAGATGAGTCTACGTGATACTTAGAGAAAAATTGGAAAAATTATCTAATCAGTCCTACACTTATTGTATGAATGTTAGTTCAGTATTAAACTTTACAATTTTGCAAATTTTGTTATAAACCTTTACATAAAATTCCAACGTTGTCCTTTCGGCTAATTCTCGTCAAAAATTGCCGACGTGGCAATGTGCCACGAAGGACGACTGGCGATGACTAGACCACCACGTCTGCTATTTCCAACAAAAATTGATCAAAAGGAATACATTAAAATTTCATACAAAGGTTTATGATTAAATTTGTAAAAATAAAAAGTTTAGAACTGAATCGGTATTAATATAATAGATTCAGGACTGATCGGAGGTAATTTTTTCGAAAATATTGCTACCCGATTAAGAATACTAAGTGATGCGATAGATATTAATCGGGTGCCGGAACAAATTGCGATAAAGGGTTTTGAATGGATATGGTGTTACTCTAATATATATTTCCGTCGAAATGGGAGATTTCAACCCATCATGCGCACTCGACACAACTATAAAGCCCAGGTAAAATGATGCTGTGGAGGACCATTCGTGTCCGTCTTTTGTGCGAGGAGAACAGAGACCGTCCCATCAGATCTTAGTACGGTCGGAAGAGCAAGATTTCATTAGCTCTTAGCGAGTGACATGCATCCAAAATGGATGATTGAAGGTGGTTTGGTGATAGCTGAATTTTTTCAAAAAAAAATCTTCTCATAAAATATGTAATAAGAATGGATATGATTGCTAGTTGTCATGAGGACACTAGCTCCATTTTTTTTTAATGATTTGAAAAAATGATTCTCATCACCTGACATAATTAATTAATAAATAATATTTTTATTATCAATAATAATTTATATTTAAATATTTTCATAAACGATGAAAGTATTTTTCACATCATTAGTTTTTATAAATGATATAAGCGATTATTTTTAGAAAAATATTTTTCAATCATTCATTTTTCATAAAATAAATAGATAATATTGAAATGACCATAGTATTTTCTTTTATTTAAGATAGAAAAGCTGTATCTTCCTTACTCAGCACCTCACGTTATTGACTTCATTACATATTTACCTCTAACCCAATTGATCAAATACTCTATCGCACCAACAGTATGCTATTTTTATTTTCAGTTCTTAAATCGAGTTATCAATTAAGATCCAAATGTTTGGCTCAAAAAAAAAATCCGCAGTCTACTTTGTCCACTCATAATTGAACGATTTGATTACTGGTCTTGTGTAAAATTTTCTTTACCTGATGCTGTATGTTCTACTTTTCCTTTTAAGCTGGAGATGTCAATTTTTCTAAAAACTGTTTGTGGATAAATATACAGTATTGCCACTTAGGACCGACAATATATAAACTAGAATTGGCCAAACCTCAAATCATTGCATTCATGCACCTGGACCAATAATGATTCGTATTCCATTTATTTAAGTGGCCATAGCCCAACCGCACGTTTAATCAATTTTTAATTAACCAAGGTCAATAAATTGTGCTACAGCTGTTTTTTGGTTGGCATTTTCTTTTGTCTCCTAAAAGTCCTACTCCTATGGCCAAGCTGAGGATTACAAATGATGCAAAATGGATACCCATACTTAAATTTTATATCAGGGAAAAAAGTAAAATAAACAGTTTTATGACCCCCATAAATAATTATAATATGATATAATGGGGACAAAAGCATTATTGCTGAAAAAGGTTTTAAATGTGTTGTTCGGGACTTATCTGATTATAGAGTTTTCGCTTTTGAATTGAGCAAAAACTATTTACACTTGGAATTTTATTTTATTTTGGTCGAAACACTTGGAATTGAATTTGCACTTTTGTAATTGATTATTTCATCTGCTGCCATGCATGAAGGTATTCTTGTTACAAATATATTGAACTCCCTAAAACTTGGAAGAACAAAAATAAATTTAAGATCGTTTTCAATTTTGTATATGTTTATATATTTTAAATTAATTTAAATATCTTAAATTTATGTTCTTGAAATTTAGACTAAATTTTTAGCTAATAAAAGGGATGAACCTTTGGTGAGACACCGAGGCTTCTAACTTTTATGTCCAAACTTCAATTACGGACAAGATACACAACAACTACTTTTGGCAAAGTTCAATAAAATTGTAAAACTTATTTACAATACGCAATCCTGAATCTTAAACCGCTCAATACAATTACGTTAGAAACCTTTTTTCATAAAAAGTACACCGAAATTGGCGACATGACAATAATCAATTGAACTCTTTCAATACAATTAAGTTAGAAACCCTTTTTCATTAAAAAAAAAAAGTACACCGAAATTGCCCACATGGCAATATTAATTAAACTCTTCCGACATATATTTAGGGCTTGATTATATTTATATTCGGGATTTTGTTGTACCAATTGAAATACTTAAGATCCGATTACTTTTTTTCAATAAAAATTCAAAACTTTGTTGCATTAATCGATATATTTAAGGCTCAATTTAACTTTTCTACAAAAGTTTAGACCTAAAATTAAAATGTTACAGTTCGATTACATTCTATTGTGACCTACCAAGACGGACCTCAAGGGTGTTTAATATATTGCTAAGTAGGCGTCAATAATCTTCTCAAGAGATAGCGCTTTCGCTTTACATAGACTCTTCTAAGCCCTACCATTACTTGAGCCTTGCTGTGGAGTAGCCACTAACCTTTATTAGGGGTGTGCAAAAGAACTGGAAACTGCCCAAACCACCTAGAACCGAACCGTACCAACCCAGAACCGGTGGTTCCTAAGGAAACCGATGGGTACCGGTCTGGTCCCCGGTTCCAAGTGTGGAATCGCCAACTTACCCACCCGGACCGGACCAATAATATAATATATATTTTATTTAATTTTTAATTTAAAAAAAGAAAGAAAAATCATAAATCCCTAAATGTGAAACTTGCTCAATACTCTCACTCTCTCACTCTTCTTAGTCGACACTTAGACCTAGTAAGTAAAAGCCCATGCTTTCTTGATAGTAATTGGCGAAGGTGGGATGATAACATATAGAAAAGCTTTGACAGAATGGTAAGGGAGCTGTCTATCTCTCTCTTTTCTCGTTTAACTTTATTTACTCATAGGTCTTTCAAATCTTCCTGTTCACTTTAATATCGAATAAACAAGGCCACAAGTAGATTCTGTTCAATACCACAGAAATGATGTTGCACTGCATCAATCAACCCAAACCAATAAAAACCATTGTAGTATGAACATATTGATGATGTGTAATTTTAATTATTCCAGAATCTTTTTTTCCGTTGCATAGTTCCTTGTTGCATATTACAATGCCGATGTGTGAAACTTGGTAAGACTGGTTCCATGGAACCAACGAACGGTTCTCGGTTCTAATTTTTTGGAACCAGTCCTTAGTAGGCGATTCCCAGTTCTAGAGTGGGAACTGCTCACTTGAACCATACACACCCCTAACCTTTACAAGGCCGATTCGAAAATTCAATTACATTAGAAATTTTAACACGTGTTAATTGGTACATTTACCTCTTCAGGAAAAACATTTCCATGTGGTTCGCGATTCTTTTTTATCTTAAGCTGCATCAGTGGGTTCACGTATTGTTTAACACCAAAGATCATTGAAGAAAAAATAAGCAAGCATTCTAGATGGGATAAATAAATGAATGTAAACCAGCAAATTAAAAAAATCAACTCGATATAAGCTTTACTTATAAGGCCCTAAAAAGGAATTGAGCAATTAAAGGGATTAAATATAAATCCTAATCTTGAATAGTCAAAATATTTTGAACGGGTGTCTGTCATGCATGGACATTCCCTAAAACAAACTAGCGTATGAATGAACAAGGATTATATGATGTGAGATGCAAGTATATAATTTAAATACCTATTTTCCTAAAACTCATGCATGAAAAAGTATATAAAAGCTACCTAATATGTCGCAAACATGCAAAGATGTGCGTGATCCTATATTGAGTTTTTATATATGGGAAATATGTCTTAAATCCAATATGCATTATATATATCATATGTCTTTCCTAATTCATGATATGTAAAAATGTCAACTAAAGATGCAAATGCTCTAAATGTGTAAAGATGCTTATTCATGAAATCCAATATTATATCTATAATGCACTAAAATTATTTTTTTATGTTTTTTTTGGTCAAAATTTTTTATGTTCAATTGTAAAAAAAAAAACTCCAAATCTACAATGATCTTTTATTAACATGCTGCGATAAAAATACCTCAAAAAAATGCGAATTCAGTGAAGAGATGATCCGTCAGTTCTTGCAAAGCAAATAGTTAGGACTCCAAACGAAATGAGTGGCTTTATAAAGGACAATTAGAAAGGAGGGAAATTTGTCCAAAAAATCCTAAATCTATTATGCAATGGTCAATTCAGTCATAAACCTTTCAACTATGTCAATTTAGTTCTAAATATTTTGATAATTTGCCAATTTAGTTCTTTCAGCCGTCCTTGGCTCCCTTAATCAATCATATGAGGGGAGGCTTCGAACAAACCAAGGACGGTTTGAACTTCCACGGGTTAGCATGAATAAAAGTAATTCATGAGAGGGAGACTAAAGCATGGCTACCATGCTGTACCGTTTGTGAAATTCCAACGTTGAAAGGATTGAACTTTTATCTCATGTTAAATAATGACTGGCTCACATGTAAATTATGCGACGTTTATAAGGATCCTATGTTTGCTTTAGATAGAAATAATCCAGGAAAATGACGAAGAGAACAGTCCAAGAACACCTGTTAGTCAGGTATCTCTCCAGTTTTTTCCCCTCAAGGGAGTGCTTCTTGATGTTGGTTAGCCATCTCCGTCGTCCAAACTCAACACACCTGTGAGTCACGAGATTCTTTCCCTTATAGAGTCAAGCGGACAGATGATAACATGGGGATCACACGGGTTTCGGGTTCCTTCGAATTCGGATTTGATTCGCAGATCAAGTTCGACTATCTAATCCCCTAAATCTCCAGCCAGACTTAGACTCTATCCTAGGCAAGTTCATCGAGTTCATCGATCACATCAGTTGTGGTTTATTAGCATGAATTCATTCAGTTGTTGGGGTGTTAAGATGAGACATGGATTCGAAAACCTCCGAATTTAAACGAGAATCAGACTAGTGATAGGTATATGCAGTCCGGAACCCCTAACTATAATGATCCAAGAAAATCTAAAATGCGTAAATGACATGTTAAATGAAGGATAATTATTACTTTTTCTTTTTCTTTTATTGGCTGAGAATAAATATCAGCAAATCTAACCCGGGTTAGGAATGTCTACCAAATGTTTATTAAAAAAAAATGCAAGAACGAAAAGCTTAATGTATAAAGTATTCTCTTTTTGAAGGAAAGCAGGTCCTAACTTTTTTCTTTAAAATACATGAAATGGGGCCTTTTGTATACGTATCCCTACATTTTCCTAGCTTTTCTATCCAACAGTTGGTTCTAAAAAAAATGAGTAGTAATGTGCTTCGAAAAAGAGCTTTAGTTTGCTCTCTTCACTCTCTTTCGAGCAAAGATCGACAACGACGCCAAATCTAGATAATATTATGAATTCAGAGCCGCCATCATCCACTTTCAAGAAATCAAATATTATTCCAAAATATTGCTTGTTGTCCCTCTTTTCCCTAGTTTTTTTTTTTAAATAAACAAAGAAAAGTACCCATTAAGAAAAGGGAAAGAAATCAAATATTATTCGAAATTGTTGAATCTCAGTCCTTAAACCCCTTCAACCAGGAAAAAAATAAAGCCTGCAAAGTGATTGTAATTCAATGGAAAATCCAGCAGTGACCCAATGAAAATGGGTAATTTCTTCATGTCAACGCTTTTAATCAATAAGCATGGGAAAAATATTCAGAAAAAGAGCGGAAAAATTTGAAAAATAAGGAGCTATGTGAAAGGATCTATCGTGTGTGTGTGTGTGTATATATATATATCAAGAAGAGTGATCTTGCATATGCATGAGTCTTAGACTCTAGGCACGTGAAGTATTGACCCTCGATAAAATAATTATAAGAACGTTTTAGAAGAGTGGAGTAGCTATGCCGATCGTCCCTTCCCCATTTCATTTCACTTATTTTGTGTGCATATCTGATTCATTCATGCAATTAAATAAGAGTTAATTTCTTCATTCCGGGTGCACACATGACAAATTATTAGCATGGCCTCAGAGGACTATTTCGATGGGCTTAGAAGCCATTCTACTTGGCGACAATTGAGTTTTCTCCAATAAAAATGACTAAAAGAATATAAATATATGAAAATACTTAAAGGAGGCTTTAAAATGGTAATGCTCATATGAATATTTCGTGCTAAAAATGTCACTCTGAAACTGTTGAAATTTAAAAAAAAATTAAAAAAATAGAAGAGCCAAACTTAAACACCCATAATTAATCAAACGGCATGATGTTAACAACAAAAAAAAAAGTCCCAAGAATGACACAAGGCATTGAATTATGGACATCTGTAAAGGTTGGTACATGAACGAAAGACTTCTGTTTGACTCATTCAGTTCATCCACTATTCGTGGATATCATCATTAATGAGAAGATCGTGGACAAGTGCACTACTACCATCTTACTATAAATAGGTAAAAAGACAGTACTGTATAGACACAATTTATATGTAATGCAGACAAAACTAATGATTACAAAGAAAATATTATAAAGAGACGTGCAATTTTTATTCTGCACGAGCCCTATTATTAGATACCAATTATAGGGTTATGTTTTAAAACAAAACCCGAAGTGCACTTGTTAAGTAATCAAACAAGAAAGTATGACAATTGTCAATTCACTATTGTTCTCATGATATACAAAATCAATATTATGAAAATCGAATATTTACTAATTAATAATTATGTTAACAAGTGGCTCAAATACAAGCCTTATAATTTGTAAATGGATCATCAATTTGGATCATCATTTGTTAAATAATCAAATAACGGAATATAAAAGTTTTCAATCCATCATTGTTTTCGCAGGATGCATTATTATTGTCATGAAAATCGAATATTTCTCTAATAAAGGATTTTATGCACAAATATCTTGAGTCACTCGCTAACGAAAACTTTTTACAAATCATTGTATATTAGTATTTCTTTTATTGGTAGTTTTAGAAAGTCAAGATGGAGTGCTGATGAATCGCACTACTAAAAATAGCCAATGGCGAGCCGACAGCGTTTCCAATCACTTACCTAGGAAAACAACAAAGAGTCACTAAATCAGCATGCCACTATCCCAGGCCTTATTCATCAAGCTAGATATGTTCTATCTGACTAGATTTCCTGCCCTAGTTACAAGACGAAGAGCATTCCAATTTTGTGACATCAAATCATTGTACCTTTGTAGGTTAGTCAAAGTCTTAGTATTCTTTTACCAAACAGCTTGTAATTACATATTGATAGTGTCATTGTCTCCTACATCAGCCTCCTACCCAAATACAAATGTCTCCAAATTATACTAGCTGTCTCTCTCTCTCTCTTTTCTCACTCTAGAAGCCCTCCAAAGAATTTTCTTTTAAGGGCCATTTTGAGATTCATCGAATTGAAAAGCATTTCCGACATTGGTATGAACAAATGCATCCAATTTGTGGGTGCATTCATTTAAGTGAAAGAATTCTTCGCGAGTTGATTTTTTCAGACTTTCACACGTTTGCTTTGCCGAAGATAATGAGTCAATAAAAAATTATTTTCGATCAAAGAAAACATTCGTGCTTAAAATTAGGAAAATGAATACCCTAATCTAAAAGGAGAAAATATTTTCCTTGAAATGAAATCATTTTTTTTATTAAGAAACTTTCCTCGAAATAAATACCCCTATATTTAATAAGACATTAAAAAGGGAAATATCTATAATGAGACGAGGGCAATAGTCAACCATCTTACCCTAGGGCCCAAGATGCACGCACGTGTGCGCACACGCGCACGCACGTGTGCACACACGCGCACACATATATATGGTTTCTAAAAAAAAAAATTTGGGTTATATTTCAAAAATCTCCCTTCTGTCCTAAGATGACACGATAATTCTGTTAAATGAGGTTGAGATTGACATGTGTGCAGTTGTCCATTCGTCTTTTATTTTTTTAAAAGTGTTATCCAGATCGCTTAGAGTTTCCTTTAATAGCAGCCATTTAAGAAGGCCCATTCCTTGGTGAGTTTCAATTTTTAGGCCACAATTATCATGTGCCAACCTATTATCTCATATATAGTGTCCTCAAATGCCATTTCATTCACTAATAAATCCAGACATAGGTCCACTTTACCTTGGTCCACATAACGTTCAATCAAACCTAGGGATCAGTAGCCGGACCTGATTAGGCCGAGAACTAAATCGAACCGGCCTTACCCGAATGGTTCCAAGCCAGTTCACACGAGGACCGATTCTATTCCCAGGTAAAAAATTTGAGAACTGGTCTTGACTGGTTTGGTTTCCGATCTTATGCCTTGAGCCAATCGGTTCTAGCCATGAACCGGCCTTACCCAATGACCGGTTTAAAATCAAAACTTACGTTAGGTCACTTTTAACTTGCTCGGCCTCTCTCGTTTCTCACATTCTCACTGCGCTTTGATTAGATTTTCCAAGATATTCAGGCGTGGGATGAAGGAACAAACAGTAAGGACGTAGGACCAGAATGAGGTGAAGCTTCCTGTGAAGTTGGTTTCTGTCTTTATCGATTCTATTCTAGGTGATTGCTTTCGCATTACTGTTTTCTGAAGTTGGTCAAGCAACTGTAAGGTTCCTGGCTTGTTCTTGTACTACATGGTGCAATATGACACGATTATCACGAGTCTATGAGTAATTCTGGTGTCGAGGAAGTTGGAAAAACAGTTCTTACATGGGACAAAATAATCTGCTATTTCAATGCCACATGATCTTTGTTTGTCGTAAGTACTTTTCCGACGTTCTGCACAAGTTTGTGCAACTTATTTTGAGTCCCGAACTTTCATAATCAAAAACTTCATTAGTATAAGGCGCCTCTGTCACCACCTGGCCTGCAGAAAAAAGAAGTAAAATAAAATTGACCAGTTTCAAGGCCGATCAATTTGGTTCCTGATTCTAAAAGCTGGGAACCGACTCATTTGGTTCCTGAATCTAAAAGCTAGGAACCGACTCTAACAGGATAAGTTCCAAGTTCTTAATCTGAAATCTACCTATCCTAAAACTAATCATCTCTACTCAAACCCACACCAAGCTAAAGTTCTATGTCGAATGCGCATGAACAAGCTGAATGATGCAAGACTTGGTTTAACGGCTCGTACCAGGCTCTATAAATTTCCTACCCATATTTCGTGTTCGAGTGGGCTTTTGCCAGTAAGATAGCGAATAATAATCATTCTGTTCCCAAATAAATTCCTGAACCAGAAATAGATTTTTCTATTTCTGGTTCTTGTATGAGTTTTTGAAAAAAAAAAAAAAAAACCCGTTTGATAACGACAAAAAATCTCTATTTCTAGAACAGAAACTCGTTTGATAACAACACAAAATTTCTATTTCATGAAACAAAAACCCGTTTGATAAATAACAGAAAATTCTATTTCCAGGAACATAAATTCATTTTTTTAGAAATGGAATAAAAATAATAAAAAATCCGAAAAATTCATAAAAATCTTTAAAAAAATTCAGAAAATCCCAAAAAATTGAAAAATTCCAAAAAAATCATTAAAATGTCGAGAAAATAAAAAATTCAAATTTCGAGAAAATAGGAAATTTGTTGAATTTTTTCAAAAAAAATCAAGAAATCAAAAATTTCAAAATTTCACAGAATTACTTAGAATACCTGTGGCCACCCACTTTTAATGAAATTTAAATTTTTTTAGGTGCCCAAAAAAAATCAAAAAATCAAAAATCTCAAAACTTCACTGAATAGTTTAGAATACATGTGGCCACCCACTTTGAGTGAAATTTAAATTTTTTAAGGTGCCCAAAAAAAATTCAGAAACTCAAAAATTTCAAAATTTCACAGAATGGCTTAGAATACATGTGGCCACCCACTTTGAGTGAAATTTTAATTTTTGGAGGTGAAAAAAATGTAAAAAATCGAAAATTTCAAAACTTCACAGAATGACTTCGAATACATGTGGCCATCCACTTTGAGTGAAATTTAAATTTTTTTAGGTGCAAAAAAAAAATCAAAAATCAAAAATTTCAAAACTTCATAGAATGACTTAGAATACCTCTAGCCACCCACTTTGAGTAAAATTTAATATTTTTTAGGTGCCCAAATAATTTTTTTGATTTTTTATTTTTTTTGGCTCCTAAAGAAAATTAAATTTCACTTAAAGTGGATGACCACGTGTATTCTAAGCCACTCTGTAAAGTTTTGAAATTTTTTATTTTTTGCTTTTTTTTATTTTTTTCGGCACCTAAAAAAATAAAATTTCGCTCAAAGTGGGTAGCCACAAGTATTCTAAACCATTATGTGAAGTTTTGAAATTTTTTACTTTTTTATTTTTTTCGGCACCTAAAAAAATTTAAATTTCACTCAAAGTGAATGGCCACAGGTATTCTAAGCCATTTTGTGAAGTTTTGAAATTTTTTATTTTTTTATTTTTTTTATTTTTTGGCACCTAAAAAAATAAAATTTCGCTCAAAGTGGGTGGTCACAGGTATTTTAAGCCATTCTGTGAAGTTTTGAAATTTTTACTTTTTTGCTTTTTTTTGGCATCTAAAAAAAATTAAATTTTGCTCAAAGTGGGTGGTCACAGGTATTCTAAGTCATTCTGTGAAGTTTTGAAGTTCTTTATTTTTTTATTTTTTTATGCACCTAAAAAAATTTAAATTTCTCTCAAAGTGAATGGCCACAGGTATTCTAAGCCATTTTGTGAAGTTTTGAAATTTTTTTATTTATTTTTATTTTTTTCGGCACCTAAAAAAATAAAATTTAGTTCAAAGTGGATGACCACAGGTATTTTAAGCCATTCTGTGAAGTTTTGAAATTTTTACTTGTTTGTTTTTTTTTTGCATCTAAAAAAAATTAAATTTCGCTCAAAGTGGGTGACTATAAGTATTCTAAGCCATTTTGTGAAATTTTTTATTTTTTTATTTTTTTCGACACCTAAAAAAATTAAAATTTCACTCAAAGTGGGTAACCACATATTCTAAACAATTCTGTTAAGTTTTGAAATTTTTTATTTTTTATTTTTTTTTCTCACCTCAAAGATCGTGACTTCCATATAAACATATGTTTTGAAGAAAAAATTCTCTCAGAAATGATTCTCATTTTTTGTCTAGAAATAGAAAACCTACTGTTTTTTTATTTCGATTTCTAGTTCAGAATCAGTTCTGGAACAAAAACTTATCCCAGAAATAGAAAAATGAAATTGCGTTACCAAATGGATTTCTGGTCCAAAACTGATTTTGGGAATAAAAAATCAGTTCTGGATAGAACCAGAATGATTTTCATGCAGTACCTAAGCCCACTTACACTTCTATTCCCTCCGATCTTCACTTTACTTAATTAACTATAGCCCGCCCCGGGATGTTGACTTGGCACGAACTTTAAGCAATGGAAAGTAGGGAAAGAGGAAGGGGAAAGAACAAATCACGAGAGGAGGGCGAACATAAAAGTACAAGCGGGCACGATTAGGTCTCCTCTTTCCCCGTCGCTAAAGCCATCTAATGATGATTAGGTTGGATATATATTTAAGATAAACGAGGACGGTGCATAAAGCCGAGATTATACAGATAAAACATTCTTGGAGCACCACTCTCTTTCTCTCTAACAAGAAAAAGCGTTGCCGAAGTAATGATATTGTAACTCGTTGGATTATTTGAACCTTCATTTAATCATTTCTCTTTACTTTTCTTGAAAAGAAGAAAGGGGGAAGGGATTCACGTTTAACATGACAGCGCGTTTTTCGCGACGGTCCAACTAAGTCGTCGCGCTTTGGCTTTTCAACCTTTCGAGACGTAGTCAACAGTGTCCACCAAACGATTCCTTATACCCCAAGCAAAAGACGCGAACAGGATGAAGATGTTCTTCTGTCTCGTCCCGATCGTCCGATGTGTTCTGTCGACTTAAAGCAAAGCGGGTCAAATGAAGTGATGAAATCCATCAGTGTGTGTTTCACGAACCCTGAATCAAGATCAGAATCTTGTGGTCCTCGTGAAACGTGAAATCTCACTAACACATCGCAATAGTTTTGCTTCTGTTGATGACTGGAGAGGTTCATGGTCGTCGTCTTGGAGTCCATTCATGTCTCTCACGTGCTAATCAACAATGAGTATGTGCAAGACTTTGAAAAGTTTGGATCATGGAATGATGTGAGGCATGGAAAAATCACCCGATCAGTCCTGAACCTATTATATGGCCAATTCAGTCCTGAATTTTTTGATTTTGCCAAAAATTGAAGACTCAATTAGCAAAATTAAAAAGTTTAAAATCGAATTATGAAAATATTCATAGTCATCTTGGAGTCAACCCATGTCTCTCATGTGCTAATCAAACGTCACTATGCAAGATTTGAAATTTTGGATTGTGGAATGATGTGAGGCATGGGAAAACCACCCAATTAGTCATGAACCTATTATATGAATGCTAATTCGGCCCTGAATTATTCAATTTTGTCAAAGATTTAGAACTCAGATGGCAAAATTGGAAAATTGAACTGAATTGGCATCCTCACAATTTAGGTTTTCTTTTATTGGTGAAAACAATCCATTATGTGAACATCCAACTTGCAATAAGTATTTCTGGCGTTGATTGGAAATTATGAATTAAGGGACAGAGGTCTTTAAAAGTTCTCGTGCGCATAAAATGGAATTGCGAAAATTAAAGCATACACCGTCGACATAAAGAAAACCTTACGTAAAAGGGTATTATTTGCCCTTTATTTTGAGGGTCTTAAACTAGCAGTGCGTGTTCAACCAAAAAAAAAAACTGGCAGTGCGTGCAATAGTTACTCAAGAAAATAAGTGTTGAAAAATATTCCTTTGATTGATGAGTTTTGAAACAGAAGTTTTATTGATCAATTATCATTATAAAAATCTAATAAAATATTTTTGTAACAAATAAGTTCATTTCATCCGGTTCAAGCTCTCGAGAAATAGTGCTCTTGGTGGTGACTTGATAGTTGGGAATGAGGCGTGCTGCTTATGATTCAAGTCACAAGTCATTTTCAGTAATATATACTTTCTCACTTCTACCACGAACACGCTCGTCATTGCAGGCCGATAGCCTAGCACCCCCAAGATAGCTAGTTTTCAAAGGCGACTCTCCTAACGTAACACTTTGTCTCGTGTCCACTCCACTCCCACGCTTCCGGTTGGTGTGCTACTCTAATACCATCGAACCATCACGCCTCAAATTGCATAATTACGATCCGCTATGTTCAAATGGTCAACATCTTAAGTACTCTTTTAGGAAGCTCTATCGACGTGAAACGAGTCAGGTCATCTTAAGCATGCACTGATCGATTTCCGACCCATCATGTCTTATTTCATGGACAACCTTACTACATGAGTGCCCAATCATGCCTGTATATGTTATTAGGTAGAATTACAGTGATTAGTCCACAATGCAAATGGATGTCGTTCCATTTCCGGATTGATTGGGAGTATTATATGCATGATTTGACCCCAACCCTCGATAGCCTTTCTCCTCTTTATCTTCCACATACAATGCACAATGTGTTTAATCAAACGCAAGCACAACACAAAAGTACAACAGTGAAACCTAAAAGGACAAAACATAGGAGTCTAACGAAATCTAGTACTCTCTAACGATGATCCTTGTTTTATCCTTATCTCTTAATTTTCCATGTGTCCCAAATCCTCTCTCTTTCTCTCATTAGAATACTTTACCTTCGGCGAAAATGCCAAAAGAAAGTAAAAAAGGACGGCATTATAAGCAACATGGGGTCCTGGATCCACTACCTTTCATAGTACTCAGGAGGAAAGTATCTTGGTGTATTTTTAGCAACTGATGCTTACCATAATCTCATTTACATACACATACATACGATTGAAAGTACCGAGCGGGCTAGAAAACCCTTGTCTCCGAGACAACATGTGTCTTCGGAGCTTTATTTACCAGTTTATTACAACTTACTGAAGAATCTTCTGACACATACTTGTGAGTGGGATAAAATACATAAATAAGTTTCATTTCAAGAAGAAGAAGAAAAAAACATTCATTGTCAGGATCTAGATGTTGTTCAAACTCGATCAAAATGATTCCTTTGGACTGTGAAAATAAATAATTTCGAGACCATGACGTATTTACTTTTAGATTCAAGCATCTTACTGCTTAGCCAAGGACATACCGTCTTTCACACTCATAGGGTAGTACGAGTCACGAATCATTCATGATCCTATCGCGACTCTCGTGAATATTCTATGCCTAGGAGACGTACATAAGGGTTTTGCCACTATGTTGCCGACCCAATTGACCAAATCAAATTATTATTGGCTTGATTACATCTTTTTGATAAATTATCTTTCGATAACGCAGTGTGTCAAATAGAATCGTACTATTAAAAACCACATGGATTTAGTATTCATGATTTAGATCACTTGAGATTCACGTGACCTAAAACACCGACATGCATCGAACGCGCATACATCCCGTCCATGCAATAGTACCTCGAAACGAAACTAATGCTCCAAATGCATGAACCCAACACCCCCTCCAACCTTGGCCATTGTCCTATATAAAGACCCGCGACGTCCCTTCTCCCTCCGACCAAATCCCAACACACAACCACCAATAACTAAATCAACTGCCACCCCCCAAAATTACCAAAATGCCAGCCTCTTCTTCATCCCTCACCATCACCTCCAAATCCACCGTCTACCCCTCCACCGCCGCTGCGGCCGCCGCCGACTACTCGGTGAAGCTCTCCGTCTCCGACCTCCCGATGCTTTCTTGCCACTACATCCAAAAGGGTGTCCTCCTCTCCGACCCCCCTCTCCTAACCTTCTCCGACCTCGCCCTCCTCCTCAAGCGGGCTCTCTCCCTCACCCTCTCCCACTTCCCCGCCCTCGCCGGCCGCCTCTCGACTGACCCTGTCGGCCATGTCCACATTCTCTGCAACGACGCCGGAGTCGACTTCATCGAGGCCAAGGCCAAGCACCTCACCGTCCGCGGCGTCCTCTCCCCCGACAACGACGTCCCGGATTGCGTCAAGCAATTCTTCGCCTTTGACCGGACCATCAGCTACAACGGCCACTTCCTCCCGCTGCTCGCCGTCCAGGTCACTGAGCTGGCCGACGGCGTCTTCGTCGGCTGCACTGTCAACCACGCCGTCACTGACGGCACCTCATTCTGGCACTTCTTCAACACGTTCGCCGAGGCAGCCCGGGGCTCGAAGCGCCCATCGAACTCCCCAGATTTCCGCCGCGACAACGTGTTCGTCTCGCCGTCGGCGGTCCTCCGCCTCCCCGCCGGCGGCCCTGCCGCGACGTTCTCCCAGGACGAGCCGCTGCGCGAGCGGATCTTCCACTTCAGCCGAGCCGCGATCCTGGAGATGAAGTCAGTAGCCAACAGCGCTGGCGTCTTCCCGGCGGTGGCCGAGATCATGGGGAAGCAGAGCCACGACGGCTTCAGGGCCGGGAACGAGAACGGGAACGGGAAGGTATCGCCATCTCACAACGCCAGGGCGCCGACGGAGATATCGTCCTTCCAGTCGCTGTGCGGGCAGCTGTGGCGGAGCGTCACGCGCGCGAGGAAACTGGCCCCGTCCAAGACGGCGACGTTCCGGATGGCCGTCAACTGCCGCCACCGGCTCGAGCCGCGGCTCGAGCCGTACTACTTCGGCAACGCGATCCAGAGCATGCCGACCGTCGCCTCCGCCGGGGAGCTGCTGTCCCGGGACCTGGGGTGGTGCGCGGGGCTGTTGCACCGGAACGTCGTCGCGCACGGCGACGCCACGGTGCGGCGGGGCGTGGAGGGCTGGGAGAGGGAGCCGCGGCTGTTCCCGCTGGGCAACTTCGACGGCGCGTCGATCACGATGGGGAGCTCGCCGAGGTTCCCCATGTACGAGAATGACTTCGGGTGGGGGCGGCCGTTGGCCGTGAGGAGCGGCAGGGCGAACAAGTTTGACGGCAAGATCTCGGCGTTCCCCGGGCGGGAGGGCGGCGGGTCCGTCGATCTCGAGGTGGTGCTGGCGCCGGACACGATGGCGGGGCTCGAGAATGACGTGGAGTTCATGCAGTATGTGTCGTCCATCGAGTGACCCGAAAAAAAAAACAACAAAAACGACAAAAACAATGGAAGATGAGTGACGTGGCAGATGTGACTGACCCTAGATATTTTTCCAGATTTGAAGGTGCCACGTGTCGAAACCTGATGGTCGCTTGTGATGGGGTCAGGTGTTTGCTTTGGACGGTGACTTGATCAGAAATTTCCAAGAAGTGATTTGAGAAACTTATCTCATCATTTAAGAATAATTTAGAGACTAAAATCACAAGTAATTAATTGAGTGACTAAACTCTATCAATCTCTCAAATCTCTTCCTCTCCCTCACAGCAAATCGGATAGAGTAAATTGGCACAATCCCAATCTTCTACCTCCCGTTCCTTCGAAACATGAATGCGTCGATATGAATGCATCACATTCCCCGTCCAGACCTCGGCAATATCATTTGAAATAAGCCCTTAAGGCAATGTCGGTTCGGACCTCGGCAATATCATTTGAAATAAGCCCTTAAGGCAATGTCGGACGAACGTACTTCAATAGTACGAGTATTCTTTTCGATATGCATGGATCGGATTGTGATGAAGATTAGCTGATTACCCGGCCCCAGCACCCCGTGCTTTAAAAAAGCAAAACAAAAAAACAAAGGAGATTTTCATGTTGTTTAGTTAAAGGTGATGGGGTTCTTTGCCATGGTCGTCCAAGTTAGCGTCTTCTCGATTTGATTTCGGGGCAGGGGTGGAATGCCAAATGCGGGACACGAAGGGGCTTTTTCGTACAAAAGCGAAGTTGACGGGGTCAAAAGAGTTAATAAAGTTGTGATCTGAACCTGGTCTTATTGACGGCCACTTGGGAGATTGTCTGTCTAAGCTTCATTGATTTGGGAAGGAAATCGTCAAATCTTAGGGGTTCCGCTTGGCCAGTTGGCCCTGCCCTCAATTTTTTGGTTTGCCCATTTGAGTATTGAAAAGATTTTCTTGAATTATTGGAACCTAAGATGCTGGGATCGGTCCAACTTCATTCCAACTCACATTCGGTGATGCGACATAGAGGTGTGCAAAAAAATAGGATCCGATCAAAAACCATCCAAACTGAATCGAACCGGTTGGTTTTTGACAGTTCCCACGAGTACCGATCCAATTCTTAGTAGAACCGCCCACTCGAATCATCCGAACCGAACCAATATATATATATTTCAAATTAAAGAGAGAGACAGAGAGCTAGTCCATTTATGTGAATCTACAAATGCAAGCAATGCTTTCCTCCTTCCCTCTTCCCTCTCTCGCTCTTCACCTTTTGAGCTCTATGTCTTCGCTATAAGGGAGCTATTGATCTTCACACTTCCAATCGTTCGGTAGCTAGCCTGGTAGGAGCGCGAGGTTTTAGCTCGGACGGAGCTTTGATTCCTTCATAAGAAGTTGCAGATTTACAATTGGAGCTGAAACCTTCAAAGTTGAGGACTGAAATCGCTAGCATGGAGTCGGAGAACAACGACACCAACGTGAAAATGGAAGCGTACAAGGCGATCATGCAGATTGGGAGACGAGCATTTGGATCTGCCTTCCTCGTCCTCCATAAATTGGAGAAGTATACATCCTCTTTTGTTCAATTTCATCATTCCCCAGGACAGGGTCTGTTCTACGTACTCATCCGAGAACCGGACAGGGTAGATCCAAGAACCAACAGGCAATTCCCAGTTTCAAGGTTTATAGAACCAATCCCCAGTGGGTAGTTCTCAATTCCAAGGTAGGAACCGACTCACTCGAAAACCGATCACCCCTAATGCTGCGGCAATGACAGGCTCACTCAAATTAACATTCCAACCCTGGGAGTAGAACTCCTACGGTATCGCCAAGGTGGGGGGTCGCTGATAATGATCTCCCTTTCCACTTTCAATCATAGGAGAAGAAATAAACTATCAGAAAACGAGGGAAATAGGAACATCCTCTTTCCCGGAATCTCGACAAAGCAAAGTCGTTCGGTTCATGACTAGGGGGTGCGATATAACTCTCTTCTAGTGCAGTACACACTTAGAATAATGAAAGGTACACAGGTAAGAGAGACTTTCAATTTCCCTTTCAGTAAATGGGATGCACTTAAAGCTGAACGTCTTACATCTGCTTCTCTGCATTCGAGAGCGACGAAGTGTCCGGTTTGAACTAAACAACTGCACAATCAAAGTTTGAAAGCCCACAAAGACCTGTTGAAAGAAGAATGAAGAACAGAGAATAACAAATGACAATTACCACCAAGACTTCCAACACTTTTTGACAGAATTCGCGCCATTTGCACATGGCACCAAACCTTTCCAGCATAATCTAACTTTAAAAAACCAAATAAAAGGGGGGCTTCAACTGATCTTCACAGATGGTAGGGAGGGCTTACCACCAGCACTTTATGACGATGTTAACAATTTCTTGATACCAGCTTTTTGCTCAGATGTAAGCCTCGTAGGGAACTTAATATTGAACTTTATCCTCAAGTTCCCCTTCCTGGAAGGTTCTTTAGGGATGGGCATGCCTTCCCCCTTAACGACTTCTTCGTATGTAGGACCTATCACGGAGTTAATCGGAACAGCAAGATCTCGGCCATCAAGCATTGTGATCTGTGCCGTGTACCCTGTAAGCGCTTCAACCAAGGGAATCTTCAGGGTGACAACAAGATCATTCCCGTCCCTCTTAAAGACACCATGCGGCTTCTCGTCGATAATAAAGACAAGATCCGAGGGTATAATGCCCCGCTGTTCATTTCCCTTCTCTGGGAATGTGATCTTCGTTCCTTTCTTCCAACCCGGCTTAATCTCAATAGTAAGAATTTCCTCAACTGTGGTAGGTCTCCTATATGAAAAACAACCAAAAATACAGCAGAAACTAGTAAGAACACAAATACTAAAGTAAACTAATCAAGCAGATTGAAATTCTTGGTCAATGTCTTTTCATTATATCCCAAACTTAGGTATCTGTAAGCATATAGTTTTGTATATAAGCTCAGAACCTCCAATATTCCAGAGGCATCCCTTGGGAAGTTGCTGAATGACATGCAAATATTAACATGACCAAGTCACTGAAGGATGTTTCTTGCACAAGTTGAAGTGCTTAAAATACAAAAAGAAGATGAAATATGATTAGATTTTTATGAAGCAATTCGTTGAACCGTATCAAGCAATGGAGACTCCCCAGCCAAGAAAGTCAGTTTGGATTCCCATGACACCTCAATTTTGTGCAGTCAATGGGAAATTTTTTAGATTTCTGGGCACAAAATTGTTTAAATTCACAGCGCAAACAATGCTTCTGACATAATACAATCCACATAGAGAACTCACAAAAAGATCAAAAAGAAATAGGTCACTTGGCCCAACCAATGCTCTTCAATTTCACAACTCACTACTAAGACAGAGCAACTAAAATGGACAGCAAAGCCTCTCACATGTATATGTATACGGGCCAACAAGCATGACCTAACAAGGGAAAAAAAACCCTAAACCATCAATGACCAAAGTACAACCTGTCAATTAGATGCCAGATATAAGATAACTAGGGTAAAAGCATCACCACCAAATGCAGAGGTTAAAAGTGATTTTAGAGATGACATAGCACTGGAGAATTTTCACTTGATCTCATAGGTTCCAGAGATGCCTACTCAAATCACTAGATCAAAAAAAGCTAGGAGAGGAAAAGTTCTTGTGTTGGTTTTTCCCCCAGAATAAAAACAATTTATTGATCTCTTGCAAAATTAAATAAAAACAGAGCAAACACAAAGATTTACACGATTCGGTCAATGCAAACTACTTCCACAAAGAGGATAGCTCAAAACTCATCAAGGCAGAGTAAAAATGCGTCTGGTACAAATAGCGGCATTTATTACAAACAGCCATAAGTACAAAAACCCTAGTTACTTACTAATGAGGGAACATAATAGAACCGATTTAACAACCATCATATCCTATGACCTAACTTTATTCTCACAAGGAATGGGATTGCATCGAATCCACTTCGCCACGGGTGAAACCCAAGAGCAGAACGCCCACAAATTTCTTCACCAAATAACTTATACAGCAGCCATGTTGAGATATTTCCCGGACATTGTAAATTATAGCACCCTAACTGTTGTTATCACTTAATTTTGTGGATGTCTGAAGATAGCTCAATGCTTATTGCAATGGAAGTCATCTATGCTAGGAGGAGAGAACTCTCACCTTAGATCAGGGTAAATATTTTACCAAGGACCACCAAAGATGCACATTTGACTGTCCATTGAGACAGTCACAAATACAAGTAATGACACATCAACTTTCAAATAATATATTCAATGCATCACTACAGGGAGATATGCATACACGATACTCAAATGGATGAATCCTCCTTAGAACAGTATTGTAATTTCTTGAGAAATTATATTAATTGGGAAAAACAGAAAAAGGGAAGCATCAGCCACAAGATTCAGAAAAGTGCATTAGCTGGCGAAGAAACACAAACTTACTTGGTCATATAAGGCGAATATGCAGTATCTGTTGATCAATTTTTCCTATTGCACTTCCTAAAGACACAACCATTCTTGACATATTGGAAGCAGTCTTGGAAAATGTATGTAGTCATAAACAAAAATCACAAATTCAAAGTAGTCCATGCTTATGCTTTTTAAGATGGAACCCATAATAGACACTGGTTATAATAACCATTTTATCTTCAAAGTACCAACCTGTCAGAGGCAAGGGTCATTCGGGATCACACACTAAGATTACGAGAGTCTTCTAACTTACACCACCCCCCTCCACCTCCCTTTTTTCTCTCTCTCTGCGCAAGGAAATTTTCTTTTATAAAACATAAGGACATAACCAGGAAAAAGCTTGTTGCTATCTGTTGACCAAAAATAAAAAATGCTAACAGAAAAAAGCTCCAAGGAAATTCCTTGGAGCACAAAACTGCTGATTCACAACATTAACAGACCAGTCCATACTACAAAGGAAATTATACAGTGGTCCAACCTTCTGACCAGCCTATACAAGGGTCAATAGCAACCTAGGTGAAAGTATTTGAGTTCAAATGATACAGAGTTCACTCTTTTCTTTTGCTTTTAGTTTAGATGATTCAGGAAGTATCAGGCATCACCACACTTCAAAGGACTGTTTTAGACCACTTGTCAGAAGACTTGCGGTAGAGTGTTTGTGGAAGTGTACTTATATATTCTGGTGAATTTCTTCGTAACTGTTCCATTAGCCTTCTCCTACCGCATATAGCATAAGACTGCACAAAGTACTTGGATATTATCCACAAATTATCGTGCCCGTTACACCATAAAATTAAAAATAAAAGGGAAAGATTTATAATTAAAAGGTTGGATCCATCAAGTTAACACTCTTTGACAAGCTACAATGGCCATCAACAATCCAGCAAATGGTGTTGCTGTGTCATATTCGTGTTTGTGATTCATGTCAAATCATGTCGGCCTAAATCATCTTAATTTTGATTCTGCATGCCAAACAATTGAATTACGATGAAAACGTATGAGTTCTTGTCACGCCGCGTCAACATATACAATTATGCAAGTCTTGTTATGTCATATTTCGATTCTCTCTATAATTTGTGTTTTAAACCTTGTTGTGCAAATGTGTCAAGGTATTACACCTATCGGAAAACCAAGACATTTATAGACTTTCCATTACATGAAGGAAGCACTAATAGAGACGACGACGAGACAACAATATCTAGACACCACCTCGTGGAACATCAGTAGTCAAGGTATTACACCTATTGGAAAACCAAAACATTTATAAACTTTCCATTACATGAAGGAAGCTTTAATAGAGATGACGACAAGACTACGATATCTAGACACCACATGGCTCCCGAAAGAGAAACTATTGCACATGAACTGCATTACCGCCAAAGTCACCATTTTACCTTGAGTTCAATAACACGAAATATGATGGCACGAAAAGAGATTTTAGTTGAGACGTTCCATGCAAATCGGCAACACGTAGCAAAAGCATCAATGTAAAAACTGAAGCCAAAACTGGGAAAGTTTACAGTTTCTGAGTTCACAAAAAGAGCTAATTGAAGCCATGCAGTAGCAAATTCTAAAACACTCCAGTAATATCATAGTCTTGTGCCTGAACATCACCAAATAAGTGAAGAAATGCATTAAAACCAACGCAAGCTTACCAGGAACTATCAATGACATCTCTTGATATCTTCATCTTCTTGGTGGTCCCTTTGTAGAGATCCTCCAAACCACAAGGCAATGTCCTCTCGATTGGTGGGGCTTTTCGCGGCACAGACCCTTCTCCTCCTCCGCCGCCCCCGCCGCGCAACGACGCAAAGATATCCTCCGGAAAGATGCCTCTCGGGAGACCCGACCCGCCCATTCGCGACCCGCCGATGTCGCCGAACGGGCTCGTGAACCCGAAGAACTCCGAGAAAATGTCGTCCGCGCTCCGCGGGTTGAAGCGGAAGGACGTGGCGCCGCCGGCGGCGGCAGCTTCCGAGAACCCGCCGGCGCCCGGCGGCGGGAACTGACCCTTCAGCCCCTCCTCGCCGTACTGATCGTAGACCGCTCTCTTCTGGGGATCGCTCAAGACCTAAATCAAAAACACACCCACCCACATCCAGAGAACACACGATCGAAACGATTCAAAATCCAGCCAGCCCTCCACCGCGCACGAACACGGCACACGCGATCGAAGAATCTGAAACCGAACATGCACGCAGCGCAAGAACGGAATCCAAACAGGGGAACGCGAAAAGCGAATTAAAAAAAGACAAGGCCCGGGCCGGCGGGCGGGGGGTGGAGATGTTACATCGTAAGCTTCGGAGATTTGCTTGAATCTGGCCTCGGCGTCCTTCTTGTTGTTGGGGTTCTTGTCGGGGTGCCACTTCATGGCGAGCTTCCGGTACGCCTTCTTGAGGTCGTCGTCCTTGGCGTTGCGGTCCACCTGGAGAACCCGGTAGTAGTCCACGCCCATGCCGCCTGCTTCTCCTCCTCCTCCTCCTCCTCCTCCGCCGCCGCCGCGCACGGTGGTTCTGCTCTGCGCTGCTTCTTCCTCCTCTCTCGTTCTTGATTGGGGTGGAATCTGTCTCTGAAATTGAGGAGGAGTTCTTGGATTTGGATTTGATTTTTGCTGGGCGTGATCGCTCGGCTCGGCTCGGCTCGGTTCGGTTCGGTTCGGGTCTCGAGGATCTGGGCCTGGATAACGGGTCGGATCCGGAGCCGGAGCTTGGGTCTAGCGGGCCTTCCATTAACGGGCCGGGCCTTTCAGCGGGAGCTGCAAAGTGTCGTCGTTTTTGTTGTTGTATAGGAGTTTTAAGCAAAGAGAAAGGGACAAAAATATGGGAAGGAAATCTCACGATGAACGTTGGGCTTGAATTTGATTGATATGCGATGATATCACATGCATACACCATGGGACATCGTTAACCGTTGTTACTACTGTGCTTTCAAAGTCGTTTAAACAGTAGACACTGCAGTATGTGTTGATGTCGCAAAAGGAAAAGCCACAAGTGCTCCCGAAGGGCTTGTTAACCATACCTAACGAGGAAACCTTTTCAATTTACGCATGAGATGAAAAAGATGGTGCTGCAATGGAAATGGCGAACTTCCTTTCATTGAAGTGAACTTCCTTTCGTTGGCGAATTCTAAAACCGGTACGTCGGTTGATACATTTTGTCTCGGACAAGATTCGTGTACCTAGTTGAGATAGAGCGAAAAGTTCGGAGGCAGCATTAATGATTCACCTACTTTGGACTTGATGACTATGGATGGTCATGTATCATGAGATGGAGGGAAAATCAGTGGGGCAAATGAATCTTATTAAGGCTTATTCCCATCATTAAAAGGGAGATGAAGTTTTGAGTGTGTTTAAGCACACTTCTAGCCTCTAATTATTGTTAAATGGGCCATGAGGTCGTCGAACCTTTTTGGTGTAATTAAATTCTTTAATTTATTTCACCAAACAGTAGACAAGATATGAAGAAATTTCAGGATTTATTATTTATCCTATTCAGTCCTATCCTATTTAGAAATTCGGACGATCAAATGCAGTCCTAGTGGAGCCAAAACCGTGGTTTGGCTTTTGCCAAGGAGGGTCATCGGATCGGCGGGGATTCCTAGTGAAGTCAAAATTGGGTTGCTGGTTTTATCACCACGTGCAAAAAAGTCAAATGTCGACTCATCAAAGGGAGAGTGTGAGGTTGAGAGGTTCCTTAGACAATTTGCCAGGTAATGAGGGGTGGGACCCGGAGATTGAATGAATATGAAAAAAAAAATTTAAAAAGAGACGAAATAAAACAAAAAAAAATGTATTTATTAATTTCCAAAAGGAAATAGAGAGAGAGAGAAAAGAACCAATGGAACAAGCGACCCCTCAAAATTGGAAAAGTTAGAAAACAACCAAGATTATTATCACGAAAAATCTCAAATCGGCATGTCTGTGATAAATTTATTCAAAACAAATTCTTTTATCACCAAAAACCCTAAACCGGTACACCTATTATAAATTTACCAAAAACTAATTTTTTGATCAGCAAAAATCTCAAACTGGTAATCCTGTGACAAATTTAATCTCCGTTAGTTTCCGTTAAATTTTACTGTTAAATTACTTAATTAAATAACACATGACAGTTGACGAATGTACTAGTTTTGTGATTTTACCTTCCGTTTATTCTAGATATACCGGTTTGCATTTTTTTTTGTATTAATTCAATTTAATAGAAAGTAAATTTGTCATAAATATACCAATTTTGGATTTTTTGTGGTTAAAAAATTAGTTTGGGATAAATTTGTCACAATTTTGGGATTTTTTGATAGTCAATAAATTAGTTTGGGATAAATTTGTCACAGATTGGTCAATTTAGGGTTTTTCGTGGTATTAACAAAATAACTAAATGCACCATATAAACCCTTTTTCGCACACACGAGTCATTTGTCATGACTACGTGTATGGATTGCTCGATCTGATGGGATTTGACCTCCAGGGGTGGCCTCGGGGCTTCCCAACGCATTTCATATCTTGACGGGGGCCGCGATAAGAGACTTGCCTCTGTCCGGACAGTTGTTGAGCACCATGACGAGTGTTGGAAAATTCTGCTGAGAGAGGTTGCCAATGCACGCCCCCACCCCATTTCATCCTTTTTCGATTTGCAAACAAAACGAAAAAGCGCGTATCCAAAAATTCGAGAGTATGGTCGGCTGTCCCGAAAGCTTAAACTGTGAGAATACAAAAGAACGGTTCAATATTTGATTATCATAGCATATGCACATATATATATATATATATATATATATATATATATATATAAATATAAGAAGCATAAATTCATTATAATGATAAAATAATCAAAATATTCTCTCTTCCTCCTCACTGGCTAGACAACAAAAGAACGAAAAACAAAGCGAGTACAAAAAGCACAAGACTTCGTCGAAGCGGAGGCCGGAGGAGGAGGCCCCCTTCGGAATCCCAGACCAGTAGGATCGCGCCGCCGCCGCCCGCCGCCGCCGACGGTGCTCTCCGCTTCCCCATGGCGCACGCGGAGGGCGGGCACGGCCGCCAAGCGTCGTCGGAGATGTACGTGCCCCGGTCGATGCAGGTGTGGCGGGGCCTCATGAACTGGCTCGCCTTCTTCTTCCAAATCTTCCTCCAGATCCTGCGCGGCACCCCGTCCCTCACCCAGTTCCTCTCCTACATCGGCCTCCGCCAATCCTTCCTCTCCTCGGCCGCCGCCGCCGCCCCCTCCTCCCCCCCGCCGCCGCCGTCGCCGGCGTCCTGCTCCCCGCCGTTCAAGCCCTTGCCGGTCGTCGAGATTCCCCTCCAGGAGTCCTGCCCTCCCGAGCATGCCGGGTCCGACAGCGACGTCAGCGTCGCCGGCGATGACGATCTCGTCGCCGTCGAGAAGCTCACGGTACTCCAACTCCTTGTGTCATCATTTCGGCATTATTTTGTCCTTTTTCGGCTGATTCCGGCGTCGGGTGGGTTCTGGGCTAGTTGCTGTCAGTGAGTATTGCGAGTATTGATGGCTGCTTGGGCGGTTTCTTTTCTCTCCTGTTTGGGTTATTGCTGCTTCAATTTTGATTACTTCAGAAGATTTTGGAGCCATTTAGTGACGGGGTTGAGTGAATTGATACTCAAGTAAGGAGCTTTGAATTGTCGTCCGAAGATCTCGATTTCAACTTCCTTTCTTAACCTTCTCAAACGGGTTTTTAGCAGTTTTTAATGTTTGCTTGTGACTTTGTAACGCACGGTGCAGGATGTGTTCGATTAGCAAGATGCATATACTGTGGTAATTTGGTAATGGGTTTTTTTTTTTGTGAACCTCACTGACATCATCACAATTACTGCTTTGTTGCTTTTCAATTTTGTTCCGACCCTAGATGTAAGTATCGATCATTGGATTGAACTCTACATAGTCCGAATTCTCGCTTTCTGAGAGATGATGTTAGGAGAGATGTACTGCATTTCTGGCTGATGTCAAGTTTGGAGTATGGTTTAACACACATTACTTGGATTTTAAACAGAAATCGGTTGTTTCGTGAGAATGATCGGTTAATTGGGTCTTTATCCACATGCAGATCGTTCTCGACTTAGATGAGACCCTAGTCTGTGCATATGAAACGTCTAGCTTGCCTGAGATTATCCGTGCTCAAGCAACAGAAGCTGGATTGAAGTGGTTTGAGTTGGAATGTGTATCTTCCGACAAGGTCTCTCTCTCTCTCTCTCTCTCTCTCTCTCATAGTCCAATTTTTTTGAGCATGTATTTAATGTGGTACCTGCTTAATATAGGATTGTGATGAGAATCTTTTGAGCATGTCATTAATGCAGTACTTGCTTATTTTAGGAATGTGATGGGAAACCAAAAGTGAACTACGTAACGGTGTTCGAACGCCCTGGTTTGTATGAGTTCTTGAAAAGGATCAGTGAATTTGCAAACCTTATTTTATTTACCGCGGGTCTTGAAGGTATTGCCATTTTTTTTTTTTTATCAATTTCCTATTATTTGTCGTCCTTCCGTGAATTTGTCCATTAGCTTAACTACTTGGGCTCCCTGCAGATTACGCCAGACCGCTTGTGGACAGAATAGACAAAGACAATGTGATTGGAGAACGTCTTTATCGCCCTTCGACTGTCAGCACGTAAGCATATTCTATATATCCTGTTATTTCCACTTAGGACAATGTAAATTCTGTTTTAAGTGGTTTGTGCTGATTATTGATTGCATTCAAAGGAATTACTTGAAATTCAAGGATAGGAGATCAGTTCTGGCTTAGGACTAACCTCATCCTCTCTCTTTTTTCTCAATCTGGTGTATGACTTGTGAAACTATGGACAAATGAAAGTTATCTGCAAGCCATTGCCTTCCTAAAAGAAAATAAGCAAATGACTAGGTTTGCAAAAGGTAAAGGATTTGTGGACAAATTATGCCCAAATGTGCAATGTCTTTTCGCCTTTGTAAGTTTCGATCTTAAACTGGATTTAAGGTCTGAATCAGAAGACGCTGTCGAAGTTTTGATGTGTTGTTAGCTTAGAGTACAAGACTTTCCAACTTGGAAAAGCAGTTCATTTAGCATGAAAGTCTACAGACTATTCTCTTGAAGTTCATAAGATAGTGGGTTTTTGAAGGTTATGTTTGGTTGTGGCTAGTAAACGCTATAGCTGCTTGCTGTTGCATATTATGTTAGCCCGTGGATCATAGATCTCACTTGAGAGCTAGGGGAGTTGGTGCAAATTACTTAAAACTTGCTACTTCTATTGTCAGAAAGCATGTTTCAACGTTTTGAGCCTGAGCCAATTTTGGTGCTAAGTGGGGTAAGTGTTAAGGATCAGGTGGAAAACATACTCCCTCTTTCACCCCAAAAAGTTTTCTTTTTATCCAAGTTCTCTCCTCATCCAGAGCGAGAGATTATTCTCTTCAGTCTCTTACAGCAATGGTGTCGCTGCCGATTACTGATCGTATGAATCAATGCGGGTTGCACTGAGCAAAAGATATAATGTTGCTACTCACAGAAGTTTTGCTGTTGCTTCAACCCCAACACTCCCATCACGGGAATGGATCTAGTTGGCCTATGTAGCTTGGTTGATCTACAAGCACGATGAATGAGGTTGGAGCAGTTTCAATTCACCGACTGACGGATAGATTTGGTAGCTTGAGGTTTTGTTATGAGACAACCTTTCAACTGGAATAGTGGGGAATTATGAAAGTCGAGGTACAGGTGTTAACATTGTTGTCATCACATTCGAGCAGTATCTGGGACAAGAGAATTACAATGTTTTCGTCAAATATCTTCTCTACGACTAGGTTTACCCCAAAAATAATATTACTTTTGCATCTATAGAGGAGGAAGAGGTTGCATAGATGTTCTTCATTTGAGAAACCATGACTACATTTATGGAAAAGGATGGCCAATAAGGAATTATTTGAATGTGCAAGATCTTGTACATCTACAATTAAAAGAGGAATCTTTAAATGTGTTAGAGAGTTGGATGCCAGCCTTTAGCTTTGTAGTAACCGTGCTGCTTAAATTGACTCGAGATATCTATCAACTGGTAATGATTTGATAATTTGACAATTGATGGATAACTTGCATAAAAATGTGTTGCCAGTGATAATAGTAATCTGTAAAGTCAATGTTTTTGAAGCAGACCAGAATGGCGGCTTTGCCTGGTTGGATTGGGTAATAACCTTAAGTCTGCTTCTGCTTCATCTTCAGCCTGTTTCTGTAAAATAACTGATCAAACTGGTTTTGACCCAGAACAATAGTAAATGGGCAGACTGTTCAACACATTTTGACCTACATATTGGTTTTTGATTATGCAAAAACTGAAATGAAATGGGAAAGGAAAGAGAATCAAACCCCTCCCCTCTTGGAGCAGTACATGAATGAGACTTCCACTTTGGCTAAGGTTCTCTTTGCTTACTATTGACACCATATTAATTGTTACTGACTATTAGAATTCCAACCCAAAAGCTTAAGCCATTAAGTGGATTGAGACTACTGGTATATAAGGCCCATGGAAACCCTTTATTCAGATGATGTGGGATAACTCTTCAATACCGGCAAAGGCTTTGTGGTTTATATGGCTATCTACAAAATAGGAGTTGCGCAGGATTTCAATGTATTTTCCAAGATGCAAATGTGGGAATCTTTGCTCTTATAACTGGGCATACTTTTTCGCTATTGTTTTACTATTTGTGTAAATCGTATCACACAAATCATGTTGACATGATACATTTAACTGGCAGTACAATGCATTGAATCAGTTAAATCACGAACTGCGAGCATGACCAACCTTCATGTTGGTCCACTTCTGGAAACATTGGTACCTTTGTTGAAATACAAAAGAATCATGTTGAAGGATGACATCTTTTTTGTATGACTTTTGGCAATACAAGACACTTTCATGTACTTACATTTTTTTCTTACTGATAAGGAATATATTGGGTAAGCATTGGAGGATCTGACTACTGTAGTTCTTAAACCTCAAATGGTATGTTTAGATTTAAGAAAAAGACCTGGAATAGTGGTAATGATTCTGCTAACTTACTTGAAGTGGAAAACACGTATCGTGATGTGCTTATACCATTATCAGGTAATATGAATGTTGTTAGATGTTCCGTTCTTTTCAGGGGAGGGATACATTTAGCAAACTTACCCTGGACCTTCTGCTTTGATTTGCATGTCTGATATATCAATTCGTGCGCGCATCAACCAGAAGTTCAAATTCTTACCTTTACTATGGGCGCCTGGTGTTGGCTACTAGCCTGGTGGACTTGACCAGATTTGTTAACAAGATTTGCACTCTGCTTGAATCTCAGGGAATATAGGGAACATGTGAAGGATCTATCTTGTTTATCAAAACATTTGTCTCGGCTAGTTATTGTGGACAACAACCCATTTAGCTTTTTGCTGCAACCGTTGAATGGAATACCGTGCGTCCCATTCTCAGCCGGACAGCCATATGATGATCAGGTTCTTCAAATCCTTCCATTATGGATTGAGAAACATTACCATCTTCATAATTTTATGATAATATCTTCCTGACATTCGTTTTATCTAAAGCTTTTGGTGGTTCTCCTTCCTCTACTCAAGCACCTTTCTCTGCAAAGAGATGTACGGCCGTTCTTGTTTGAGAGATTCCACATGCCCGAATGGTTTCAAATGCACGGTATCCCCACCAGTGGTAACGGCATTTGATCCACAATCCAGGAAATCATCTCATGGAAGTGGAGACTCTGATTCGTCATTGCGCTACACAAACTCGTGATTCATAGTGCCCTCATCATCCCTCTTGTACATTAATAATAGTGTCGAAGGAGTCCTGTCATCTCAAGAATATTAGGATTTGTGGAGGCAATTGATGCATCATCAGCAGAGGGACCGAAGGGAGCAGGAAGTTGATGGACCGATGGAGGGCAGCATTCGTTTTTGTGTAATTAATTCAAAAGTGTAGTTTCCAATCTGATTACCATTGAAAGAGGTGGTCTTAACAATGGCCTTTGATTGAGAAGTAATTAGCTTGGTCAGTCTTGTAGCAATCGGAATGCTGGAATTACAGAAACTGTGCAGTTGAAGATTAGACCAGTCTGTTTGATTTCATGGAGTTTCCTTGCTTTGTATTCTTGTTGCATGATGTACAATTGTTTAGATCCCCTCCCTTACGGACAAACTCTAAGTTAGGATCTTCTATGGTGTGCTGTAATCGCTTTAATTGCCATGGAGAATGCGAAATATTTTCATTATCAACAATAATTTATGTCAAAATACTTTTGTAAATGAAGTTATTTATCGCTTATTCACTTTTGAAAATGGTATGAGCGGTTTTTTTTAGGAAAAGTATTTTGCAAATCTTTTTTTTTTCGCGAAATAAACAAAATATGAGATTCAAACAATACTAGAAACTTTGAGGGCATGCCAACATTGCACACTTATTTTCAAATCAGGTTTTGAGAGGAAGCCTACCTAAAACTCAGATTTGAAAATCCTCTCGAATAGGAGCCCTCGATTTAGGGTCAAAGATGTTGCAGCACAAACTAAATTTACAGTAATTGGGAGCTAGCGTCTCTCGCTTAGCCACTACAACAGCTATGGTAGGTCAATGACAGTCGCCCACCCTCCGTGACCGACGCACTATCATCGACTCACCTCAGCGTCGATCCACCACAGACCGGTGATCTACCACCACACGACCCCTCTTGATGAAGCCAGCAAGATGCTATATGATCTGGTAATGACTAGCGTCTTAAAAAAACGCATCCAAGAGAAGTACTACGACGAGTTAGGGCCCCCTTAACAACGTTTTTGTTTCTCTATTTTTCTGTTCTTTTATTCTTTGAAACAGAAAAAGAACAGAAATCTATTTAGTAACATCAGTTAGTTTTTTTGTTCCCGAGATAAAAGTGGTCTGGTAATAGATATGGCACAGAAATAAGCAGTAAAAAAATCTACTTTTTTGTTTACTGAATAAAAAAAAACAATAGAAAAACAAGATCAGCCCTCCTTCTTTCACAAGATATTTTTACACTAAACCCTAAAACCTAAAATCCTAAACCTTCAAACCCTAAACATTAACGCTCAAATCCTGAACCCTAAAACCCTAAACCTTAATCCTCAAACCCTAAATCCCAAAATCCTAAACCTTAACCATAAACCCCAAAACCTTAAATCTCAATACCCAAACCCTAAAACCCATAACACTAAAATGAAAAACCCGAAACCCTAAACTCTAAAACCCCAAAGCCCAAATCCCAAAAACCCTAAACCTTCTAAACCCCAAATCCTAAATCCAAAAACTCAAACCCTAAAATTCCAAACCCGAAACACTAAACCCCAAAACTCCAAACCCGAAACCCTAAAACCTAAAGCCTAAAATCATAATTCCAAACCCTAAATCCTAAAACGTTAACCCCAAACCCTAAACCATAAACTCCAAACCCTAAGCCCTATACCTTAAATACCATGCCCAATACCCAAAACCCGGATTCCTAAAACCATAAATCCTAAACCACTAAACTCCAAACCCTAAACCCAAACTCTGAAACCCCAAATACAAAACTCTAAAACCTAAACCCCAAAGTCTAAACCATAAAATCCAAAATCTAAAACCCAAAACCTCAAATCCGAAATCCTAAAACCTTAACCCCTAACTCCAAATCCTAAAATCATACAACCTAAACTGCAATTTCCTCAACGACCACCCAATATTTGATTTGTCTATAATGAGTAATTTTTTTTTATGATTATATTAAGATCGTCCAATTCTATATAATAATATATTATTATTCTATTTCTAGTCCAATTTTATACAAACATGAATTGTTAAGTCCCCTAAACTGCAATTTTCTCGACCACCACTCGGTATTTACTTTGTCTATAAGGAGTAATTTTCATTATAATTGCATTAAGGTCATCCAACTCTATATCATAATATATTCTTATTCTATTTCTAGTCCAATTTTATCAAAACATGAATTGTTAAGTCTCTACCGATAATTTTATAATTAAATGAAAAAATTGAAAGTAGAAATTTTTAGTGTCCTATAAAATGCATTTCTGTTCTTTTTCTACTCCGGGAATAGAAATTTTATACAGTTACTAAACGCGTTTTTTTCTCAAAAACTCATATGGGGAACAAAGAAACAAAAACGTTACTAAATAGACCCTTACCAGCTGTGCAGCAACCATGAACAAGAAAGACGACTATAACTCTACCAGCAGAGACAAGGAGAACACCCACCATCTCTCCATTTCTATTCCTTCAAGTGTGCCTCGTATGAAGCGCACCATCTCTAATTCTTTTAGGGCTAGGCAGTTAGGTTGTGATTCATACGCTCAATGGCGAATAATACCTTTCTAAGGAAAATTGTTTTGCCATTCTAACGGTAAATTGATACCAACACCCCAATTTCACATGCAAATCTGATTGGAAGCACAGTACGATGAATATTGTAAGCCTGTGTTCCTCGAACATTATCAATTCCATTATCAATTCCGATACGTAGACATGGAAAGAGCGGATAAGGGATGAAATCTCCCTAGTTATTATGATACATTAATGGTCATTGCTTAATCTCCGGGAAAAGAAGTTATAGCAGTATTAGCAAGACATGTAGGCGAATCGACTAAACAGCATGTGAGAATTTTTAACGCCCATTTCACGTGCAAATCTAAGAACAGCATGTGCATTGGAGAATAGAGTGCTGCACGAGCATAAAAACACTAGGATGAAACCAAACTTCGACAACATATTTGAAAGCCCAACCATTAGCTTAAGTTAATCCATGGACGAACGCCATATGAACATAAGGGCCAGTTAAAATTCCAGTAACTGGCAGTGTGGGATATATTAACAATCTTAATTTTTTTTTTTTGAACTAACAACAATCTTAATTGATCTTGTGCTAACTTCGAAGTCAAGAAAGTCAATTATCGACGGAGAAAAAAAAGAAAAGCAAAGACAAACAAAGCACCGGATCGGACTCGATTGATTTATCAAGGAAAAAGGAAAACCTAGAACCTCGTTCTCATTGGGAAAAGTGCACTGGAATCTTCGGTCTCATATGCAAAATACAATTGAGTACCAAACCTTACAATTGATGCAATCAAATCTTAAACCTTTGTAATAAAGTTCTTTCAAATAATGCTAAGACTACATGGCATTTAAAAATTGCATACATACCCTCAGTAAATTGCACTTTTCATTGTAAGTTTATAGACTCGCCAAGAATTGAAAAGTATACAAGTCCATTGCACTTTTCTACAAAGATCTAAAATCTAATTACACCAACTGAAAAAGAGTAAGACTGCATCTATAAGATTTAGGACTTTCAAAGCAATTCTACATTGCTTGTTAAAAATCTTCAGCAAAGAGACGTGAAGCCAACCGCAATGAGTTGAACTCCAAAGGTGCCTTCCAAACATGTTCTATTCGTTCAGTTTGGGTTTTTAGTTCTACATATTCAAACTGCCCATTTAGGATGACTTCTAGTTTTAACTTTCGTTTTCTTAATAAAAAAAGATGGGGACGATCAAGAATTTGACTTTTACTTGATACGAAACACTCGAAATCCATCAAAATATTCAAAATATTGATACATAGAATTGTATACGATTTTTTTCAAGATCTTGCAAAACTAGCATAGTTTTTTAAAAGTTGTAAAGTAATAAGTTGATGAATTGCATCAGATATTTACCGAGGCATTCACATCGAAAACCACCTCAAATGTCCTCCGGAATCCAAGAAAAGTATCCCGTTCTGCGAGAACAATAAACTACAAAGTTGACATCATAACAACAAGAAGCCAATGCATCTGAATGTCACAGGCTCCAAGCAGATTTCTTGATTCTCTCAGTCTCCCTCAACGAGGGTAAAGAGATGGATTTCCAACCTTTCTCCCTGGTCATAGGCCAATGGAATAAACATGGGGAAAGCTTTTAAGATGAATACCTTCCTTGTCTTGATCGCGTAAGGCCTTCCCTTTTCTACTCAATGAAGCTCCATGCAGAATAAAGTATGCTTGCAGATTTATGATGCCCCGTCCCGTGAAGCTGCTTACCCGCTATCAAGATGACCCTGCTACGTGGGCTAACCAGAATATTATTCCGCATTCATTTCCTGCTATGTTCTGGCAATGTGTATTGCCAAAAGAAGATGAAGATATCTAGCTAACCAAATGTGCAACGCACAAATACAAACTGAGCAGTGGGAGTAGCGCATTCTAGTTCCATCAAAACTTGGCCCAAATGGTGAGACTTTCTTGTTGTTGCACCAAATCTACAATGTACAGAATTCATAAGATACAGAACGCATACTCATATGAACGACAATACCTTACTGTTCAGCCTGATTTTTGACACAATGATGCAGGCTGTAACTGTAAGTGTCAAGAGTATGATACAACAAAATGTTTTCGGGAGCCTCCCTTGACTTGAGTTATGGAGCATGAAATAGTACTGGCTTTCGAGTTTAGCCAATCGGAGTCTCATAGATGACAAAAATCACAGTTAGTTAGCAGACCTAAGAAAGGAAAAAAAAGAAAACTATCCTACGATCAATTGAACTTGTGTAAGAACGACTATCTTATCAGGCTAATACAAGCAAACAGAAACGTACACAGAAGCAATCAACGTTAGCTAGCATTTGATGAATCCTTCTCATTTACAATTTCTTTATCTGAAGTGCCGGTATCCCCTGTCTGAGCCTGACTAGTCTGCACAAGACTTGGAGTTTGCGAATCTGGAGCAATTCCCAAAACAACTAGAAGAGACCTGAAGATAAATACTAGCCTAATTCAGGATTCAAAAATATAATAATCTTGAAATATAAGGAGGCATTAGTCCCTCGTTTCTCTTCTTATCTCTTGAGAAAAGTGAAGGAAGCAAGAGAGGGAAGGGGCTCAGGAGGAACCTGGGAAGAGAGGTGCGTATGTTAGGCTGGGAGGCATGAACTACCAAAGGTTCCTTGAGTGCAGGCATCTTATTCAAGGCATTCTCTAACTGTGCAGGAGGCAGCTACATAACAGAGTCGGAAAGCAAACCAGATAAGAAATGAGTTCGTAGTGAAGTCACCATCAACTATCAGGTAGAAGGGAAAAGATTGAACAAAAGTCAGCAGACAGACCTGTAGTAGCACAGTAAATGACTGGGGCTTCGTCGAGGCAGCGCACTTCAAAAACCCCACCCACAGTTTAGGATATTTCCATATCTGCAAGAGCACATAAATCAGCTAAAAGAATAAACCTAGACTAGTTGCAAACAGCAAAATTACTAATGCATAAATGCATGTATCCCCTGACCACCTGCTTGTTCACAAGGCGGGAAAGAATCTCCATTACAAAATCCACCTGAGACATTTCATACATAAAACAGAGCCAGTCAAGAAACAGATAGCATATAAAGGTGCATAACATAGAAAAACATAACGAGCAGTACTTCTGCTGTGCTGGCAAGTGACAAGAGAGCGCTGTAAAACGACAAACAGCCTAACCATCTTCTGTGGGAGTTTTAACAGTTTCCCATTCAAAAAGTGCAAGCATCCCATACAGAAAATGCAATAAGATGGCATACGACAAAATACAGGCACTTGTCTCTCAAGGCACTTGTCTCTCAAGATATGACCTATATGTGTGCATCTACATTCTTATGCAGTTAAAATAAGACGGCATCTTCTAGTCCCTGTCTAAACTTTGAAATCAGTGTGCAATTATCATCTAAAAGATGAATTTGTTAGAGCATGACATAGTTTACGTATTATCTCTTCACATTGCCCCTCATGTGAAGCTAGAAAAATGAGAAAGTTTAAAACCTATAGGCCCGATTCGTATAGTGTAAGAACTGTCAAAGCCTGTCAGATAACAAAAAAGAAAAAGGAAATCCCCAAACAAGTTCAGAGGAAGTGTGAGTATTTGAACTCCACACTTGCTGCTCTGGTTCCATATTGAAGTCGAGTGTATAACAATTTCCTATAAAAGTTTAAGCTATAGGAGAACAGTCCGACTCAACACACATAAATGAATGGTATCACATGATGCAGGACAATGAACATGTCAGAGACAGTAAAGAAATCTATTGTTACCACACAACATCCACCACATCCTTAGCGCAATACAGAAGAAAATTACGATAGAACAGGTCTTGGTAAGTCTACAACAATATATACAAGCAATCGAATAATTATGGCATATTAAAAGGATTTCATTTCTTATCCATGATTCCAATTTGAGCCCATAACTTATACTGCTTACTGCAAAGAAGACCCCACTAAAATTATCAGCCCAGGAAATGATACACACAGGAGGGGCTGAGCATATTTTATGAGTCTGTATACGAACTTAATTTACTGAAGATCCACAACAAGCCTAGAGCAACACATAGGGAAGAAAAGAGAAATAGTGACTTCATCAGAGTTAACTTAGTGAAACTCAGCATCAGTCACAGACAAAAGACAATTCCCAACTTGCCTCACAATATCATAAAATAGAAAGAACAGTGCTCTATATGCAAAGCACCAGTCTGGCATTGGCCTGCCGTGAAGAAGAGCAGCCCAAACTATAAAAGAAAGGTTGCCTCCTCGGCACACGCATTTGGGTGGGGTATGGACTGATTTTCCTAACCTAAGCGGCATATCTGAAACGTGTCTGCATTGTATCAGCAAATAAAGGCAGTTCGATTCTTAATGTTCTTACCAATGCAGGAAAGGCACCTATTGCTTGTAACACTGTACGCATGAACAACAAAGGAAGAGGAATCTGTTCAACCTGTAGGCTCAAGAAATGTCATTTTCATTAGTTCACTATTAATTAATTGGAATGTAAAAATTTGCATTGATCCACACAGCACATACCAGTTGATTCAAGACCTTTGCAATCACTTGTTGCGTGAATATCTGCCGTTGCTCAAAGCAAGCATTGCATGCATCAATGATCTGCTCACAAGATGTAACTTTCTCTAGTAAGCAGGGTCAGAAATATCAAGGGTACACTTGATAAAAAAAAAGGAAAGAAAAGAAGAGAGTGATAACCTTCTTCAAGGGAATCCCATCCCTGTCCGGGTCAATCCCGTGGATAGCAATCAGAATTTCCGCAGGACTTATTAGAGGACCTGCATGAGATGATCCCTGCAAAATAATATTCTAATGAACTCTACCAGAGGCAATTTCTAGAATGAAAATAGTATATCAATTGTTGATACAACACAGGGTTTGTTTGACATTAAATACCACCAATATCCTTCCTAGGCTTCTGTCATTTTCTTGGATTTATATGTCAATTGAAATTTCAAATTGGTCTATCCATTCTTATCAGGTCCAGTTTGACAACCATTGAACCAGCTGACTTGAAAAGGGAGATCCAGTGACCATAGAACAAAGAGAAATACAATTGTTGACCTTGACAGTACTCTAAAGTCATGTAGAATTTAGAAATTTTAATTCAGAGAGATTATTTTTTCTGTTTCAGCCAGAAAGCCAAAAGTTATTTTGTGATTCCTGCAAAGTTGAAACAAGCATGCCCTAAAATGAGGGGCACTTACTACCTAGACCAAACATCAGCAAATGACATTAAGCGAATGTCAAATAACTATTGTGACATGTTTATGATAGCTGCAGGTGCAATAGATTTTGAAATATCGAATAGTGGTCCATGTAGACTTGAGATTTTCCATGCAAGGGGTGACCACTGGATTTGGTTCACCTGGTAACTGGCCGCAACTGGCCTGATTCAATTCGCGGTAATCTCACTCCTGTGTCAAGTCCCATGCTTGCCTTTTCTCTCCTCCGCAATCCATCACTTATATTTCCATATTTTTTTGTGATGTATAGAACGAATTGTTTGCTGGAAATTTGGAAAAAAAAAAAAATCAAGCCGCAGCTCCAGATCAAGAACCGACCTGGAACCGCTGGCAGACTCAATTCTAGGCCAGTTCTAGGGGTTTCCGGTTCTGTTCTTTGGTCTGACAACCTATAAGTAGCTGACTGGGAAGGGAGACCACCTAGGAACTGATTGCCCCTAAGTTGCCAGGCATGATGTATCACGAATCAATAGAGCAATAATCACCCTCTCATCTGTTTTGCCAAAGGATTCAGAACCTTATTGAATTGTTATCATATCACTCCGAACACCTATTATGTCAGTTGGTTCATAAACTCAAAAGCACATAATCAATATTAACTCAGCACCGAAATAAAGTCATGGAAAAGAACCATAACTCAAACTATCTGGAAGATTCTTTATATATCTACAGGTAAAAATAGCACGAAAGAATATGTAGCTCAATACAGTTAGCTGAAGAATGTAACATAATTAGACCACTCCACTACAACTCGATGGCAAATTCAACATAGCGTCAAAAGTCCAGTTCATATCAACTAAGGAAATACCAATAGAGTCTTGGATAGACAACTTAACATTCACCTTCTTCGACAGTTATCACCAAAAGCACTATTAAAAGATAGTCTAATGACAAATGAAAGAGACGAGTCCCTATACATTCTAAGAAGTATGCAGTGATGAGGTTATCGACACTCTTAAAGTAAGAGTGCTTCTGTAATGAATTCATTCCTTGGTGAGTGCAGGTACTATCTGCATCAACATTCTTGAGTTCCACAAACTGTAATCATATGGGCCCACTTCCTCCACTTGATTGAAATTGAGTTCAATCAAGTTAAGCAATCATTTCATTTCAAGGTTCTCACTTAGTTATATTGGGTACCAAGTCTTGAAATTTGAGAAAAGAAGCGAACAAACAACACTCATAGTGGCAAAACGTGAAAGCCCTTTTACCTTTTACGGTTGTGAAACCTACAATCTTCTACTAAGCATTATTCTCAACAGGGGAGATATAGTTTGTTCATACATTGGGGATTAGCATATTGAAAGTTGCTATCACTGTGCTAAAAGATGTTAACTGCCTTTGCATATGCAGGGTCTATTGTCATTTCCCACAAAAACAGAAGAAGTAAATGGATGCTGAGAGACCACTAGAATGATACCGTTATTATACGAAGAAGCGCAGCTTGCAATTTATCAGTTGGAAGATTGACAAGCCGTGGAAAGATTAGCAACACCTGAAAAATATCCAGAAAGAGAGCTCACTTAGTAAATTGGCCTCAAAACATGATATGAATTGTGGAGAACAAGAAAATAATTCCACAAGTAAATCATCCAAGAGTAATGACAAATCATATGGTGAGCAGCTTGAGTTCACAACTACTTGCACAACATCCTAGAAAGACATCTCAAGTGCTATAGTTTTATGAGCCCGCCAGACTGATTTTCATATAATACTGGAACTGCATTCATTGGCACAAGAATGGGCCTCTATAGGAAATAAATAGATGAAACTAAAGCTGCATGTTGTTGGGCTTCCACATTAGACAGCAGCGGTGGCAGCAATCAAGATTTATCCCACTAACTGCATTTGGATATATGGATCCTCAAGATATCAAGTACATGTCAGGAAAATCATCTAGTAAGGGAGAGGCCTTAATCAGGTCAACAAGCAGACAAGTAAGGGCATCCCACTAAGAGAGTTTGGATATATGCATCCTTGAGACATCAAGCACATGTCAGGAAAATCATCTAGCAAGGGAGAGGCCTTAATCAGGTCAACAAGCAGACAAGTAAGGGGGTGACCTTCATCATCCTCCGCAGACTATTCGTGGCAGTTTATGCATGCTTGGACACCGTGGGAGGCCAACAAAAAGATAAGAATTATAACTATATCAAAGGAGAATAACGTAAAATAAGGATCATGAAGAACGAAAACAACAAGATGTTGCAAAATTGAATTCAAATGCATAGAATGATCAAGGCTTCACTCCATAGCCTCTATATTATTTAGTATCACAAATTATCTGGATCATTTTACCAAAATTTTCCTGCTTCTTCTCCGACCATAGTTTACATGAATTTCTAGTGGTTAAATAGCCCATTCGACTCCTTCCTTGTCAATGGTCGTATAAAAGAATTTGAAATGTTGTATATGTTCATGTTGTTAAATTGATGCCTCAAACTTATCAAGATCAGTATGGGGTAGTAAGGACATCTGTGATTAGAAATTGAGGTCTGAAGGTGAAGGTTGGTGATTGTCAATTTTGGCAGCAAAGTGAGCTTCAGAACCCTATCAATTGAGAAGTGTCGTGCTCCAGTTTGCTTTGAGATCACAAAATTCTACTCTTGTGGAACACATAAAGAGAAGAACTTTGAATGTTTGATACTATTCAACAAATAAATTCAAGTCATTTAAAGGGACATTTAATTTATCTAAACTCTTCAATGATTAATTTGTGATGACAAGAAAACATTAACTTCTGCAATTTACGTGGTTGCAAAAGTATAAGCAAGTGGATCCTTATTGAATTGGACAATCTACAGGCTGATAATTGCTTATTGAATTGGACAATCTACAGGCTGATAATTGCTTTGTGATTGTCAGAGAGAAAATAGGGCTACTTCACAGAATTATGCCAATTAATTGGCAACTGCCAACAAGTGATGCTTCCCATGTTGTCTCAAACTTCAGCACATAATTTGATAGGATAACATAATCCCATATCCTTCATTATCCTGTGGATGATAAGACTTCAGTGTTTTTCAGTCTTCAACTGCATTGGTTAACAAATGGTATTATTAAATTCAGTGACCAAAATGCGGATTGCATCAGACAGATTAGATCTATGCTTCAGTGTTGTTAAAAGTGCAATGCACCTATAAGCACCAGAACTCCCTAATGTCTAAAACGCTAGGTGCCAAGTTAGGCGCTCTCCTGAGTAAGGTGCTAAATAAAAATTGCAAGACTAATCCATTGACAAACAAGTATTGTGTTCTTTAAATGACTTGGAATATCCTTAGTATTGTTCTCTCTGCTTTCCATTTGTAATGTAATGTTTTGGGGCTAAATGAACAAAAATATATCATTGTGATAGCACAATCACATTACTTGTGGTTTAAAATAAAGGCCAGACACTCATCATGTGAACATGCTTGTGTTGCAACAATAACTTTCAATTGGTTAGCAGAGAGAGAGAGAGGGTTGGGATGAAAAACAGTAGTGGAAGTCAAACTGGATCAATGGCCGGTACATTCCCGTTTGACTTAAAGAGACTTTTAAGATAAAGTAGTTGCTATATAAAGCCCAGCCCATATGAAAAGAACACGTATACCCTCTAAGGTTGCAATTGCGAGTCTTTACCAGCACAAGACATGACTTCTCTCTATCAAAAGGTGTCGGATTCCTTAAAAATTTGTTTGCCATATCAACATAATGTCAGGCATAGCTCAGTTGAGGTTGCATCCACATTCCAACTGGTCCTTGGTTCAGATCCCCTGCCCATAAACTCCCCTCTTTAATTTTTGAAAGGCCAAGATCATTTGAAACTGGTCGACCAATAGAATGGTTCCCCGGTCTTGACTGGCTCTTGGTCAAAGAGAAAGGAAGTCCATACAATACTGGGTTGAACCAGCCTGTGCAATCTGGTTATGAACAGCCAGTTTTGAAATCATTCGTCTAAATAAGGTGGTCTAACTGTTTTTGTCATTTGCGCACCGTCTTTTGCCACCATAACTCTGATGGGAAAGAAGAAATTGCTGTAGCTGGGTGACAACACATGACACTGTCTGCCACTTCTTGAGAGCTTATCTTAACCTAGGCAGAACTTCACTCAGGTAATGCCTCAGCAGACGAATACCTCACATAAGGCGCTTGCCTAAGACCAGGTGAGGTGAGAGAAACGCGACTCACCTCGCCAGGCACCTAGGACAGCACCCGCTTCATCTTCGACAAAACTGTTATATAAGTCAATACCTATAGTATTCCACGTTAAACTCAGTGCTTAAATCTTTATTCAATTAAATGTACCTAATTCTACTCACTGGCCAACAAGAAAATAACTGAAGTAAATCTAGTGACAATAAAAATGTGAACTGATGCAGAAACACTTAAATGGCAACCTCGAAAGAGAAACCCATCAATGAAGAAAGGTTATAGTCTTTCATATTTAACTAAGAGTTAGATACAGTCTTAATCATTCTCCAACAACTTCAGGAAAAATAAGAAATTAATGAAGTGATCAATGTTCATCAAAGATGCCATCAACAAGTATCATGCAAAAAGAAAATTGCTTATATCACGAACTTGTCCAGTCACGAAGAATCCTTAAAAACCAAATGGACTGCACCAAACAGGACCGGTCATTCAACCGGTTGAACCGGACATTGGCCAAAGGTCTGCCAAGGATATGGCTCTCAAAACGTCTACAGTCAATACTAGGACCAAACCAGCATTGACCCAGTTGAATTAGAAAAACTGGGCGGTTCACCCATGTGATGAAGATGATTGAACCAGTTCAGTTAGAGACACATCTAAAAAATTGCACTGTGATATGCAGGAGCTGATCAAACACATATCTTCACTTTGTAAAACCCATGCTGAAGCCATCCAACATCCAACCACTTAGTTAAAAATTATTATATTGTGCAATTAATTAATAATACAGTGGGTCGTCTCCTATTTTCCTTTACCTAAAACAATCATCCATGGTGCTGACGGATATTAACAGAAAGTATGCCTCAAACTGTGGACAGCATGCCTCTTCTATGCTCAGGATGCACAAAAGAGACCACTAAACCATGTACTGAAGTTATTTACCAGCTTTCACATAAATTTTTAAACAACGCATCTAAGCAGTCAAATCGGCAGTTGAAGTGGTCGAACCACCAATCAGTGGCTTGATCAGTTCGCTCACTGGTCAGAATTAGAAACTCTAATTACGAGAAAAAATCAATTGATATATGCACAACTACCAAGAAAAAATATATGACCATTGAGATTAAAACTAAAATACAGAATCCAAGAAAGTACCTCATCTTTTGGTAAGAATGGCAAAACAGGCATTAGAATCTCTATATCCTGTGATCAAACCAGCCATACATCAGCGAATGCCTATGCTTCACCGCATATGAGTAAATGATTGCTTTACCTTCAATTTGGAATCATATAACTTCCTCACGGTAAGTACTAATTCGGGAGAAGGAATTATTCCATCTGTCAGGGAGTGTAAAACCTGATGAAAAATTGGAAAAGTCATGAAAACTTAAGGTATATCTAGTGCAGTGTCAACATTCCAAGATGGATGAGGGTAAGGACCTGTGACAGGAGGTTTTCACTTCCTCCAGGAGCATCTGATATTATTTCAAGAAGTTCAGATGATGGTCCCATTGTTCGAACTAAAATAGGGGTATGACGGTGAATGGCCTGCACCACACAACTGATAAGAAGGAAAGCTCATAACAGCATCAAGTAGAGCGCCTCCCCTCAGAATGATATTAATGATACCTGCTTAGCTGCCGTAGATGCACCTCCATAGATAACAAATATTTCGCGAAAAAGAGAGTGTCTCTGTTAATCAGATTGCAGAAGTTCAATTGTAATTAACACTTCAAAAGAATATTAGAATATATAAAAATACTGCGACAAGCTGAAGCTATACCTTTGTGCAAAGGGCGAAATACAAGGACATGCAGCGCTGGGCCTCAGAGATGGCTACGCTTTCTGCAGCATGCAATTGGCTAGTATCAGATGATCCATCATCATTGATTGCTTCCCCTGTTGCACTTTCTTCCAAAGCTCTTTCTACATCAGAATCCTGTAATTTTGTGAATATAGTCAACATTTGGACAAAAATTCAATTTTCACATGCACCAGCTAACGCATGCTTTATGAAAAAACAACTATTAGTACAATACTTATTTGTGTGTGTACTAAGCCAAAATATGGGGTCAATAAATACGCCGTAGTCTAATCCTCAATGCAACTGTCACTCTTCCATGAGCATAAATAAAATCTGAAGATTATGCCCTCCATGGAGTTGCGGACTAGTAGGATACCATTTCACTCATTTATGTATGCATGCATCTACCAAACATAGTCCGCCAATCAAATTGGTACAAACCAATCCATCTGTGTTTTCTTAGGCTAAAAAATTATAAGCCACGAAACTAATGACCATCTTGACCACCCCAAGTAACCCACTCACAGAAGACGATTCTATTTGTCGCTAAACATCTGTTTTGTCAGGCTTTCCCCCATCCCATCAACCAAAAGTTCCATCTTCTTGTTGAAGCATCTAAGAGCCTCTATTTCACATGCCTGAACAATCTAGTTTCCATCCTTATCAGAAGAAACAGGAACTCTTTCTTGGTCAAAAATCATTTACAATATCTTTGTGTATACTCATTAGTCCTTTCTGCACATGCTTATATGTTGCATGTTGTAACAGCCCAACCCAGTCCATGTGGGCCAAAACCCCAAAAAAAAAAAAAATGCTCTGTTAGGGTAATAGGACAAAGCTCAGAAGAGCCATGATCAAAGACAACAAATGATCAGATTCACTTGGTGGCACACCATGATCTGCAAGTCATCTCCAACAAGACTTACAACGGACATAAGCTCGCACTTGACAGAACTTTGTGGCTAAAGGGAACTTGACAGATAGAGGAGCTCAACAGGTTATTGTGGCACAGAAACTTGAAGGACAACCTCAAGCGATAGAAAACAGCAACCAACACTAAGTGGCAAGAAGGAGCAACACTAGGTGCTGCAAAGGCTCTAATGTGGAATAACTCATGGATGGGATGACAAAGCCACTTTACATTGACAATGCAAAGAGAGGATCGCATGGAAAAGTGGCCCACACCTTGATGCGAACAAACCAGAACAACATACTTGGTGGCAATTAGGACATGCAACAACAGATGATCAAGATATGGTCAACTGGGTCCCTAAGTCCCAAAATGGAGGCACGAGATTGGTGTTGCTGTTTGAGTTAGAAGGTTTTTTGAGGCGGCTGAAACGAATATCCTAAATTTTCGATTCCTCGCTCTAACTTGGCTCCAACACCATGATAAGTTATTAGGATCGCAAGAGAGATCGAGAGAGAAACCACATAGGGACTACATTAATCCTCAATGCAAGAGTACATGGCATGCTCTACATTAATAGCATAAACAGACGAGCAAATTAATAAGGGAATCCCACCTTCCTTATCTGAGTAACTAATTATTCTTCAGGAAGTTAGATATCTCTATAACCTGTATAGTTCCTTCCAGCATACATTCACATCATAACCTTTCTTGAATGACTAGAAGTTCAGTGAAAATGGCTCATCTCAAAAGAACAACAGTTGGTACTTTATTTGTTTTTAAAGATTACAAAGCTTAACTTCTTTGCTATCAATTCTTTTTCTAGAAATGAATAGCATATTAACGCTTTGTTCTTGCCCAGAAAATGACAATATCTGTCAATAAATGTACCTGAAGAATATTATTGGCAATCAAACAAAAGCAAGTCGAGAACAGTGGCCTAATGCTAATTTTTCCCACACCAGAGCTGAAAGTTACGATACCTTCCCTTCAAGTGCCACTGTGTCCAGACTCCCAGAGCTAATCACTGAAAGCAACATTTCCTTTGCAAAGTCTTCTATTTTTTGAGCAATGGGTGATAAAGGATACAGTTTGTTTGCTACCTGTCAAAGAAGATAATGTCCATAAGGATCTACTAATTAATGAAGAAGCAGAGCAATTTTGCTACAGCTAGTTGCCCATATGTTACCAGACGGATTGCCTTCATGCGCACTTCCTCCAAATGATGAACTGCACTCTGATAACAAGAAAGAAGGAATAAAGTCAAAAAACAAAATGAATAAAAGGAAAGTATATTCTTATTGAGACCAATAACATTCAGTTTTTTCCTTATTCAGTGCCCTGCCCCCATACGCAAAGAGGAGCTTCAATACAAACAGAAGGGGACAACCGTGCAATCAGAAAATAAAAAGAAACCATACCATATAACAGCCAAAAAAGAAATAAAAAACATAATTAATAAGTTTAAAAAAAAAGGAGTGAAAAATTCAAATAAAGTGGAATGCAGGCGATTTACAGTGAGAGTTTCATCACAACCTAAATGTGATCCGTGAGCAGAAGCAACAAAAAAAGTAAGACATTTGTGGTCATAAATAAAACCTGCAAAGAGATTTTCAAGCAAGAATCTCGAATTGGAGGGCGGAGCAAGATAAGACTCCAAACAGCACTCAGACCCTGAGTCACCCGATCTCCAGCTTGTAGCTCCTTCTCGGACTTTTCCAGATTGCCAGGAGAACATAACCTACCTAATAATTTCAAAACCGACTGCGGAAGATAAGGAACTTCACCAAGCAATCTGCTTAGAGATTTGTCAGAAGGTGGAAAAGTATCTTTCAGTGTTTCTGCCTGCATATGAGAAAAATAAATTCGTAAAGTTTGCAATGGAGGCAGGAGTTCAATATAGTTGAATGACCACCCACCACATTCAAGAGCAGTGATTCATACGAAGAGGAAGCAGTTGTAGAAGAGAAAAAGTCACGTTCCACTTCTGCCTCCCCAAATAATCTGTAGAGGAGACGCAATGTCAACTCATGTCCCTGAACAAATTGAAAATCAGAGTCAGCATTACGAAACTAAAACTTTCAGAAGAAGCACATCTAGTTGTATACAAGAAAGGCATGTGTATGCAACAATCTTTTTAGTACCACAGGGGATACCAACAATCCCTTTTTATACTACAAACACAGGTCCCAATGTTGATAAGATTGAAGAAGCGCAGGATAAGAGAAGAGGTCATCAATGGTACATCCTCGCAACCAACATCTGCCATATAGTTCTTCTACACAAAAAAAGAAAAAGAAAAGGGAAGAGATAGACATGGTAATGAAATTGGAAGGATCAGGCAAATGTAACTCTTAAACAAATACCTTCCAAGCCGAACAGAATTAAATATAAAAGACATTTCATGGCTAAAAGAAGGCATAATGATGATTTCTTTTGCTATCACTAAGGGACCCAAGGAAGCTTCATTTGAAAGAGACATCGGTCTAGACAACCTTCAATAACAAAATAAAGTGCCTAGCTAACTAATGCCTTCTTTCTTCAAAGAAACCTAGCCCATTTTCTGCTACATCTATATGGTGACTTAATCCCTACTTTAACTTCTATCTCTATTTTGAGGATCAATGAGGTGTCAGCAAAGAGGATTGAGGAGATATTAAGTCAAGAGATAGAAATTAGGCCTAAACAGTAGTAGATAATACCTCACCCAAATACACACTAAGTGACAAGGGAGGGCAAAAATCGCTACATCAGAGGCTTTGCGGCCCGCTGTCCCCACCAACACCTTTGCCATTGACTACACGGTCAATAAGCCCAGACAATGCTTTTGCCTACCTTATTCAAAATTTCATGACTGAATAGAGCCCTGCAAAGCCTGAGTCCTAAAATTCTCTCAAGTTGCCCCCAAATTCTCATCTTTCCTTTCTCTGTTTGACAAAGGGACAGCAGCTGCCAAGAACCAACCCCCCTGCTGTATAGATGGGTAGATACACAGATGCCCCCTGCTGTATAGATGGGTAGATACACAGATGATATAGTAAGAGGTTTCCTCTTTAGATGAGATGAGAATCCAATAACAGTTGACAAGGAAGTTTCGCAAAGTTTGGAGAACTTCCATCTCGATCAGAGTATTCTTAGGAAAGAAGACCTTAATAGCTTTTATAGGCAGGTTCAGTAGCTACCAACAAGCAACTGCTAAGGTTCAATATGTGCAGGCTGTGTCTAAAACCAGCTTAATTTTCACTCCTGCAGATACAGCAATACAGCAATAACTTCCATTTCATTAAATTTGTTATAGTTACTACTCAACCACTTAAACATTTCAAAATGTATCCAAGTGGTATAGAAGTTCAGGAACTCTCATGGGTATCATTAACATGCTCAATTGACCCCACTCTGCAAGCCTTCAAGGGCCCACCTGTTTCACTGATGTCGTTTGACAATATGGACTAGTTTTCGACTTAAATGGACAGACCCCCAGTAACTGTGGTGCCAATGACATCTGCAATAACTCTCAAGGACAGTGTGGCGATTGTAATGTGGAGGTTGAGGTGATGGTTAGCCAATGGTGGTTATAGCGGCGGCAAAAGCAGATAGGGCCGATCATTTGGAGATGATGGCATGTAATGGTGGATCAAAAATGATGCAGAATAGCAGTTGGCACCAATGATAAGAGGAAGAAAGTGCAGTTTTCCTATGGCTAATTTTGGGTGATGAATATAAGCAACACAGGTACCAAATTGCTAGGTCACTGGATGGTGATGGATGCAACTCCCTTAACTTCAATCTCAGTAAACCTCTCCTGGTGACTGGATGTTGTCCATGCCAAGATGCAACTCCCTTAACCACCTTCCTAGCCATCATATTTCTGGCCTCACAATGATTATGCCTCTCCGAAAAGAAAGAACTGGGCAGGCTGTAAAAATGAGGAAACTTCTATAGGTGCTATGAAGGAATTTTTTTATAGGTAAAAGAAAATTAAGGGCACCCAGGGAATGCAATCCCATAGACAACAAAAGCTCAGAACCTAAAGAGCTCAGCTACAAGACAAATCATCAACAATGTCAATTAAAGCATTTACATCCACACATAACTTTCGACTATACCAAAAGTCTAAGATTTTCAACCAACTTTCAGTATTACGAAACAGGGTGTTTGCTCTCCAATGAAAGCTCTCGTATTCCGCTCTTCCATATCAACCAAAACACAGCAAGAGGGATTGATGAAATCCTCCTTTTCTTAGCATAAGGCAAAAGAAAACTTTGCAATGCCATGCCCATAATTCTTATTCAATAGATCCTCCTATAACCCAAGATAGCCCAGGGAACACATTAAGTGACTGCCCAGATAATTTTTATCCATGGACATTGAACGAGGAGATGTCTCACCATCTCTGCCTCTGTCTTGCAAAAACAAGCACCTATTGACCAGCACAATCCCCCTTGTTTGCAAATAGTTTAATGTGAGAATACATTCCCAAAGTTCTTCCAAATAAAGATTGAAACTCTATTAGTAATCTCACTTTCCAAATAGCTCTCCAAGGAAAAACTTCCCTCCCACTGACAATCTTCTATTCCAGTAAGCTATAATAACAGTTCACAGAATAAGATCCATCCCTACCACTACTTCAAGAAAAAGTATCCACACCAGTGAGGGAAGTCTTATAGAAACAGCAAATGGAAAAAGATGACTAATAATTCAAGTTCCCAATCTTAGGCTTGTTTCTTAAGGCCGGTCTCCAACGTGATTTTCCCTTCAGAGAAACAATAACAATCCGACACGAGCCTTTTTGTTCCTAGCGATGTCAAAGAGGTCAGGGAAACAATCATCGAAAGACATATTCCCAAACCAAGTGTCAAGCCAAAAGTGTATCCTCTTACCATTTCAAGAACAGGATCTGTATGAGTGACAAACTCACTCCACCCAGCTCTAATCCACCTCCAAACACCACACCGATGTGATATTCTTCTACTTTTAGAAATCAAAACAGTTCTTTCAATTTGGCGGTGGCAGCTCTTCAGATACGAGTCTTTTTTCGATCTCCTAGATATTTCCTAACACCTAGGTTGTAAATGGGAGGCACCCCATTGGTGCACTTTAATATTATATACTTGCTGATAGACAAATGATTTTTCCAGTCCACAATAGAACCCTATTCCAAATGAATCCTCTTAGGGCAGTAGTCCTGACTTGTGCCTCCTGTCTTTCTCTTCCCTTCCCAGCTCCCACAAATTAAAAAGAATGCGGAAATAAAGAAAAGAAAAACACATACAGAAGACAATTGATGAAAGAAAGGAGAGCAGGTGGTATCAATTGAAGCATAATATTAAAGCCGACTTGAAAAAGTATAAACAGAGCAAGAAAGGATAGGCAAGTATATGTTGAAATACTCAACCCAAAAGCTTAAGTTATAATATGGAGGGAAACTACATCCATGTGCCTATTAAAACCCCGTATTCAAGCAATGTGGGATATTCTATCATCGTCTCTCACATGAAAATGGGACTGGGAACGGCAAGTGGAATTGACGAACAGAAAGCCATATACAAGAAATAAACCTAGGGTGAAATACTATGTTAGAATGCCCGTCCAAAAGCTTAAATAATTAGGTAGAAGGAGACTAAATATATAAGGCCTATTGAAAACCCGCGACATGGGATGTCTTAACAATGTCAAATTTACACCAGAAGAGATAGGCAAAAGTTGATTTTATGGACCAGAACAAGCCCAAAAGGTGTGCGAATTCAACCAGACACAAGCAAGCAATGTCTACTAAGCATAGAATATCACAAGAGACGGACAAAATAAACTTCTGCTACAAATTCTTGTAAAGTAAACTCGGGGCCAACCAGAGTGTATGTTTCCACAAAACTTAAGTTCGTTAGTGTTAGAATTGGCAAAATCCTTCACGAACAGAGTACATGGTTGGTACTTTCCCACTCACACCAAGAAATGATTACTTAAGTAGATGTTTATTTTTACAACATAAGCATGAAAATTTCCAATTTTAAAGGACAACGATAACATGGATTACACAGGACCAGACCAGGGAATAAGGAAAGAAGATTCAATGAGACACGAGAACACAGGGATCTTACCCAACAAGTTATGTATTGCCTATGCAACAAGTAAATGAGGGGATAATCACTTACCTCATGATTCACATAATCCGATGAAATATGCTGATGTAGCTGTATCCATGGGTCTAGCTCCAAGGGTAACTGTGATTTAAAGAAGAATTAAACTTATTCAGTATTTAAGAAGTTGAGCGAAGCATTTCCAAGTGTCATATACAACTCGGTAGGGGTGCAAACTGTAGATGTAACTTACCTATCACTAAAAGGTATGTCAGAGAGTTTTCATCTTATTCCCAGTAATAAGAGAATCATTTTTTAAGTGATGTTTGTGCAGGGGATTCACTCCAATGAACTAATTAAAAAGATTATACCTTCTGGTAGAAAAGGGAAGAATTCGTACCTCAACTCCAAGATAAGAAAGCAAAGAAGAGCGAACTTCTGAACCTCCAGCCACTGCAACTTCCTTATATGCCTCAATAATGCGGGTGAATGCCAATTTCTGCAACTGATCTTTCTGTTCATCAGTCAAATCAACAACAGGGGCTGACATCTTGGGTAACATAACATGAGAAGATAATCCAACAGAAGCTGCAGATGAGGAGACTGGAATGTTGTCATCAGTGACCAGCGGTCTGGGGCTAAGCTCCTCATATCTATCGTTTGAAATTGATGGAATTGACTCTACTAATGATTTCCCCGACTGACTTGTATCTTGCTCTTGACCATTATCTTCAATACTTATGGATGCTAACGAGGAATCAGGCCGGTTTTCTGAATGCCCAGCACTATGGCTGGATGAAGCAAGACCAGGTATTTCACTTTCTAAGTTTCTATCTTCATTGACATCAATCGATAGCATTACAGAGCCCATTTCTGTTCCAGCTGAAGCATCAGCGGAAGTTGGTAAAGCAGTTGGCAAAATAGAACTCTCAACCTCATTAGTTTTATCCGTTTGAAGAGCAACATCATCTGTTGCTGCCACCACATGAAGATCATCTGGCTTCTTAGGCTTCTGCAGCTAAAAGCAAATACAAACTTCTCATGGAAACTATAAACAAATGAAAAGTTTTAAAAGCTCACTGAAAATGAAAAGAGGAAATGTCATCAACATCATGAAATTATGTAGAAAAAGGGGATGAGAAATTACAGCAGTACCTGTTCAGCATTCAGTATAGAAGATATCTGTGGAAAAGCACTGGAAAGTGAAAAAACATCTTGCAGCCCCTCTTCATCTTCATCGGCTTTAGGACGTTCAGGAGGAAGATGACACATATTTGCCATGACCACCTCAGCCAGCAAGTCCGCAGATATAGTGGAAATAATGATCTCTAAAGACTGAACAGCTTTTTCACCCTGAGCAACCAAGGCACCGAACATGGCAACCAGTTGATGCACAGTTCCAGAATCACTCTCTGCTTTGGAGGAGAGTGCTCCACTTGAAGCATTTTCTTCCTGATAGACTGTGCCTTTTCTGTTCAATTCATTACTTGATTCCTCAGACATGCTAGGACTTGGTTTGATTCGTTTTCCAGAGACATCCACCTCAAAAGTGTGATCCTCTGTTTCCACTCTTTTCTGCCCTCTATTACTTTGGGTAGAATCATGGGGTGATATTGATGGTTTCTCTTCCTGCCAAAATTCTTTTCATCAATTCTATTTTCTCAGCCCGTTTAGGTCTAGCATCCAAGCATAACTAAACATTTAAGTAAAAACAAACCACACAACAAACCAGTACATTAGAAACTGAAGGCTCCTCTTTTACTTCTAAACCACCATTTATCTTGTAGTCTTGGTCAAGGGTTTGCTCAACAACTGGTCCATCTTTCATCTCCCTCACAGCATCAAGTAACTGATCATGCCACTGCAGAGACCAGAAACTCGCAATTATCTGGACTAACACCAGCGCGTAGAACAGTACTGACAACCAAAAATTAAAAATAAATAATAAGTTCAGACGCAACAAATTAGGGATATTCATTAAGTAAAGTGCCGTCACAACTGGATCCAGTCAAGTGCAAGAATATTGAGTTATTTGCTGTGTCAAATGATAGATCCAAAGTTTCAGCTCCATAAACTCCAAAAGTATCAAGCGCTGAGTTTTCAAGTTGATACTAGAACGATGCCCGCGACATTCCCAGGGGTCAACTTGAAAAAATGTCCATTTTAATCATAAAAACCTAATTAAATTTCTTCCCAAAGTGTAATTAACATCGCCCAATTGTAGTAGAAAATAGACTTCAGAACCATTTTAATGCATTCAAACTCAAGTGAATAGTACAAAAAGTTTTGTTCTAAGAATTTATTCATTGAATAGGTTAAACAATTGTACAATAAAATCAACTTAAGTTGCAGAAAAGGAGCTAGCTATAAATGCCTTCAATTCATCATCCGTGATACGAAACCTCTTACAGAGCACCAAAAATTTAAGGAAAGGAAAAACTCATATAGCTTCAATTATGCTATATTTTATCTGTTTTAATCATCATCCTTTTTTGTGTCAGTGCTAGATCTTGCTCTGTTACGAGTAAAAATGCCGCTTCACTTTCCTGTAGTCTTATAGTCTTCCTTAAGCATTTGTCTTGGGCAAATCTTTCAGAATTGAAAATCTAGAAAGCTTCATGAAAAGAGTACTTCATAAAATATTCAAAATCAACAAAGCAATGAGTCATAAATTTTTTATACCATTTAGCATCAAGTTTGTTCTTAAAGCTTTTGAAAAATGGAATAATATGAGTGTCTTAGACACTCAACAACATATCATTTGGCCATGTGTACAATGTAGAAAGGTTGATGTCTACACTCCTCATTAAATTGTAAAAAACAGTTAAATTGAATAATGAAAATAGCATTCTTGCATTTTCCTTGACAGCTTCTTTTTTGATAAATCATTATTCTTCAGATTATCTAGTCCGAATCATCTTTGTATTGATTTTCGTTCATTAGATTTCTCTAGTAAATTTTATGACAAAAAGAAACTATGATATTTCATCCTTTGCTTACTTTTACCATTTTAATGTTCACTTTAAGAAAAATAAAAAATATAAATCTGAAAATCTTAAGGTAGGTACGTGTATTTCAGGAAATAGAAGAAAGGAAATACAAAAAATGAAGAATGAAAATAATAGGAGAAAAGCTCAACGTTGGATAAAGAGGAAAAAAATCTGAGGTGTATGTGTCACCCAATGTAGTGAGCCATGTGTCACCATTTTATAAACCATTTGTGAGCACTACAATACTCAAGATTTGTTTCATTATTTCTCATGTAAAACTACGTATTCTTGTTTGTGTAAGTTTTTGGTCTTGTGTGGACTTAAAGAATCTAATTAGACTCTCCTTACATCTAGAGAAGGTGTAATGCAGGTTCTCAAGGGATATTCATTCCTCTTATATGAAGGACAAGTGTTTTCTTGCTACCTGTGAGAGCTGATTAGACTGTGGGACATTTAAGAATGTTGTTGTGCTTGTCCTTCTGTGATGATAGAGGGTAAGCAACACAGTGGTTGATATGTGCCACAGTAAGAACAAGGCCAACAACATAGGAAAGTGGTCTCTGAAAATTGTGGTGATTTATTTGGGAACTAGTGGAACATGATGGATGGGGGATAGAGGAAAATCTAGACTGTGTAATGTGTTGACACTAAAGGTGGAGTTTGCTTGTGATTTGCCTGAATCTTGGATAGGAAAAAATGTAGGAAACTGCAGAGGACATGGCAAAACAGGATTTCTGATGTGTATTAGGAGGTGATTATGCTGGGTTTTGGTGGAACATGCATGACTGGTGACCACAAACCACCTTTCGCACTGATATAAGGATGAGCATAAAACCAGGTGGGAAGGAGTGCGGCCTGCAAAATGAGCATTTCCTTGAAGGATGGGTCTTGCCCAATTCTTGTTACATTGTCCCTGCCTTCCCTTCCCTTGAATACTTAGCTATCTGTCTCTTTCATGAATCAAAAGAAATGGCGAGAGGGACCAAAGGAATTTATTTCCTCCTTCCCTTGTAGATGTTCTAGCTTAAAGTGTCATATGTACTTAATTAGGTTTAACCTAACCCTACCCGACTTGATGAGAAAGTTCTCTAAATCTGATATTTGCATTTTCTATGGGCAAAAGAGTAGTAAACGGTGTAGATATTAAGCATCCCTTGTGCACAGGGCATGATTATTAGGGTTTAGTAAGCTAACTTTCATGAGACTTACCGCTAATTCCACGGCATCGCACTTTGGCATATCCATGCTTTAATGCGTTAGTGATAGGTCATTTTCAGTTTTATGATGATAACTAAATCTTTACGAGAGGTTTGATTGAGCTGAGTTGAGTTGATTGGACATGGTATGTGATAGAATACTACATAATGACAGCTTCAATATTTTCTCAATCGCAGTGCCAAAAACAATCAAGATTTTTTCACACTACAGTGTTTTCGTTGCCTCCACTTTCTATACTCCCAAAGAGTAAAGTATTATCATTACCTGCCTCCTCCCTACCCCCTCCTTCCCTCTTTCCTTTCCTTTAACATTTGTCCATCCTACTTTTTACTACGAAACAGACCCTCATGTTGAGCTTTTCGACATTCTCAGATGTACAGTACAATTCAAAGTGACGCATAGAATTCTTGCAAGTAATTATCCAGCAAGAAATTTGAGAAACTACACCTTGAGATGATGAGAAGCTGAGAGAAGTTGAAAGTGCAATAATAAACAAATAAAAACTCGGTGATCAAATATTAAGAAAGTCACGAGCAGTTATATATATGCATGGGAAATTCAAAATTGGATAATCAGAAAAGTACTGACTTCACAAACTTGAGGACACAAAGAAATGCACTGTGGTAAAGATATACCAGTGCAACACCCGGGTGGGTGCTCCCTAAGCAGGAACGAAAAGCCTTTTTTAGTGCAAGGCGTACTCCAGATACATGTGCACCGTTTGTAACAGAACTTGTTGGATCCAAACCAAGAAGAACCGGCAAAATGCGTCCATAGTATGCAGGCCTTTCCTTGGCTATTGCAGAAACACTGATAAATAGATCAAAAGAATGGACAAAATGGTTGGAAAAGAGAAATTTAGAAAATTGAATGCATATTCAGAAAATAACAGAGATCATCAGTCATAAAGTGATATAGATTAATCTCGCAGCAAATCCAATGCAACCTATTAAATACAGTTAGGCTGCATTTGGTTGGTGAGACACAGTGCATGGATATTATATAAGTAATTCTATCAGGAATTTGGAGCAATTCTCCAATGAGACTACGTCCAGATAAACCCGGATATGAACTAGATAAAATTACCCCCAAAAAAAAACTCCAAAAATAATCGGAATTAAAAAAGATAATAAGAGGGTGGACTATGAAGGGGAGCTCAGTGGACCACAGAGCATGGAAGAGAGAGTCGACCATCGATAGGTAAAATATGAACAGTGACAACTACATAGTGGTCCCACTCCTAAGGCAGTGACCACCATGACTGATTTGTCCCCTTTCTCTTTCTCGCTCGCTCTCTTTCTCTTAATGGTTCTGTCTCCTGTCACAGTGGTCTTGGTCGACCACATCAACAAACCACCACACTGGTGGTTGCTATCAATAAAGGCAACCACCATCAGCTGGGCGGTTGCCCACCTACGGCTGTTCGAAAACGCCCAGTGTCCCAAAAGCCCAAAGCAGACCAGTTTTTAGGGTTAGGTCTCGGTCAATTGGGGCTTGTGAGCCTACCCCTAAAATTTTTCCAGACCGTTTCAGTTTTCAAGCATCTAGCTACAAAGCCCCACAAAAACAAAATCGGCCTGATACAGTATATATTTGTGACTTTGGTCTGAAAACCCCAATTTGTTGTCCACTCTCATTCTCTGCCCTTCTCTTCTTTAATCTCAACTATGTTTCACATCAAAAAATTTAATGCCGGACAGCACTAACCACCGATGAAACCAGTTCGACCAACGAAAACCATCTATCGCTTTCAACCAAAGACGAAACCAGCAGGCCACCACGACAATTATCTGCATCACCCCAGATAACCAGTTAGCCAAAGAGAAACCAACTCCAAATCCAGTGACAACAACGTTCACCATGACCACGTCTCTACCACCACTAATTTCTTCATCGACCATAAAGCCACTAGAGATCAAGCAGCCAAACCACCATGAAATAGGGTTTTGATGTGTTACTTTGTGACTCTGCACAAAATTTGGGAAGATTTCACCATTGCTCTATGGTGTATGTTGTACATCTACTGGGAGCTCTCAATTCTGATCTTTTAGACACGTTGCATTCCAAGGTCCTCAGACGAAAAAATGAGCCATTTCAAGAGATATATCATGCAAATAGACCTGGCTAAGCCTGAACCAAACTGGGATTGATTCAGTTTGGGCCAGGCACCCTCGAATTAGATCAGACTGGCCTTTTGGGCTTAGAACACCTAACCTGATAAGTTCAGTCTAAGCATATTTTTTCATGTAAGCTTGGTCCTCCCAACCCTCGAATCTAATTTATACATTTGATGATTTAGATTTATTCCCAAATCCAATCATAGGTTCACCAAACACTTATGAGACCGGGATATATCGTACTTGCCATTACATCCAGTATTTCCCAAACAAAAGATGGGATATAAGAAATCCAAGAGAGACATTTTCCAATACTACCTATGAAACAAAATTATCCTATCGACTAAAGGAAGCCTTAAAGAAGCAGACTTACGCAGTATTCTTCACCTATCTCAATTCTCAACTTGCCTCACCCAAAATCTTTTCAAAAGTATCTGCAGTCCCTCAAGTGGGGATTCTAAAGTCAAGCCAACATTAAGAAAATAGCGGCAATTAAACTTCCAAATGAACCATAGTTTCCTTCAGAGCAGGAAAAAACAAATGACACAGGTCAGTTAAACAAGTAGGATTTGCTTGAGTCACCTTTAGTTTCGGTCTGTGAGATCTATCCAATCACTACTGTATTAGATTTTGAAATCTCTTGATAAGATTTTTGTAAGTTATAGCACATTAGCACACAAAATTCTTTGAATAGATTGCATATACTATAAACATAAAACAAAATGTACCTATTAATAAGCACAACGATCGTTAGATTACTGAGAGATTTCACTGTTGGAGACCTTAGCTGATCAAGCAATAAAACAAGACTTTTACTAGCTTCTGTAGCCAAATCCCCAATATTTAATATAGGATGACCACCACGAAGCCACGATGCATTGAAGCCCAACAAGTTTCCTGAAACAAAGGTCAAGTGAAGTAAGATAGAAACCAGCAGAATTTGTACTTAGTAAAAATCACACAACACGGTTGCTGCGATGACAATGAACCTGACATTCATCTTACCTTCTAAGCGCTGATCTGAAGGGGGCTCCGAAGATCCATTAGGATCAGGCGTATAGAGTAGAATGATTGCTTGAACAAATTTCAGTGCCGACAACTTTATCCCGTCACTTCCCGGCTTGTGAACAGGTTGTCAACGTGAGTCACACATTGCAAAAAAATTCAATTTCAGCATTCACAAGTTATTGCTTACCTGGAAAGCAATTGAGTATACTTTATCCTTGAATTTCAACATCCATTCCCAAGATGACTCCAGTGAATCATCCAGATCACTAGTATATAGTCCCTGAAACATCTCGGAACAACAAAGCTATTTAGGAATAACAGTCTCCTAACTATCCATATGAGGTGTCTGCATGGAGGTGCTAGGAAGCCAAGGCAGTCAAGCGAGCAAGAAGAGACACCATCATAATGCAGAAAAAAGATATTGAAAAAATCAGAAAAAAAAAAAAAGTGATCACTCCAGCCAATTCACAAGGGAAATAGATAGAAACAACCCATTAAGCTAACGACAAATTAGAGAAAATTACTTTAGATGTTTGACTTGAATCACCTGAATTAAAAAAGAGAAGAAAGGTTGAGGTGGCCATGGGCATCATCTAGTGCCATCTATAATCCATGAGGGTGCCACCTTATGTTAATGAGCATGATTTGCAGTTACAGACCTAGCAAAAATCTCCATCCATAACATGTTTATGGTTCTATAATCAAGACTGAGGAATCATGGGTACAATTAGTCTCCATATACATAAATAATCTTCTACTATCGAACCACAAACATAGAAGATCGAAGGAAATTAATCTTCACTCCACTGTCTAAACTAAAATGACTATTGCCACCATGAAATTTTCTTGGACATTTTGGGGTCAGTACACCACACACATATTTGACTTGCTTCAGACCAGAAAAGTACCATAGATGATGTTAAAACAACCATGTAAGCCGACCCGAGAGCTTCTCCGGGAGGTCCTTCCGTAATACTGATTGCATTTTACAACAATACCCCAAATGGACAATGACGACATGTGGCACGAAAAAGCAATCACCAACAAATGAGCTAAGACGATACTTGCAGTGACAATGCAACCAGTTCCCAGCGATCTCTTTCAGAAAAGTATAGTTTCCGGTCACATAAAAACACGGAATTAGCATCCATTCATTACACAAGCTACAAGTTGCCATCGCAACATCCACCGCACAGCTATTCGGAAAAAAATAAAATAATAAACAGTACCTGGATCGCAATTCTCTCGAAAGTGTGACGAAATAAGTCAATGCCGCAACTTATAGCCTGGCGAGCAACCGGCGGCGACTCATCCTTCAGGACCGACATCAAAACGGGCACCATTTCAGGTAGAAATTCCAGCTGCTTGATCCCAATTTCACCAATTATCCTACGCACGGCACCAAAAGCGCACAGTCAAGAGGACACTTCAACTTCAGAAGAGCCAGAACAACAGGGGGGCGCGAGGGCTTTGAGAACGAAGCAAGCTTTACTGAGCGATGAACTTGCGGACGGGACTGCAGCGGTCGGAGAGGAGGTCGAGGAGCTGAGGGAGGAACTCGGCGAGCAGGACGGGGTCGTCCTGGAGGAGGTCCTCCTTCAGGTCGCGCAGGCGGCCGAGCTTCGAGGGCACGTCGGGGGACGACTTGGCGGAGCCGACGAGGCCCGCGAGCCGCTCCCTGGGAGTTGCGGAGGCCACGATCGCCACCATCGGCGCCGCAATGGGAGGGGGGCGTCCCCCCGCCAACCCCGGACGGGAGCTCCGATTCGCCGAGTGGGGACGGTGAGCCGGCGAGGGGTGCGCGGTGAACCTCGAACGGCGGACGGAGGCGGCGAAGGTATAGACGATGGAGGAATCCCGACGAGCGTTACGACGCTCTGCTGCTATTGCTGGGCTCCGTTTCCTTCTCCCCTCTTTTTTTTTTTCCTTGATCGCGCGCTATCAATTGGGTTTTGCGGGCCCTCGATTAATTCCGGTGCGTCCCTAAATTTATAGTACAGGTGTGAATTGAGTATCAAAATTTTCAATTTCGCCAAATTAATATTTCACTTTTTATGAAATTTTAATATAATCTTTCCACATGATCAAAAAATATATATAATCCTTCCTGCCGATTTTGAATGAAATTATTTGTTTGGTATGCTAACCTAGACAATTATACTCCATTAAACCGTTAGGTCAGCGATTTTTAGTGAATTAGCCAAAAATAGTACATTAGAATTTCTCACAAAAACTTAAAATTACGTTGACATAATTAAAAAATTTACGACTAAACTGACATCCGTTTCCGAACGAATTTGATAATTTTTCCTTGGTTTTAAGGAAATTATTTTACTTGAGTGAAAAGATGGGGAAGTGAATTATGGTATTCTTTGCAAAGGGAAAGTATTAGTGAACTTTGATTTCTTGATCCACTGCATGAGGAAAGAGCACATAATTATATAGATTATGTTTCCATGATTCATATCGTAATTGATAACTTATTCATTCTTTAATTATTTTGGATTTGGCTGCCAAGTATGCAATATGGGATCTTCATTAATAATACAAATACGGTATCTACTTTATTCATTTTTTTTAGAAAAATATCTACGCCAGTATTTATCTATACTATTATATAAAACAAAGATAACCTCCTATTTTTAAAAGGTTATAATTTTTTTCCTTTCTTAAATATCCCCAAATACTTAGCTTATAAATATTGTTCTCATGGATGAATGTGTAACTTAGTAATTATATTTTATTTCTCGTGAGTTTCTACTTTTCTGTTGCGTGACAACTTTCTTTAAAAAAAACGTGCGAGTCTTGATAAACCATTCTTACCACATGTGTTTACATAATTCATGTGTTGTGCGTGTAATCAAGAATTTCTTTCCATTAAATATTTCTAATAAGATAGCTTGGTTTAAATTTTGAAATGTCAATTTTACACGTTATCTGGACGGGTGTGAAAATATGATAATAGTAATTAAAAAGAAGAAATAATGATTGCTATCGGCGTTTTTGGCATTGGATTGATAGAATTGCCTAGTACTCCTTAGCAATGTGATGTTGCTGGAATTGTTGGACATTAATAGTGCCCAAACTTTTGTAAAATGTACAATTAACTTCTTCTTTTTTTCTGTTGAATAAGTCATTGAAAATATATTTCTTTTAAGTTGGTCCTTTTGTTGTGAAATTTTGCGAAAATGTTGATGTGGTCATTTGATGGATGTTAAGTGTCATGTTGGTGTCTCGTGTGGCTAATTAGAAATTCAAAAAAATATCTAAAATAACTAAATAAGTATTTTTGAAATAGAAAAAAAAATAGGAACTAGAAGGAAAAGGAAAGAATGGTCCTAAGTAAGTCTGAGGTATCACGTGGATCTTGGCATCTCTTGGATATAATCACAGAAAGGGCAGAGTCGAGTACAAGGCTCAATAGAGGTATGTAGCCAGCTGTGAAATATTAGAAGTACAGATACCGGCACGTTAGAATAAAGAACACATCCTCACAACCTGCTCCACGAAATTGGAGATAGGCGGAGGAGGCCGTTGTAGGTGGAAACATCTCTGTTACAGCTAAGGATCCACAAATTGAAGCATAGGAACTAGAAAGAAAAGGAAAGAAGAAATGAAAGAAAGGCCTTCGTTGCATAAAGATATGTAAGAGAATATGTAGAATTGGCTAAAAATGAAGTAGGCGATAGAGTTCAAGTACTATGCTCTTCGAAATTGTGAAGGTGAATAATCATGTTTTTTCACCTTTACTATATTGGTGAGACCGATGTGCTTCGTTGATGTTGTTGTAGCTCATTTACATTTCTTATCAAAAGTGAACCCGCGACTCTAAAATGTTGTAACAAGCTACTTTGCTATTTTAGATTTAAAATGTACAATACTCATGGATTTATTAACGGAGGTTATCTCTGTTTGTGCATTTATGGTTTCTTTAGCAACGAACTGTAAGACATTATTAAGTTGTGTTTGGTAACAATTTTATTCTTGAAAACAATTTCTACTTAGAAAAGATTTTTTTCATTCCGTTTCTGGAAATAATTTATAAGTATTTGAAGGCGTTTGATAACTATACAAAATTTCTACTCCTAGAATAAAAAAAAAAATAGAAATGTGTTTAGTAACAATATAAAATTTCTTTTTTATGAATAATATTTTGAATTTTTTAATATTTTTTTCTCTTTTTTTGCTTTTTTTTCTTCTCCTCCTCCTTCCTTGGCCCATGGCTAGGTCCTTGGCGTCGGCGATCGGCTATAGGCCAAGGCCGGCGAGGGTGTCGCAGCCCTCGTCGGATCTGGCAAGGGTGGCGACGAAGGTCTAGCCCTCGCTAGATCTGATAAGGGCGACCCTCGCCTAAGCCACGAGGGCCCAATCCTCGCCCAAGTTGGCCATAGGCCAGGAAAAATGAAGAACAGTAGCCACGAAGAAGAAGAAGAAAAAAAAATATTTTTTATTTCCGTTTCTTGTTCCTAGAATTAAGAATCAATTTTTTTTTTATTTTTGATTCTGTTCCGAAACTGATTCTCAGAACAAATGTGTGCCCAGGAACAAAAAACTTACTAAACGAATTTCTGTTCCTTTTTTAATTTCTAGGAACAAAATAATAAAAACGGGTATTGTTTGGACAGTTACCACACAACCCCTTAACATCCTTTTATGTAAATTTTTAGATTCATTTACATTAACATAGCATTCAAACCAAACACTAGATGAGATGTGATGTTTAAATATTGGCTTTATTATTGCAATTAATATATAGAATATAGGAAAATTCCTGAATTTTATATCTTAACTTATACATTCCTATCCCAACTAAAAATCACGGTGACCAAACGTTGTCATAGGTAAGTTCTCAATTCTAAGTTTTCTAAATTGATGTTAATATAGTAAGTTTTAAGATTCGTTGAATACCCTACCCTACGCACCCTACAACCTACGCACAACTAGCTGTTATGGCTGGGATTAGTGATGGTGTTAACCCTATTTACAAACCAGCACATGATTCATCCTAGCAAAGATTGATCCTAGCCACTGTCACTAGTATGCAGATATGTTCATGACCCCGAGATGCCATGACTTATGTGAACCTCGCCATAGGCCGTTGTGTTTAAACCCGTGCTACTGTATGTTGGCTGCTCTCTCTCTCTCTATACACACATATATATACACACGTGTGTGTGGCACTGTGTGGGTGGGAGCATTGATTGAGTATGATGGCTTATGACGACATGGGTCCCTGGCAATAGCTGTCGATCGCGCATTGGCATCTATGTGAAAGTCGGGAGCCTTGTCCAAACTTGTGGTGGAGGCGACCTCGCATCCTCCTCCTCTTCTCTTTGCCAAAGGTTATTTACTTAGAGCGTATTTGGCAACCGACCAAACAGTAACTGTTTCTATTTTTTTATTTTTAAAATCAATTTTGAAACAGAAATTCGCTTGGTAAATTTTTTATTTTTGGGCATAAATTTGCAAAAATTTGTTTTCGAAATCAGTTTTGGAACAGAATCAAGAAGTAAAAAAAAAATTATTTCTTAATTCTAGGAACAAGAATCAAAAATGGAAAATAATTTTTTTTTTCTTATTCTTCTTTTTGGCCTGTGTCCGGTCGTCAGTGGTAAGCTAGGGCCGATAAGGGCAAGGGTGAGAGCTGCCCTCACAGGATCAGTCGCCGAGGGCGGCTCTCGCTTAGGTCGCCGAGGGCGGCCCTCGTCGGATTTGGCAAGGGCCGCGACGCCCTCGCTGGCCCTGGCCTAAGGTCAATTGCCGGCGCTAGCGATTTGGCTATGGCCAAGGAAGGAGAAAAAGAAGAAAAAAAAAGAAAAAAGAGAGAAAGAAATATAAAAAAAATTCAAAATATTATTAATAAAAAAGAAATTTTACACAGTTGCCAAACGTATTTATGTTCTTTTCCTATTTCAAGAATATAAAATTTGGATAGTTATCAAATACCTTCAAATGCTTAGAAATTATTTCCAGGCACAGAATAAAAACGGATTATTTTTAAATAAAAATTATTTTCCAAAACAGAATGATTGCTAAACCCACCATTGAAATGATAGATGGCCACAACATTAACTTCACCTGATCTTGCTTTGAGGTATGAGATGTAGTTGCCTAGATCTGTAATGGCACTAGGCATTGCCATAGATTTGCGATTGTGATTGCAACCATATCAGTCATGGACTCGTGGTCGCAATTGTAACTGTGATGTCCAGCTTTACCGAACTCCTGCTTGTTCACCTTCTGCTCAGGTACCTCCAACTCGTGGACACCTTTACGCCCAATATTTTGTTCATCATTAATGGAAAACTCATAACCTTTAGACATCCTGTTAAAATACAAACGTCTTGTGCATCCTTCACTTAGTTACTCAGTCATTAGACACATTAATAGACTTTGATTATTTTATCATTTTCAAAACATCACGAGAAATTTTCCCAATGCAATTGTAACCAATACATTCTGTGTCGTGCATATCCAGTCAATCCATGTGATCTTGACCAATGCCACGGACTTTCCTTCTTTTGCATTAGCCTAGCATGAAGGTCGGTGAAGCATCACCTTTGCCTGGCCGGGCGAGGGATGCTATACTCTCAAGGTGCTTGGGCGACGCTGGCAAATTTAGCATTATACGTCAATTTTTTTCGTTCGATTTAACATGGATAAGAATACATGATTGCAAAAATTGAATTAGACAAAAAAAAAATTTATGAACCGTATTGAATAAATTAAAAATTTTATTTATATACAGGCTTTGATCCCAACATAAATAGTCCAAATCAATGATTCCGCGACCGTCACGATTCAGCGGCGACCCGGAAGCGCCCTCCCTGAGCTTTTCCTTCTCCGCCGTGCCTTGCGCGACAGAGCGGAGCCGACGACCCCTTCTCTCCCACACAAAATAAAAAATAAAAAAAACGCCACATCACTCCGTTGGCGCTGGGGACAGGCTGGTTTCGAATACCGTAATGAAACCCAGCCCGACCCGATTTTACCGTTTTCTCCCCACCCGCCCCATGCCCCTCACCGCGAACGACCCCGCGCCATGCCACCATCTCCCAGGGGGGCAAATCCGTAATTCCTCCCCTCCCAAATTCATCCGCGTCACCACCATCCCCCATCTTCTCCCCATCCTCCTTCTCTCTCCTCGAGCTTCTCTGCGTTTCCTGCCCCGAGCGCCCCCCCCACCCGTTCCGATCTGCGAACATCGCCATTGTCGCCGCCTCGAAGCTCCGGTCCTCCACGGTTTCCGATAAGAGGGAGGAAGGGGAGCGGGCCGTCTCTCTCTCTCTCTCTCGCTCGCTCGCTCGAGTGCGTGCGTGCGTGCGTGCGTGCGTGCGCGAGCGATGGGGGATTTCAACCTCGCGCTCGTCATCGTCGCGATCGTCGTGTGCGCCCTCGTCCTCCTCTTCAATGTCTACCTCCTCGTCAACTACCAGCACCCGGACGACGCCAACCAGGCCTACTTCCCCAAGCTCGTCGTCGTCCTCGGCCTCTCCGTGGCCGCCATCTCCATCCTCATGCTACCCGCCGACGTCGCCAACCGGCAGGCCTGCCGCCACGCGATCTACAACGGCGCCTGCAGCCTCACCCTCCCGATGAAGGACCTGTGGCTCGCGATCTACATCGCGGACGCCGTGCTCGTGTTCTTCGTCATCCCCTTCGCCATGTTCTACTACGAGGGGGACCAGGACAAGTGCGTTTGATCTTTAGGGTTTTTTTTTTTTTTCTTTTTGGAGCGGCGAGCTCTCTGATTTGAGTGCCCCCTTTGGCGCGCGCGTGCAATGTGGCCGTTGATTGGGGTATTTTGGGTTGCAGGAGCGTGGGGAAGCGGGTAAAGAGTGCGTTGTTATGGGTCGTGACCACCGGCATTGTGTGCGCTCTCGTGCTTGGCATTTTGTACGGTTAGTTCTTGAATGCGCTGCTGTACTTGTTTCGTTTTGATCAGCTTCATGCTCTGGGAAAGATATGATTGAAGTTCGCGACGCAGTGGTTTCGACCAGTCAATTCATAAATGAGCTGCGAAATCCTATCTGATTGAGGATGTCATATTTTTTTAAGGTTAAATCCGCGGATAGAGTACAAGATATATCTTGTGGCAGCTGCAACTCTAATCTTTGATTGTTTCGAGTTTCTGCTTAAATGTGCGGAGATTATGATATTATCTTTTTAATCTTTAGCTCTTGAGCTGAGAATTCAAGCATGTCTGCTTGAGTCTTTTGATGTGCAATATGCATTTCGCTTGTTTCTTTGATATCAGGGCTTATTGGGAAGGTGGACTTTACTGTTATGCATCTCTCTTCGAGCACAGCTTCCTTTCCAAGCAGTTGGAGTTTTTCTTCTGGTCAGCCGTGTATTGGTTCGCATCAGGTTTTATCTAACTTTTGGACACTTGCTTGTGGTTTTATTTTCTGATGTCTAGAAAGAAGAAATAGATAATTAAGTAATAATGGTCCTTTAATTTGATGGCGTTAGTTTGTGCTGTATGCAATTGTAAAGGTTCTCATACCTAGTCTATTTGGATGGTGCAGTGTGCTGCCTATCAAGCACCAGCCTCAGCAGAGAAAACGTGGACCATGCGTGCTACTTTCCCAGAATATGTTGTTGCTCTTGCTACAGTGGTTGGATCAGTGCTTTTCACGGTATGCCTTTCTTTGGTGAACTCTATTGTTCTGAGGAGAGATGTTTTGTTGTATTTCTGGTTCAAGCATATTGCTGTGTATGGCGATCCTCAATAGGGCAAAATTTTATGCTTAATTTGGGATTGTAATATGCTCTCTCATGTTAATGAGCAATTGGTGTGTGACTAATACTGAAATGCGAACATACTGGGACCCATGATTGCATTTTCTAATTCATAAAGCTTTAAACAGCATCAGATTCAGTGAATGTATAGCTCACTTTACACCTGTTAATGTTCATCAGATTTTCGGTGGTGTTGGTATTGCTTGTCTGCCGCTAGGACTTATATTTTCGTTCATCCGGCGTCCAAAGGCTGTCATCACACGGTCACAATATATTAAGGTGCTTTCTCATCTTTCTACTATAACCATCATCTAGTGATTCTATTAGCTAATCATATGTCATAGGTTCGTGCAATATGCAATTGGTGTCATTGGCTAATTGTGGGTATGCTACAGGAAGCAACTGAGTTAGGTAAAAAGGCAAGAGAACTGAAGAAAGCTGCTGATGCTCTCCATCAGGAAGAAAGAAGTGGTTCTAAGGGTAGAAAGTGGCGAAAGAATGTAAAGGCGGTAGAAAAGGTACTTCCCATTTACTGAAAAAATCCAGGACTCCTTTTACTGTGCTTGATAGGGTGGCTGTTTACCTACTAGTTATTTAGGTATAATATGATTATGTCAAAATCTTTTATCTGTTTGTGGTTACTTCTTTTTCCTAAAATGGGTAAACTTTTTCCCTGCCTTTTATTTCCCTAAAGTTAATAATGATGTGCTCTATCGTATGATATTTATTGCATTAGTTTGGTTCTCCTTGTTTGTGATACAGTAGGTCTTTTAATTAAGGCCATATGTGCTGATAAGAATGCGTGGTGTTGTTCGACAGTGGTTCTTTTCCACATGACACTGCACTCTGGTCCAATTGGGATTGCTCTGATGCATGCGATGTAATTTAGGCTCTGGTTATCCACTTTCTTCTTTTGTATCTTTGAGTAGTTCTGGAAGGATGGGGGTGGATCTAGTAAGTTGCAAAATGTTAAACTCCTCACAAGTTGGATCATTGCTCAGTAACTTCTCCAAGAGGGTCTTCTGCAGTAATTGCGAGTTGACTTGCACTTGTTTCTTTCTGGTTTAGTTTTTCAATTGGGAGGGTGGTAAACACCATTGGACACTGTTATGATGAAATGTGGCTCCTTGGTATGCCTCTTTTTATTCTTAACTGGTTGCTGCAACTTATTGTCATGCTTCGCAAACATACAGGAGTTGCTGCAGTTGGAAGAAGATGTTAAACTTCTGGAAGAAATGTATCCTCAAGGAGAAAAGGTGATGAACTGGTTTTATGCACTAACAAAAATTCTTGATTGATTTCTGAGTATACTTTGCTGACAATTGTGTACTCTTCCTTTTCAGGCTGAGACTACTTGGGCTATGACCGTTCTTGGGTATCTAGCGAAACTCGTGTTGGGTATCTTGGGGTAATTTTACTCAGTCCTATTGAAGAATTACTAGTTTTCTGTCGAATTAATGGCATCGAATGGCTTTTTATATCGCATGTGAATATCTTCTTGTTCTCCTTTTTCTCTAGAGAGATGAACTGGTTAACTTGGATAATTTGCTTACAATGCTTTGTATCATATGATAAATATTTACTATGAACTTTTGAATTTCAAACCGATTTATGGTAAAAGAAGTAAATTTCATTAGCATAAGATGGGGAAACTCTCTCAACAGGTGTCAGTGTGGTATATTAGAGAGATATTAATGCTGGCTATACCATTGTTTGACATGTGACTTTAATAACTATAATACACTGATAATTGTTTGCCAAATGTGCTTTTTTCATGGAACTGAGCACATGGCTTTGTTAAAGTACTCATTTGGCCGGAAATTGACCGATATTACTAGATTGCTTTGAATTTCCTTGTATTTTGACTATACGCAGTTCTAATATTGAAGATATGGATGGAAATGGTTTAGATAGTGTGGAACCATGGAGCTTGTGTATTAGGTTAATTTGGTCTTTGTTCAACAAGGATGGCATTCTTCTTCTTCTTCTTCTGGAATGGTTTCTTCTGAGGAGCTATAGGATGTGACCAATCATCATACCTTGAGACATATGTCAAACTACTTGACAACTGCAGAACACTACTTGTGAATCTGCTCCTTAATATAATCAATTAATGACACTGCTAGAAATTACAATCCTCCCCCGAGGTCCAGGACTTTTCTCAGGGCGAAGACTGAAGATTGAGACTATTAATTGAACTGAGCTTGTATTTCTCACAGCTTTGTGCGTTGGCTTGCTGCAATGGACTATTTCTGACAACTTTCTAGTGCATCATCTAAATCAGGGTCTCTTGGTGTGGTGCATTTCAGTTCGTTGTCTAGATGGTTGGCTAGTGTTGATTGGAATCTTGATAGATAGATCGATTTCTTCATAAGTTTTAATGTCTAATTGTGCCATTGTTGTTCTATTAGGCTGATTGTTTCAGTGGCTTGGGTTGCTCATATCGTCATTTATCTGTTGATAAATCCACCTCTGTCTCCTTTCCTGAACGAGGTTTTCATCAAGCTGGATGATGTGTGGGGTATGTTAAGGCCCTCAGAATTCCATGTCCGTGGCATGTTAAGATGCCTCCATATCTTTGCTCCATGAGATGGATTATCTGATCCTGAATTAATATCCATGCTTTTTTTTTGCCATCCATGCTTATTGCAGGGCTTTTGGGTACCGTGGCGTTTGCATTCTTCTGCTTCTATCTCCTATTGGCTGTAATTGCTGGGGCAATGATGCTTGGTCTAAGATTAGTGTTCATAACGATCCACCCAATGAAGTATGGTGTCCCAGCCACCACTTTTGTATCTTTCCTTTTTATTTAAAAATTTTTCTTGCTGCAGATCGGCTAGAAATGCATTAAAACCTAAATAGTCTGCTATTGGTCATTGATAATTGATTTTGTCAAATTGTTTCAGGTGGGGAGCCACTCTCATGAACTCCTTTCTTTTCAACGTTGCACTCATTCTTCTCTGCTCTATCAGGTTTTGCACTTCAGTCCTTGTGCCTTCTCCTTTGCATACTGATGTCCCACTTTGCCATCGTTTTCTAAGAAAAATCTTGGTCGGGACTGCTATATCGTCTCCACTGGAGCCGATACATCAGCCTGGAAAGAAATTCTCATATTTAAAAAAATATTAAAATTATATTGTCACAAAACCAATGTGTACATTTCTCCTGCAATATGTCTAGTATTATCGTTTGTTATGGAGATATATGATAAGTGGAAACTAGTAGACATGCTGGCGACTTGTGCTCTGAGAATCTCTAGGAGGAAACGATCTAAGGTTCGCTGGATCAAATAGCAACTTTTCTATTGGGTATATATAACTGAATCATCACTGGCTAAAAAAGTTTAACTGTGATCTTGTTGGTTCAGTGTTATCCAATTTTGCGCGACAGCATTTGGATACTATGCTCAAGCAACTGCAGCGCAAGAAATTTTTGGGCACACTTTGGAGTCCCTTCGTGGAATTAAATACTTGTACAAGTGAGTGGCCACCGCTTCTGGGAACAAATTGATACTTATTTGTGTTTGATACTGATTGGTTTGTGCATGCTATGGCGTTGCAGGTACAATGTATTCCAGATTGCTTTTGTCACTCTAGCTGGATTAACCTTTGTGTATTATGCTGCCTTTGTAAGTTCTTAGGACCTCTCCTTGCCGATCTCCTCTATTTTGTGCGCATGTTCATTTTGAGTCTCTTGGTGCGTCGCACTGTTCTATATTTTCGCTCACGGTGGAATTTCTCAGGGATGGAGGAGAAAAAAACCGAGTGGCAGGTTCCAGCTTTCTAGCTAAAATCGGATCTTCCAAAATGGGCTAGAGCTGCCATTGTTAGTTACTTCTCCAGTTAGAGCAATCTTGAATGCAGATACCGTTATGCGCTGATGTCATCTTATGTGGAAAGAAGTAGAGGTTTTGGCGGTGATCATCTGCGATAGATTTGATTGCCGCAGAAAGGATGAGACTTTTTGCGTGCTGGCCCACAACTACTGACGCTCTTTGTGCAATGCCCTTCTGTATGTGGAATTTCTTTGTTCTGATTGTAGCATACCCCTTGTTTGAGCATGTGATCGAAAATGAAGAGTACTTCGTGACATGGAGGATTAAGATTTCCACTGTCCTGAGATGTAAGATAATCAAATTGAGAAGAACGCTTGTGTTCAGTTTTTTATTGTACTGTGTATTTTGAGTGGGTTCTTGGTGTGCAAACATGTCTTGAGCAGGATAATGAAATTTAATAGCGGATGCGAAGTTCATATCAATGTTCGTTCTCTATGTTCTAACCGGTGTTTCTACATAAAACCATGCGGAACGGTTGGAGTTGCGTGGAAGTTCAAATATGCGGTTGATTGATACCTTGGGGTGTAATTCGAGTAGAGTCAACAATATGTTTAAGCTCAACTGGACTCGATTCGAAAATTCAAGGTTCGATACTTGACCCAATCTTGATCGAACTACATTTTTCGAGCGTGAGCTCGACTCGGTTAATCAATTTCACTTTCAACAAGGATTAAACTACAGCTTGAAAATACGTGATGATAGAAAAAATCAAAGATCTTTATCTATACGTTCATACAGGTAATACGATGTATGATTAAACATAATAAATCAAATCACTGTTATGCTCTCGAGCTATTGGAGTCAAGTAAATTCAAGTTCGAGCTTGATCGGATTAAATACTTAACATACTCGAACTCGAAAAGCATTGAGCAAGATTCGAGCCTTAATACAGATCAGAAGAGCTGATATGGGAAATGAATCGTTTGGCCCTAATCTGCTAGTCGAACTCGAGTAGCTTGTGCGTATTTGCCTCGCTTACAACCCTAGTTTAATTCAATGGACAAGGAGAGAAACCATATGACCTGTGCCATGGAAGCTATTGATTAGTGACGAATTGTCCAAATTTCAAACTGGATTGCAGGGTTTGCGTGTGGAATGAACTTCTACAGTCTCTTGGAATCAAACGGTAGGAAATCTCAAGGAGAATGCTGACTAATGTATCCCTTCTTTCTTCTAATCTAGTTTCTGAGGTGAGGTGAGTCTTTTAACGACGAGGCTACCGAGTCGGTATCTTTACACTATCATCCGAACTTATTCAACAGAGCATGCACGGCGCAAGGAAGCTGACGCGGAGCACTCTGGCCATTCACAAAAGCCAGTTCCTTTTCTTTCCGTTTCTCTATCGGCTCAATGATTTTTCCTAGGGAATAGTTACTATTCCGTCATTTGTTCCGTTAGGAAAGGTTGGACAGAAGCACAAAGCAAACTGGCTCGGGCAAGCTGGTCCTGGTGAAGCAAATGATTAACTGGTCCTAGAATAATCCAAGGCTTTTCCTTTTTCTTGCCTTCCCTGAAAACTGCTATTGGTGTACGTTGTTCCTGAACTAAAAAGCAATTCTTATTGTGGCCTTAACTGGGGGGGTATCAGGGATGTCAAAGCTCAACCAGGATCATCAAATGTAAAATACGGACAAACGCTTGGCGTCAATCGTCAGTTTCTCTGTTCTTTGTGCTTATTTCTTTATGCCGGCCAATAGGATACATATCCAGGAAGGAGCACAGATCAGAAGGACAAAATACCCAATTGAAAGCAGTTGAAATCGCTCTCTGCTCTCAGAGTCTACAGTCGTCTCTTGTTGTGATGAGCAGAGCCCCTAAGGCAAACAAAGTGGTTTTCTAGTACTTATTGCAGTGGTCAATTCTGTGGAAATTGCTATCCGACAGGTTCACGGTGGTCTTGCCATCGGGGCCCACTGGGTAATGAGGTGAATCTTCTCCGAATTCAGTGGGCATCGATTCCCAATAAAGACTCGGTTCCCAGTCAGCCTCCTTGAGAACTCTCAATATTTCCTCCACTGTGATCTTACTTCCCTCTGAGGAGAAATGGATACCGTCCCTGCATAAAAAGGATCAGAGAGCATAGGGTTCAGCCAGAAGCGATCTGTTATACCAGTTTATCTATCGACTAGATTAGGATCAAACATATCTCGTCTGTTTTGGTGCTCACAACTCATCGAGGGAAAATTGAAAGCGAGCTGATTTCAGGCTCTATTACTTGCTTGTGTTGGTGACATCGTTTGATCATGCACGTCAATTCCGGACCGTTGTAACAAAGTCAAATGAATAGGTCTTGTTTGAAACGTGGTAGAATCTGAACAAGGTGTTCTCAAGACTACATTAACTAGTTGCAGCCAATCAACCCCTGGACTTCGTCAGATAAATTATTCGAGAAGCAGACTATAATAGCGATAGCTCTGATATGGAGAGCTTTCGTTACCTAAAGAAATTAAACACTGCCTCGTACACTAAAATTATAGTGGTTGGTTTCTGCAATGCAAAACCATTGCAATTCTATGAGCCTGTAGTCAATTGCTAAGAAAGGAGCTTATCAGTTAAGAGCACTGACACAGCTATAGAACCTTTCAGTAGAACAAACTTAGATTAATTTTCGAATGGTATTGAGTTTTTATATGACATGTATATACAAAGGTTTGAACCGGAATGATTGAGGTAACCATGTATATCTTACTTTTTCTTCATCTCTCAATCCTTTTCATGTGTTTCTAAGCAAACTTACGTAAAGCATGCCGTAGCCCAATCATCCCTCTTCTGTATTGCAGTCCATAGATCAACAGCCTTGATGTTCATCTCCCTGCACAACTTTAAGCAGGCCTCCGAGTATACTCGGCATGCGTCGTTTGTTCGACCTAGATCTTGAAACTTATTGCTGATCCCAGGTGTAACGCTCTATCAGAATTCAACATGCAGAACAGAGAATAAAAGGATGAGAAATTCAAGATAACACACCTCAAGGATTTGCGAATTTTCTCCTCATTGATGGGTGGAGCACTGAGAAAAATGATGCGGGTACAATCCGACAGGCTCTGCTAAGAAAAGCTTGACAGCCTTAGAATTTGTCTCAAGCAGAGAAAACGAGAGACTTTTCTTTTTGGGACAATACTTAAAAGGCCCTGCAAGTTGCATCTCTCAAGCTCAGTAGTTTACTAGTTTAAATCATGCATCTCTTGAAAAGAATGTCGCTACCATAAGTCGCTCACACCTCATTGCTTACAATGCACTCTTTCAAATCATTCCCTAGAATTGTCGCCAACAGACAATTTAATCATCCATTCTACCTGGAGATAAATGGCAATCTTCCTCATGTTCTCGATATACTCAGGAAGCGGTACATGGGGGCCAAGACCAGATGGGTGAGGCCGCATTGAGTCATTTCCGCCGAAATAGACGATCACCAAGGATGGTTGTGTGGCTGTATCCTTGCATTGAGGTAATTACAGAAATTTAGCCACGGATTTTTCATTAAATGACAATGGAACTAAAAAATGAGAAACCTTGATGATCATGAGATGTGATCTTAACAACACAAACAAGACATCCTCCACACACAATTGGTGCCTAAGCTTTTCAGCATGCAGACCCATATGTATACATTGCTGATCAGCAAACCATGTATCTACAAGCGACATGCCGAAAATGTAAACTTCAAGATGGGCAGAAAATCGTTAAGAGACCAAAGATTTGAGTGATACCTTTGGAAACACTTTCTCCAGCACTTCCAAAGCGCACCTCGAGTTCCATCCGGAGTACCCCCTCAAGATTATGTCTGCCTGCAGAGTTTACAAACTTCTCTAGTATTCCACACAACCAAATGAAATAAGGGTAGAAACTTCAATTCATGGGAACAGTGACATGTAACTTTTTTCTTGATCTTCCGATGTCATTAAACACAACCTCCAAAAATGAAAAAAAAAGAGAACAAGAAACGAAAGAGTATAAAAGAAAAAAAGAAAAGAACAGGAAGAAAAAAATGTCGGTGTGGCATGATGTGATCCGTCACAGACCCAAGATAAGATTGTGAATTCGTGATGAATTTTCCAGGCGCGCGCGCGGGTCCCGCCACCGCCGCCGCCGCCGCCGCAGTGGAGTATCGATTCGTTCGTCCCGAGAAAAAGAAAAAGAAACCGTGGAGGAGAGAGAGAGAGAGAGAGAGAGAGAGAGAGCTTGAAGTGACCCACGTAAGACATCCGAAATCCCCGCAGGAATCCTCTTCCTCCTCGGCACGAGAGCTCCCGCGATAACACTTTTTAACTTTTTCCCCATCAACGCAAATCCCAAGAAAAGACACCCGACCCAGACCCATTAATCTCTCCCCTTCCTCCATCCTTCCGCGCAGACAGGAAGAAAGAAAGAGAGAAGAACGGGGGAAAGTCGATACTCGACGACGGCGACGACGGAGAGGAGGAAGAAAAGAAGACCTTGCGGGCGTACAGGTCGGCGAGAGAAGCGCCCCATCCGCCGTTGCCGAAGCTGAACTGGACTATCGACGACCCGAACAGCACGAACTGCGGTCGCCCTGGCCCGACCATCTCGCTCGCTCCCCCTCTGCTCTGCTCTGCTTCTTGCTCTGCTCTGTTTTCGCGAGTGACAAAAATGCTTTATGAGCACGCCACTTTGGATGTCACTCACTCTCTCTCTCTCTCTCTCTCTCTCTCTCTCTCTATCTAAACAAAAAATTTGTGTTCCTTTTCGTTTGCTACTATATAAAAAAAAAAAACAAAAAAAAGTTTAGTCCCCACACGACAAACTTCATCAATACGTACGCATTTATTTAATGTACAAAAACAAAACGTATAAAGTGGCACGTTTAATACGACAAAGATATCGACTTATGTATATGTATAAATCGAGCAAGAATATCCCGACGAGTTTATACATGCATATTGTGCTGACAAAAGAACAATTTCACATGAGTTATTGAATGCGTCGTGACGTGCCATGAACGAGTTTAGAGGATCTACCTTGCACTGGCATGGTTATTCTCCGCACGTAAAAGATATTGACCCGCACCTAATAAGAGCGCGTGAGGAAAATAAATTTGCAGTCGGAAATTGCTAATCTTCTTTTCGTTAGCGTGACACGATAACATGGGGATCTCATTTTCAAGTTTATCTTGCAAAAAGTTCAACGAAAAGAGAATATTTTGTCATCCACCATCCGTGACATTGACATTACCACAAAAAAAAAAAAAATTGGAAAAGGGTGGAGGGAAGGAAAATGAGGATAAGGAATGGAAAATGGGCATCGATTCTGTAGCAGTTTCTCTAGTGAATACATGGCAGTACGATTTGTTGGGTTGATAAAGATCTGAAACCTTTGTAATCTAGTTGAGAATGTTTTCAATAATGTTGAAGTGGGTATAGAATGCAAGCATAAAGAAAACTATTGCATATTCAATTTTGAAATGTATATTACGAAAGGGAATTGAGAAATTATGACAAAAAATTTACGATTAAAATGGTAGGTTTGTTTAAACACTGTACACATAATATACGGACTAATTTCATGAATGGACGAGGTATTTTACGAATCCAAATATGATTTACAAACTTTTAAAAGGACTTGATTGGATCAATTTGACAGATTTTAAAATTTGATTGCATTTTTTGAAAGTTTTATTAATAATTGCACTTTCGTGATAAGTTTTAGGACTCAATTGTATTTTTGTGATAAATTTTTTATGACCTCTAGTGTACTTATCTCTTCTTTACATGATAATTAATTTCGTAATCCTTTAATTGAGTTTGAGTGAGGAAAGGAGGTGGCCGTGGCAACTATCATCACCGACGGTCCACACAACTACCTTGCTTAGCCCTAGCAAGCCCTCACCAAGGTTACACGACCTAAGCAAGGGTCTTTTGTGGCCAAATCTCGCCTCAGATAGCCGGGGCAAAGAGATAGGACACATATTTCGATCAAACTAAAGACTTCTTAAAAGGTGATTGATTCTAAGGTGGATAAATTTTAATTTTAAAATCTAGAATCTACCTTAGTAGGGTCATTTCCTAGTTTTGGAATTGATATTCGATACTGTTAACCTCAAAACCAACTCTCAAACCAAACTTATCGACCCGGGTCGATTTTAAGGTCTACCTAGGAATCAGTCGATTTTTTTTTTCTTTTTGGTGGTTTCCACTACAATATGCAAGAGACAACAATTTTGGATGAGAACTATGGCTTGCACGCTGATAACAAATTAATCATAATGAAGTTATAAGTACGTAAGTATAGTTGGTATACTTATAACTTCGATTAATATCTCAAGTTCAAAAAAACTATATAAATATGATGAAGCTATAAGTGTGCCACTATAATCATTAGACTTATTCCATCCATCCCATGTTAAGGCTGGTTCCTAGTTTTTGAACCGAGATTCATTTTTGTTGACCCCAAAACCAACCTTTGAACCGAACTTGTTGACTCGGGCCTCTTTCAAGGTCTACCCAAGAATCAATCGATTTTTTTTCTTTTTGGTGGTTTCCACTGCAATCTGCAGCTGATAGCAACTCTCGATGAGAACTGTGGCTCACATGTTGATAACAAATTAAAAATAATGAAGTTATAAGTATATAAGTATAATTGGTGTACTTAAAACTTCAATTGATATCTCAAATTTTGATTATGTCACTATAATCATTATACTTATTCCGTGCACTCCTCTCTTAAGACTGTTTTCCAGTTTTGGAGCTGAGGACCAATCATGTTGACCCTAGGACTGACCCTCAAACCGAACCCACTGGTTCGAGCCGATTTCAAGGTCATCTAGAGAATCGGCAGATTTTTTTGTTTTTGGTGGTTTCCACTACAATCTGCAGTTGACTACAACTCTGGATGAAACCTATGGCTCGCACGCTAATAACAAATTAAACATAATGAAGTTATAAGTCAATAAGTATAGTTGGCATATTTAAAACATCAATTGATATCTCAGATTTTCAGAAAAACTTAGAAAACCTATATAAATATGATGAAGTTATAAGGATGCCAGTGTATTTATCAGACTTAATACTCCATCAGACCGCGCGGGGATGGACATAGCTCTCTTCTCTCCGTCTTCTCTCTTCGCCGACCCTGACGACTCTTCCTCTGGTTCTCTCTCTCTCTCTCTTAGCTTCTCTGGGTCAGCATCATCCCTTAACAAGCTGCACAAATTTGTCTCGCAGAGGAGCAGCATGAGTCCGAGACTCCACAGAGCTACGCGGAGAGGACGCACCCGTTTCCTGGAATGGTTATATTTTATTGTTCTTGATTGCACCATCTTCCTTCCCTTTCGTTGCGAATGCTTGCTCATTTCCTATCTGCCTATGTTACCTGCCTTTCTGGTGTTTTGACAGTTTTTTATGGCCTCTTCTCATGTATGGATCTGTGTGAAAGTAGGGTCCGTTAGCTCTTGCTCGGGGTCACGAGAGCTTGATGGGATTAAAATTTTTGTGGGTTTTTGATTTGGTGGGGCTAGAGATGGGCATTGGCAAGAACTATCCAATTCGTGCCGGACTGCCTCATTGTGCCGGTTCGTGGATAGGAACAGAGGTCTGGTGGTTGTGGGTGTGGTTGATGTGTTGAACAATTCGTCGGGGTTGGGAAAATATGCAGGTTTCTGAACGATGAGCAAATTGGGTCTCGAGGCAATTTGTCTGAGGCAAAAGTTTCTTATTGCCATGGTGCCGGGTCTGGGGGTTGTAGTTGGCACAGGGAATAACTCTTTGGGATTGGGAAGATATGGAGGTTTCTGAACAATGGGCAAAACTGTTCTCAAGACAGTTCGTCCGATGCAATTTTTCTTATTGCCATCGGTGCCAATTGTTTGTGACCTCTATGCTACTTGCTCTCGTTTTTGTTCGGGCACTGTTTTCTGCAGCTTGCCAGGGTCTTAAGGTCTTGAACTGTTCCCCGTGTGTAATTGGTTGTGCAGGATTTGGTCATCCGGGAGTTTTCATTCCACCAGCTGAATGCTAATCTTTTGTGGCCGGGGACGTTCGCATTTGCTGAATGGTTAGTTCAGCACCGGGCATGGATTGAAGGACGGCGCATCATTGAGCTTGGCAGGTGCGTATCAATTGTCTTGTTGTCTGGACCATCTGGTTGCCATAATGAATGAGTCTCTGAGCAGTACATCTTCATGTAACAAAATGGGTGATATTTGGTGCTTCTTGGTTTAATATCCTTTGATTTTGTATCCGCAAATGGTACAGCTGCTTTTGGTACTTTAAATCTTCAAACATACTCCAACACAAGGAGCTTTAGTTTTAGATCTTAATTTAGTGACTCAACGGCAGTGGAACTGGAGCTCTGGCCATCTTTCTGCAAAAATCTTTTAGTCTTGACATCACCACATCAGACTACGATGACCTGGAGATTGAAGAGAATATAGAGCATAACTGCAAGATTAACGGAATTACACCTGTCCTTCCTCATATCAAACGTGAGTGTCCCTTATCAAACCCTCAACAAAATTTCTACATTCATCTTAATGGCTGTTGACCAGCCTGCTGAGGAAGTTATGACCTGGCATATTGACAGATAATGATTGTTCTAGATAGTCAGTCTCTTCATGTTTATTAAATTCTTTATGCATGAATGCCCCTATTCGGTGATTTGGGGAAAAGTTATTCTCTGTTAGTGAGTTCTTTGGTTGCGTACTTTGATCATCATAGCTTTCTGTAAAGGAGTTGTATTCTGATCCCTGCCATACTCATCCTTTTCTCTTGTGAAAAAAATTCTGTGGAAGCTTCTTTTTGGCTGGCAATGCTGATGCTCTTAAGATGTGATACATCTTTTATGTTTATTGTTTCATTGAGGATGATGAATAGGCTTTACTTTTCAGATTCATGGGGAGACACCTTTCCCGTTGGTGAGCCACATTGGGACCTGGTCATTGCTAGTGACATTTTGTTATGTGAGTTTCTAAGCTGTCTTTCATTAGGTAGTGGCTCTGTGGTTGTCATAATGTTGAATATGTATGCCAAATGAAGAGACAACGTAGCTATTTAGGTTAAGGGGTGAAGAGTCTATGGAGAAACCACTGCAAAAAGCAAGGGTTCTTGATTATTATGATTGATGGGAGCTAGCAAATGTGGCAACATTGTGCAAAGCAGTCTTGAGTTCCATGTTTTTTGCAGTTGTTTTTCTAAAAGTTTGATTCTAGGTCTTTGATATGCTTGGAGCCATGTGTTAGTGTTCTGTGCTGGAAGATATTGAATGATCACTGTGTATTTTGATTCCTGACTTTAGGGTTGGTTCAAACTGTCCAAATGCATGATAATGCATGATAGGCACTTCCAGTTCCTTAAGACGGTACAGCCGATCTGGAAATGTAGCGTTCAAATTTTTATTCATCTTGGGGAATTCTGTTTGATAAGCCACTGCCACGCCCTTTTGGCATTGACACCTGCAGCCTGCTCCTAGTGGCTTCTTTTTCACTTGTTTTGCATAAATTTGAGAGGAACTTAAAACTTCATTTCTCTGGGTAATTCTTCTTCCTGTAACCCTCTAGTTTTGTGTTTAGCAAATATGTGACAATGAAAGGCACTCTTGGTTTATGCAATACCAACTCACTTTAGTGACTGTGAACTATCATGTCCCTTATATATGACTAGAAGATTTTGTCCTTATCATTTTTTTTTGGGTTAATACCACGAAAAACCCTAAACTGGTACACCTGTGACAATTTTACCCCGAACTATTTTTTTGATCACAAAAAATCCAAAACTGGTACACCTGTGACAATTTTACTCCGAACTATTTTTTTGATCACCAAAAACCCCAAACTGGTACACTTGTGACAAGTTTACCCCGAACTACTTCTATGACCACCAAAAACCCCACATTGCTACACCCGTGACAATTTTACTCATGAACTAATTTTTTTATCATTAAAAACTTAAAACTGGTACATTTGTGACAAATTTACCTTCTGTTAGTGTCCGTTAAATTATATTAATATCACAAAAAATCACAAGTTTATAAATTTGTGACAAACAAATGGCTAAAACTCAAAACTGGTACACATGTCAATTACCACGTGTCATTAAACTTAGTAATTTGATAGTAAAATTTAATGGAAACTAATTGAGGGTAAATTTGTCACAGGTGTACCAGTTTAGGGTTTTTGGTGGCAAAAAAATTAGTTTAGGGGTAAAATTGTTACAGGTATATCAATGTAGGGTTTTTTATGGTCAAATAAATAGTTTGGGGTAAAATTGTCACAGGTGTACCAGTTTAGGGTTTTTTATGGTCAAAAAATTAGTTTGAGGTAAATTTGTCACAGATGTACTAGTTTAGGGTTTTTTGTGGTATTAACCCTTTTTTTTTTCAAATTCATGGAGGAACATTGCCTTCACATCTGCAATTTTTGGCTTTAAATTCTTTTGTTTCTCGAAAAATCAGCGATGAGAGGATATTTCCTAATTTTCCGTTGTTTTATCTCTTGGGATAATTAGTCTAGGGAAAATGTTTTTATTATCAACAGTGAATTATGATCATTGTCCTGCACATTATTCAATACTACATACTCTAGCATATTTACTTTTCATGATTCTGTGAAGATGTGAAGCAGTACCAGAAACTGATAACAACTCTCCGCTTTCTCCTGAAAAATTATAAGCCAAGAACTGACAGGGCTGATGTCATGGAGACCAGTCAGAAAGGTAATTCTACACATGCCTCTTCCGGTTTTAGCTCAGGTTTCATTTTTTTCACTGATTCTTCTGCATCTATTTGCAGCAGGATCTAATGTTGGGTTTCCACGGCCAGCATTTCTTATGAGTTGGCGACGCAGAATTGGAAAAGAAGATGAGTCTCTCTTCTTCAATGGTTGTGAGGATGCTGGACTAGAAGTGGAGCATATTGGCTCCAGGGTATACTGTATCAAACCTAGAGACTAGAGAATCGAGATAAACTGAGGTGGATGGTTAATACTTGATAGATATGTATCAACAAGCGACACGATCAACGTGACTAGGTAGTATTTTGAGTACATACAGCACAATTTCGCGGAACCTCTATGACATTGGACACAGTGGGGGACTTACATTGCCCTTATGTTTGCTAGCTTAGGACCAATGTGGAATGGGCCAGTGGTTTCGCACCTCGTAAGATGAGATGTAAAATCACAGGAAGGATTGTGGTTTACAAACTTTGGGAAATTTTTAGCTGTCGAAAGGAACTTTTGAGTCCTTTCAATCTGTGCCTCTATCTCACCATTGAAATATGACCGATAGTTATGTAGATGTCATAAACTGTGTGTTCTGCTTACAGCATCTTGGTGCTGCTACTGTGCAGGAAAAGGGCCTGCTTTCAGGCACTATTTAATATAACAGGAGGTAAAAGATAACTACGCAGCTGAATCTGGAGCATGAATCACAGGTTAGTCTCTACTGAGAAAAGGTTGTGGCATTTTTTACTCTGTCAGCTCTCCGATTTTTTAGCTTGACTATAACCCCCTTTAATATATGCAATGGGCATTTCGTCTGGTTATGGTCTTTACATAACACGGAAGTAATTTCCCAGCATGATAGCTATTGTGAATGTCATACTTTCATTCTAAAAAACAAAAACTTCTTTCACATTTACAGAAGATAGACATGTCTAATGGCTCACTCTGGACACCTTTGAATGCCTTACTTGCACATTGAGATCTAAAGTTGGAACCCTCGACCTCTTTTCTTCTAGCTGGAGATGAAGTCTAGAGAATAGCCCTTTTCAGCTTGAATGACAGATTCATCTAATCGTAACTTGAATCCGGCCTATGAGTGTAGAATGATATTCATCCTAGTCTTTATACAGATAAACCAGTTAGAACCCTACTGTGTTCAAAGATCCATTCATTCATTCAGTTGCTTATCATTCACTTATCAGTCTGGTTCAGTTCCACTTGTAATTTGCTGCTCTTTTTGTCTAAATTTGTACAGACTATTTCAAACTATCAGCCTCCTTGTTAGGTAGATTGGACTTAAAGCTCGGGTGTGATAACTCTATCTCAATATGCATTTGATTTCGTGTCCGGATTGCATTACATTTAGGGTGGATAAGATTATCTTACCTAAGATCGAAATAAACTCGGATAGGATTTGCATGTATACATTTTTTAAATGTAAAAACCGAAGAAATTCCGTTTCTACCTTTATCCCATCCAATTCTCTTCCGATCAGATGTAATTTTCGTTTTGGTTACAAATTCTGATAGATCAAGCGCGATCTCAGAGCATACTAAAGTTTAGTGTTATTTTTGTGAAGGGGAAAGACGATTACTCAACTAATATACGGTCTGATAAAAAAAAAAACTAATAAACGGAAACCAAATTATTAGCATGCTAAAATGATATACGATTTGCTTATCATAGCTTAAAGGGGGGAAAATTTAAGTTTTGTCTGAAAACCTAATCAAGGGATGATACATCGAATATTATATAATATTTCGTGGAGTATAATATATATGTGATGAAAATAATATCAAGTACCAAGTGACTTGAGAAATCGTACTTAATCTACATCGTCAAATAATGTTTGATTTGTCATTTGAGAAAACCGAATGACTAAATCGAACATTTATAGATGGTTCAGAAGCCGCATTGAACAAATTAAAAGTTGAGGTTGACTATATTGAACATAGAATCAAAGTTCATGGACAATGTGTCAATTTTCCATTAATAAAGTCAATTTTAAATATCTCAATTTTTTAAAGATACGTCGAATTCTAACATTCATGTCATTTCAACTCATGCGCTTACATCTTCAAAATATCAGATTTTTTTTTTTTATCAAAATGCCACTGCTTAGTTCCATGCAGTACGAGGTTCTTTTCTTCTTTTTTTATTTATCGCTTTTCAAGAGCTGCGACTTGTAAAGAATATTTGACTGCCTTATGCCAAGCCAAAGAAGATTGAGGGTGCGTTTGACAATCATTATGTTCTCAAAAACAATTTCTATTAAAAAATGATTCTTTTTGATTCCGTACTTGAAAAATAATTTCTAAGTATTTGAAAATGTTTGGTAACTGCCCAAAATTTATATTCTTGAAATTGAAAAAGAACAGAAATGCGTTTGATAACCGTATAAAATTCCTTTTTATTAGTAATATTTTAATAATATTTTGAATTTTTTAATATTTCTTTCTTTTTAATTTTTTTTTCTTCTTTCCCTTCTTTGGCCATGGCCGAGTTGTCAGCACTAGCAATTGGCCATAGGCTAGGGCCGATAAGGGCTAGACTCTTGTTGCCGCCGTCACCCTCGCTAGATTTGATGAGGGCGGCTCGCCGCTTGGGCGAGTGCCGCCCTCGCCGGATCCGGCGAGAGTGACTAGCGGCTTGGGCGAGGGTTGCTCTTAGTAGATTCGGTGAGGGCGGTCGGCCCTCATCCAGGCTACGAACCGCCCTCGCTAGATCTAGCGAGGGCGGCGACGAGGGTAGCCCACGCTAGATCCTCGCCGGCCTTGACTTGTGGCCGGTTGTCGGCCACAGGCTAGGAAGAAGAAGAAGAAGAAATTTTTTTTTTTGCCATTTTTGATTTTTTTTCCCAGAATCAAAAAATAACTTTTTTTTGCTTCTTGATTCTGTTCCAAAATTAATTTTAGGAATAAATTTTTGCAAATTTGTGCTCAGGAACAAAAAATTTATCAAAAGAATTTCTGTTTCAAAACTGATTCTGGGAACAAAATAATAGAAATAGTTACTATTTGGCTAGTTGCCAAAACGCGACCTAAAAGTTCTCGTACTGCTCCTCCGGTCCAGAGTATTGTCTACCTTTGACAAAAAAAATCACCTAGGAAAAAGAAATTATAGTTAAATGTCGACATATTCTCTTTACGAATTCTAGGTCTTTAATATGCTAAAATTAAAATTTGAATTTTGGAAATGAAGAGTGAAAACATAAAAAAAAAATTACGTAACAACTATTCCAAAACCCTTTTTTTTTTCTTTTGCCGGAAAAATTAACCACGAAAAAGTAATGCGCCCTGACATCAAGGATGTACATAGATAAAATGTAAATGAAGGTCGAAAAATCAACGGAATAAGAGTTGAAGTTATTCGGCTAAGCAAATTTGAGCGATGCAATCAAAATATAATTTGATATGATGATTGCTTATCGTACAAATTTAATTTGAAATTGAGAGTCAACTTCTCGAAACAGAGCTCGAGGTCGGCGCGAGAGGGTATTATAACTCTTCAACCCTAAACTCGAGCGAATTAAATTATCACAAACTTAACATCAGAGTAATCCCGAGCTCCATCTCGTCAAGCTCTCGTAGGAAAATATAATTAAATTGAAAGCGAATTCATGGACTACGCAAATTGACTCAACTGTATTTTAATTAGGTTTGTAAGCCCTTTATGTCACTAATTCTAGTAATGTATAATCAATCTTAAATTTAATTTCGTCCATTTGTATAGTTGAGAATTTACTAATTATGTAGGGCCCACGCACTACGATGTGGACACTCAAACTCGAGCTAGCTCAATTAGTCACGAATCGGGATTGAAATAGCAGACAAGTTGAGCTTAAATTACTTATTAGAATCTCAAAGCTTTATTTCACATGTTACTTAAAATGAGAAAATTGTTTAAAAAGTCATAAACCTATTGTACTTTTGTTAATTCAGTCTTAAATCTTTCAATATTGTCAATTGAATCATAAATATCACATTTTGCCAATTGAGTCCATCCAACTAATTTCGGTCGGTTGATGTGGATGCCAACAATTTTACGTGGCACGATAGACGCTAGTGTGAATTATTTTAATAATATTTTTTAATTTTTTTATTAATTTTTTTCTTTTGGTCTCTTCTCTTTTTTTTTTCTCTTCTTTTTATTTATTTATTTTTTCTTATTTCTTTTTTCCTTTTTCCCTTCGCCAACCACCGCCAAGCCTCATCGATGGCTAATGGAGGTCACTAGCCTTTGGCAAGGGCCATGGGCGATGAGTGAGAGCAACCATTGCCCTTGATCTGGCGAGAATGGCTTGAGGTTAGCGACCACTGCCAGCCATTGACAAGGCCAAGTGGTGGCCAGAGGAGGGAAAAAGAGAAAAAGAGAACAAGAAAGAGAAAAGAAGAGAAAAAGGAAAAAAAAAGAAATAATAAAAAAAGGAAAAGAGAAGAAAAGAAAAAGGAAATAAATAAATAATTTGAGAAAATATTTAAATTGTTGATGTCAGGGTCAATTGTGCCCGTAGGACGGCCGACGTCCACCTCAGTCATTTTCTGCCAAAATTAGCTGGATTAACTCATTCGACAAGACATGAAAATATTTAAGACTCAATTGATAAAATCGAAATGTTTATAATTGAATTGACAACAATATAATAGGTTTAGATTCCTTACTTGAAATTCTAATCAATGTAGAAACAACAACAGGTCAAATTAACATGAAACTAAAACTCCACATATGTAATGACAAAGTTATTTTTCAGACTATGCAAGGGCACTGTCCCCACGTGACGTTGTGAGAAAATTATAAAAAAAATTTTAAATCTATTATACAGATGTCAATTTAGTTTTTGATGATTTTTGCAATTTTCCTTTTTACTCTATTTTCCTTTGCCGATTGTGGGGGCCTCAACAATGGCCAGAAAGGGTGTCTTGGCCCTCGTCGACCATCACCAAGACTCGGCAATCAGCAAAGGGAAATAGATAAAAAAGAAAAAAAGAGAGAAAAAACGAATTTAGAAATTAAAAATTAATTGCAAAAATCGTCTGCGTTAGGATTGCCGGTGTTGACTAGGCCATTACGTCAGCGATTTCTTGTCAAAATTGTCTGAAAAAACTATATTGACAAATTATTAAAATGTTTAGAACTTAATTGGCTAAATTAAAAACTTTATAATTGAATTGACATTCATAAAATAGGCTCAAGACATTCTTGGTTATTATACCGACATGGTTCGGAGTCATATATGCTTAAAAATTGCTCATGATCGATCAATTATTTATTCGAATAAGATAGACGACTCAACACCCACCCGGCTTTTATCAACAAAGTTGTTTAATCACATACGTAAAAACGGTATGTGCTAGCATCGACGTGGGCCGCGCGTCGAGTCAATGATCAGCATCACGACATAGAAGATCCACAAATCGTCTAACCACCTCAGAAAGAATCCGTACACCAATAAAAAGAATCAAAACAAACGGTGTTTCATAAAGCTGATCGAGACAACGAAGAAGAAGAGGAGAAATATCAGACAGAAGAGACACTGAAAGCGAGTTCTTCTCAGCAAGGTACGCAAGTACAGCTTCCACGTGTCGACCTCGCTCCATTGTTAGCCTCAGATATGTCTTGTGTGATTGCGCCGACGGTATGAGTGATGGTCATGGCCTCACGCTAGGACCGTTTTTCAGTTTTCAGCTCTATCCTAGGAAGATTCAAGGAAGGAGCACCTAAAGAGTTCATTCACGACACGACACGGGACAAGAAAATTTTAGGCACTATGAAACCCTTTTGTTATATGTATAAACCATGCTTTCTTATGCTACGTATCTTTCAAACACTTGGGTGTTTCCTAAAGAAGTCACTATAAAACCTTACTATTCTTTCGCATTGCTCTTATTAGAATCCTATAGAGATCTAACCATCCAAGTGCTCTAACCAATTTTACCTTCACATGCTTGAGGGACAACTTTGCCAAGGGGCATCAGGAGTCACATGAACAACAAAAGGTTAGACTATCTAAAAGCGAAGCTCTCAATTCAACAAACCGGGTGAATTCAATAGCAGGCACCTGTTGGCATTCCAGCCTTCGTTCTTTCGGGGCCGATTCTAACTACTACATAGAATCGAAGAAAATCAAAGAAAAGGTCTTAAAAAAAAAGGAAACAACTAAAATACCAAGTCATAAGGGGAAACGTAAAGAGAGGGAGTTGATTGATGTTAAAGAAAGAAGGGAAAATTCTATTTTGGTACCCCAAGTAGAAGCGTTTTCTCAATTTGATACCCAAAGTGGATACAATGTCAAATAAAGGCTTAAAATGCTCAATTAGTCTTAAATAAGAATCCGAAGTGCCCAAAAAATCTCAAATAAGGGCCTGGGTCGCCGGCCAGCCAAAATTGCCCGCTGGCCGGCAAGAATGCTACTATTCCGGTACTGGAACAATACTTTTTAATTATTTTTTCCTTTTTGTTTTTCCTTTTATTTTCCTTTTATTTTTTTTTCCTTCTCTTCCTCCGTTAGCCATAGCCAAGGCCAGCAAAGGTCGCCTGCCTTAGGTAGAGGTGGCCCTCGCCGGCGTTGGGCAAGGGCCACCCTCGCTTGGGCTAGGCAAGGTCAAACTCTTGCCAGATCTGGCTAGGCTTGACCTCGCTGTTGTTGGGCGAGGCTAATCTCTCTAGTTGTCGGCGAGGCGATTGCCAGCGAGGCTTGACCTCGCCAATGTTAGGGGAGGTCGGTCTCGCCCTGGCAACAGCGAGGCCGGCCTCGCCTGACACCGACAAGGTCGAGCCTCACCAGTGGCCCTTGACGTCGGTGAGGTTGAGTCTTGCCAGCGACCGACGGGGCTAAGCTCTCGCCAGAACTGACCAGGCTCGACCTCACCGGCAACTAGCAAAGCTGACTTCACCCAGTCCAGGCGAAGGCAGCCCTCGCCTGATGCCAGCGAGGGCTGCCTCTGCTTGAGGCAAGTGACCTCCGCTGGCCCTGGCTACGGCTAACAGAGGAAGAGAAGAAAAAAAAAAGAAAAAGAAAAGGAAAAATAGGAAGGAAAAAATAATTAAAAAGTATTGTTCTAGTGCCGGAACGTAACATTCTTGTTGGCGGGTAGGCAACTTTGGCCGGCCGGCAATCCAGACTTTTATTTGAGATTTTTTGAGCATTTCGGATTCTTATTTGAGATTAATTGGGCATTTCATGCTTTTATTTGATATCGTGTTCACTTTGAGTACCAAATTGAGAAAACGCTTTCACTTGGGTATCAAAATGGAATTTTCCCAAGAAAGAATTTCCAATTCTAAGAAAGTGTCGCTCCAATCGGGTTCAAACACTTATCGTCGTGGTTTTTTTTTACTTTTTTCTTTTTACGGGGGGCCCGCATTTCATGCTAGATTTGACCTGGAGCAGCCACTTGGGCATTGCAACGAAAGGTTCAGGCATCTTGTACTTGCACGGAAACGGCAAGAACGCAGCATGTCCATTTATTTGCATCCGTCAAAGAGAGATCTATTTTGTTGTGTTCCTCATGACTCAAATGAATCAACTTGTCTTCTTGTCAATAACGAGACGAGGCTAATCTTCATGTTGGAGGGAAATATATAGGAACCATTTGTTTATTATTTTATTTATTTTGGCCATCCTATAGGAAACTTCTTGGAAACACCCTTTCTAGCTCTCTTGACACATGGGGGTGGGTCGGTCCATTTTTTGTGTTGTTTTTTTGTCTTACAATGTATCCAAGACATGGCATGTGATAGTGGGGTTTCCATGGAAGCGAAGAAGCGATCGATGAGCGTGCTGCGTATGCAGATTCGCATCAGGATCGTCAGGTCTGGTGGGACTGATAAGGATCTCGCTAGATCTAGTAATGATCCGGATGCATATTGGTACATATGACGAACTCACCAGATAACTTCCCAACAAATCCTAATATTATAGGTTGTAAAGGGTAAAAAAGTTAAGTGGTCCTTGAATCATTTGTCTTTTGATGCGCTCGTCACTGATACTTTGCCGTGTAAAAAAATGAGTTTGACCTTTTCTGAGGCCCGAGAGTCTTGTGATATATGTTAATGGAGTTTGGATAATGGTTTGTGAGTGATGAGTATACCTAAAATAGATGATTTGAATTCGTGAGCTATGTTCTCATGCCTCTTTAAATCTGTATCCACGACCCATAAAGCATATATATAAATCAAAGATGGAATCAACTCAACAATGCGCATGCCTAATGGTTCAGCTTTTGAGGAGAGTCGTGATTTCTATAGATTAGGAACGAATTTGTATCTTTAGCATCTGTGTCTAAAGAACCACCAACGCATAAAGAAGCAGTATACATGGGAGTCTTTGCAAATCGAATAGTAAAATTCTTCAAGGGTTGAAATGAAAGTGATTAATGGTTTACGTCAAAATTACACAAATTTATGGGTGTATGCATTATGAAACGAGATCAATCGAAACTTACAATCCTCAGAAAAGGGAACGGCAAATGTCGTAGAGGCAAACTTACGCACACTTGTGTCTAATCAAGGAAATGAAGCTAACCGTACCAAAAGAACACTAAAACCTAAAACCCTAAACTCTAAATGTCGAATTTTCTATTTGTAAACTAGGAACAATCACGGTTATGACTATGATTAATATGGCCTGTACTCTGGGGTTATGCACACACTGCAAATGTCATTGAGACAAATTATGCACACTTGTGTCTAACCAAGGAAATGAAACCACTTATGCTTAAAAAACCCTAAACCCTAAAACCTATAATCTTAAACCCTATATTAGTAAACTAGGAACTATCATGGTCATGACCTTGATTCATATGGCCTGTACTTGTACACATTGCAAATGTCATAGAGATAAATTACTCACACTTGTGTCTAATTAAGGAAATGAAACGAACTATGCTCGAGAAATCCTAAACTCTTAAACCTAAAATCCGAAACCCCGTATTAGTAAACTAGAAACAATCATGGTCACGACTACGATTTATGTGGCCCGTAGTCGTGGTTATATATATACACATTCTTCCTGCAAGAAAAGAAGGCAACGTTTATTACTGTGTTTTCAAGGGCATGAACTTGGAAAGCTTAATGAGCACTTCACGCAAATATACACAAGCAAAACCGACTTCAAAACAGCTCCTCACGCATGATCTAAAAGCAAAAAGAAAGGAAAACAAAGCAGAGTTTTCACTGAAATCCCAGTGAAAATTGGAAGTCGAGCTCAAGAGTAGTACATGAAGAACGTATATATAGAGAGGCCCTAGAAATGCTTCTCTATAATCATACCATTGCTGGAAATTTCACACTCTTTTCCCTGATTTTGTTACCTTGCACCACTAATTTCATGTTATGGCCTTCACTGCCTCTAGATCGAATTTCCCCACCGTATTGAGATTGTGGTAATGACCGTACACTAACTTGAGCGTAGCTTGACTATATATAAAACGACGGACCCAGCTCCTCGTGCACGACTATAGTACACACACCCGGAAATCCACGAAATCATGCCTCAAAAAGTTATCGACCATTTAGCCTTCGCATATGTAGCACCCCCACGCAATTACTAAGCACTTACGTTCGCCGAAAGGCCGGACCGCAAAGTGTCTGAAACGAAAGTCTGCATCCGCGATTTGTTATCTATATCAGTTACAAAACTATACGGTGGAAGAACGTGAATCGTAACCCCACACAGCAAGCAGCACCAGTGTGTTTTCGAAGTGTAATTTCTGGGAAGCTTCCTGTGCGTAGGGTTTGGTTTGTACGTTTCCATGATACACATCCTCTCTCTCGTGCACTGACAGTGTCATGTAGCGACGGTTGGTTGGGATGCGCTTCCTGTCTTCCTCTTCATAATTCATGTGATCTTGATAGACTTTAACTGAAGGAAGACGACGTGTCGCAGGTCAAACTGGAGGGGGCACAAGATCCATTTTTCACTATCTGAAAAACGGTACAGATATATGCATCATCGTCAGGTAAAACGGCCTCCTGAAATTCGGTACAGATATTTTTCACTTTCTGTGGCTCAGAAACGAGGATGGAGTCGGTAACTCTTGTCTCTTGCAAGTTGATATTAATGGTGATGTTCATGTTTGGATTCACCTGGTAAAAACATGGCGATTCAGTTGGGAATGCCTGAATGAAATACAAGATGTGTTTTGAGTCTATCATCATGACGTTGTACTCTCGTACGAACTGTTGGAACTTCTTTAATATTCAGAATCGCATTCTGTGGAATCCCGTACTGACTATGATGACTTGTTCGATTTTTCTAGTGAGATGCGATCATCAGGGATTTTAAGAGTGACGTTTACTATTTTGTTTGTTTAATTAGGGGTGAGTAACTCGACTGATTAGATTCAAAGGCCGGTTCGGTTCACAAGGAGATTGATCCGGATAGCGATTTCAAAAATCAGAACCGGCCTGGACTCGTCAGTAACAAAAAATATATATAAGAGTGACAATGACTGAAGACATCAAATTATCAGATTTTACAGATGGAAAGAGAAGGCCCACTTACGGTCTCTGTTCAATATCTTGAACCGGCCTGCTTCAACTGTGAACATGAAATCTAAGTAAGATTTTTTGCTCTTTTTTTACAATAGAATATATTTATTGATATTACATATGTTTGACATATTATACTCAAGTAAAAGAATTGTATTATTTTGCTCTATAAATGGGGTCGGTTCTTGTTCCAAAATCCAAGAACCGACCCCGCCATGTTAGGTTCTAGGTACTAAGTATGTAACCTATCCACTCTAAAACCGATCATCTATAGTTTTAATAAGAAAGACCAAAATAGTGATTGTTTGGTGCGGTTTGTTTTATAAATATATTCTCTTTATTGCATCTTTATAGAATAAAACGAGTTAAATATCCCACATCAAATGTCTATTAGGATTTGTATATTCTGTATATACATTTAGTCTTCCTTCACCTGTTAATTTAAGGTTTTGGGTCGTCCATTCTAATATGGTATGAGAGCTAGTTCTGCCTTAGCTTATTTCGCATGTGCGGCCTCCCGTTCAAGCCTTATTTCGTATCGCTTATGCACTTTTTAAATAAAGATGGTCACTTCGATAGCTATCAATGAAGAGTTTATGAAACCTGCCGGATTCTTCATCACCTTATCTCCATTAAGACCGACAGCTTCCCTTCTAGACAAGCGCTCTCTTGCATTTCTACTGAACTACCGAATTTTGTGCCAATTTTGCCATAAGATTTTGGTGATTTGGGAGAGAGAAGGAGCAAATTCAGTTTTGCCCTAATTCCCAATCTCAGTTCGTTTTCTTCAAATCTGGCTTCTGTACAATGACGTAGTTTAAAGAGCCATTAACGCTGAATTTCCGTGTCGAATCCACATCAAACGTGTGGCTTGCCACGTATTTTTCACGTCAAAAGCTAACATGGATGTTTTACGTAAGCTAACTAAGGGTAGATATGTCTTGGTATAACATTTTAAGATTTTTTCTAATACAAAAATTAATATAAGGTAAATGTGTCACGGAAATACCAATTTGAAATTTTTAGTAGTATCATCTATATTAACGAAATGTCGAACTGGAAAATCTTTTTAGCAGGCGATATGTCTTGGTGGTATTGCTGACATCGTCAGAGTAGCCACTCAAGGGGTAAACATAGGAGATATTATTAGGCGCTTTGGAGCTATTGCCAACTTCCATATCTCATCATGATGTGTCAAATTATTATAGATCCTTTTTTTATTGCTTTTTATTAAAATGATCATATGATAGTTGTTGCGTAAAGATCGAATCACAACATCATGCTTCGACAACACCTAAAATCCCTCAAGATATTTTCTCTTGCCTAGGGTTGATTGGTTCCTAATCAAAAAATTAGAACTTAACTAGGCAGAATTTGCTCCTTTAGGAATTGGTCTGGACCCGAACCGGCCTGATTCACGGTTGACTCGAGAATCGAGCCTAACTTGAAGTAATATGATTATAATTTTTAGAAAAATATACCGGATAAACAATCCGTGGCATAATAATTAAGGAATTGATAAATTTCATAATATTTCCAAGTCCAAAGCCTATCCCGGCATATCTAGCTTTATGTTAAGCCAAGCAAACATACAAAACCGGGTCAAACCGGTTCTTGGTATAAAATCGGAAACTAAAACCGGTTTCATAATCTTTATTCAGATACCTATTAGATATCCGTGGGAACCAGCTTAAAACTGATCGGGTTAGGCTAATTCAGTTCGAGTCCCGGATCGAACTGGCCGGTCGCTTGCCCCTACTCCTTCCCGATGGTTTCTATATATCTGGACTCTTTACATGTCTGCCACGTGGCATTTTGGCTCTGCAAACCTACATTTCCATCAAAGGAAAAACACAGAAATATGAAACTTCCAGGAAGATTCACACAGGTCGTCTACCTGCCTGCAAAGCATACCATATATGCATATATATATACAGCCACTCACAACACTCACACAACACACAAACAGAGACACAGAAAACGCTGTTTCATAGCCATCCTCCAGGAACACACGCACACATCGCTCCGACGACGGACGGTTCTTCCCGGAATGGCGAACAATTCGTGCAACGAGGCGTGGGTCGTTGAGAACGGCGGCCTCAAGGTGTCGAGCAAGGAGACAAGGCCCGGCCGGACGGCGCACAACATGTCTTCATCGTCGCTGCGCAAGAAGTCCGACCTCGCCCTCGTCTCGAAGGTCCCGTGCCGCTCCCTCCGGATGCTCCTCGCCAACCTCCAGGAAGTCATCCTCGGGACCAAGCTCTCCATCCTCTTCCCGGCCATCCCTCTCGCCGTCGCCGCCGAGTTCTACGGCTTGGGAAGAGTATGTCTGACGACACAGAGAAAATGAAAAAAGAAGATTTTAATTTCTGTCTGCTGTCGGAAACAAAACCATATTAATTACTTGGACTTGCAGTTGACATGCGTTTGATTTGGGGTGATTTTTTTCTTTCTTTCGACTTTTTAAAATTCCAACTTTATTTAATTTATTTCGGATAGCTGAAACCTTCCAAACCCAGATAGAGAATTGGCCTTACTTAATTTTAAAAAATTGAAAAAATTGTTGATCATGTTCTCAAACCCTAATTGACAGGATTAAGAGCTCCTGAAAAGAATTGGCTGGCTGGAAGAGAGTCAAACATAAAACGTAAGGAAAATGAAATCTTTGACACAAGAGTTGGCTTCGTTAGAATACGAACTTCATTATCAATGCGCTTTAGTTATTTTAAAATTTGGGAAATTTAAAGAAATGGGTGTTCAAGATTCTGTTGAATTCTTCTATTTTCTTGCCTGTCCTGTAAAGAAATCGGCTAATTTACTATTTTCAGAAGCTAGAGATATCAATTTAATGCGCTGACCAAAGTGAACTGCGTTGCGTCTGCATGCAGTCGTGGGTCTTTGCTCTGAGCCTCCTTGGACTCACCCCTCTTGCCGAACGTGTCAGCTTCTTGACAGAGTGAGTTCATAGAACTTTATAAATCATTTGATTTTGGACCTAACTCATTTAATATATATGTGTGTAAATATATCTAAGTCTCTCCCAGCATCGGTTCTGATACTGGAACTAGGGTTTTTTGACTTATGCCCTCTTTTGTCATTTTTGGCAGGCAAATTGCTTACTACACCGGGCCCACGGGTACTTTTTTTTTTTAGGCAGTCTTCATTTCTCATGCCAAGTACAAGCTTATGTTAATGAACTAGTTAACTGAAAATGGAGATGTGGTTCTCAGTGATGCACTATAATATTCTCTTCAAGTCCTGAGTACAACGGCAAATGGACAAATTAAGTTTTTTTCCAGTCTCAGATTAGTTTCTATGGTCATCCTGCGGAGATGGACATTTGTGGGTAGAAAGGAACTAATGGCGAAGCGCATCACATGCATTTTGATCGTTGTTTTACTTTTCGAGTGACGGGTCGTGACCTCAAGAGGGAATCGAGGATCGTAGATCAGTTACTTCGATATGATTTCGCATCCGTTTCCTTTGGATATGATGTGTTCATTAGGAGTTTATCATTTCAAACGCGGTGAAAATTCGACTTAATCAGGTTATCTCTTTTCTCCTTTCAAGTGACTTTGATTGTGTATGCAATTTGCTTTACTTGTTTTGCAGTGGGAGGGCTTCTGAATGCAACCTGTGGCAATGCAACCGAGCTGATAATAGCCATATTTGCCCTAAGCCAACACAAGATTGAGGTGGTGAAGTACTCTCTCTTGGGTTCCGTCCTCTCCAACCTCCTGCTTGTCCTCGGCACTTCGCTGCTGTGCGGCGGTCTCACCAACCTCCGGAGAGAGCAAAAATATGACCGGGTAAGCAAAAAGATCGACTGCTCGAACGAGCGCGAATGTAGTTAGCTTCTGTCGTCGCGATGACGTAGATGATGATTTCAATCTGGGCTATTTGTGGTCTTCAAATTCGACAGAGACAAGCCGACGTGAACTCCCTCTTGCTGTTGCTGGCGCTGCTGTGCCACCTGCTGCCGATGCTGTTCCGTTACGCCGGGGGTTCAGCCGCCTTGACCGCGGACCCGACACTCAACCTCTCGAGGGCGAGCAGCCTGGTCATGCTCCTCGCCTACGTCGTCTACATCTTCTTCCAGCTCATCACGCATCGCCAATTGTTCGAAACACAGGTTGGCTGAAACCATTCAAGCTTTTAATTTCCCAATCTTATGGGTCACAATTCCCTAATTTTCACTAGTTTATGATGCTATATTGAAGTCGTCTTTGTGGCAGGTGGGTTGGTTCGAATCTTGAGCACTTACTTCTTCATACTAAATTAATTGCCACTTTCAATAAAGTGCAATAAATGATGCTGGAGTATGGAGCTAATGTTGCACCAACCCTACTACAGTAGAGAAAACAAAATGCCACGTCACATCTTCTTTTAATTTTCCTAAGTATATGTAATCCCTATAATCGTGTGCTTAATTGATCTGATCACAGGACTCCGATGAAGAAGATGACACGGCTTCTGGTGAAGGGGCAGTGATAGGGTTTTGGAGTGGATTTGTTTGGCTGGTGGGGATGACCCTTGTCATAGCTTTATTATCCGAGTATGTTGTCAACACAATCGAGGTAATTATGTGGATCTAATTAATTACTTCCAAAGTGATTAGGAATGCTACTTTTTGTTCACTAATCACAAATGCATAATTAGTTAATCATATGTTTAATTGATGATGTTATTAGTCGGCGTCGGCTTCGTGGGGCCTGTCTGTGAGCTTCCTCAGCATAATCCTGCTGCCGATCGTCGGGAACGCTGCTGAGCACGCCGGGGCAGTCATATTCGCATTCAAGAACAAGTTGGTGAGTGTTTAAAATTGGTTGAGAGGCCGATCCGGCAGTGAATTTTCAAGAGGCCAATCTGAAAATCATCTCTCGACGCTATCGCAGGACATATCTCTAGGTGTCGCTTTGGGCTCGGCGACTCAAATCGCGATGTTCGTGGTGAGAATTTATGAATTTTACGTTGCCGATTAGACCCTTTTCTTCATTATTATTACATCAACAAGCTTTAATTAAACTTTGAATTTTGATGATTTTCAGGTGCCTTTATGTGTGATTGTTGCTTGGATAATGGGGATTAAGATGGACCTCAATTTCAACCTTCTTGAGACTGGCTCTCTTGCTCTATCAATCATCGTCACAGCTTTCACTTTGCAGGTTATTATCATAATTATCATAATTATTATAATTTATTATTAATATCATCATCATCATCATTAGTTTATTTATGGGGTTTCAATTTTAATTTTACTTGACGCAGGATGGAACTTCCCACTACATGAAAGGACTGGTTCTCCTGCTTTGCTACGTAGTGATTGCAGCGTGCTTTTTTGTCTTAAGAACTCCCCAGGGTGAGTACTATTTTCCTTTTTTTTTATTTATGTTATTTCGAAAATTATTTAAAAAAATAAAAAAGTACTAGCTTTTGTCAATATTTATGACGCCAAAAATCTAAAATCTAAGTTGGATAAATATTTTCTTGAGCAGATCTACCTAACATGAACAACTTGGAGCTCAATCTACCAACTGCAGGAGTTTTCAGGGCTTGAACCAGTAAGTGCAAATTTCACATTCAGCTCTTTCGTAATTACCGTTTGGATTAAGACTGATCCTGAGCCTGTTTTAACGCAGAATTCGAGCACCTGCTCGATGAAGGATACGAGGGCTCGAATGAGAGGTTAACTAAACCGGTGATTCGTTGAGAGGCGAGGAGGATTTGTTATTCTTTCGATTGTGTTGATCGATTGGTTCGGTTCGATTGCTGTAGAGGAGTTACTGGGAATTTTGCTTCCATCTAAGGGTTTGTTCATTCGTCCTGATGAGTGTGGTCTAAAGGAAGATGGGATTTATGGCCTTGTGGTATATTTAAGTGTGGATCATCTAGGGTTTTTGGTTGAGTGAAAATTTTTGTTCCTCACTTCAACTTGGAGTGACGTGGCAACGCAAAAAATGGGTGCTACAATAAATAATAGTCAATAAATGGAAGTCTCTTCCTGTTGTTTTGTTTTAGTTTACCATGTCATATTTTTAGAATTAATTACCTAATGTTCTTAATGTAATGCTCTTAATTATATCATGTATGCTTTTTATGTGTCTTCCTTCATCCATCAGTTTAAGTTTTTTTTTTTTATTGGACTTTTCAACATGGTATCGGATTAAGATTTTCCCCAATTTATTTTCTCATGGGTGCGGCCCTCATGTCGTTCATAATTCAATTTGCACGAGAGTGTGGTTTTGAAGCATCTCACTTAACCATTGGGATTTGCCCCAGTGGTCATCATTCTTACTTGGAAATGAGAGGTGGGGGGTCTTTTTAGGGGTTAGGGGTGGAGACGTGTAGTTTTATACGTGGATTTCGACTCCCACGCCCTATAAGAGGTATGGTAAAAGTTTGAGAGTGAATGAGAGTTAGAGTAGAGCATAAAAAAAAAAAGTATCTTGCTTAAGTTTTTGGGTAAATTATCTATCTTGGAATGTTTGCAAGTTGAAGAATATTAGCACCCCCCTTCGTAAGCTTAAATGAGACGATTAGAATTGACGATAAAGAAACAAGATTGAAAATAGATCGAATAATACATGGATTTGTCTCCCATTTGGTTATTTTTTCGGTACGAAACAAATATACGTTCCCTTTAAGATATACCACATGATCATAAGATAAAACCAAATCAATCACGTCTAGATTCCGATGATCTCACTCTAAGTAACCAAACAAGACCCAGTAAATCATATATTATGGAGAAAATTGTCCAAAATGTCTCAAAATCTATGGTCAATTCAATAATAAACATTTCGGTTTAGTTAATTTGATCGATTTGGTCCTAAACCTTTTAAAAATTTGCCAATGTAGTCATTTCGGCCAAAATTGGTTGGCAATTGGCTGCTCGCTTTCTTATGTGGCATGGTTAGTGCTAACATGCAGGCCCTCACTTGTGCCTCGTCGGCCATCGCCAATGCCCCGGTGAACCCCGCTAACCTTTTTGAGAAGATGAATAGTGAAAAAAAAAAGAAAGAAGGAAAAAATTATAAAAAATTAAGAAAATTTTAAAAAAGAAAAAATTGTGAAAATCATCCTCATTAGTGCCGGACTACCGATGGCCACATCATTGATTTCCGACCAATTTTGGTTGGAAGGACCATATTAAAAATTATTAAAAAATTTAAAACTAAATTGGCATAATCAAAAAATTTTAAACTAAATTGAAAACCATACAATAGTTTAAGTTTTTTTTTTTGAACAATTATCCCATGTATCATGTGTAACCACAAACAAAAATAAAATCATCTATTACGCTCTATTTGCGTACCGTATGATCTATGTACACTAGTGCCCATTATCGATGCCTTATGTCTTTTAGTAATAATGATACAAATGGTTTTTAAATTTTGATTCAATATATAATGTGATTCATGAATTTTAGCTCAACGTATAATATGGTTCCTAAATTTTTAATTTGTTCAATGTAATCCCCGTACTTTTGATACATGTTCAATGTAGTCCGTAAACTATATGAAATAGTTCAATGTTATCTTTTCATTAATTCAAGTTCATGGGCAATATCGATTATTTTCATATTATTCAGAGACTAAATTGAACATGTACCAAAAGTCTAGTAACTATATTGAACAAATTAAAAGTTTATGGACGATATTGGACATTGGACCAAAGTTCATAAACTGCATTGAATAAATTAAAAGTTTATGGTGGGCCCCATTGCATATCGGATCAAAATTTAGGGATTATTTGCGACATTTTCCCTTTCTTTGAAGGAAAGCTTTTCATGCAATCTAGTTTTGCATTTCAGTCAGATTGAAACTAATGTAATTACCAGAAAAATGACTAACCTAAAATGGCAACGTATATAAATGCCTTCATGGAATTTCCTAAAAACGTATAAAATAAGGGGTGGGATGGGCCCCACTTTGTTTTAGCCCATTGCAATATTTATACGTGCGAACTGCGTGACCAGACTTTTTGATTACCGAACTTTCACATTTATTTATTGGACATAGAGTGTCCTCGAATTATTTTTTCGTGACAACTTTGCTTTTCTTGTCTTGTCTAATCAGACACATCGATTTAGTTTTTTTTTTTCCGCTTAACATTTTAGGGATAATGATATAAACAGTCCTTGAATTTTGACTCAATGTATAACGTGGCTCATGAACTTTTAACTTATTCAACGTGATCCTTAGAATTTTGATACATATTCAATGCAGTTCCCGAACTATATGAAAATGTTCGATATAGTTTCTAAATTTGGATTAATGGAAAGACTGCATTGAACATTTTAGGTAGGGGTGTCAAAAATACTAGCTCAAATATAACCCGACCCGACCCGAACAAGAAATTTTCGTATTGGGTTGGGTTGACCTTAACTTGTTTGGGTAACAGTACAAACAAGATTTAAGCTTATTTTGGATCTACCCGAGTCCATCCGAAATAAGCCCACCCAAAACAAACAAGAGCCATTTGTTCTTCTTGCTCCAAGTCCGGCCCAAACCTTGTTTATCGGCAGCGATGATGGCCAACAGCAATCTCAATCTCATCTTCAACGACGGAAACAACAGCAACGCGAGCCCGGCAGAGAACGAGGTTGAGATCCTGTCCCGGGTACACAGCCCGAGGCTCGTCAACCTCATCGGCTTCTGCGGCGACATGTCTGACGGCCAGCTCCATCTCGTTGTCGAGTACATGCCGAACGGGTCGCTGTACGACTTGCTCGGGCGAAGTCAAGGGCACGCATGGATGCCCCCACAAGAACCGATGACAACGGCGAAGCTGATAAGGAGAAGAACTCGAGGTAGGTATCGACGTACGATGCGACGGAAGAACAGAAACCCGAAGATGAACAAGATGGGCCCGACATGGATTACATGGAAGATGGAAATGAAAACCAAGGGAATCGCTTGCCAAACGGATCGGATTCCGAAACCAACCTGCTCAAAGCCGAACAGCCAGAACTGGAAGAGATGGTTTTCTGACTGAACAAAAGTTACAGTCCATACCTAAATCCACTCTCCATTCAATTCTTTGGGTCTTTCCATCAGCCCTTGCAGCCAATTCTGTTTCTTCGGACGACATGAAGAAGGCGGGGCAAGCGCGGGCGTCGACGATGCGGTGGGGGTGGGCGATGAGATGGCGAGGACGATGAGGAGGCTCGGGAGCGGCGGGAGGAGCAAGAGCAAAGTCTCCAGTGTTCCGAGTGCGGGAGTGAGGGATCTGGCATCGCCGGCATTGAGCACAAAACCGTCGCGACCGGTTCCGGCGATCATGTGGTAAGGTCGAGGTCGGTCGGATCGAACGGCAAGATCTGGAGCAAGAAACAGGACACTAGGTTTTGTCGGCATCCTCCTTTGGACAAAAGATCGGGGGATTCCATTTTTCTGGTATTAGAAAGCTCCTCAACTGAGTTCCCTCTTTCCAAAACACAAACCCAACCCGGCCCGTTTGTGTGGTTATATCATGTTCGGATCTTGTTTCAGGTCGAGCCAAGCACACATATTCTTTGTTTCGGATCGGGTCGAGTATAATGAAAACCCGACCTGACCCGACCCATTGACACCCTGAATTTTAGGGATGACATTGAATAAATTAGGTGGCAAAAGTTCGTGAACTATACCGAACAAATTAAAAGTTCAGGAATCACATTACGCGTTAGGCCAAAGTCCAATCAATCATTTGTGTCTCCCAATCTTTTATTTGATTTCAATAGGTTCGTATCCAGCACGTGTCACGTGGCAGTATTATTGGGCCGAGGGAGCCAGGCACCAAATCACAATTAATTTGGAAATGGATTAAAGGGTTAATACCACAAAAATCCTAAACTGGTACACTTGTGATAATTTTACCCCGAACTACTTTTTTGACAACAAAAAACCTCAAACTGGTACACCTGTGATAAATTTATCCCGAACTATTTTTTTGACCACCAAAAATCCTAAACTGGTACACTTGTGACAATTTTATCCTGAACTATTTCTATGACCACTAAAAATCCTACATTGGTACACCTGTGATAATTTTACCCCTAAACTAATTTTTTGACCACTAAAAATTCAAAACTGATACATTTGTGACAAATTTACCGTTCGTTAGTGTCCGTTAAATTATATTAATATTACAAAAAATCACAAACTTGTAAACTTGTGACGAACAGAGAGCTAAAATCCAAAATCGGTACACATGTCAATTATCACGTGTCATTAAACTTAGCAATTTGATAGTAAAATTTAACGGAAATTAACGGAGGGTAAATTTGTCACAAGTGTACCAATTTAGGGTTTTTGGCGGTCAAAAAATTAGTTTAGGTATAAAATTGTCACAGGTATACTAGTGTGGGGTTTTTTATGGTTAAAAAAATAGTTCGTGGTAAAATTGTTACAGGTGTACCGGTTTAGGATTTTTTGTGGTAAAAAAATAGTTTGTGGTAAATTTGTCACAGATGTACCAGTTTGAGATTTTTCGTGGTATTAACCCTTAATTAAATTAGTTTAATAAGGAAAGTCGGATACAAAAATAATATGAAATATAAATTAAAAAAAGAAGAAGAAGAGAGGATCATTTCCTCTGCCTTCCTCGTGCGTGTTTCGCTCCCTCCATTCTGCAACTACCTCCCCCTCCGCCCTCTCTCTTTCTCTCTCTCTCTAGCGCGCGCTCTTTCTCTCTCTCTCTAGCGCGCGCTCTTTCTCTCTCTAGCTCTCTCTTCCTCGTTGCCTTATCTCTTCTTCTTCATCAACGCTGCAAATCTCTCGCTCTCTGAATTTCCGTTTTCCGTCGCCCATGACGGAAGAGAAGGGCGTGCTGGTGTGCCGCGGCATCCCGGGCCTTGGGTCGGCGGCGGCGGGGGCGGGGGCGGAGGAGGAGGGCCGCCGCGGGCCGCCATTGTGGCGCCGATCGCGGCTGTGCCTGAGGGCCGGGAATTCGGGCGGCGGGGGCGGGGGCGGTGGTTTTGGTGGGTTCGCCTCGCTCTCGGTGGCGGAGAAGGGGGAGCAGCGGAGGCGGCGGGGGAGGGACCGCGAGCCGACGGCGGCCCAGCTGCTGAAGCACCCGCTGGCGACGGTGGCTTACGTGCCGAGGGACGTGGCGCTGTTCATCGCCGGGGCCATCGCGGGTGCCGCCGCGAAGACCGTCACGGCTCCGCTCGACCGCATTAAGCTTCTTATGCAGGTGCGCTGCTGCTCTTGCTTTTTCTTTTTTCTGCTTCTGTTGATTTTGGCGGGCTTCAAGTTTAGTCGCATTTCCTTCGTTTCAGGGGGATAGTTTATGTTTTGATTCGAGGAAAGTGATGTGACTGCTGATTATTTGAATTTCGGATTGTTATAGGGGAACGAGCTACGTTAGCTATGGAAATCGAAAAACTATAATCTTCAAATGTTGTTCTTGTTTTTTCGTTACTGATCTACGTTCTTCTTGATATCTACGGGTTATCGCGCAATCGATTGGTTGTAGTGAATTCTGCTGCTGTTACGCCGCGGCCTTGAGAAGTGATGTGTTTGGAGAATATGTTGCTGGACTGCATATGGGAATGATTCTCTTCCCTGGGATATTTATGTGATAAAACTGGGTTGTGTGGAATAATTTAACAAATGCAGGCCGTGGTCGTTTGGATTTTTGGATTGATTGCCTTGATTTTTTTCATTTAGGGTCGTCCTCATGAGTGTTTGTTCCTTTGGAGTGGAGAATGGATGTTTCTTCTGGCTATATCAGATGCTTTGACCTGAAATGTTGGATTTCTCTTTGTTGTGCTTGCTCTTTGAGTATCACTTATTCATAAGGGTAGTTTTCTTGAACTCGGGACTCACAGGACTCTTAGAGTGAATGATTTTGCTGTCTTTGACAGACTCATGGGGTGCGAGTTGGACAAGAAAGTGCGAAGAAGGCTATTGGTTTTGCCGAGGTGCGATATGCTCCATCAAACACATGCTGATCAAAAGTTAACGATTTAATATAGCTGAAATCTATTTCCTGATCTTTTAATCTTGATAAATTGGAAAAGGAGTTATTACATTTGGAGTTAATATTCTAGAAAAAACATTTTTTTTTGGAAATTCGTGAGAGAATCTTCTTTTTGAGAGAAGTATAACATTATCTATCTCGGCATTAAGTTGCTTTGTCTTCATACTAGAAAACCAGGTGCCCACTGCAACCTATGGAATTTTGATGAAAGAAATAAGTTCTTTCAATGTTTGACAGTCTTATAAATCAGATAAAGATTGTTGCATTTGGTGATGCATACAGTGTGTGGTGCAATTAATCCAACCGCAAATTTTCATATCGGGGCATAAAACATTTTTTTACGCCATACTGACAATTTTGCTGTTTTAAAAATCTGGAATCCTTAAACGAGATATTCGCTCTTACTTCAATTAACCAACTTGTTTGTGAATTGTTCTCGTGGACTTCCCTTCTAGTACTACTCTATTCTAAGCACCGCATAAGACTGTGTCAAATTCTTTCACTGGAATATTAAGATGAGATTTATTCAACAAAATTTAGGTATTCCATCTTGTGAAATTGTGCCATAGAACTTTTTGGTGATTGGTCAAAATAATTGCATGCTGAAGATAAAATAAGAAGGTGTTTTGGCCCAAAAAACCAATGATTCATGGAAATTTGAATGAGTAGAATTTGCTACTTCTTCTGGACTTTTGTACACCTATATTTGATCCAACATTGTCTGTGGAAATCTTTCCTTTTCCTTTCCCATCCATTACCCAGTAGAAATCCAATATGTTTGAATGCAGGCCATCATGATGATAGGCAAAGAAGAAGGAATGAAAGGTTACTGGAAGGGCAACCTCCCGCAGGTTTGTTGACTTTATAATTGGTTCACAAAATCCTAGTTTTGCGCACATAATGTCTTTTATGTTCCAGGTGATAAGAATCATTCCATACAGCGCCGTCCAACTTTTTGCTTATGAATTTTACAAGGTATGTATGAAGCCATCTCGTTTTACCCCTTCCCAAATCAGCGATGGAGAAGTTAGTGCATACCGCATGACACTCATGTTATAATTTTTTGGTTCTTGGAATAGTAGAAACTCTTTAAGGGAAAAGATGGTGAACTCTCTGTTGTTGGAAGACTAATGGCTGGTGCTTGTGCTGGCATGACTTCTACCTTTGTAAGTATACAGAGCCTCAAGAAAAGCTGGGGTTTATTGGGAGTTTTTGAAAGTTATAAACTGTCTTTCCAGTAAAGGTTCTGTTCCTGTCACTATTAATAATGAACAAAATGTAGGTTCTCTTCATTTTTTTTGTGACAAAATCAGTGTAAGAACATCTATCTACTCCTCCCATGTAGGTCACCTACCCATTGGATGTCCTACGTTTGCGCTTAGCAGTGGAACCTGGACATAGGACGATGTCACAGGTATAATCAATCTCTTTGATTCATACAATGCAGATTGCAGAGTTTGCCTCTCATTACAGATGTTGGTTGATTCCTTTTCTTTCTTTTCTCTAAGGTCGCCCTGAGCATGCTGAAAGAGGAAGGGTTGGCATCATTTTACAAAGGTCTAGGACCTGCTCTAATAGGAATAGCTCCTTACATTGCAGTGAACTTCTGCGTGTTTGATTTGTGAGTGCTCTCATGTTGCTCTTATATTCTGTTGAATTATGCATCCTCCATGTATGCCAGATTGAGATGATACTTTTGATGGATGACAGGATAAAAAAGGCATTGCCAGAGGAATATCAAAAGAGAACTGAAGCATCTCTTGTAACGGCATTGCTCTCAGCCAGCCTTGCCACACTAACGTGTTATCCCCTAGACACCATCAGAAGACAGATGCAGATGAAGGGTGCCCCTTACAGGACAGTTTTGGATGCTTTTCCAGGTGATTTGATCCTGGCAGTTTGTTATCATCACTGAGTTCTCAGCATCAGAGCAACATCACTAACAAGATAAATACAGTCGCAGATCAGAGTACTTGATTGCTTAATAAGGATGTTGCACCAGTGATAATGAATGTCATTACAAATATGATGCCTTCTTTTTTGATATCTTAGTTACGATGTCATGTGAGGGATCGTATGCTTTCCCTTGGTCACAATATCAGAATCTGCATGTGGCTTCTCGTGGATTGAATGACATGATTAAGGACTTGATATAGCATACTTTGAGCTCAGTTTCATTCGTGGTCTTTTGATTATTCATGCTTTCAAGAGATTTTTACTGTGTAATTTAGTTTTTCTGTGTCGTCTAGTAGCATCTGTATTATTTCTGCAAGCACTTGTGCATTTGCTTTCTTATTAGATTATTGATTTGCTTCTTCAAGCAGGTATTATTGAACGGGATGGAGTGATTGGCTTATATCGAGGATTTTTGCCAAACGCATTGAAAACCTTACCAAACAGCAGGTTACTGTGATTCCTCTTGCCTCCTCCTCTACCTGAATTCCTGTTCAGAGTTTCTCCTCCATTGTGTTTTGTGAAATCTGGGACTAAGGACATACATACAATTTCATTGTTATTGTCAAGTTTCACATTTCTTGGCCTTATTTGGCTGGCCTATAAATGATGATAACGTCATGAAAATATCAACTGGAGTTTTATTAGAATCTTAACCGTATGTTCTTTGATTCTTCTGCCCCCCATTATCTTGAGATAATTTCTCATATCTGTGAGGAGATGTAGAGAAATTAAAGTGATATTCTTTGATGGAATCATTCGCGCCCTTTTTTTTGTTTGTGTTGTTGTTTTGATTTTCCTTTCTTGTGTCTAGAAGATAGCTATATGAAGTTCCAAGGGGTAATTATTTCAAGTGTCGGCTGCTTCTCCTTTGTCTTAGTTGTTCCCCAACTCCTACGAACCCGACCCAAGTTTTTGTTTGCAGCCATTTTTCATTTAGGTACTAATCATGTTTCCTTCTTTTTGGAATGTTCTGGTACCCTCTCAGCACTTTTAGTGTGCACATATCAATCTTTTGCCGGACCTGGGAAATTGCAAGACTCGTCCAGTTGTCATACATATGTACATTGTACAAACCTACTCGCTTGCATGCATACTTATGACGATACGCTAAATCTCCATTTACATAACACCGAACACATTTGCCCATCTTGCCTTGTTGCAGCATTCGGCTTACGACATTCGACACAGTCAAACGCTTGATTGCTGCCAGCGAAAAAGAGCTCGAGAGGATTATGGAGGAAAACAGCCAGAAACAAAATGGAGCAGCTGCCGACATTTGATCCAATTCTTTCAGTCATTATATCTTCTTTTTCGTCAAGATATTGATTTTTGCCAGCATATGTATCAAGTGGGGGCCGCGTCTATTGTTCACGACCCGGCTTTCTTGCTCGGGGATAAATCAGATGATCCAACGGTTGCTGAATCTTTGGCATGACCCTGAGGGGTCCTTTAGAAGCCGTCGTTCAAGCTGGTCGCCGTGCAATATTTTGTCTTCTTTTTAGCTTCGGGATCTAGCGTCGGCTGGGATTAGTTTGGAATTTACCAGTCATTACGGCTCTGTAGTATACTCATTATCTTAGAACCCAGCTTCATTCATGGGCTACTACTTGCAGGTCAGTCCCGCGTCCCCCCCTTAACCTCTGCTCGGACGCAATTAGAGTTTCTGTCGATGCTACAGTTTCGAAGATGCCATACTTTCTGTGATGATGATTGGCACATCTGTACTTATTTGAACTAGTTCAACTGGCCAGTTCAATTTTGAAAACGCGATTTGCAGGCTGATGCGTTAATATGCTAATTTTCGCCTTACCTGATTTTGTATTAGAATTCCGTAAAAATGCTTTTGTGTAATTACACAATTGTTAGGACATTGGTCGGCAACATCTTTTTATTTTTATTTTTCTCGAAAAAATTTCAAATAGAAGCCCCATTTATTAAAAAAAAAAGTCAATAAAGCGGGTCTTGTTTCAAATAAATTTCTCGAGTACACAATTAATTTTCACAAGCATAGTCTCGCTCATTGGCCGACCAAATTTTTGCCAGCAAAGAGCACATGCGTCTCACGTGCGTGCCATATTTCTAGCCATGGCCCGAGGCATTTTCGTTCGGGGTGTCTCGTTGTGTCGGTTAGCTGGGAGCGTGTTTTGAGACTAATAAATTGCCCGCGAGGACCATTAAACAATCTCCACTCTAGGGACCTCTTTTTGAAGAAAAAAAAAAGGAACGGTTTTGTAAGCCTCTAATTTGAAATTTTCCAAATTTCCTTTTTGGTCAATTGATCTTTCTTAGGAAAATTTTAAATAAGGATACGAAGTGTTCTCATTTTCTCAAATAAAGATCCGAAGTGAACTTTGTATTAAATAAGGATTTAAAGTACCATGTGAGTCTCAGAATAAGGGCCTGAAGTAGTCATGAGGGTTCTAAATAAGGACATGACCTTATTGGTCGCCGACCGGCGAAATATTCCGGCCGATCAAGGGTATTTCCGTCAAAAAACCATTTTAATTTTAAATTATTTGTATTCATTTTTTCTTTTCTTTTTTTTTTCTTTTTTTTGATTTTCTCTTCAACCATTGATGAAGCTCGGGAAGAGCTGCATGAGGGCGACCCTCGCTTGCAACAAGCGAGGAATGGCCTCGCCACATTTGGGTGATGGTCGCCCTCGATAGTTACTGGCGAGGGACGGCCTCGCCTAGGGCGAGATTGCCTCCCCCATGGCCACCCTCGCTCAAGTCTGGCAAGGCCGTTCCTCCCCTGTTGCCAGCGAGGCAACCCTTGCCTATGGCTGGCGTGGGTGGCTTCGCCCAGGATGAGGGTCGTCTCATGTAGGTGAGGCCGTCCCTTGTCTGTTACCGATGAGGTAACCCTCACTAGATCGGGCTGGGTGTCTAGCCCTTTTCAGATTATGCTTTTATTTAAAATAAAATTTAATTCATATTCTTATTTTAAAAAATAAAAATACTTTAAATTCTTATTTGACACAAAATTTACTTCATATTTTTATTTGGGGAAACGGGAGCGGTTCCTGCCGTTCTTATAAGCGGAAGCAGATAACATCATCATCTCCATCGTTCTCCGGAAGACAGGAGTCGCATGTCGCAAGCGGCGCAGCTCTCGTTCCCGCACCGCGCCTTCCTCTCCCGCCCACCCCGTCGCCGGAGAAGAAGTAGTAGCCGAGATGGAGCCCCGCCGCCGCCGCCTCCGCCTCCCCGCTCCCCTCGCGGAGGCTCTCCGCGCGCCGCGCGGCACGACGACGCCTCCATTCCCAGGTGAAGAGCTCGGGAACCACCCCCCGCTTCCTTCCCTTCCCCCCCCCACGCATTTTGTTCGACGTGCCTGTGATCGGTGGCGATGCGCCGTTGTTTCGTTCCTGCTTGTTGCGAATCGTGACGGCGTGGGCTGTTCTTCTTGTGGAGCAGGTGCGAGGGTGTGTCTCCCGTGGTTTTGGTGGAGCGATACGGCGACGGCACTGCCAAGAGGTCTTCTTCTTCCCCTGATCGTATCTCGTTGTTCTTCTTCGGGAAATGAACGCTGGAATTAAAGACTGAGCTCGATGAGTTTCGGCTTGTTTGACCGATTACACGCCCTTGCATCATTCGTCATAGTGAATCGGTCGCTCTGTAGAGCTCTCTGAGATGTGACGGACCGAAACAGAGGCGAGATTAGGTTGATCACTCAGTGGAAGAAAGCAATGCCCTTCTGCTCCTTTTGTTTCTCCGAAACCATCGTTTTGGAAAACATTTTCCCAAAAATAATTCCTCGTGTCGTTTTCAAAAATGAATGAATGGAAATGTTTAGACATGAATTATTGTTAATGATGAAAATATTTTATATTGATTAATTATTTCAATGCCAAATCATTTATTTTCCTCGAAACTAAGGGATCCTTCTTCAAGTTCTGCCATGGAGCCTACCGTCTGGCACGTGTGCATATCTCTTTGTATGTTGTGCTGGTGTTTAGGTTTCTATTACCTGACCATGTTCCTGTGCTTATTTTTGCACTTTCTATTTGCCCTGCATGTCTTCAAACCTCAATTTCCAGCTCATTCGATATCATTTGGCTAAACTCTGAGGCACAAACAGTATGCACGTATGAGTTGCTGCTGATGTCCACCTCTTTGCTGTTAGTTGAAAGTGATCCACAATTTAATAAAAGAAGGAGGAAAAGAATGTTGTTCTCGATTTTGTTTTTATATTTTTATGTAATGATCATGTTTTTTTGTGAGGAATAAATTAACAGCTTCGCTGGCGAGTTAATGTGGTTCTCGCATTTCGACTTTTGTTTTACTCTTCTCGTGTATGCAGGTATACATTACATGACAACTCACTGTCGAAAATTTCTCTTGAAAAACATATACCAGAAGAAAATAAGGACACACATTTTGCTGACCCAAACTTAGCGTTGCTCCCTGATTCTGTAAAAGATTTTATATTGCCTTCAGGCTTTCCAGGTGAGCAGCATCTGTTGTCTGGGTTAAGATTTCAATTTTCAAGCTTTCTGCTTTTGGTGGTTTTTGTGTCTTTTAGTCTTTACTATGTTTCGTTTTGTATGCTTTCTCATGTTCCTTGCAGAATCAGTTTCAGATGATTATTTGCAGTATATGTTGTTACAGTTACCCACAAACGTCACTGGATGGATTTGTCATGCGCTGGTCACCTCCAGTCTCCTAAAGGCATGTCACTGTCAGCTGTCAAGCCTAATATACTGCTTTATATTCAATATGTTGTATTAACGTGTAGTTTCAGCCATTATCCTGTTCTGTATAAAGGATTTTCGTGCCAGAAAACTTGGAATTAAGTACTTGTCATGCAATAGATTCTGGCTAAGAACGTTACTAACTTGTAGCACAATAGTGCAGGCTGTTGGTGTTGGCTCTTTCTCAGGCAGCACTGCTGCTGCTTCTGCTGCTGCCATTAGGTAACATTTACTCTCTCCCTCTCTCTCTCTCTCTCTCACACACACACACACACACAAACACACACACATGGTTGTGCGTGCGAGCAACATAGACGTGTGCATTGCGATACACACACACAGACCAAAAAAAACATGCAGCAATGGACACAGACATGGTTATATACGAATAATCGAATAATCCATTTGTAGGAATGAGCTCTGCTTCTTTATCTGTTAATCAGATGGGTGTCAAAGGATGGCATTGGAGCTGTTGGCCGTTTACTTATTGGTTTGTATATCCTGAATATAGATTGAGGGTAGAATTTGTTTCCACTGTAATCTGCGGTAATAGGTGTTAATTTTCCAGGTGGCCGGTTTGGGAACGTCTTTGATGATGATCCGAAACAGTGGCGCATGTATGCAGACTTTATTGGCAGCACTGGAAGGTATTGTTTGCTGTATTGGGTGTCAGTTATTTGGATATCAATTTTTGGTTGTTATGAGAAGACACTCTTAAATTTGTGCAGCATCTTTGATCTGACAACTCAATTGTATCCTGCCTATTTCTTACCGCTAGCATCTCTTGGTAATCTTGCCAAGGTAAATAATAGCTTAAGCTCGCTGCAAATTTCTTTTCCAAAAGGAATAGGGCTGTCACTATGATTTAATTACTCTGCTGTAAATAAGCTTTCATTCCTTCGGTGCATCATTTATTTACATACCGTGAGCTATCTGAAATATTCCAGAGTAGATATGGCAGAGATTTGGTGAGACTTGAGACACAGTACTCTTGAGTATCGAATGTTGTAGATAAGCTTTCAATCATACTTTTACATTGACTGAATTTTGGCACGAAACCATAATAAGTTTCAAATTCAAAGAACCTTACGCTTGATTAAAGTTTTCATCTTACGTATCAACATATAGTGAAACTCATTTAAATAGAAGTTGGGACCATAGATGAGGGAAGGGTCAATGGCCTTTAAGGATTAGATGTTTAGAATCATTTGTTTCTCATGAGTAGCCAGTGTTTTTTCAATGTTCAATCTACTCACAGTAAACTACTTCTTTGGTGTACTGAACTGAATCTTTCGTACATTCGCATTATTCAGTGCTACCCATGAATTATCTGGTGATAGTTCATTCACAATTAGGTAGAAGTATATTTGATGGTATTTGACAGCGAAGATTGATTAGGTAGCTGAGCCTCTATATGCAGAATGGAGAAAGCCCCTTGAAATAGAACTTGACCGTGAGCTAGAATGCTATCAGTTAAGTGTAAGTGTGAGAGAGGGTTGAATTGGCCGTCTTGATGTAGATAGTTAAAAGAAAATATCAGTAGCATGAAGAAGACAGTTTGGAAGCAAAAGAGATGGCTAGCATGATTGGAAAGGAGTAAATTCTGACAAAAAAATATATTGTATCTTTGTTGAATATCATGCTCTTCAGAATTGCATAAGCAACCAAAGCAGGCTAAATTTAATTTAAACAGTCGAGTTAAGCGGAAGAAGAAAAGGAAAAGGATGTTGGCTTTTCTTGTCCTTGCTTAGTGGACTCTTGGATGGTTCGTTCTTTTTCTTGCCTTTTTTGGTGGTGGTAAGGGGCTGGATCCCTAACGTTTCTAAAAATCAGAAAAAAATTCGGAGTGCCAACTCAACTCTGCTCCTTTATGATTAAAGCAACAGTGCATAAATACATAAGATGACAAAAAAAACCGGGCTTCCATGCAGTGGTATGAAGAGTTGTATTGGCTCTCCACATGCTTTACCTTGCGCTTGGTATTAATTTCGTGAAGGAATTTGATTGCATTTTTCCATCTATATACACATATGACTGGACCGCTTCTCCGACTGTTAAAGATTTTGTGCTTGTTGCCATAGTCAATTTAATTTTTCTTCATTTGCTGAAACATCATATGAACAGGCTGTTGCAAGTGGGTTAAAAGATCCTTCCTTCCGTGTAATTCAGAACCATTTTGCAACCTCTGGAAATCTGGGTGAAGTAGCAGCCAAGGTACATCTGCCACAGTGCTGCTGCATACGTCAGTGCACATGATAATGCAAATTTGAGATTGTGATCTTGGTGATTCATTGTCATTCCTTATCTGTTCCATTCTTAAAGCATCTATTCTAATGTTGTCCTTCTGTCAAGACAAATTTTTTCCTCATGTGATGATGGATTTTACACAAATAGCTTATTGACAAGGTTAGGTACACTGAGATTTGATAATTTTATGAAAATGGTATCCATTGATGCCTAACCCGTGCTAAGATCAGCCTAGCAGGCTGTCATCATCAGGCTAGGCGGGGCTGAGGGAGAAATGGATGAACAGAACCCATAATTCACAAGAATCTCAATCTTCTGTTAAACCTTACTCAAGTTGTCTTTGTGCTTCCTGACAAGTCCTGAGTGTTCTGAAACCTTAGCAAAGCACTTTGTTTTTTCCGGAAGCTTCATAAACAAGTAGCAGTAGTATTGAGCAAATTGTCAATCTGATTTGCATGACATGGAGCACATGTTTCTTGTGTAAATGATCTTATAGCTCACCTAGTAATGCATCTTGAAAAGGATTTAGAAAAAAGAGCTTTAACCTTCTACTTTTATGAGATGTTGGATGCATCTTCGATTCTGTTTTTCTTGTCGTTGATTGACATGTGAACAATTTTTTTTCTGCATTGCTCTGTGGTAGCATGAAAAGCAATATTGCTTCAATTTATCTTCATCTATATTACACTATTTGTTTTCTATTCTCCTGAGTAGTGAGTGTCAATATGGAAGCTTATGCTCGCATAACTAAATAGTAGGTACTTGTCTAATGAAAGCAGCTAGCTGCACACTGTCTAGAATCATATTTATCAATCTTGTCAGGAAGCATTTTACCCAAAAGAAAGGGCGAGGAAAAACCTAGTCTTGGATTGTCTCTTTGATCTTCTGCGAAGACCATCTTTTCTGCTTTTCCTGATGACCAATTTGTAGAATGTTTTCAGGAGGAAGTTTGGGAAGTAGCTGCTCAATTGCTTGGTCTAGCAATAGGGATACTTATTTTGGTAAGTCATCTGCTTTCTAAAGGTGATGTCGAATTTCTCTAATCTAGGAATGTATTGTACATGAAAGAATCATCATATCATGTTGATTTGCAATTACTGATGCAGGATACACCTGGTCTTGTTAAATCTTATCCGTCTTTGGCATTGACTTGGATGAGTGTGAGATTAGTTCACCTTTGGTTACGATATCAGTCTCTCTCGGTGTTGAAGTTCGATACGGTACGTTCACACCTGTCATTGACCACCATGAGAAAGAGAAGGCTAGGAATGATAATTGTTTTTGGGTTAATAAAACACCCTTTCGAGATTCTATGCTATTCATCCACGTTTCTCGATGACCTGGCTTTCTGCTGGTTAGATAGAATTAGACAAAGGTAGGATAATCGTAGCAGATAGATTTTTATAATCATTAATTTCTTCACTGATGATTTAATGCGATCATTTTGGCAGATAAATCTCAAGCGTGCTCGAATACTTGTAAAATCACATGTGTTAAGCTCAAAAGTTCCTGGTAAATTCATACACATTTCAGGTTTTTGCGATTCTCATTCTTCTTCAGTTGATCAGTCGTTATGCCTAATTGTTTTAGGATGTGATGAATGCAATGAGACTGAAAATATTCTTGTTTGGCAAAGATTTTTGAAGCCTTACATACGTTTTGGTGTGCCATTTGAAGAGATGATGAGTGGCAAGAAGGCTATTTCTCAGGTATGCGGAATTAATGGCCTCATATGGTAAAAGTCTATTTCCTATTACATCAAGTATTGAGGGAACTTTTGGACACAACCGGCTGGGGTCCTGATTTTCGTCCCATCAAACCAGGTTGCATATGTAGGCTGAATAATAATGATTTTCTTGCTTTTTTGGCCAAAATGAGAAACGACTTTTTTATTTGAAGAACACATACAGTATTATGGAAGTCACAGTTTTGTGCTCAAACAAGTCGGTTTTTAATTAGTTTATCATTACTTATTATGCTTCTGAAGGGATGTTAGATAGATCCAATGGTGACCATTGCTCAATCGGTAATATATCACTGTTTTTTTTATTGAACTTGGATGAGCTTGTCATTAACTTGAAATGATCGTGCACAAATATTATCTTGGCCAGCTGAAGCGAACTTCTTCAATCCCAATTCTCAAGTTGATTTCTTAAAATAACAAAGCTGCTTATTTTGGCACGCACGCACCCCCCGTCCCCCTCCCAAACCAAGAATCAGTTCTTAATTGGCTGGAAAACATATATGCTAAAACATCTTTTTCACCCCCTTAGGTGAGCGAACTTTTGAAACTATATGGAAAGGAGGAATACATTCTTAGTGTAAATCCAAGTTATGAAGACTTTGAGATCTTCATTGCATTTAAGGTATGGCTTTTTAACTTGAGCAATGGAGCCAGATATGATGTAATTTTGTGTATTGCGTCGTTTTTTCTCTAATATAATCTCCTCTAATCAGGTCGGAGCTACAAGTTCATCGGTGTTGCGGGGTCTCTGGCAAGCTAATTGGCTGCATGAGAATTGGGACAATGCAGCCGATATATACTATCAGCTGGCTTTGAGCCTTTCCGAGATGGAAAAGAGGTTCGAAGATTTTCTGCAGCAGTTGGATGAAGCTGGTTGGGATAGACGCAATATAACTCTGAAGGTTCCAAAAGAAATCTTGATTGATCATATTTCTGCAATATGATGGATCTCACATAACTGTAAACGCTGGTCCAGCAGAACAAGCCCTTGAGCAAGTCATGACCTCGGAGTCATTGGGTTGGCAATCTATATGGTCACAACCAGAAATTTTGCGGCTCTTGCCTAATCCAGGCTGCTGTAAGTAGTTTCTCATTCTGACCTTCTATTACATGGGAGGAGGAAAGTATTCAGTCGTCTGCATATAGAGATTGGCCTTTTGTTAGGATGTTCGTGTCTGTGTCCAACGCTACCTACTTTGACAAGGCAACAAAACAAGGAAAAGAAATACGACCGACTCAGGGAATGTTCATCTCCAAGAGGGTCAGAGTCTCTACATGGACGAGATTATAACCGCATCACGGTAAATTTTAGCAATCACTTGCTCGGTGGAGTTTGTGAAATCATCAATAGTTGAACTTTGATCATTCCTTCTATACAGTTCTCTCTATGAAAGCCGATGTGGTGTGGTGTATTTCATTTTGGTGAACAAGGGCCGATGCGACGGTCATCCATCATTCCGCTTGTAATGATTGATAAGGGTGTAATGTAATTTTAGCACGACTATCGTGTGTTGATGCTATGATCTAAGGGCCGCCACTATTTGATGGAGTGACCCTCTGGCAAGTCGTCGTCATATGCCGGCATGGCCCTCAGGCAAGGGTTTTTGTTGGCGGATTACACCAAATACCCAAGGTTCACGGTCTCGGGCGAGGCCAATCCTCTCTCAGGGTAGCGCTTATCCTCACACGAATGGCCGGGACCAAGACCCCTCAGCTGAGGTTTTGCGGGGCATGCTGGTTAAGACTCATTCTGAACGCAACAGAGGCCAAGTTTGATGCAAAAATGTACGAAGTTGGTGCACCTCTCTAATTAAGTTGTAGGGTCGGGGTAGAAATAAAATGTCGCAAGTTGGTGGTGGCCTGTTTTTAATAGGAAGATAAGCCTCTCGTCTTTTTTTTTTTTTTTTGTTCTAATTATTTTGGTTTCAGCGATTGCACTTCAATTCCTAAGTTGCTAAGACGACCATTCATCGTGCTTCATTTTTATTAAATTCATGTGATGACAACCAACTTTGCAAATCTGCGATGAACGTGATTTCAACCTAAAGTCAAAAGTGATGACCTAACAAAAGCAACACCATTGCCACCTTCATGACCATCCTATCTCCTTGTCCTCACCAGGGCTAAAAGGAGGTCTGGGGGAAGGATGCGGCACAGATCCCTTGTCGTTATCGGGTCATAGTGACATTCGTTTCGACAGGACCCCTGCACAAAATGTCATGAACATACGGAAATTCGGAAGATTTATGATCAGCGAACGAGATCTACTCTTGTTTCGATCCGAGTGATCGCCGCCATCTTCGAGAAGCGGAACCACGGGAAACCCCGCACCGATGAAAGCAAGCATCTTCCCTTCCTTTTGAGAAGACAAAGAGGCCAAATTCCCCACCTCAAAGGGGACCTAAATCTCACTCTATCTCCAATGCCCCCTTGATCAAAACACAATGCACATTATCACATAATTAATTGCACACAACATCTCTTCCAATGATCCCACTTTGCATAAAGAACACGCAAACCTAACGAAGTGGGGAGTGCGCAAGGGATATTTTAATTTCTTGATTGGTACGCTAACTAAAACTAACATTAAACCCAAATTATAATTATAATCCTGGATCACCCGAGAACTAATGTTTTATGAATCAAATTCATAGGTTAATTCATAGGCCCATCGTCAATCTTTTATGGTGGGTAGTAGCTGCTTGGCAGTTAGCTTAACTTCGTTGTTCTTCCAAAGCATCCATACTCAGATACGGTATTCGGATAACGTCCAAGGATAAAGTAATTCGTGTCATTTCCGAAATATTTCAATGTAATTTTTCAAAAGGGTCATGTGTTTTTTTTTATCGGATAATTCTCAGTTTTCTGGACTTCAATTGCATACATGTTGTCGATTGTCAAACATCGTGAACGAATTTATTTTTCATTTTTGCGTTTTGATTAAATAAAAGCTAATGAAAATGGAATTTAGGCTCCGTTTGTCTTACGAAAGATAAATGATTTGGAAAATATTTTCTTAAAAATGATTCCTTATATCTCTTAGAATAATTAGTCAATTAAAAATGTTTTCATTGTCGATGGCAATTAATATCTAAACATTTTCATGGATGATGAAACTTTTTTTCGTTCATTCATTTTTATTAGCGATATAAATGATTATTTTTAGGAAAATATTTTTTAAATTATCAGACAAACGAAGTCTTGATGCCTATTTCAGATAATCCCATGTATATTTTTTTTAAAAAAATCAGCAGATAGGGAGTGTGTCGGTCCTGCAAGCAAATGGTTGCTTCGCACACCACAAGACAGGCCGAAGTGGTTATCCTTGTTTCCTCATCATCTTCTTTGGTTGGTTGGAATGTCCTTGTCAAAAAAACATAAATAAAGCAGCAAAAAGAAATAAAGAATTGGGTAATTTAATCTGCTTTTGATTGCACGAATTAGATTCTTAATTCTGATTTTAATATTATATATTTGGCCTTATTGCTGGAATATAAAAAAGAAAAAAAAAAGAAAACAAATGAAACGGTGCTCAGATATGAAGTTACTTGTGGGGTCAAAAGAAGATTCCGTGTTGAAACACAGATTCCGTGAGATGCACAAGAACTTTTCTGGGTATAATCATATGAATTGCTCTGCATAGACAGGAACCAAATAGGAAAAGAAAATTAAATTACTAATTAGAATTAGGAAAATTCACGAAATCCCCGTAAAATTTTGAGATCAGAACGCGTTCACCCCGAACTTCCAACTATTGGACGATACCCTTCGAGCTCTCTCATTTTTGTTATAGTGTTGGTTATGTTATTTTGAGCGTTGGTTACGTTATTTTGTCCGTTAGCATGTGGATGTACGTGACTTTTAGGGGGGTGAAAATATATTTTCTTCTCATTTTTTAAGGAAATCTCGTTTATTTTTACCTCTAATTGGCGTAAAATGGAAAAATATACAGCATCATAAGAAACTAAATAAACCGAAATACTACTAATAGGAAAAAATGAATTTCGATAAAAAAAAATTGTTGAAATTTGATACATTGGCCACTCTAATAGAACGAAAAAGATATTTTAAGAAAGAGATAAACACAAATTCAATCAAAAAGGGAAAAGGCCTCAATTACAAGAAGGTCAATGACATAAACTGATTACTCATTCTGCATATTTAGAGGGTTAATGAATGTATTCTACTTGATTGATAGAAATAGTTTTAGAAAAATTATAAAAGGAGATGATATCCTCAACTAATTAAAAAGTATTCATAGAAATCTAAGGTGATATTTTTATTTTAAATTTTTACAAATCGTTTTTTTCATTAATTGACCATTTAAAAGTACATAATTCCATATCCATTTTTTTGTAATTTGACATTTTGTTATTGAGCCATTTACATTTTACTTAATAGTTTGAACATGTACCAAAAGTTCAGGAACCATATTGCACATTGAACTAAAGTTTACGAACCACATTGCAAATAAGGTTAAAGTTCATGGATTATTTGTATTATTATCCCAAATTTTAACAATTTTTTTATTTTTTCACAATTTTATGTTAACTTATTTTTTTGACATTATTATTTTATTTAATTTTTTCTCAATTTTTATTTTTTCATTTTATGGAAATCAAAGGACAGATAAAAATGCACTCCTAAAAAGTCATGTGCATTGCACTTGCTAACGAAAAACTAATAGAGGGTCAACAGCTGCAACAAAACAGAAGCTCGGGGTTAATGTAGGACAGTCGAAAGTTTAAGGAGCAAAAGTTACATAGGAGTTTTGTGTAATTTTCTCCGAGAAGTATTAACCGTGATAATTATTATATTAAATTACACCGACACCCCCTCAATTTTCTCAAAATTACTTGGACTTCCGGTTGGATCATGAAAAATTGACTTTGAATTTACAAAACTCCACATCACCAAGAGGCACGCAAGCAAGTCAAGCAGGGTCCAACTTAAATGACCCGATCCCGCTTGATCAGAAATACACAAAATCCATTATGTCTAAATAGCCAATTGTGTCTTTCCCCCTTTCAAACCATCATTCTTCTTGTTCATCTTCAACCCCAAAATGTCTAAACCCTAACTTAAACATCTACTTCTTTCATGGCTCGATTCCCGGTTGGTCAAGCGTGATTCACCTCGTGGTCGGATCTCGATCGGTCCAGTTCGAGTTGAGCATGTTGAGTTGTGCGTGCTTTGAATCTAGTCAAAATGAAGTCAAGCACGAGTACATATGTCTAAGTTCTATGGAACTTGAATTGAGTTTCGAGCTTCAAATTAATGATTCTAGTAAAGCTCAAATTTGGCACTATATCGCCTCGACTCAATTCAATTGCACCCTTAGATATGTATAAAGCCACTTGACCTGAGATAACAATCAACACCAATGTACATATGGTTGTTTTCTATCAAAATTTTTATTGCCGCGTCGTTCTAATTCTTGTTTTAAATCCGTGAAAATTGTTTAAACGGCTTCGACTTGCTCTAGTTACCTCGTGCCTTTTGAGTCACGGCTCAGTGCATACGATGATGTATATGTCAAGGATTTTGTTAATGAGAGTGTTCTGGAAATACTTGATTTAAAATCCATCTAAGTGAATATTATAATTGTCAATTCACTGTTTCTCTCGTCTCGTGTTACGTGTAATCACTTATTGCAAATCAAGATATTTCCTTCTTTAAGTACACGAGAACTCATGGTACAAACAGATCGCTTTCCATTGGTGACATGGAATTTCGTGAAATTCTAAGCAATTGTTTATGTTCTTGCTATATCTTGAAGAACTTCATTATGAACTTGCAGCATTCTATTAACCTTTTGAAACCAAAAGTGCAATTTTGAAAACGTAAGGGGTGTCCGAGTAATTATGTCAAACTTGAGAGGATGCCCAAGTAATTTCCCCTAAACATTGAAAATATGCCATAACCAATGCTTACGTGCAATCGCACTCAATTTGTAATAGATTAATGTCAATCTCTTTAAACTCACTCCTCTTCCAATCTTTTTGTGCGCTTTTAATTTTGTTGTGCAACCACCAACGTGACCCCACATCGACCAATCTAAAATTTAAATAAAGAGAGAAAATGCGGGGAGAGAGAGGAGGAGGAGGCACCGCATGGAAAAGTATTTTATGTGCCAGTCGCAAGGCCGATGTGACGTGATCAACCGATCACTTTACTCCGTTGATACACTTGTCATCTAATGCAGCAGCGCTTAATTTTTGAGATCACCTGTTTCAATTAGCTTGTTGTATTAATGACCGTCGCATGAAATGTCTTTTCACCCGGCAATTCCCCGTGCTCGTTCAAAGGTTGTCGGACCAATCCGCACATGGGCGAGCGAGACTAGAGATGAGCCGCGTGGTCCGGGCGAGCGATTCTTGACAAGAAACTGAAAAATTGCCCATTAAGGACCGATTCTAAGAAATCAAAACCGAGAACCACCCGTTGGTTCCATAGATCCGCTCGAAAACTGGACCGCCGGTCTGGTCTAATTTCTAGGTAAGTCCATCGAACCGGTCCCATCAAGTTTCATGCAAATGGAGGTAACCGAAAATGAGAAAATGATGCGATGAATAGTTAAAAGTGTGGCCATGAGTTGATGGGAGTTGAAAGTTGAACTTTAGATTATGGATTTTATGGTATTTATTTTTCTAAAAATGTTTTCTTTTTTTTGGTTAAAATCTTTTTAAAAAATTATATATATTACCGGTCTGGTCCGGATGGGCAGTTCAATGCCTAGAACCGGAAACCGAACCGGTACTCACTAGTTCTAGTAAATTAGAACAGGGAATCGGACCGGTTCCCACGAGAACCGCCGGTTCTAGGCCGGTCCTGTCCGATTCCGAGAGGTCCGGGCGATTTTCAGTTCCTTTACGCACTCCTCAGCGAGACACAGCTGTATGGGCATGGAGTTGCTTTACAAACACTGGTGAGGGTGGTGCGGCCTACGCCTGCCATGCAACCACCACCGATCATCTCTTTCTTGTCCTTTTCTAATAGATTGCTTTAAAAAAAAAAGTACATTAAAGAACTTGAATAAGGAATGAATCATAAGAAAAACAACAAAATGCCTATTTCTGTTTTTTTTTAAGCAGGAGAAAATTCTCTTCTGTTTTTTTTGGGTACGAAATGGAGATCAAAATTAGCGCTCAAAGAGTAATGACCGCCGACACATAATGCAAAGTACAATCACGTGCAAGTCACGTGATGTGGATGGATCATTCCATTTTTTCTTCTGTTTAATTAATGGTGACACAAGACTCAAGTAGCCCACTTTTTTTGTCTCACTATCAATGTTGATAAAAAAAAATTTAGAATAATTAGGGTGCACATGATAACGATTTCGTACCCAGGAACTGATTCTGCTCATAAATAATTCTTTTTAATTATGTGCCGGAAATAATTTCTAATCATTTGAAGGCGTTTGATAACAGCCCAAAATTTTTATTTTTTAAAAAGAAAAAGAACATAAATATGTTTGATAACCATACAATTTTTTTATTAATAATATTTTTAATTTTTTAATATTTCATTCTTTTGTTTTTCTTTTTTTTCCTTTCCTTTCCTTCCTTGGTCATAGCTGGTCGCTAGCGCTGGCGACCGGCCACAAGCTAGGGCCGGCAAGGGAGTTGTGGCTCTCGCCGGTGGCAATGGCAAGGTCGATCTCACCATGGCCGGGCAAAGCTCGACCATGCCTAGATCTGGCGAGGCCGACCTCGCCGTCACCACCCTCGACAAGGTCGGCCTCGCCTTGGCCAGGCGAGGCTCGACCTTGCCGTGATTTAGCAAGGTCGACCTCGCCGTGGTCGGGGGTGGCAACGGCGAGGTAGGCCTCGCCGTGGCTGGGCGAGGACTTGCCGTCGCGGCCACGAGCCGCCCTCACCGGCCCTGGCCGACGGTAGACCGGGAAGAAGAAGAATAAAAAACCAAAAAGGAAGAAGAAAATCAAGAAGCATCAGAAATGGAAAAATTGTTCCAGAATCAAGAAGTTAATTTTTTTGTTTCTTGATTCTGTTCCAAAACTAATTTTGGAAATAATTTTTTGTAAATTTGTGCTTGGACACAAATTTTAATAAACGGATTTCTGTTCCCAAACTGATTTTGAAAACAAAAGAATAGAAATTTTCACTATTTGGCAACTTGCCAAACGTCCCCTAAGATTCCTCACTGTCTCAAAATAGTTGACCTTGGTCCTTCCATAATAACTATAGAATATCTCGTTCTTTCTTGTTTCTATTTTTTTTATGTAGAAGTGTTGATTTTCAAACTAAAGTCATCATCAAGTTCCTTTTAGGAGAGAATACTAAAAATACAATTCATTTTGACCCGATAATCACTTAGATATCCCTATTTTGACCTTTACCCTTTTTTCCATACCTTCAAGCAAAACCCAATATTGAAAATATCAAATCATCCTTCCTTGTAGACTCATTTTAGCATCTCGCTTGAGGCTGGAGTGATTTGGTTTCGATTGTCCTAGGCTGTTATGAGAATTGAGGATCTAGGGATGGACGATTATGAAAAAAGTGACATTTTTGTAAATTAGGACGCGATGCTAATTGATATGAATGTGAAATGTGATTTTCAAAGGTCAAATGTAGAACTAGGGTATGTAATTGGTATTTTAGATTGTAGTGGTATGTTGGAGGTGCACCATAAAAATCCAGTACCTTCATCTGATTGCCAAAAAAAATCTTGAGTCCAAACCCGTCAACATATCTATTTATGAAATGATTATGATATATTAACTGCTTCACACCACACTAATTATTCGATGTGAGACTTTTCTAACACAACTGACACATGTATCTCAATAATCTCCCTCTCACATATGAGTTTAGTATTAAGTCAGTTTCCTTTAATTCATTCAAGTATCATTCTATACCAATATATCTCAACTTAAATCTCCATCAACACCCACCTTTATCCCTGTTATCTTTCTTCAAACCAAAATATGAAGGCTGCAATCGGGTCATCTTCGTTACACCACAACACTCACCTTTACCCAGGTCTCTACCTCCAAAATTAACATTGGTGACTGAAATTTTTGTGTTGGAATTAACATGTCAAATGAGGATGTGACCGTGAAGAAGTTTCTTGCAACAGAGAATCCTGCAGACATGTGGACTAAGTTCATTCCTCTAGACAAGTTCAAGCTTAGGTTGGGCATGATAGATGTATGTGATGGTTAAGTGTCCATCGGAACCTTAGGAGAGCTGAGATAGACAATAGACATTATGAGCTGGCTCAAATGTCAAGTTAAGGTAGAAAATTGTTGAGAATATGTCTTTAATTTGATCGGGTTTCCTACTTGAGTAGGTTTCTTGAAAAAAAAAAAGGTTTATGATGTATGGTATATATCATACTCTAATATTAGATACAGTAGAGCAAACAAGATGAGTATCATATTTTCTCTTTGTAAGTTTTCTAAGTAAGTTCTCTGTGAGAGAATGTGAGATAATACTTGTGGTTTGCTTTGAGCTTCATCTAGGTACGGGAAATATTTGAGCATGTGAACGATTGTAACTTTCGTTTTTCGATTTGATTAGTAGATTATTTACTGTTGACTCTTCTTGTTAAGTAGTTATCAATACTCAGACCTAATTACGTGAATTTCTGGTATTCTTTATTATTCCTCACTTATATCTATGGTGATTTTGTGTTAATTTAATTGCAAGATCATATCGTTTTCTACGTTTAATTTACAATAAGGTATTTAAATGGTTACTGAGTGAAATACAAGGTGCATTTTGAAGTTATTTTCCCTCACTTTTTAAAACTAAAGTGAATGGTTTTAGCGGCCACATAACGTTGTTTCCGTGTCCATATTACCGGTTGGTGGTGAAATAAATTCCACGAGACCGTGTTTGAACAATTCTTTTTTTTCTTGAAAAAGTTCAAACATGCATAGAAATCAGATAAATTACATTAATAGTGTCCATAAATTCATTTCTTTTTTTATTATCTGTTAAATCTGCATTAAGAGCAAAGCTAATTCCTTAGGCTCGTCCCCTTCCTAGAGACCGTCGAAAACGTCTCTTCAAAAAGTCAACGGTTTTCACAATCGTGACCATAAGTCTAGGGTTTAACCGAGAATTGGACCAAATCGACCGTGGAAACCAATATAATTCCAAGTTCCCACAGTTACTGATTCCAAAAAAAGTGAAATTGGTATTGTGTAGTTTCCTAGTTAAGAACTCCGAAACCGAAAAATCGGACCGGGAACCAATAAGGTGGAATGAATATATGTGGTGAGATTTTCTAATAATTGTCTTAGTTTAATTAATAACATTTTTAATTTAAAACTATTTTTAAGTGATTAACTATGTTTGTTGTTTCTTCTTATTTTAGGTGGTTAGAATTTGAAGTAATTTTTCATGGATGATTGAGGACTGAAGTTCTATAATTTAGGTTTTACATTACATGTTTTCAAATTTTTATTGTTTATTTTATTTTATGTGTTCATGTATATGTAAGAGTGAGTATGGTTCCAAGGTAGGACCTGTAACCTGAAAACCTGATCGGTGGGAGCTTATAGGTTCTGGGTTTCAAGGTATACATAGTAGGTTTCAAGTTTCAAAAATTGGGAAACTTATTTTAACGGATAGGTTCCAGATTCTAAATAGGTGATACTTTGAACTTAAAACCTTAAGCAAGTTTTTTGTGTTTTTTCTTAGTTTATATCTTCGCATGATCCTGTAAGGTTCTATGATATTAGATGATGAGTGTATAATCTAGAATACTAATCTGAACTTTAATTTTATGACTTGTTAATATTTTATATTTTTCGTGTGTCTAAGTATAAGTCGTGGTAAGTGGATCATAATAGGAAGTGGTGACCATTAAATGTGTTGATTCACTATAATTGTTCAATTAATAATACATATGGAACCCGGTAAACTCTGGAACCCGTGATGAGTTAGGTTCTAGATTCCAATGTTTGTATGGTAGATTTTAAGTTCTAAAAAAATGAGAAATCTGGGAAGGGTCTAGGTTCTTGGTGGAACTCGTACGAAACCTAGAACCTCTCAAACTTACTATTATGGATTGTTGTTATCGACAAATAGGGATTTTTGTTGTTGCATTCACTTTTATTTTGCTTAACTAAAAACGAAACAAAAAAAAAGGGAAGAAAAAAACCCCTGGAATCAATTAAAAGGGCAGGTTTCGGATTCTAGTTTTCAAAAATCGGGGAACCCATTCTAATAAAATAGATTTCAGATTTCAGGTGCAATTTAGACCGATCCTAGAACCGGTCCCCCCGTTTAACCGCGGTCCGAGTCGATCGACCTTACCCAGGGCAGGCCGACGACGAATTTAAGAGGGAGACTCAGGGGCAGTTTCGTAGTTTCAACCTCACCTCTCTGTCTCACAGTCTCTCTGTTTTCTCTGGATTTAAACTAATGGGCAAATTATAAATGAAGTGCTGGTGAGAGCTGAGCGACACTGTTACGTGTGAAGCAAGCGAAACCCAAGCAAACCCCCCACCTCTCTCTCTCTCTCTCTCTCTGAAACGCCACTCCCTCTCATACGAGCGAGAAAGAGAGAGACAGAGAGGGTGTCTTCTCTTTTTGCTGTCGTGGGTCGGCTCCGAGCACGCGCGCCGCGGGCTGGTTCGGAGACGTCTGTCGTTTCGTTTGCGGCGGCGGTTCATTCTTGGTGGGTGTGCCGGCGGAGATGACGGAGGACGGGGGCCGTCGCAGCTAGCGCTCGGGGGTCTCTCTCTCTCTCTCTCTCTTTGCGGAGTCGTTTCCGCCGTTGGATGGGAATACCTGTGGAGAGGAGGCGGGAGAGACATGCGGAAATCGTTCAAGGACTCCCTCAAGTCGCTCGAAGCGGACATCCAGTTCGCCAATACCCTGTAAACCCCGACTTTCTTCTTGTAGTCCGCTGTGTATCTGGGGATCTCTTCTGTTGTTTTTGGAAATTTCTTCTTTTTCTTTTGTTGTAAAAATTTTTCTCGGGTTCCTCTGTTTCTGATTTGTGCCACCGGTCGAGCAAGATTGCGCACGTCGGTGCCGATCTTAGATTCTTGAAAGTTGGAGGTGAAAGCTTGTGCTGTGTTCTGCAATCTCTTTTCTTCCACGTCGCGGCAAATTTCAGTTCCCATCCAGATACCGAGCCTTTTGTTGTTTAAGAAATCGAAAGAAAGGCGAAAGCTTGTTTATTTAAGAGACCGTGCGTGTGTGTGCGTGCGCCCTCGTGGGAGTTATCTGAATGGTTCTGCAGTGAAATAGATCTTGCTGACCCCTCAACGTGTGATGTGCCGTAGCCCTTGTCCTTGCTCCCTCCCTGGGAATTGAGCTCGTTTAGCCCTTATTCTCTGTTCAATTACTCCATCACCAACTCACCTTTTGCCATGTATTCGACTTTTGCTGCGTGTTTTTCTCTTGGATTGATCCGACACAACATGGCGTATAAGTGAATTTATTGAGAATTTTGTGTCTGCCATCGTGCCGAACCCGACTATCGCAGCAGCTAACTAGTACTGCTTTTTGTTTGAACCTCAGAGCTTCAGACTACCCTCAGGAATACGATGGTGCCTGTCTTCAGATGAGGTTATCGTATAGCCCAGCTGCTCGCCTTTTGCTGTTTCTTGTTCAGTGGACTGATTGCCACCTCGCTGGTACCTTAGGATTGCTTAGGATTCTCATTTACAAGGTAGGCTGCACTTTCTTGATTTCTTTAGTTTTTTAATGAAATAGTGGCTGTCTCCTTGTGCAAAATTATAAAGCGGTACTTAGAGAAAGCATCTCTTCTGTTCAAGGATATGCTGATTTGATGGTGATTATCGCAGGCTTATGTAGATGGCAAGACCACCGTGTCTATTCATGAAAGGAAAGCTAGCATTAAAGAGTTCTATGGTAAGTGGAATGAAGTTTTGGTTCTTCCCTTCACTCTCAATACCACTTCTAAGTACTATCGGAATTTTGTAAATACTATCCCAAAGAAGGCTTCGCGTGAATCCCACATCAACCTTCGCATTTCGTGACTAGGTGTGATATTTCCCACTCTCCTGCAACTTCACGGAGGAATAACTGACGTGGAAGAGAGGAAACAAAAAGAAGTGTGTGCCGCCAAGTACAAAAGAAAAGACGAACTTAACAAGGGAAAGCTATCTGAAATTGATATTGAGAGAGAAGAGGAATGTGGTATTTGCATGGAGATGAGCAGCAAGATCGTACTGCCGCATTGCAATCATTCTATGTGCATGAAGTGTTATCGTAATTGGTAAGTCGTTTCATAACTAAAGGAAATATCTGTGCATTGCTACATCCTGCTCAGAAAATGTATGCTCGAATGTGCACATCCCCTGTATTAGAGAACGATCACTCACTGAAATTAGAAAGATGTTTCACCGCATGTATTCAGCACTAGTTTTCTACAACAATAGAATAGTCATGAAAGGCTTTCTTTGCCATGTCAATGTGTAAGATCAATTTTAAATCTAGGTTTGATCACTCCATCATCTTGAAGATTATTATAAGTTGGACTTTAAAATGTTGAGTCATGCTGATAGTGCTTTATGTTTCATGTCCTTTGCTTGATTGGAACTTTCATTTCCGTTGATATATGTTTCATCTGCTTGGTTGCTTCAGGCGCACCAGGTCTCAGTCCTGCCCATTCTGCCGGGACAGTCTTAAGAGAGTCGACTCTGGTGACCTATGGATATATATGTCCGGAATCGAGATCATTGACCTGAACTCCATCGCTAGAGAGAACATGAAGAGACTCGTTATGTACGTAGAGAAGCTTCCTCTCATAGTCCCAGATCCCGTGCACGTCTCCTACGATCCTCATTTCTGATGATTTTTCCGGTGGAGGTCGAACTTGGACATAGATTGTGTTCGTAGATAATACATCATTGTGCATATGTTTATTCATCACATTGCTAGTTGCAACCCATTTAGAATTGTATATAAATGTGTGATCAATACACCTTGGTGTATGTGTACTCATATTCTTTTAGATGGAAGTGTAAAGCCGAGAGGCTTCTTTGGTGCACTCAGGTGATAATCATCATTCCAAAATAAGGAATGTTCTTTCTGTTTTCTACAAGAGAATTATGGGAAAATGCAGGAGCAGAGATATTTAAATTCAAGGTTTTGCAGCTGTTTTCTTCGCTCATCAGAAAATTTCCACTAAGGTTGAAATTCTTTGCAGGTTTTTTCATACAATTGTGTTGAAGCGTTGTCATTTCATTCTCAACTTTCTTAAAGAGGATCAGGAGCGAATACCCTGCAATCTTGATTATGCATTAAAATGGTCTAGGCCGCTTCACATGAAGAGAGAGAGAGAGAGAGAGAGAGAGGGACAGAGAGAGTACCGTTCTAATCATTAACGTTAGGAAGAACAAACACATAAGGTGATCTTCCTCCCACATTATAAAATAACGATCTGTATAAACGGAAGTCAGGAGTCGTAAACAATAAAAGATTCCTATAAACATGAGGGGACGCTCTTTTCATGCGAGTCTCACTAAACGTGCAATGTGGCCTCCTACTAAATACTCTGGTTTCGACCAAAGAAAAAAAAGACGCTCTGGTGTTTCTTGTGCATCCAAGGTTCCGGACTGTATTTATGATCGGCCGGCCTTCGTTATCGGAGCCGACTTTTACTTCGACCAGAAAATCACTACTCTATGATACAAAAAGCGGAAAATAGAAGAGCAAAATTTGCCAGCTCTTGCACATGCATGGTCACGAAACTAGCCAACCAAGCCTTATGAGCAACAAAATGCTAGACAATAAACAGCAGAGACATAGGATAGATTGTGTTACTTGGGTAACAACAACAAGCACTTTCTGTGGACCAGAACATGTTATACAACAAGCCATAAGAATCTGGCTATAGCCAAAAAAGAAAAAGAGACTTCAGACTCCGGAACCAGAAGTGCCATACGTGAGCTCGACACGTCGTATACCTATAGTCCAGAATTGTCCACAAGATGGACCTATTCAACATGGAGTTCCACACCATCCTTCTTTAGTCGTCCTCATCGTCATCGTCATCCTCCTCTTCTTCCTCATCCTCTTGACCATCCTACAGCCCAAAACAATTATGTAGGGGTGGACCAATCCACAGCCAATGCAAGAGACAAGATGCATGATCGTATGCTAATGCCAGCGATATGCTCTATTTATTGTACATCCTGTTTTGGAAGGATAATAATTATGTCAAAGGAATATGACCTCAAACACAGTTTCGTGATGGACCGAAAAATTTCCCCAAAATTTTCTTCTTTGCAGTTAAAAGTTACCCCCGCCCCTCAAATGCAATGGTCGCTTCTTTCTCAAGACACGTCTTTCTCCAATGTGGCATTCTTTGCCTAGTACTAGTATATGGAAAGGCACATGCATCAGACCTTGCTATGAAGGAGCTGGTCCCAAAACTAAAAGTGTACGCCTAATATCAATCACCAACTAGTGGTGAAAGGCAAATTTGAAATATGCTGCGGTGATGCCAACAGTGTAAGTACAATCACGAGCAAAGTTTCACTCCCGAGATGAAAGACAGAAAGATGATCACTTAATCATCTTGAAAACCATGCCACGATAATATCTAGGAACAAAAATAATGCTGGAAATCATAACCACATAATAAAAGATACCTCCGCACTAGCTTCATCTTCATCATTCACTTCGGATTTGGACCTCTCTGATTCCTCATCACCATCATCATCCACGCTCTCCTATCACCATGCATAGATAAAGGTGTTTAGTGGCCAGTAAATGCCAACAGAAAAACTTTTTGCCATCAAGATAGTAAGATGGTTTGCCTGCTTCTTGTTGTAGGCATTCATCAGCTTTTCGTACTCAGCCTTCTTCTTTGCAGCCTTGGCTTCATACGGGGCTTTCTCCTTTAAAAGATGCAAGAAAATTGCAATTGGAAACTTGAAAGTATCTAGATATAAACCAAAAATTTTAAAGGCAAAAGGCCAAAAACTCCCCGCAAAGATGAAGACAAGCCATGAATCATTGGGCCCAAAATCCCTCGAAACAAGCAATATTGGTGCTAAATTACAGCACCTAACGCTACAACGCCACCCCCCAAGACTACAATACGGTTCTTATCAAGAGTACACACATATTTGCAACAGCAAACATCCCGCTGACATCAAGTGTTAATACAGGCATCTGGAAAATGTCATGCTTACCGCCTGAGACATGGATTTCCACTTCTCTCCTCCAGCTTTCCCGACCTTCATTCAAACATTTCAGTTAACAAATCAATTTCATCCATATTTCACACCAAATGGATGGCGGACCAGCACATAGTGAGAGATTACGTGCTTACAGCTGATACAGCCTTTATGTTAGGATTCTCCTTCTTGAAAGTTTTCCTAAACTCCTCTCTGTAGCAACACATGATACATAAGAGATACATTGCGAAGCTAAAGAATCAACTCGGTAACTTCTACATCATGCGAGCAGCACACATAAGCACACACCCACCCCCATGCACAGATGAAAACAAACCAAGAAAGGAGGAGGACAAGAAGATACATACAGAAAAACAAAGAAAGCACTGGGAGGCCTCTTTGGTTTATTAGGGTCTTTCTTGACCCGTTTGTCCTTCTTAGCTTTGCGCTTCGTATCGGGCCTAGCTGCTGCCTTTCTCTTTCCAACCATTCTGAAGATAACAGGAAAGTAGAGGCTATCAGTACCCCCGCTAAACACATTCCTGTAACTGCTCTATACGACATTATAAACTAGACTGGGCTAAGTGAGGCGGCCGCCTCGAAAAGGCCAGCCGCTGAAGCACTCCACAATCTTACTACAGGAAATTGATCAGACACGGTAAAAGTTTCCGAATCGAAAGCAGCGACAGTATAACCTGTCATCAGCAGGCTTCGAGGCTTCCCTTGAGCTCCTGGCCGGGCCCTTGCCCTTCGTAGTCTTCATCACCAAGCTACAAGTTCTTCCCTGTCCAAAACTACAAGATCGAGAGCCCAAGAACGAAAAAAATAAAAAAAGCTCAGGACACGCATACCATTTTCAGACACGAATTTTGGCCGACCCAATATGAACAAAATCAAAAAGTTGCCGTATTTTACTTTGACAAGCAATCGAGCAGAAGTAGCCGGCCATCGGAATTGGTAAAGCATGAGCGGTCGCAGGCAGAGTGAGGCAAAGCCAGGAAAACCTAGGATATTGACCCACAACTAACTAGATTACTAGGAACTGAAAAAACACACGACTTTTTTCAAGCCAGCAAGACAAGACAAAAAAGCCCATTTAATGCAAGATCGAAACCTAACAAACTCAAGGCTCGTCACCTATCTAAAAAACGGAAGCAATCCTCGCATAATTTGCACGTTTCAAAGAACTACATCATCATGCTTCGACCTTCCACACGAGCAGCATCGGCCCACAGCGATTCACGCGACCGCACCCTTAAAAAACTAACGAAACCAACGGACCGGTTCTCCTGCGGATTTTTTTTGGTCCCGAATTTTATGACGAATTCTCAACAGTGACCCAGGAGAGGGGGAAAAGAGAGAAAAAAAAGACCAGACCAAGGCACGGCCTCGAAATCCGACCGAACACAGAGGAAACGAAGAAAACAAAAGGGCAGGAGGAAATCGAATTTTACCTTCAAGAAACGGCGCTGGGAGGGCGGGGGGACGGACAATCGAGCTGCGAAACAGGCGAATCAAACGGGGAACATCATCTTGTCTCTCTTTTCCTTCCCTCTGGGCGGAATCGAACGGGAACAGGGGACAAGGAACAGGGGCGTCGAGACGAAGGGCGTGCGAAGCTGATGTGCGCGAGAGGAGGAAAGGGGGAGGAGGGGGGAGGCCAGCGAGGAAACGGGGGCGACCGGGAGCAGCCGGTAACCCCGTAGCAGGTCGCCGCCAGCTCCCGGGTGGGAGGAACCTACAAAAGGGGCGGCGCTTTAACCGACAATAGCCGGTCTCGGGGTTCGAGAAAGGAGGGCATCGCCCCCAATGATCGCTTTCGCGTTTGTGTGTGGCAATTAGGTCTTTGACGAGGAGGAGGAGGAGGAGGAGGTGAGAGAGAGGAATTGCCATATCCTTTTCCGCTTAATTTGTTTTGATAATTACACTGAGCCAGATATTTTTGTTGATTAACCCCGTACATGTGGTTGGAGACCAGTGGAGACATTTCCCGCGGGCGCTCCCTCCCGCGGGACGACACGTGCGGGCGCTTGCCCGCCCGCCCGCACCGGGCTCCTCCCGCCCCCGAGCGGGTCTTATGGGTTCGGGATCCTGTAAACCGATGTCGGCTCCGGCGCTTTGGACTCGGATTTCGCTCGACGGAAATTCTGAACAAACGTGAAGGAGAAATAGAGATCACCTGATGGATTGAATGTGCCTAGTTCTGACACGGCCTTCCTTCTTGATAAATGCTGCTGTTAGCTATCGCTGCTGCAGTGATCGCCGAAGTTCTCTTTCTAGACTAAAGGCGACCCGTTTGACGGTGGTCGTGATCCATTAAGGTGAACTTGCGACATAAAGATTTGCCCTATAGTATAATAAGTTTCCTTTTATTTGGAAAAAGAAATAGATGGTGATTCAAATCTTTTATTATCAATCAAATCATATTTTATTTACCTATCTTCAAGTGACCCCACATTGGTTGCCACTTGCGATGTTAAACCGTTCAATTAGTTTAATTAAGTCATAAATATTCTCCAAATGTGAAATTAGGTCCTTTTGACGACTCTAAAATTTCCTACGAACCGCTCAAAGAGTACATATGTGGCGGCCTTAATTTGTCTTTCCAACATGATTTTTGGATTTGATTGCATTTCTTAAACCTCTTTTTTCCAAATGTTGGGTGTTGGCATCCTTCCACGAATCTTCGGTGGGAATTGACATTTATCATGCTTATTGGGATTGTATACTGGAATTGAAACTAAACATGATTGTACTGGTTTGTGTTGTTTATCAGCATTTTGATCCGAGTAGTGATGGATTCGTTCTCATGTGCACATGGATCGTGCTACGACATAGAGACGTCTAAGCAACTAGTGTGTTCGTCGATGTCAAAGCCATTTGGTGAAGATGACAGCTACCCGCTATTCCTATTACGGCTATTTGAAGGAGAGGACGACGAAGTTGAAAATGTGTTGGCTCCTGCTCGAGTCAACGAAATACAAGAAGAAGTAGACGTTGAATCGATTGATGGCAGCCACCATTATCTCATTCCTTAGAGAACCTCTTGTCCTCCCATTCATGTAAAATACATGAAATCATGACTAATTTAATATGCTGACTATTCAGTATCAGATTCTTTACCTTCATATTGCTGGAATGTATAGATACCTCTAATTATCATTGGCATTTATTTTGTAAATTCATTGGTTCCCTTGAAAGATCTTTCAGAATTGATCTTTCACTTTCTTTTTTCTCTCTTGCAATAGTGAGGGCAAGTCTGTCGCCTGGCACTCAAGCGGCCCTACTGCTTTCTTCCCCCACGTAAATACCCTTTTCTACATGGCTCATAAAATGTGCAAATCTTGTGGCAAGTCCAACCTTTTTTAGCTAGTGGGTTAGCACGGTGTTTGATAGCATTCTTCCCTTCCTACTGCACCTTGAGAAGACCTTTAACCATAAATCTTTCTAGAAAGAGTGCACAGTACGTGCATGGAATTTGCATTCAATATTGTGAAGCATGTGAAGAGTCACTCCTATAGTTGTTCATGAAGTTTGGACCCACTAAGTCTACATTTGCTTGAGCTTGAGTTTTTGGGAAATGACTTTTGGCTCAAGGTGTAAATATTTTAGAGTTTTTTGCAAAATAGCTTTGAAGTTGAAAAAGAAAGTTAAAGACAAAGAAACTTTGCGGAATTTTTTTTTATTTTTATTCTTTCAATTTCTTGGATATAGTTATAAACATTGCAATGATAAATAAGATTTTTTTTATTATTTTTTTAAAAATTTGACAGTCCAAGCAGCGATGAGTGGGATAGCGATATATATATATATAAATATGGACATAAAATTATCCAAAGCGCATCGTGATGTTCTACATGTTCATGTTCCTCGGATTTGTGACTACTAGATGGATCTCTGACCAGTTTGACCGCTGCAAGACGATTATGATGGCAGGGGCTATGTATTTCATTGGCCCCTTCTTATGGATTTTGCCCCCTCCTACCCTGTTTTCTTGTTCGGCCACTCCTGTGCCACCTTTTGCACCGGCTTTGCCCTTATGATTGCCCCATCTACGCAGTTGAGGTTTCCCTGTCTTCTCTCGTGGGCTCAAAAAAGTGATAAGGATGTTAAAAAAATTAGGAAAAAAAGAAACAAAAATGAGAGAGTACTGAGGGAGAAATAACTACACCATGTTTTGTCTTTCTTTTCTTTTTTAACTTCAAAGATATTTAGCAAATAACTACACCAAAGTCACTAAATTAACGGTATTTACTTTGAGCATATACACCTTAAAGAGTCCTTTAACCATAAATTCTTTAGAAAAAGTGCACGGTAACTGCACGGTATAGTAGAAAAAGTGCACGATAACTGCACGGTATAGAATGTGCATTCAATATTGTGAAGCATTTGAAGAGTCACCCTTGCTGTCGTCCACGAAGTTTGGACCCACTAAGTCTACATTTGCTTGAGCTTGAGTTTTGGAAAAATGACTTTTGGCTCAAGGTGTATTTGCTTAAATACCATTGATTTAGTAATTTTGGTGTGGTTTTCTGTAAAATAGCTTTGAAGTTGAAAAAGAAAGTTAGTTTATATATACACTGAACCAAAGCTTATGAGTAGAATCCATGAGCTTGCTTATATAGTAAAGAAGTCCTCAAGGCACCCGAAACTTTTGCTGACCCTTTTGCAGAAGTTTACCCCAGCCTTTGACCATTTTGTACAACCCCTTAATGCTAAAATAGTGACTTTATTAATGTGTGTGGATCGTGTCCGATTGAGACTAGCCTAGTTTGCTTTCATTTTCTTCTTTATAATCATAAGTAATGGGAAGCACTATGATCATGTTTACACGGTCTATTGATGAATGATACTTATGAAGAAACATGCCTCTACTTTGGATCTTTAATTGGAACTTTGTTTCTTTGATCTAAATAATTCTACTTCTACTTTGAATCTTAAACAAGCTTCTTTGAATGATAATTCTCAAGATGATATATGCTAGCGATATATGCTTGCTTGTACAATCTAATATGCGGATGTTCTCTTTCAATTTTGTTTGTGCATTTTGTTTTATTAACAGCCATAGAATATTACATAGATGTGATCTTGACATCAAATCTTTTATAGTTGAATTGGTACACCGTATGATATGGCTCATTTGATCCTCAACCAAATATGGTTAAATGGCATCCCACAAAGATGTATTTATGGCAAAGTGGACCGAGCCTTTGACCAATCTACTTATAAGCTTGTTGGTAGAAGAGGCATAAAAGGGAAATCGCACCACATGTTCCTACAACAAAGCAAGGTAGAATAACATACTTACCGAATTCAATAAACAAACAACACTCCAATTTAGAGTTGTTCAATTGAAGAACAGGATAAACGAACTGAAGAGATAGTATGGCAGTTTGAAGAAACTTCTTTCGCAATCTAGATTTGGATGGGATAATGTTAGCAAAATGATCGCCGTGGAGGATCCAAGTGTATGGGAGTCTCACATCAAGATATCACTTTACTAGGGTCATTTTGTTCTTATTATGGATTTAAGCCTCGATTATGTTGCTGACGTATGTCACTATTGTGAAAATTGCGAGATAATAGCAAATGGGCTAAATTTCGGAAGGATGGGTTTCTTCAGTAGCCTAATCTATATATTATGATTGGTGATACATGTGCTACTAGGGAGCATGAAGCAGGAAATGTAGAATAGTTGGTGGTGTCAGAGGGAGAAACAATTGTGTTGGTAGTGGTAATGGTGGTGGTGCTACAGTAGGTGATTCGAAGGAACTTAACAAATATCCTAATGATGAGAAAGTCTTTGCACTTGATGCCAGTTCGTGAGAAATACAAGTTCGATATGACTCCAAATTCCAAGAGGAGGAGAAAAAGTAACGCATATGATGTTCTTGGTACCTTAAAAGATATTCAAGATATGATAAAATTCAAGGCAGGTCAATCAACAAGTGGCTCCGTCACCTCACATTCCCCACCACCCGAAGATCCCTACTCCATAGGAGTTGTGATTGTCGTCCTAAATGGCATGCTTGACTTTGAATAAAATCTTTACAATAAAGCTGTGAACTAGGCATACCTTAATGCTACCTAGAGAGAGGCTTCCATCACATTCTTACCCGAAAGGGTAAGTGAACTTCTTGAATCTTTTTAAGTAGATGTTAATAAATATGCTTTGGATTTATATTTGGCTTATTTTCACTCTATGACTTATGTACTTGAGATGCTTTGGTTTTTATTTTATTATGCAACTATGTTGACATTGTGGTTATTGTTGATTGCTATTGGATTCCGCACTTATTTGTTGTGTTTATGTTCTTAGTTTGTGTGATAGCATAAGTAATATAAGGAGGGGGTGAAAGTAGCATGAATAACAATCAAGTAGCATCAGTTGAATTAGTTGAAAAAGGCTTTGATGATTTTGAACTCGATATACTGACCGAAAGGTTGTGCACTATTGCGTTAAATATGTCAATGCACATGAGAGAACTTATTAAGGACATCGTATTGTTAGGACCCGGATGGATAAGAGAGGTTCTTTATGGACATTCATATATAGTATATGAAGCTTTTAGAAGGGGTAGACATGTCTTTGTCAACCTTTGTGATTTCATCGAAGGTAAGAAGTTGGTTGGAAAATAGTTGATATATTAGAGTGAATGAACAAGTTGCGATCTTCTTATTTATGATTTGTCACAAGAACTTGAATAGAGATTTATACGAGAGATTCCAACATTTGGGACAAATTATCAACAAGTACTTTGCTATAGTGTTGTAGGCAGTTCTCAAACTGATAAGAGAAATTATCGTACCACCTTCCTTTGATGTTATCCTAGAGAAGATTTTTACGGATCCTACCCATAAACATTACTTCAAGGTAGGATTTTCTTACATTCATTTGCACCATCAGTTTCATTTTGTTGATAATCTTATATAATACTAGTATATTGTAAAATGACAAGGCTGCGTAGGTGCTATTGATGTCACCTATGTTCATGCTTATGTACCTGTGTCGAAACAGATCCCATTTAGAAGTAGGAAAGGAATTACCACTCGGAATGTGATATTTGTTTGTTCGTTTTATATGAAATTTACTTTTGTGTATGTTGGTTGGGAAGGCTTTGCCAACGATTGCTGGGTGCTCTTGGTAGCACTCGGGATTCCTCTCTTGGAATTTCCTCGACCACAACCAGGTATTTGCTTGTTTTTCATGGGATAAGTTCATTTATAACTATATTTCGGTTGCAAATCATGACCAACATATGAAGATCTTGTGATAGGCAAATACTACGTGGTGGATTGTGGTTATGCTGTACCTCCAGGATTTTTACTCTCAAAGGTGAACGATATCAACTAAATGATTATAGGATAAAGCAAGACGGCCAATAATAGCAAAAGAATTGTTCAACTATAGACATTCTTCACTAAGAAATGTCATTGAGAGATCATTTGCGGCATTAAAGAATCCATTCTTCATTTTGAGACACACGCCTCTATGTACAATTTGAAAGTAAACACGTATTGTAATTGTATGTTATGCTATCTATAATTACATCCGTGATTAAGACAAGATGGATAAGAACTTTTCCTTATATGGTGATCCGAAGTACCCGTTTGAATCTACACAAGATGAGGTTATAGATGATACATCAACCAGGGAGGGAACCGAGATCAACATGCTTAGGAAAAATATTGCCAATAAGATGGCAAGAGATCATAATATGACGGAGATTCCATGAAATTCCGTTTTCAACTTTTATAATGTATTTCCATTATTTTGTATTTGAGGATTTCTTATGTTTGCTCTTGTAATGTGATGTGGTATTTGGTATTTAGTAGTGTTCGAGGATTTGTCATTCTTTCTTTGACATTAGTAACTTTTAGGACCTTTTAGCTTTGTTGCTTTAAGTGTGAAATTGAAGGAGCATCACAAATGCATTTACGTGCTTGTTCTTGTTTAGTCTGTAACAGGTATTTAAGAAATTATTGATGATCATGCTCTCTCTCGCTAGCCTTATTTGGAAACTGTTACTCTATCATCATTCTTTCTATCAAGGCTTGTGTTTTTTCTATAAGCTCTCAAATGGAAGCTGAAGTTCCATCTTCTCTTGCAAGGCAGAAACTTCATTTAAAGAAGTCATGGGAAATGCTTGTCTTGTTCCTGTCTTCGATCGGATTTGCGAGAGGGACAAGGAGGAAACTTCTATTTCATCGAGTTGATCTTATACAGCGGTTTCTAGATTTTGATTGGCCTTAGCCGCTCGGATATGATTCCCTTGCCTTGGGCAAATGTTGTGATCTTCGGCTCCATTTGGGAACCACTTTGCCAAAGTCCCTTGGGCTAAATTTTGATGTTTGGTAATTATTTTTTGAAGACCCGTTGAGCCAAAGTCGGCCTTCAAAAGGCCAAAAGCCCAAGGCATCTTAGGAGGTGCCTCGGGCATTTCAGCATTTTCGGCATGCTACAGTGCCAGTAAGTGACAAAAATTTTCTTCCAAAACTACCCTCGTCTAATTTTTGATTGTCCGGATTTAACCTCGCTACTACTGTTCATCATCTTCTTCGCTTGGACCTCGACCGGCGTGGCTGTGAGGGGACGGCGACCGCCGGAGGGGGGCCAGTGTGGTTGCGCAACCTAGCAATCGTCGCTTGGGCTCGCACGACCACCGCAAGGGGCCGCACGACCGCCGCAAGGGGCTTCGCAACCCAAATCCGTCGACCCAGGTGAGGGCCGCTAAGGTCGCGTGACCTAAATGACCTTTGAGGGCCATTGGTGACCCAGATCTGACGCCGAGCGGCCGTCATCTGAGGTTGAACGAGCTCGGACAGCCTCGGCAACTGTTGGCGAGGGCCGCCTAGGCTCGAGCGACCCCCGACGAGGGTCGCGAAACCCAGGCGAGGGTCGTCAATGATCCAGATCTGAGGTCAGCCTCAGATCTGGGTCACATCAGCGGTTACTGAGGCTGTCCGAGCTTGTTCGGCCTCAGACGACGGCCGCCTAGCAGCAGGATCTAGGTCGCTGGCGGCCGCCTGCCCTTCACCGGCTCCAGTGAAGGGTTTTAACTTTTCTTTAATAAAAAATAAAAAAAGAGCTTTGCAAGTATAATTTTTCCAAACGTTATTTTACCCAAAGTTGCTTTGCAAAGAACTTTTAAGTTACAACTTACCCAACACAATTCGCATTTTGAAAAACTCCTTTAACTTAAAGTCCTTTTCATTTCTCTAAAGACTTTTTCCAAAAGTGTTTTCAAATGCAGCCTTCGACTCGGGGGAAACTTCAGCTGTATGCTCTTTTTGTTGGTATACTAAAGAATGTGTGATTCATGAGAACAAAAATAAATAGTCGGTAAATTCTTTATTGGACATTTTTCTCACATAATTTTGAGAGATTTGGTGCAATGAGAGAGTTTTCACATTTTTTTTGGGATCAAATTTACTCGTATTCTAATTTAGGAAATATAAATTTTGTATTATTATTAAATGAATTTCTGTTTCAGAAAATAGAAATTTTATGATGTTATTAAACAAATTTCTGTTTTAGAAATAGAAATTTTGGGTCGTTGTCAAACAAATTTCTCTACTTAGAAACTCTTTCAAGGGACCTATTTCTGGAACAGAATGATTATTATTCACGTTTAATTGCATTTAGTACATAAAGTTTAGATTTGTGGTACAATTCTCCCAAGTTATCTTGTTTCTCATGATTATACACGAATGAATTGAAGCATATAATCCTGAACTTAACCTTAGGTTATCTATACAATAAGGTAACAATTCAATCGGGAAAAGTGTCAAAAAAGTCACAAACCTTTTACATTAATATTAATGTAGTCTTAAATCTTTTTTTGATGACAATTCAGTCCTAAACCTTTTGCATTGGTGTCAATTTAGTCTTAAGCCTTTTTTGGTGTCAATTAAGTCCTAGACCTTTTAAATTGGTGCCAATTCAGTCATAAACCTTTTGGTTTTGTGTCAATTTAGTCCTTCCGGTCAATTTTGACTAGAATTTGCTAACGTAAACATCTGCCAGCTTGCGACCAGTCACCGACACCGACGTGGACAACTTAATAATATTTTAATATTTTTTTGAAATTTTATTTTTTTCCTTTTTTTCTTTTTTTTTTCACTTTTTTTTTTGAATTTCTCCTTCCTCTAGCCGATCGCTGGTCTGGCGACTGCCCAAAGGCTAGAGGTCGACAAGCTCAACCTGGTCAACCATGGCGAGGCTTGAGCCCTCGTCAAAGGCCGCGGCAAGGGAGAGCCTCACCATGGTCGAGGGAGGCCTGACCTCGCCAGATCTGACGAGGTCGAGCCTCGCCCAATCGCCGATGAGGCTTGCCCTTGCCGCGGCCTCCGGCGAGGGCTTGAGCCTCGCCATGGTCAGGGGAGGCTCGACCTCGCCAGATCACCTAGCTGCCAGCGAGGCCCAACCTCGCCAGATCCGGCGAGGTCGGGCCTCGCCTGACCATGGTGAGGCTCGCCCTCGCCGCGGCCTCCGGCGAGGGCTTAAGCCTCACCATGGTCGGGAGAGGCCCGACCTCGCCGGATCTGGCATGGATGGGCCTCGCCCGACCAAGGTGAGGCTCAGCCTTGTCGGTCGAGGTCGCCCTCACCAATGGCCGGCGAGGTCGAGCTCGCCGGCCTCTAGCTTCTAGCCGATTGTCAGACTAGCGACTAGCCAGAGGAAGGAGAAATCCAAAAAAAAATAGTGAAAAAGAAGAAGAAAAGAATGGAAGAAAAATAAAAATTCAAAAAATATTAAAATATTATTTAAGTTGTCTACGTCGGCGCCAGTGACCGGTTGCCGGCCGGCAGGCGTCCACGTCAGCAAATTCCGGTCAAAATTGGCCGGAAGAACTAAATTGACACAAAAACAAATGGTTTAGTACTGAATTGGCACTAATTTAAAAATGTTTAGAACTTAATTGGCATCAAAAAAATGTTTATGACTAAATTGACATCAGTGCAAAAGGTTTAGGACTGAATTAGCACTAAAAAAAGGTTTAGAACTAAATTAGCACTAATACAAAAAGTTTAGGACTTTTTTGGCACTTTTCTCCAATTCCATCCATTATTGTTAAATAAAAGATTTCGACTTGCAACATCAAATTTCGCCACCAATGTAAGGGCCTATAATACCTCGCTGCTTATACATGAGCAGCTCTCATTGAATAATATTTTTATGTTTCGTGAACGACACACTTAAATAATCTCTCTAAACAAGTACAAGTTTATCATTGAATGTCTCTTCTATTACCTCAACCCAGTCGCAAAATTTCTAGGAGATGTTTTTTATTTGCATTCACGACTTTCAGAAAGAGTTGCTAAATTAAATTCTCTTTTAGGTGAAGGAAATATGACTGCCTTTCCAATGGGGCCCTTTTGTAACACTCGAACAATTTGAATGCAATGCCGTCATAACACTTCATCTTATTTTCAATACAAAGTGCCACAATATAATACTATTTTGAAAAATCATCAACAAGGGCTGATATTCTTTTTTAATTTTTAAATGGAAAGTATAAAAAATTTACCTCTCATTTAACCTAATGATCGCTTACATATATTTATCTTGATAAATATCATCCATATATCTCCATGCCAAATCGCACACTAAAAAGGCCAAATTGTCACTCCTACAAAATCATTTTAGTGTATTGCTTGGGGTTTGGGAGGATAATTACCAAAATCAATCACAAACCTATTTTACGGATTTTAATTCAGACCTAAATTTTTTAATTTTACCATTATAGTACTAAAATTTTGTGCAAAATTCTAATTTAGTCCTTCCAGTCAAAAGCCGCTGTAAACTGCTAACATTTTATCTAGTTATTGCCGGTCGTCTTACGTAACATGCAAACATGGATAACTTTATTGAAAATAATATCTTAAATGTATCGCTAAATTAGCGATTTCCAGCGATAATTAGCCGGAAACATTACATTGGAATTTCATGCAAAAAATTTAGGACTACATTAACAAAATTGAAAAGTTTTAGATTGAATTGATATCCATATAATATATTTAACACTGAATTGGTGACTTTTCCGAGTTTGGTAATTGAGTTTTAGATGGTTTTAAGGGTTTTTGTTGGATGTGAGAATTTAGGTTTTGGGATAAACATTTTAGAAAGAAAATGCTATTTTCGTAAGTAGGGGCACTAGGATAATTGAAGTGAAGGTGTAAAATGGTCATGAAAGGTAATATTCAGGTATGTATTTGATGTTTTCAAAAATAGAGATTATAAGTGATTAATAGGTGAAAAATGAGGAATGTTATTGGTATTCTCTCTATTTTTTCTATGTAATGCTTTCGACATAGTATAGAAAAGGCAGATGTGTCTGCAAAAATTTTTACTTTTTGTTTATTACTTAATCTGAATCTCGTGGCAAACACACTTTGAATTTTTCTAATATAATAAATTTGAAAATTTCATAATAAATAAATATTTACACATCAATTCACGAGTAATTTTCTCATAGCTATTATAATTTATTAAATGTTGACAAAAAAGCAAAAATTACATTTTACTTTATGGTAAGCATCAACGGCAAAAATCATAAAAAATCCGAACTATGCCAACTATGACATATTTACTTTAAATTTTTTTCTGTTACCCAAAAAATTCCAAGCTTATACATATGTGACACATTTATCATCCGTCAAAATTTTGTAAATGAGAACCGTTAAAAATATGCTACAAGAACATTAGAAAGTAAACAGTATTGATATGAATATGACGTTGTTTTGTTCGAAAAATCATCTAATGCAAGCTTAACCAATAGTAAATGTATTGTATAAGTACAAGTTTGAAAATTTATATGTGACGTGAAAAAGTTTAAAGTAAATATGTCACGAACAGTATAATTTAAGGTTTTTTTTGTGACTTTTTTCCTTTGGGGGGGGGGGGGCGCTAGCGTAATTAATCTAAAGTAAATGGGCGAAAAAGAAAAATGGTGATGGCGGCGACCTTCTTCACGCTTTGTCTCCGGTTCGTCGCGGTTGCTCCCGCCGTCGCGCAGCTCTCATTATTCGCGGGAGCCGCATAACAAAGATGGCGGCCATCCTTCTTCACGCTTCAGTCTCCGGTTCGTTGCTGTAGCTCCCACCGTCGCGCAGCTCCGATCAGTGGGGAGCTGTATAATCCTCTCTCTCTCTCTCTCTCTCTCTCTCTCTCTCTCTCGTGACAGTTTTCAAGATTCGTCGCCAATCACCGAGAGTCCATTGTCTTTGGCAGCACAACCCAATTGGGTGAGCTCCTTTTACATCACTTGCTTTGACAGTTTTCTCCGAGGTGGCCGCGTCGCAAGATTTCAGCATATCCGTCGCAGGAGCTCCGAAATTTCGCTTCTTTCGTAGAAAGTTTTGGTATTTGGTTGGTTTCCGGACGTGGGTATTCGACGACGGTTGGGAATTCGACCTCTCCTCTACTGGGTTCCCAGCTTTTGGTTCCGTCTCTGATCATGGCGTTGATTTGGTTGAGCTTTTTGTTGTTTTCTCCGCGCTTGTGCATTCCCCAGTGGATGGCGATTAGGTTGTGTATGCCATGGAATTTGAGTCAAGGCCTGTCTGGCCTATTTTGATGTGAAATGGTGGTGATGTTACGGGGTCGTTGGGGGAAATACGGCTAGGTTTGTTGCTCGGTGATGCTTTATGGATATGTAGCTCGTCTCCTCTGTTGTTTCTGAGTATGGTGAGATATGTCATACAGATATTTTGGCTCGGTTTTAGTAAAGTCGACTTTGAGTTATTGTTGCACAGGTCAAATTTCATGCACAAGAATCCTGGATTGCTGTTGAATTTTCTTTGCTGTCAACTGAGCTATGCACATGCCTTTTGTTATTCTTCCTTGTCCAATATCTTGCCTGAGATGATGCATTTCTTGTTTGATTAGTAGATTCCGTTGACCGTGGTTTTTCTCCTTTTCGCATGGAGAGGGTTTTCCACATCGATTCCGGTGTTGCTGCTCTTTTTGAATCCTCTCCTATAGCTTCCATTATTCGATTGTGGCCGTTGGTGGTTGCCTTGGTTGGTTGATTTCATATCTCACCTAGGTGTGGGACAGTACTGATTATTTATAAGCTACACGTCTAAGGTACTTCTTGTTCATGTGGTGCTTGATGTTGATCATACTATACGATATAGATGGCTGGGAGTAGTTTATGAAGTGTGTCTATTACAACAGGACTTTGCTATGGGAACACGAAGCCTTTTATGGGATATCACAAAGAAGTACTTTACAGTTGGTTTGATTGGGCTTACTGTTTCAGATCGATATGCAAGTATAGTGTCTGTTCACGGCTCCTCTATGTCTCCTGCATTTAATCCGAGAAGTGACACCAGTTAGGTACCAGTGTCCTTCAATGTTTCTATAGATATTTTATTTGAAACATTATGAGCTCAGGATCACTCAAATTGTGGTGAGCTGATTTATTATCTTTATGTGTCTAAGTGTCTATGATGCTGACTGATAGTCGCTCTCAGTGCAGATGACTATGTGTTGGTGGAGAAATTCTGCCTTGACAAGTACAGATTTTCACATGGTGATGTTGTAGTCTTCAGGTAGCTCTCTCTTTCCCGTTGTTGTTACATGATTTGTATTTCAAAATCAGTGTACCTCACTGCTTGGGACCTGTGCTGTCTGATCTGGTTATATCATATCGCAATTATAAGATCCATGGAGCCAAACATACTGCAGACATGATATGTGAAATTCTGATGCCATATAAACCACTTGTTGGCATTATGCACATGAGGACCCTTGACGAATCTTTGAGATTCAAGACACAAGCTAGGAGGGGCTGCACCCTTGATGTTGAATACCTCATCATACTATTAGAATGTAATAATAGCTCATTAGCTGTCTTAGAACCTGCTGTACCGAAAATGGTTTTGATGTGGGATCTCAATTCTCTGATGTTAGAATCGAATTCCTTGGAAATAGCAGGGGAGCTTATCATTGAATCTCCTCTTTTTGGCAATCTTCATCTTCTATCAAGATTGTGGCGAATTTTAAGTACATTGAATATGGTGATCATCTGTGTAACTACTCTATCAAGCATCAATTTTGCTTCTGTAACGAAATCTCTTGCAGCTCGCCAAACAATCACAAGGAGAAACACATAAAGAGGATAATAGGATTGCCAGGTGACTGGATAGGAACACCCGATTTGGATGATGTGTTGAAGCTTCCGGAAGGACACTTTTGGGTTGAGGGAGATAATTCTGTTTCTAGTCTGGATTCAAGATCCTTTGGCCCGGTGAGTTGGCAGTCTTTTCTTACATTTAAATTTCCATATCATGGCTTTTCTGATTCATATTGGACTAGCCATTAAAGTTGTGATTCGGTAATGACAAGATAAATGTCCTATGGGAATTTTTGTTTTCTCAATGATCCTCTAGACTTTCTTTTCTTAATAGGATGGAGAAGCTGTATGCAAGTTGTCACCATAGATGTTAAAAAAAGTTTATAGTCTGTCAAGCTACTTGAACAATTTCTCCGGAAACTGTGGAGACAGTTTTGCATAATAGAACGTTATGTTTCTGGTACAACTAGTGGCTGGAGTTTTCAACATGCGAGCCGATTGAGCTGAGAAATGCTATAAATAATCAGTACCTTAGATGTGTAGCTTTATATTTACTTTTAAGATGTTGTGCACTTGCATTGATCCCTTTGCTTAGATACAATCTTTTCGTAATAATTTGTCGGAATTGGGTGTTTACTTATGCAACTTGCCTTTTCCTTAAAGTTTACATTTATGCTATGTCGATTCTTCTCTTTGGATAATGTCAACTAGCTTCTGATGAAGTGTGGAGGCTTAGTTACACATGGTTCATGCAATCTAAACGTGGTCTGGACGAAATCTCTCATTTCATTTTATGGTTTGATGCATTTCCATTGGCAGATCCCTCTAGGTTTGATTCGTGGAAGAGTGACCCACATTGTGTGGCCACCTCAGAGAATGGGTCGCGTTGAAAGAGAAACTAATCGGCGTCCACTTTCCTCCTTACAAGATAGGCCCGAATTCTACTGAGGCTGGAGTGATTTTGTTGATCATGTTATGGGTTGTCTCTTCTAAGCATCAACCCGGTTTTATGCTCTTAGTTTCTTGGAAATGCTCCAGTGCAAAACAGGCTATTGTCAATTCAGAATTTACTCATTTCTTCTGTTTCATATCACCAATCTTGTATTTCAAGAGATCAGTCAATAATTCTGGAGAAACTGGAGGAAATTTGTTGTATGTTCATGTTAGGCATCTGTTGATTTATTCATTTTCTAAAACACGAGTGCTCAGTCATCGTCTCGAGCACTGTTATAATTACCATTCCAAGTCTCTTTTACTTGCACTCTTGTACTTGGGATGTTCTGGATTTTACTGAACACATCTCGGTGACCAGTCTGTGTTTTGCTCCTCCAATTCTTGTCATGCCTTGAAGAGACTGACTTTGTGCATTTTATTCCCTTATGGTTATTTTATTATTGTATGTTTTTCTGAAATCAGATCTGGGTTAAGAATCTTTTGGTCATTAGTTGCCCAAAAAAGAAGATTTGGGCTTTGAACTTTGATTGAACCGCTGCAAGCAAACGATAATTCTCTTCTCCGCAGATTTGAAGTTCCCAAGCCCAAAACAACATTAAGAGCAAAGTGGTTACGGTATTTGAAACCTGATGTTTTGTGTTTTTCCTTTTGGTTTTGGCTGAAATTGTTGTGCACGACACAGTGAAATTTAGATTTTCTTTTAGCTTGTTGGCCAACTTTCAGGTTCACTTTGATTGCGAAGCGGACTTCTCGACTTAAAAATCTTTGGTCAGGCAAAATAGAACAAACCCGGGATCGTGCTCGATAAACTTTTAGTTTTGCTTGGTTGTGAAATTGTTACATCCAAGGGTGGTGCCTTGTTTGTCTGAATTCGACCGCCCGTTCCCGCATCCCTTGGCCTTCAAGGGGGAACCCTTTTGGCTTCTATAATTGGGTTGCCATGTTTCAAACCGGTAATTTCCCTTGCGTGACAGGAATGGTTGGTGTTCGTGTAAGTTGCTCTGTTCTCTGCTTGTTGAGTCGGTAACTCTGGACCTCTGTGTTAGCTCTCTGCTTGTTTAGCCTCCCATTTGGTTCCGTCGAATCGACGAAATCGATTTCTCTCGCAACTGTATTGGTCGAAGGGCATCGGACCCGCTCCCTTCGGGCCCGTCTGAGCTTTTCACGCGCAGTGCCACGTGCCCGTGTTATTAAAGATGAGTACCCACGTCTCAATCTAGTCCAACCCCCCCCCCGTCTCCTACGCTAGATGCTCTCTGAAACATGCGTACTCTTCCCTTCCTTGTCCTCATCGCGGGAAAATGTTGCGACGACCGCGAAAGGTTGGACCGTGGAAAATGAAATTGTCTCTTGGCACGATGCTGTGCGCGCGCGTTCGTGGAATCGGCCCTATGCATGACCCCCAGAAAAAAAAAATTCCTTCTTTGGCTGAAGAATGACGAATGATTAAGACATGAAAAAAGGAATCTTACCATCATCGTTGACTTCTGACTCTCCCCGTGTCTTGACTGTCTAATTTTCAGCTGCCGGCACGAACAATTTCGATTGTCCAAGACGTCAACGTGCGGCTGTCGGTGTCCAGCTTAATGGGACCACACCGGACATTTTTTTATTCCTTATGTTCCTCAATCTTATGGGGCCTGTTAAATCCTGGGGACTTCAATTTTGAAAAGGATTTTTATTAAGAAAGGAAAAATGACGCAAATAATTTATGAACTTTGGCTCAATATGTAATGCGGTCCTTGAACTTTTAATTAATTCATGTGATCCTTGAACTTTAGCTTAATATGTAATGCTATCCCTGAACTTTTGATATATGTTCGATTTAGTCTCTAGACTAATATGAAAATATTTAATGTTGTCTCTGAATTTGAATTAATGAAAGGATAATATTGAATATTTTCATATAGTGCAAGGACTAATTTGAACGTATATCAAAAGTCAATGGACCACGTTAAACAAATTAAAAGTTCAAGAATGATATTGCACATTTAGTTAAAGTTTGAGGGACCACATTGAACTAATTAAAATTTTAAAGACTACATTGCACATTATGTCAAAGTTTAGAGACTATTTGTGTCATTATTTCGTTAAGAAATTATTTGGATACTTGTTAAATAATTAAATAATGCAGTGCTACAGTAGTCAACTTTGCTGAATTATCCCATGATGTTCTTAGCAAATACTTTAAAAAAAATTGAGAATTTTCTCATTGGATGTATGAGCAAGTGTTTTGGTCAATAACGAGATATATTAATGGAGAGCTTTGAACTCATCGAAGTAACAAGGACTTTGGAGTCGTGTCCTTCCTTTCTGGCCAAACCCCATGAAAAAGAAGATAAAGAAAAGAAAAGAAAAGTGGAGTCATCTTTTGTTTTCGCTAACACCCACCAACATGGAAACCTTGGAATAATAACTAATTAACCTAGACTAGACAATGACCATAGGTCATGCTTTGGGGGAATTGTCCAATCAGCTCTAAACTTTCCAACTTTGCTGACGCGGCAATGTGCCACTTAAGACGGCCCGTGATAATTGGATCGCAAAATCGGCAATTAAATTCGCAAAATTGAAAAGTTTATCGTTGAATTGATATTCGTATAATAAGTTTATGACTTATGCTTGATGATGGTGTTATTGGTAGAAAATGGAAGATCTAAAATTATAGGTTGAAGGGAGCAAGGAAAAATACATATTTTTTCATTAGTGAAACATGTAAAAGCTATTTTTTTATATCACTATTCACAATTATCATGAGTTGCGACGTAATTGGAATTATTTCAATCTTTCAATTCTGGACTTTTGGCCATCCTTCCTACTTAGGAAGGGAGAGATATTCCCTGCCATCTCAAGGGGAGTTAGGAATGAGAACGTTTAGCTTAAGATGTGGGTTTCAACTCCCACACTCTGCAAAAAGGTAAGGCAAAAGTTTAACAATACGTTGAGAGTTAGAGTAGAATAGACCAAAAAGAAAATTCTCGACTTTTCCCATTGATCGACTAGTTTGATCGATGAGCTGTGACATAATTGGAAAGAAAAAAAGAAGAGGGAAATATGTTACATTTGCATGGTTTTTTTTTCCCACCAAATGCAACATGTCAAGATAGCTTGATTTTTTGCTTAAACACATCTAAATCATATGTTACCTTGTTGTCTCATGTGTTTCTAAAACTTTAATATTTTTCCCATTCTCAAACTTTTTGTCGAGGGAAAGTAAGAAGTGAGAAATTGTACTTTTATCTAAGCATGGACATATATATAGAGAGAGACTACCAGATTTTGAATTAATACTACGAAAAACTTTAAACTGGTAAACCTGTGATAAATTTACCCCAAACTAACTTTTTATTATGAAAAATTCCAAATCGATAGCCCGTGATAAATTTACTCAAAACTAATTTTTTTTACCACAAAAAATCCCGAATTGATACATTTATGACAAATTTACCATCCCTTAAATTAGATTAATACAAAAAAAATCACAAACTAATACGATTGTATCAAATAGAGGGTAAAACTCCAAACTCGTGCATTTGTTAATTGCCACGTGTCATTTAACTATGTAATTTGATAGTAAAATTTAACGGAAAGTAATGAAAAGTAAATTTGTCACAAATATACTAATTTAGAGTTTTTAGTGGTTAAAAAATTAATTTAAAATAAATTTATCCTGATTATATTAATTTGAGATTTTTCGTGATATTAATCCTTAAATTTTTTCATATTGATATGTATTGTCATCAAAAGCACATCACTTCATTGTCGCAAGAGTGGGAGGGACTACCCTAATAATAATTTCATTCGGTGCAGCCGCAATAAGTAAATAAATTCTCAATCAGTAGCAGTTCAGCGGAATGTGTCAGGACGTTGACTTTCCTTTGTCATGTTGTGCTTTTACATTTGTCAAAGGAAAACACCACAGTGCGCATCCACATGTCAGCATGTCCTTCGTTGCCCGCGTCACCCTCATGTCACAAGCTGAAAATAGAGAGTGTAAACTGATAAAAGAAAGAAAGGAAAAATGGGCACGAGGAGTTCTTTTTTTTTTTTTTTTCCAAAAAAATTAATCTTTTCCATGAAGCACGCATTCTTTTTTGGGCTAACATTACGAAAAATCACAAACTAGTACAACAGTAACAAATTTACCTCAAACTAATTTTTTTACTATAAAAAACCCACAAAATTAATATACTTATGACAAATATATCCAAAATTAATTTTTTGACTACCAAAAATTTCAAATTAGTACATTTATTTGTCCTCTATTAATTTTTATTAAATTGGATTGATACCAGAAAAAATAAAAAAATCAATACACCTGTGATAAATGGACGTGTCATCCAACTTAATAATTTAATAGTAAAATTTAACGAAAACTGATTAAGGGTAAATTTGTCATAGATGTACTAGTTTGAGATTTTTCTAATATAACCCTTCTTTTTTTCTTGAGAAGGAATGGCCATGTCAAGCATTAGGAAACTATTTGAAAATCACAGTTTTTCTAGGCTAATTCGAATTTCCAATCCCCTTGTACTATAAAGGGGTTATGATTAGCTTCCATGTTACAAGATGGGTTTCGGATGCCACCGAGAAAATCTTATAAAATATACAAATTGGCTCGGCTTTTCATTGGTGGCGACCTCGAATTCAAGTTATGATTGTTCCATCGTTCTTAAAAGTGTACCAAAACACTTGAGTAATTCGTGTTGCTCCTCACTAGTATACTTGTCAATGACTAATTTGGTTTTGAGAGCGGGGTTCGAGATTTTCGTATAATTAATCGAGGCATGTTTGAAAATTCACTTAAAAATATCTGTCTTCGTCGAAAAGACGAGCCCGGTTTCTTCATTTTAGATTGCTTTTTTCGGGGTGACCAATTCTACAAAACATTTATGGTTCGCTAAGTTAGAAAACTACTGATGAGATAATGGAAATTAACCGATACAATGTTGCTAAGCTATTCGAAAAAATTATCATCAGTCATCACGTACTGAAGAAGACTACCTAGTACTATTCTTAAATGAGCAAGAAACATGGTACGAGTGTCGTGTCTGGCAGGAGCTTTTACCTTGCCTTCTGGGCGTGTGGGGGTAGTTGAGGTGGAAGATTGAAGGAGTGGGCGTGGGTCGCGCTCCCTCAAGAAACTGAAGCCGTCATAGCAGCAAATCTCTGCACAGAATCGATTACCCACGTCTGCCGACTACCCCATGGAACCGATCATGTGAAAAGGGTTCGGCGGTCTCCAGCGACTTTCCCTCGGAAAACAGCTAAAGGGAACCCCGACAGAAGTCGCCATCATTGGCGTCCATTTGATGGTGTCCAAAGCTTTTTGTCATCTTTTTTCCAGCCACCCCTCCTCCACTTGGAGGTTGTTTACAGGGGTGTCCTTTGAAAACGAAGCTCTGAATTTCTTGATGGCCGGTGAAGTAAACCTCACACGTTAATCGCTATATTGCGACGTTCTGTCCTGGGTAAACTGTAGAACTACCCTCTTTCCCCCTCTCTCTCTCACTTTCTGTCTTATCATTGTCAAATGTTTTGGGGGCCAATCTCTCTGCTGCACGTATTCTTTCCCATTTATTACCGGCAGGGAAAGAAGGGAGGCATTCATACGGATCTTGTTTTTCCAAAATACAGATTCTACTGTTCGCTCTTTGTCTCTGCAAATTGTCCTGCATATTCTCCCAACCTCTGGCTCTGTTTCTTCGGCAGTTTGGAAAACGGGTCACGGTAACTGACGTTTACTCGTCTTTTATCTGCTCCTCCTTTTTTTCTTTGTTCAAGTTTTGAGCGTGGATTTGCTGAATTTGGAAAAGCTATTCGGTTGTGTTTTGGGTCTGTTTAGGGTGGAGAGGACAAGGGGATGAGGTGAAGAATGGAGGTAGCTGGGAACTACATGTAGAGAGATGTGCAAAGCAATGAGTTTTGGCTGCTTTGGTGCGTTCAGTAGCTGTAAAAGACATAGCAGCGCAGCTCAGGCCGAGGGAGATGGTAAGCATGCCAAAAGTTCTTGTACTTCCAATTTTCAAATGCAGGATGATTAAATCTCACTCTTCTCCTTTTTTAACATCTTGGGCTGTTTTTTTCTCTCTCTCTTTTTCTTTAACATGGGGTTTTCTTGAGCAAAGAATTTGAATGAAAGTTGACTGATGTCTGGATGATGCCTAATTGGCATCATCACCACCATCATCTCTGGGAGCTTCCGAGGATATGAAAAATTGGTTTATGTGAAAATTTTCGGGCAAAGAAAGAAATTTTCTGCTCATCCTCACGTTGTCAGGGTATTCGTTCTGATGTTTGTTGAGGGCACTCTATGCAACAAGTGTGTTTGTGCTTAATAAGCACGATTCTGGTTCTGAGTTCATGATATCGAAAGGCAAGCTTGGTCAAAACAGTAGTCTTTATGATTGTGGCTTCAGTTACAATTTTCGAGTTGGTATACGTGTACCTAAGTCAAGTCACTGGCCAAAATTAATGGCATATTTCCTTTTGATGCATGAACAGACTGGCCGCAAAGGTAACTCAGTAGTTCGACTTTCAATTTGCAGCATTCTATGCTTAGCAAAGGTCAAATAAGAAACAAACCATGCTCGTAGAGGAGTTTGTCAGCTGAATCAAGATACTCATTGATGCAAGTTTTGACATTTCTTAACTGTATCCTAAAATATACCATGTCACGGAATGGTGTCGAAGTCAGCTGATTGTTTTCTACTGTTCCTCTGTAATTGTTTTTGCCTGTAACAGAGGTTCCGACCAACAACGTGAGGCTTTTCTCTTATCATTCATTACGATCGGCAACCGGGAACTTCCATCCGTCAAATAAAATTGGAGGAGGTGGTTTTGGAGTTGTCTATAAGGTGAGCCGATTGAATTATCTGTTGAATCATGGGACAGCAAAGAATGTCCTTAGGTGTTGATGCTTGATAGTTATTTTGCATGGTATCACAGGGAGTTCTGAGAGATGGTACTCAGGTTGCAATTAAGTCCCTTTCAGCAGAATCTAAGCAAGGAACGAATGAATTCCTAACAGAGATCAACATGATATCGAATATTCATCATCCAAACCTTGTCGAACTCATTGGCTGTTGTGTGGAGGGCGAGAATCGAATTTTGGTATACGAGTACCTGGAGAACAACAGCCTCGCTGGTGCTTTACTCGGTGATTCTCATATATCTGATTTGGTGTATATTTAAAAGTCTGATACTTTTAAGTGATTGAACAGACATCTTTTCTTGACTTGAACAACAATTTCCTAAATAAATTTTCAGCACAAAGAGATTCAACTATTCAACTTGTGTTCATTCCCAGTTTTGTAATGCAGGTTCAAAAAGCAAATATGTCATTCTGAATTGGCCTAGGAGGGCTGCGATTTGTCTGGGTACGGCATCAGGCCTTGCCTTTCTTCATGAAGAAGCCAAACCGCCCATCGTCCACAGAGACATTAAAGCCAGTAATGTACTTCTTGATGGAAACTTTCATCCAAAAATCGGAGATTTTGGGCTGGCAAAGCTATTCCCAGACAATGTCACCCATGTGAGCACTCGCGTAGCAGGAACAGTGTAAGAGTAATTGTTATTCTGCTTCATATCCCTCAAGGCTTGCATAGGCTATGTTCTTGCTCGGAACTTTTGCAGACAGTTCATACTCGTGGTGTAGGTTTTCTAAGAATCTACTAAGGTGACTATTCTTAACCGGAATGCGTGGTTTTTCCCATTTTCGTTTTTTGTTTTTTTGAAGCAGATCAAACCGGATGTATAGTTAGCACTCGCAACAAATGTGGTCATCTCATGTTTTTTTAGTTTAATCATTTAGGATGTTTTCAGGGAAAGAATGAACTCACCAGAAATAGTATCCTTCTCTCTGAAATACATGTCTCTTGCCTTTGACCACATATCCTTTATGTGAGATCACTATTGAGTTAACTCGCGCATTGTCCGGTTGAACTCTGTTCTGTTTAACCTCATGGCCTTATGGCTATGTGATTTGTCTTTTTTGGTTGCTCACAGAGGTTATCTGGCTCCAGAATATGCCCTCCTAGGCCAGCTGACGAGGAAGGCCGACGTGTACAGTTTTGGGATACTCGTGCTCGAAATCGTTAGCGGCAGAAGTAGTAGCAAAGCCGCCTTTGGGGAGGAACTCATGGTTTTGGTGGAATGGGTATGTTTCTGGACTGAGTACAGAAAAGTTCACAATTCAGATGGTCTACCTGTGTTTCTTATGCATTTTTTTTATCAGGAGCATGGATGATATTCTATAGCAACTCGAGACCCTTAATTAAAGTGTTCTGACTTACAGTAGCAGTTTTGCATCTTTTAGGATTGAAGTTGTACTAGCCACAGCGGTGTATAAATTTGTAATGAGCACAACAATAGTATAATACTGGTATACTGACATATGGTCGATAATTGAGTAGTTAATAATCATCTACTTTTTTTAGCATCAAACAGGCTTGTTCATCCAAAGGCATTCATTTTGTGGGAGTGTCAGAAATTTGTCTAGATAGTGTCCTTTTCGTCTTGATGTCTAAGAAACAAGATTCAATGTTGGGGACCATCTGCAAGTTTGAGTGGACAAGTGTAGCATCACTAGCATTGGGAAGAAGCCGTGCATTGAGATTAGTTCTAATGCTTTAAATTGAAATGACAAGATTGCATATATGTTATTGCAGCTCGTCCCTTGTCTTGGTTTTTCAATTTTTTATGGATTGGAATGGCTTATGATATGGGTATAACATCCCTCCCTCAGATCCTGCATCGATTGGTCGGTGCATATGCTGACTAATGCTTATTTCCGAGCAGACGTGGAAACTAAAAGACGAACAGAGACTTCTAGACATCGTTGATCCAGAGCTGGCAGAATATCCGGAAGATGAGGTGTTGCGCTACATCAAGGTCGCACTCTTTTGCACTCAAGCAGTTTCGAACCAAAGACCGACTATGAAGCAAGTGGTGGAGATGCTTTCAAAAAATGTTAGCCTTAAGGAGGAGTTGCTGACGGAGCCCGGCGTATTCAGGAGGAATTGCACTAGGCAATTAACCGGTGGTGGTGCTAGTTCGTCAGCGCTTTCTCAGGCCCAGAAGGGTAAGCAGGTGCCCAACCCACAGGACACCTCGACTCAAAGTAGCTTCCACGGTGTGAGCCAAGTACTTCCGAGATGATGATTAAGTCACTTGTTATCAAATGAACATGCGCAGCTCCGAAACCTGAGTACCCGAATTTTTCCCCGACAGAGCAACCATGTACTGCCCTTGTTGAAGTGAAGATATCAGAACCACGCCTTGGACAAAGAATAATGATCAATTACGAGCAAATCTATTTTCTGCCAGTACATGTTAATATGTAATGGACTGTAGTTTTATGTTTCACAAACCTTGCCGTTGGAATATTCAACATAACGACATAAAACCAACAAAGCAAAATTCTGGAGGAGGAAAACTAGAACTTGAAACAGCATGATACAGGACAAGAAATTTTATAGGCAGAGACTATATGAACATAAACGCACACCAGAACATTAAGCCTGACAAAACTGATACCAAAAGTACAAGAGCTAGAGTTTTTTTCTACATTCTGCACAGAAAAGGACTGAATCTATACAAGATGCACATAAACTGATGTTCTATGATTTACTACACCCTGAACTTAACATCCCTGACCTCGAACTATAACTCTGCAATACCAGTAACCACAAATTGCAGGTCCACACTGAGAGCGCTCAAGCAGTAGATGAAACCTTTGGAGCTGCCACAACAACAGCCTTAGGGGAAGCTTGAGCAGCCAGAGCTGCACCAGCGGCCGGTGCACCGGGTTTAGCATCTTTTTTAGATTCTGTTGCTTCTGGTGGGTTAGGTTTCATATGGGGAGGAGTATTGTGCTTAAGCTTGATAACTATCTGACGCATCCTTGAGAGATCAGTTGGCTTCCCTGGTTTCGGCCCCTGCATAACCACAATGGAGGGCTGCTTCTCCTTCTCCTTCTTCCCCCTTTTCTCAATTGTTGGAACTTCACGAGGTATGAGGTCTGCAATTGACTTCCAATAGTCCTTCTCAGCTTCAGCGTGGAACTTCTGCTGGTTGGCCATGAATAACTGGCAACAAAAATATATGGCAAAAAAATCAAATGACTGCGCAACATCTAAATAGAAGAATCTAGCTCCAAAGTGTTAAGAGTATGTCCAATGTCACTTTAATACGTGATTGTGGTGAGCCTTATGCTCAAAGTAGTCTCAATCGACTAATAATTTAAACTTTTGGATTGAGCTTTTCGATAACGTATCAGAGTCTGGTTCCATATTCATGCCCCTATTATCATTTATTTCTCACATGCTTCTTGTTTATCTCATTTCCCGTTCTTTAGCTCCACAAGCATTTCATTAGGGTTTGCACATGAGGGGTGCTAAAGTATATCCTACATTGCTTAAATACAATACGTGTGCTAAATATTCATATAGCTTCTTCAACCTAATAACTTAAGCTTTTTGGGTTAGAATCTTTAACACAAAAGAAAGGGAGACTACGCACCGTCTCTATTTTCCAAACTTTTTGCTTCTTGGTATCCTATCAATCCAGTATGCAGAAGACTACCAAAAACGATTCTTACATCAGAAGCTTCTAAGCTTGCCATCCACCGACAAGATCGATACAAGAGAAAAGAGTATACAGAAGACATACCATTAATAGGTGAAAGAGTTGAGGAAGCAGAACACTAGAGCTTCAATACTTATGCTTGGTTCTATAACATCTTTTGCAAAAAGAATGTACATATTAAAGATAGCGTCATGAGCTTTTGCCATTTCTATTTTCAAGTATGCGAAGCAAATAAAATTGGTATTTAAATGATTAGCTCTCCTCAAACTTTATCGAGAACACAAACAAGGCTCAACTTAGAAAGGAGTTACAGTAACTACAAAAGGCTGATCCATATGATACTATTCACCAATTTTTACAGACCCACAGGATGTTTGTGGCTGCTACGATCTCTCATAAACATTTAGAAACAATCAAAATTCAATATTATGCCCAACTGAATCCAACAGTTGGAGCTCCTGCATAGCGGATACTCTTTTCCATCAGTCTAGTCCATCATGCAAACATTAAGTCCTCAAGAAAAAGAGTTCTCTGCAAATGATCTATTTTCCTAGAAAAGGTAAACTGGCAAGGTTTTGTGATCTCTCATCATTCGAAACGAAGAGAATAAATCCTGACATCGATCGAAAGGAATCTAAGCCTTTGGTCTTTGTAGTATAAATAACCTTTCGATTCGAGTTAGATCGCATAAAACACTCGCAAGATGCAACTAAGCATACCCGAGCAAAAAGGAGAAGGAAAGAACTGTCTTTGGCGCACGAGCTCAGATTCATATGTCAATTAACTGATCTGTTCTACCACAGGATCACAGTGTTCGCCGAAAAAAGGAAATTTGCATGAATTCATTACCTTCTCCCTTTCTCTATTCGAAGACTTGCTGTTCTCCACGGATATGCTGTGTTTCCGATAGAATTCGATCTTGTATTGCTCCGCCTCCTCGATGATCTCCACCAGCAGCTCTTTCTCCCTCTTCTCCTTCTCCTCCAACCTGATCGCATTTAACCTGAAAATTGCATCCCAAGTCTTCATCAATTACATAAACAAAGAGTCATCAATTCGTTCCTATTCGACGATTACTCTGAAAAGCGAGCAATTTCGGTGCTTTCAACTTATCCTCATCGGCTTAACAAGCAAAACAAAGACTGACACGCATCTGTACTTTTGATTCTTCGCAGTTCGAGCTATACTGTAGTCAATCTATTCACACTGATCTATCAAATTCGTGTCCATGAAAAGCTCAAGTTCATCACTCTCTCTCTCTCACTCTCTCAAAATTGATCAGTTGTAAACATCAATTGAAACGCTATCAAACACCGGAAACACAGCTCACCTCCTCCACTCTCTCAGAGCAAACCCTTCCTCCGGCTGCATGCCCGCCGGAGGCGGCAGGATCGGGCCGTCCGGCTCGCCGAAACCCCCTTGGGAGCCCTCGCCGTTCTGCTCCGGAGAGAACCCGCCGCCTCCCGCGTACATCGGCGCCGGAGGAGGAGACTCCGCCGCCTGCGCCGCCGCCTGGGACCCGAACACGTCCTCGGTCGACCCGTACGACGGCGCACCGAACACCGGCGGCGGGTCGGCTTCGTAGTCGAACCGCTGCGAGGGCAGGCGAGGATCGTAACCGACGTAGCCGTCGCCGTCGAAGGGCCGGGCCGACCCGGCGGTGGGCGACTCGTCGCCGACGAAGGAGGCCATCGCCGATTCCCCTCAGGCGACGGTGAAGGTTCCGGCGATTAGCGGAGAGATATGATCGCCGCGCTTTGGTGTTTCGCGAGTTAATCGGTCGAGCGGTGGTGGGGCGGGCGCCGATGGTTATCCGGTGGAGCCGCGCGAACCGCCGGGAGACACGTTGCGGCGCGTGATTGGCCGCGGCCATGGACGGCCAAGGGTGGACCTATCGGCCGTGGGGGTTCGAGGGAGCGCAGCGTGGGGCTTAGCGTAGGCGATCGTAGGTTCCTCTGCGGGACGGCGCCACCTTTTCGGTTGACTGTCCCCGCCACTCGGGTGCTTCATCAATTGCGTGATGACCCGGATAATCCGGATTTCCAAATTCGGACCTCCCAAGCGTCACCGCGTGCGCCACGTGTCATCTTTTGATTGGCCAATCGGATCGTGCGATTTGTTTATTGGGAAATAATCGGCCAAACCTTTTTTTTTTTTGGTCAGAAAATTAAATATATCTTTCACTAAGAAAGGATAGTAGGACCCAATAAATGGGCATCGGTACATAAGAGCTCTCAAAGTGCTTGAAGATGGGAGAAGAGGGGAGAAGACTCGATTCAACGGTAAGTAATTTTTTTTGTGGATTTTAGCAACTCAGTTCGCTATAAAGTTGGCCTCCCTTTAACAATGAATAACTCGGATACTAGAGAAGGATCGTAGCAGGTCTTTGCATTTCAAGATAAGCGCGTGAACTTCCCAACTAAGTTGATCGACTCTCTAAGGCATTGACCAAGTCCAAACTGTTAGACTCAAGTACAAGGACTTCGTGTCGTTTGGGAAAGAAGTGAGTTAAGGCTTCTAACGAAGTGAGAGACTCAGCCATCAGCGGGGACGATGTTGCCACCGTACGAGCTACTCCGTCCAGCAACCTCCCGACGGAATCACAACAAACGCAAGCGACTGAACCTTCCGAAGCTCCAGGTTCGTATGCTCCATCTATGTTTATCTTATAAGTTCCATACAGCGGTGGATTCCAAGTCCCTGAAAAATCGTCAGCTTTGTTTCCAGATCTGCTTGATTTGGGGTTCCATATGTTAAAGCTCTTCAACCCAGCTAGAACAAAGTCGATGAGGCTGATTGTGTCGGGTTTTCTGTTCTTGAAGATGGCCTGGTTGCGCATCTTCCATATATTCCATAATGTTGCAGCAACCAGCTCTAGATTAGGTGAGTTGCTTGACTTTCCTTTCAAATTCCCGAACTAATCTTCAATTCGAGTAAGACCTTGACTTGATATATGAACATTCAACACAGGGTTCGACCAAATTTCGTTTGTCCAAGGACACAATAAAAATAGGTGCTCCCCAGTTTCCACGCCTCGATTGCATAAAGAGCATGTGGGATCAGGTATAACTTTTCTTCAAAATAAATTCTCTTTAGTTGGGAGAGCATTCTGGCATAAATTCCACATGAAAATTCTAACCTTGGGTGGAGAGTACAATTTCCATATATCTGTCCATAGGGTGGGAGGAGGTTGAAAAGAAGTTGTGGCTTGATTTTCATTCTGTTTATTTGCTTTCTCTCGAATGTAGTTGTATCCACTTTTAACTATGTCCTTGCCTGCTTGAGTTCCAGTCCATACGAGCCGGTCTTTCCCTGTTTGGGGTTTAATCGGGATAGCAAGGATTTCTCTCACTAATTGATCCTCAAAATGTTCAGTTAAAACTATTTCATCCCATATGCCTTCCTCACTAATAATGAGTTAAGAGACAAAACGTGGTTCATCTCTATTAGCGGGACCTCCTATGATTCCCCTCTTCAGTCATTTATCCTCCCCGATTCTTATATGTGAGATGGAGTCTCTTCCTAGGATCAGACTTTGCCAATCCCATGAGGGGCGTTGTCCCTTTTTCGCATGCCAGAAATCTCTATGAAGAAAATAAAGGCCCTTAAATAGAATGCTCCGGAGAGAGTTTGGACTGTTACTCAGACACCAAACTTGCTTTCCTAACATTGCTTTATTGAAGGAGAGCAGATCTCTAAATCTCAGGCCACCCTTATCCTTTATTGTCTTCAGAATATCCCATCTCTTCCGGTGAATTCTAGCTTTGGTCTCATTGGTTTTCTACCGGAATGAAGCAATTTTCTGTTCAATAACCTTACAAATAAAAATCGGGATCTTAAAAACAGACATGGCATATTGTGATAATGCTTGAACCACCGCTTTAAACAAAACTTCTTTTCCAGCTTTTGACATTAGTTTTTCCTTCCACCCTTCTAGTTTGGAATTGACTCATCCTAAAATCCAAGCAAACATTTGTTTTTCGGTACTCCCCAATCCGAAGGAATTCCAAGATATTTGCCAATTTTGTCAATAATAGGAACTCTCAATTCTCTTGCCATATTGTCTTTCAGAGTTTGGGGGCAATCACTACCAAAGAAAATCCCCGATTTGCTTAAGTTTATAGCTTGTCCAGATACTAGGCAATATTGATTCAGGATAGATGCCAAATTCTAACACTCTAAAATTGTACCATTCAAGAAGAATATTGAGTCATTCGCAAAGAGTAAATGAGAAAGAGTGCGACACCACCTATTCAGTTTAATCCCTATGATACTTCCATTGTCCACAACTGTCTTCATTAATGAGGACAATACATTTGCCACCAGAATGAAAAGGTGGGAAGATAGGGGATCCCCTTGCCTAATCCCTCGAGAAGGTTTGAAGTAATGGAGAGGTTCTCCATTAAACTTAACGCTGAATGAAACTGTTGTGACACATTTCATAATCCATCCCACCCGTTTCTCATCAAAGCCAATCTTGATTAGGCATGCCTCCAAGAAATCTCATTCCACTCGATCGTAGGCTTTCTTCATGTCTAACTTTAGAACCGCTTGAAATTCTTTCTTCTCTTTCGAACTCTATTTTGATGCAACACCTCCTGGACAATAAAGATGTTATCTTGAATTTGCCTCCCGCCGACGAAAGCACTTTGTTCTATTGCAACAAGTTCTAGTAGAAGTGGTTTGAGTCTATTGGCTAGCACTTTTGAGATAATCTTGTAGCCAAAATTACATAAACTAATTGGGCAGTATTGATCTAGTCTCTCTGGGTTCGGGACTTTCGAATAAGGGAGATGTGTGTTTTATTTAAATTTGGTGGCAGGGATCCAGTGTTGAAGAAATTCCTCACCTCCTTTAGAATATCCCATTTAATCTCTTCTCAATTATGCTGATAAAACAAACCACTAAGGCCATCAAGCCCTAGTGCTTTTGCTGCGCCGAGCTGGAAAGTTGCATTCGTTACTTCTTCCATGGTTGCCTCAACCAACAAGAGGTGATTCATCTTTTCTATTACCACCTGAGATACCTAATCTAGAACTGGGGAGAAATTTCGAGGGCTGATAGATTGATATAGATCTCGGAAAAAAAGTATAGTATGTTCTTTCAACTGGCACTGCTCAAATAGCCATGTATTCTCTAAATTCTGAAGCATAGAGATCCTATTCCTTTGTCGCCTCTGAGTGGTAGTTGCATGAAAAAAAATTGTGTTTCTATTTCCCCATTTCAACCAATTAATTCTCGATCGCAGCCCCCAATACATCTCTTCCTGCCTCCATAAATAATCAATATCTTCTTGCAGGTTTTTGATTCTCGCTTTGTCAAAGGACCCCATGGTATTGTTTGTCAGCCACTGCAGTTTCTGTTTCAGCAAGTAGATTTCCCTATGTCCATTCGCGAATTTCTTCTTACTCCATTTGGAAAGAGCAAAAGTTACGGCCTACTACTTCCCGACTAAATCCTTTTCAAAGTGAGTGGGAGAGCTCCAAGTTTCTTTCACCACCTTTCTACATTCATCACTCTCAAGCTAGAAGGCTTCAAACTTGAATTCCTTTTTTCGTTTTACAGGGTTAGCCCAAAGGGATAGAAGTATAGGACTGTGATCTAATCCTATTGCTAGGAGAGCATAAGCTTCCGCTTTAGGGAACATCAACCTCCATTCAATCGTACATACCACCTTGTTAAGTTGTTCTTTAACGTACTCGTCCCCTTCTCTATTATTGGCCCAAGTGAATGCACACCCTTTACTGTCAAGGTCCATCAATGAGCAGGCATCTAGACAATCTCGAAAAGCATTCATTCTATAGTTTTCAGCCAAGTGCTTTCCAACTTTTTTCTAGTAAAACCGCACCTCGTTAAAGTCACCCAAACACACCCAAGGCAGTACATTCATGGAACTTATATTTCACAATTCCTCCCAAAGTTGTAGCCTTTTTTGGTACAAATAAGAAGCATGAACAAATGTAACTCTCATTTCCTTTCCACTAACCACCTCTGTACACCTCAAATTCACAAATTCCTCAGACATTGAGTCTATTTCCAATGAAATTCTTTCATCCCACAGAATAGCCAAGCCTCCCGCCATGCCCACAAGATTAACTACAAAACAACTTTGAAAATGGAGTTTTCTCTTTATTCTCTGAATAACCTCAGCCTAATTTTTCGTTTCCATTAGAAAAACCATAGTGGGCCTAAAACGAGCCACTAAAGCTCTTAATTCTCGGACTATCAAGGGTGTGCTCAACCCTTGACAGTTCCAGCATAGTATATTCATGGTTCACCTGTTGGCTTATTAGGGCTAGCCACCAAAGCCCATGCAGCGACTTCTTCAGTCGTACGAACAGGTGTTTCAAGAAGTTGAGTTTCATCCAGCCAAGTTGGGGTTTTAGGTAGTGAATTGTAAGGACTGAACCTCTTTTGTTTTTTGGTTGAGGGAGTTTTTGGTTCCTTACAACTCTTCTTTCTATTGCCTTCTGAACTTGTTTGGGCAGGCTGAGAATTCAAGCCTTTCTCGTGAGTAGGGCCTGTAAGTAGAAGTGCTCTTTTACTAGAATTATACATTGTTATCTCCCGCGTGTAGTAGGGATCTGTCCTCATGTGATCTCCCTGTTGTATATTGGAATTAATACTGGGAGAGATGGGCTGAACATCTTCCATAACCGCATTTTGCCTTTGGTGCTCACGAGTTTCAGGGATACTCTCTTCAATATCTTCTACCATAGATTCCTTCTTGTAGAAAACTTTCCAAAAGGGACTATGCTCTGGAGTTTCAGCTTTCAGCCAGCTTCCAAAACAACTTCCCAACTCTATCGTAAATTTTTCTTCATCGTAGGGAATGTCTTTGCAGTAATTAGCATAGTGTCCAATCTTCCCACACAAGTAACAAAAGAAAGGCAGCCTTTCGTATTTAAAATCAAGCCAGACCTTCCTGTTTTGGTGTCGCATCAATTGTCCAACTCTCAGTTCAGTATCCATGTCCATTTCTACTCTCGCTTTCCCAATTCTTTGAGCTGCAGGGCCTCGAGCATCTATTTTCACTTCTAGTACCTTCCCCATCGAGCTAGCAATTTTCTTTACCATACCTTCAAAATTCCATTCAAGAGGGAGTCCAAAAATTCTAACCCAAAAGGCACAGGTCTTGAACTCATAACAATGGAGAGCAGTATCCGGTTCCCAGGGTTTCAAGAGCAGTAAATGATTAGAAAAAGACCAAGGACCTCCTTCCAGCACTCGATTCTTTTTTCCTTCATTATGAAATGCAAAACTGAACTTGCCATTTTCGAGGGGTTTGAACTCCACATATTCATTCCTCCAAGCCTTCTTCATAGTTGTTTGGAGTGCTTGGAAATTTACGCTAGGGTTTTGGAAAAGTTGCCCGATAAGAGAGACCCGACATTCCATGATTTTCTCCTCTAAAAGTTCCTCATCTAGAATATTCATATCATTTTCGTACATTAACTTACCCAGTTTATTGCAGAGATGTGCCAAACGCTCAGCAGCACCTTCTTCCTTATCCATCATCAACGTTCTTTAGCAGCTCGAAACCCTATTGAAAATGGGACAACGCCTGGAAGCATTCACCGGTAGTAGAGGTCAAAAGGTCCAGAAAGCCAAAAAATCGCAGAAGGAGCCAAGAAATTTGTGGAGGGCAACATGGGTGCGAGACAAAGCTGCGAGAACGGGAATGGATTTGTGGGCAGGTGTCAAAGGTGGGTGACAAGGCTGGGGACCCGAGAGCCGAAGACACGCAGATGCTTCAATGGTTGTGAGATAGGGAAGAAGCTGTAGAAGAGAACAAAGAGTTGAACCACAAATGCAAAGTGAACACTGGGAAACTTATCGAAGAGAGTAGAGAAAGCAGGAAATCGGGCTAAATCATGGTGGAAGGTTGGGGCTTTTGGTAGGGTTTGGGTTAGGGTTTAAGGTATAGGAAGCCATAGCTACACAAAGCGGTAGAGAGATTAATCGGCCAAACTTAAGTACAGGAAAATTACACAAATAATATTTGAACTTTAATTCAATATGTATTGTGACTCCTGAAATTTTAATTTATTCAGTATGGCCCCTAAACTTTAGCTAAATATGCAATGTTGTCCCTAAATTTTAAATTGGTTCGATGTAGTACTTTAAAATTTTGGTATATGTTTAATTTATTTTTGGTCAAGAAGGTACATATTTAATTTAATCCTAAATTATATGAAAATGTTGAATATTGCCCTTTTATTAATTCAAGTTCAAGGACAACATCGAACAATTTCATTTAGCTCACTGACTAGATTGAATATAAACTAAAAGTTTAAATACCACATTGAACAAATTAAAAGTTCGAGGATGATTGCACTATTTTTTTGAACCTCAAATTGTCCCAAAAATTGTGGAGTTGTAATTGCAAAATTGCCAAAAGTCATCGTCATTTCCCTTAACTACTGTGCTAAGTTAAACTTAACTTAGATGAGAGGTACTATGGTAATTTAAGAGGTGGTAACCAAATTTAAAAATTAACTTTTGCATATGTGCAAATTGAAACGGGTTAGAAGACATACATCCAACTTAGAAAAGTGAAACTGTTCTTAATTCAATATCTGAGATTTGATAATGTTGCTCGAGTTTGATTTTAAGTATTTTAATTTTGGAAAACTTGCTTATAGAATTACGAAAACGTAAAAAAAAATTTCGATACATTAATGGATAATGTCGACATTTAAGCAATTAAGTTTATTGCTACCTTGTACTTTTGGGCTTACAAAGTAAGAGCTAAATTGCACATTGGTTTTAACTATCAAAAGGAGCATGTCGTGCCATGTTAACATCCATGTCAATGTAAACGGGTGTTGGTAGAATCGATACGAATAATGAAACACACCATGAGAATAAAAATTAAAAAAAAAAAACTTTTGTTACCATCATACACACCATAAGAAGAGAAGCAACTATCGAAGTGCTCTCAAAGGATCACGCGAACGCCTATCTAGCCAATTACAAAGTACCAAAACCTTAATCTGACGGACCGTCCCTTGGCCCTTCGACAGCACCTAGAGGAAATTGCATCACCATAGCGTCATTTTTCGTTTCAAATTCGGGCTCCACCACATTGTCGAACTGAGACGGCTGCGCTTTGGATGTTTCTCAAATTGATTACGTGCAAATAAAATGATTCTGGCCTAATTTGTCTTGACTAATTAAATTTAATCTAAGGTTTGTCCACACATGAGATTTGCGAATTGTTTCGGAGGGCGATAGGAGCGAAGACAAGATACGGTCGGGCCTGCAAAAATGCAAGGCGATGCACTGTTGGCCAGACATTATCCTCTAATCCCAAGATTATTTTAGACAAAAATGGTGATTAAATCAATCGATGTACCTAATATTAAGAAGGGCCAATTGATGTAATTAATAAGAAACTATATTTTTTTTCTCTTTAATTTAATTGGAGGCCAATCATATAAAAGATCTCATTGAGAAGTGGAACATATCTTTTCGGCTATGTGAGAGTGACACACTTGTCAAGCGGGGAACAAGGCAAATTGGTGATAATTGCAGCATCTTTTGTGACCAAGGTGCAATTAATTAAAGCTTAAAAGTGTTCCTCCTATAGATTAGCATATCAGTATATTGGGGTAGACCCAATAATCTGCATTATTGAGCTTTAATCATGTTGGAGATATCTTGGATATATATTTTTCTTGATTTTCCATATCTCTTACTATGATGTGTACATGTAAAAGATTCTCCAAATCTCCATTTGATTACGCATATTGGACACATTACCTTAGATAATCATTTCATAAAATTTATATATATGCTCAGTTCCTTGATCGTAAAATAGGGAACCGGACTTGACTGGACTGTTCCAAGGTTGGTACCGGAACCGGTGATTTTTTTTGTCTTTTTTTGGTTTTTTCTATTCCCTACAAGTGACCATTTTCTAATATTAAAAGAAAAAATATATACTAATTAGGATTTGTTTTAGAATAAAAATAAAAAAAATCAAGAAATCTTTGTCAATCCATCGGTCCGGTTCCTTATGAGGAACCAAAACCGAACCGACCCCCCCAGGTTCTAACCAATAACCAAAACGACCAATTTCCTCCGGTCCAATCTAATTTCCAGGTTGGTGATTGGGACCGGTGCACACCTCTACCCTAGATATTCCATGGAAGTTGATATAGACCTAATTAAAGAAGTTCAAGTACAAATTTAGTACCCCCAACGTATTTGTTTTTGAAATAAACGGAACATATACGAACAGTCAAGGACAACATGCTGTGTTTTTTCAAATCAATTTTGTGAACGCTCTTTATGTCAAGTACTAGTATTAAAGTCGGCAATAAAACGAAACATAAATCGATTTTTATTGATCAAACATGAGTGCAATATGACATGAGTATGCTTGTCATTTCTGGAATTTGGCATTATTTCTCTCAATCGATATGTACGGACCACTATTGTGATTTTAAGAATATGAAATTGAAGGTCATAAGTTGTAGGGGGTGTCTATCATTTGGTTCAGAGGTTAGGTTTCCATGACACTCGATCCGAACAAAACTGAACCGTATGGACTGTATGTCTATTATGTCCCAATTACCAAAACCCAACCCGAATATGAACCGAATCGAAAACGGGTCAGGTCGTGCCGGTTATTCAATTCTTCTCCTTTTTTTGAGGGGGATCCATTCCTTCGTTCCTTCCTTCTCATAGACTAGAAATGCTTTAAAATCCTCCATGGCAATGGCTTGAGATAATATCTTGAGTTGTAAAGTGAGCAGTACTCTTTATCTGTGGTTTTTCCTCTTGTCCTTGTTGACAAGATTTGGGCAAAATTTTGAGCATGAGTGATTTGCATATCACTTCAAACCAAAATTATCCCAACCATATTTCGAACCCAAAAATTTTACAGTTTCGCAATCGTGCCGTAGTGGTTATCCCTCGGCCCCGATGTTGTCGGCGACCCGATGCCCACCTCCGAGCTCAATGGCTACAGTTGAGCGGCCTAAATCCCACCCAATCGTGACCTAGATTCAAGGCCGAGTCAACCCCTAGATCTCCGTAGAGTTCCACTAGAGGCGAGCATAAGATCTCGGCTGGTTGTCATCGCCTCGTCTTTGACTATAGTCGTGTCGTGCCTGGTGTGCGCAAATAGACATAGACTCATTCAAGGTCACTACAGATGGGGACAAGAGACATAGAGTGGAGACGATGTCATGTGAAGGATGGAAGATAGAGGTGAACGGTTCTAAGTTCCATACATGTTTTATTAGAAACCTACCTATTGAACAAATTTCTCATTTTTTAAAACATGAACCTAACATGCATACCCGGAACTTGAAACCTACCCCGTCACACATCCAAGATCTACTCAAGTTCCACATGTATTGTTAATTGAACGATTGCAGTTAAGCATCACCTTTTCTAACCACCACTTGCTTCTACAATATACTGATCACAATTTATATTTAGATACAAGAAAAATATGTAATATTAACAAAGTAAAAGTCTCATTCATAAAATCGAAAGTCATACTAGTGGTTCCAAATTATATACTCATCATCGGACGCAATAGAATAGCGTAGGATTGTGCGAAGATATAGAACAAGAAAAACACAAAAACTTGTTCCAGATTCTAGGTTCCAAGTTTCAAGTTTCAAGTTTTAGGTTCTATCTATCTAGAACTTAGAACGTACCCGTCGAAAGGTTAATTATTTTTTGAACCTGAAATCGGACAGATTCCCATCAATCCGGTTCTCACATCCCAGGTTCTGCTCTGAAATCACGTTCACCCCTAAGAGCAGTGGTGCAACAATGTAGGAGACCGAGATGGTGATGGAGTTGCAGATGAGGAGGAGAAAGTGAAGGCGTTCATGGTGACAGCGGTTCAGGGGGAAGGGGACATCAAATTCTGTGGAAGAAGAGTGAAGACAAAGGGTTTTAAATATTTTTTAAAAACACATTTTAAAAACACATTTTTTGAACTGGAGAGATACCCGACCCAAAAAGGCTCGAAAGTTTCTAGTTGGATCGGCTCGGGTTGGGTATTTTTGACACGGTAGGTATCATCACTCTTTTAAGTTTGACCTATTGGTGCAAAATCACGTAATAAGTCTTTTCTCAGCATCTTTGGCAGCTCATCTTTATCATCCATAATCATTTTTTTATGAAAAAGATGCAGTTAGTTCTTATCAATTTTCTAAAGCCACTAGGGTTCACGAGCCATTTGGCCTATTTAAGCCAGATAATCAAACCATTATTTTTTTTAACAACCATGTGATGAGCAACTCCTACTCTCAGACCTACCTCTCTCTCTCTCTCTCTCTCTCCTCAAATCTTCATGACACTGCAAAGAATTGCTAAGAGAATGCTAAACTGTTGTCGGGTCCTTCTTCGCGCTAGAGCAAGATCACTTGTTTTTTCTGCATTGGCCTTTGGTGCTACTTTGGTCACTCTTTATGAAGATAGTTTTGTCTTTTCAAGTCATTCTCTACGTTCTTTGAGTTCCAATGGAGAAACTCCACGATTAATTCGTGGAGCAACTCCCGAGACAGAAGCAAGAATTCTTGAGTCAACGTTCAAGCACTTGCAACTTCGTTCCGTGCATGAAGAGGTTATTGAAATTCAAGAAGCCAAAGTAGACGACGACGAGTGCGAGAATATAAGACCTCTAGTTCCTCCTATTAATGTCGCAGAAGAAGAGAGAATCTCATGGTTCCGGAAAGTCTTGCCGGAATTCGATATATTCCAGTCAAACAACTCGACACGGCCATTTCACGTTCGCGTGACGGGCTTCTTTGGCCGGAAGAATAATTGCTCGGTACAGTTCTTCATGACGTGGATCTCGCCCGCGAGGTCGTTCGGGAGGAGAGAGTTCTTGGCCTTGGAGAGCCTCTTCAAGTCAAACCCATATGGTTGTTTAGTGATCATATCAAGAACCATGGATTCCAAACTAGGGTTTAAGAAATTCAAGCCTGTTCTTGGTCACGGCTTCAAGGTGATTGCAGTAACTCCGGATTTGCCCTTCTTGTTCGAAAACACACCGGCCAAGGCCTGGTTTGACGAAATGAAGGCCGGAACGAAGGATCCGGGTGAGATTCCATTAGCTCAGAATCTCTCGAACTTGATAAGAATTGCCGTCTTGTTCAAATACGGTGGTGTGTATCTAGATACCGACGTCATAGTACTGAAGGACTTTGCAGGGTTGCGAAACTCCATCGGTGCTCAAAGTGTGGATGCGGTATCGAGGAGATGGACAAGATTAAACAATGCGGTGATGGTGTTTGACAAGAACCACCCGCTCTTGCTTAAGTTCATGACGGAGTTCGCCTCGACCTTCGACGGTAACAAATGGGGACACAATGGACCTTATTTGGTGTCTAGAGTGGTTGAGAAAGTCAATGGGAAAGGGGGCTTCGAATTTAAGGTTTTGCCGCCGATGGCTTTTTATCCGGTGGATTGGACGAGGATCGGAGGTCTGTTCAGGCGGCCAGAGACTCGGGCCGAAGCGAAATGGGTGGAGGCGAAGATAACGCAGTTAAGTGGGGGGACATATGGGGTGCATCTATGGAATAAGCAAAGTAGGCGATTGAAGATTGAGGAGGGAAGTGTCATAGGAAGATTGATCGAAGATCGTTGTGTTATTTGTGAAAAGATATACGATTAAGGAAAATTTTCCGGCCAAAGGACGACCACTGTGTTCATCATTTTTGCTCTTCAAGATCTGTCAAAAGTTGTTTATTTTCCTTACATATCTCCTGGTAATTGTATAGATGGTTGTGTTCCTTTTGATTGGTGCGTTGCAATAAATGGATGAAATGCAGCTATAATATGGCGGTTCATATTAGAAAAGGAAGCTGTGCATGTTCAATCGAAGGCAACAGATGTTCTGCGACTCTAGAAAAGTATATCGATTTATTAATCAGTTAGATTACACCTGGCATAGCTCAATATACAATTATTAGTGTTTTTCAAATTAGAAGCCGGAAACTCTGCTTTTTGTCCTCGTAGTTGCATATGTTTTCAAATGAAGTCCAAGCGCTTTTAACTTGTCTAATCCGGTGTTTTTTTATTTTCGCAAAGTTTCTAATCAAGTGTCTTGGACACCAAATTCCATCCAATCAAATTCAACTAACGAGGTTGTCGAACGACACCACACTATGGTACGAAAAAAGCATGCCGATTCCCACGTGGATGTGGGTGGAAAAATTGAGGCAATATAGACAACGTCGGAGTATGATGTGAATAAAATCTCTCAACATTGATATTCACATGGACGTCCACATCGGAAAAAATGTATCCACGTCCTATCGCGACATCGGTAGCTAGGGGGACTTGATTAGAGAATTGGTGAAAGTAAAATAACTTAATTAGATAAATTAAAAGTATAAAGACTTAATTTGGAAATTCATGACGAGAAGTAGAATTTTTCCTAGAAAAGGTATAAGAGAATGGAAAGAATATTTATATGTGAAGTCCCCAACCAAATAACGCATGCATGACAATATCATAGAACCACCTTCTTGTCGAGGATAATTTGTTTAGTGCACTAAAAATAACAATTGAATACAAGTAACGACCTTGTTGCACAGGTCTTAATCATTACAGTATTAAATATATATATGTTACGTGTTTGGTAGGAGCCCAAAAAAAAATACAAAATAAAAAGTCGGCATGGCTCCAAAGAATTCACCTGCTATTTTATATTATCTTTGGTGACACAGCAAAAACCTAATAACTCCGTCTTCGTTATCTTCGAAATTAAGATAGAGTAAGGCGACGATTTTGACTCGGAAGGCTCGAAGCGGAGCTGAGCTCGTTGGAGAGGCTCCTGTTTCTTCCGAACCTTAATCTCTTCGAGGAGCTCGATGTGGATGCCGTACGTGTTCTCATCGCGCCAAACGACGTATCGCGGGAAATTAAAAACTTGCCCGATGAATGCCAACTTGGTGTACGGAGAAGTAAGTTGGAGGCTTATGATTAGGTGCCAATCTTCGTTTTCGAATCCGGAACCAAAGCAAGATACAATGAAATGATTTCTCTTTCAGTGGTGCTGTTGAGTTGTCACATGTGGGTTTTCCAATGAGTTTCTAACGTGTTTCGGAGGGGTAGAAGTTGAAGAGGAGAATTTCGAAAATAGAGATTGCGCATCCGTCGATTAATAGGTCTTAACTCCTTATCCGAAAAGAATGACAAGCTTATCGTTATGATGCTAATTTAAGAAACTTGTTCAAGGGTCGATTCGAAACTCCAATTAAGGGACCTGCTTGAGGTTACTTCTTGCCTCAATCCGTGTCCTAACCTTCCTTTAAGGGATAATTGTCCGAGAAGTCCTAAATCTATTGTACGGTGGCCAATTCAGTCCTAAATTCTCCATCGCAGATTACTTACTTTGTTATTATTAATCAGCAGCATAATAAAATACTACATAACATACTCCAAAAGAAACTATATCTATTGAGGGCAGGAATTTTGGCGACTCTATCTTATAAATTAGGATAGATTAGAGCGAGGTTTTTGACATGGAGGGCTCAGAACGGAATAGAGCTCGTTGCATAGTGTCTATTTCCTTCCGAGCCTCGCTTGATGTGGATTCTATGTGCTTATCGCACAAAACGACGTATCACGGGAAACTAAATGTGCTCGGGGGATACCAACTCGGAGCCTATTGATTAGGCGCCATATTTCTTTTCAAAACCGGAACCAAAGCAAGGTTCAATGGACCAATCTCTCTTTCAATGGTGTAATTGAGTTGTCACATACGGGTTTTTGCTGCTGAGTTCCTAAGGTGCCCAGACACGTAGAAGTTCGAAAGGCGAATTCGAAAAATAGAGATCGCGCATCCTTCGATTAACTTTTGATCCGAAAAGAATGACAGACCTATAACTGTTATACTAATTCTAAAAAGTTGCTCGAAGGTTCAATTCCAAAGTCCAGTTGAGGTTATTTGGTGCCTCGAAATCCATTTCCTCAGACTTCCTTCAATGGGGCAAAGATGTGGACCGTGGAGTCGCATCGCACGGTAATGCCTCATCGTACGAGCAAGACCCACCTCCATGAACGAGGATAACTCTGCCCTCCATCGTCTATCTCATTTACCGGATCGTGCCCCGCTTCGATCGAAAACCTCGCCGAGATCTAGCCATTATCGTCAAGGAGGAGGGGCCGTCAAACTCTAGAGGCCCCTCCTCCAAACCTCTCGTTCCCATCAATGAATTCACGGCTTCCTCGACAACGAAAGGAGCACGACATTACCATTTTATGGATACGCTGACACACGCTTTCATATGCTCATCTTACTTCCGTATGATATAAGAATATATACATGCAAGCATTTCGTGTTAAGGAACGTGTTTGAACCCAACAATTTATGCACCAAACGTGCAACTTTCAGATGTGTCTCCAGATATCTCGTACCGTCCTGTCGCTCTATTCGTAATTGAAAAGTTATCTCTAGATCACTCGTTAAAAGCCGCACATTGTGCAAGCATGCTGCTCTCTTGAATCGGGCTAAGTCCAGACCCTGCCAAAAACTCAATCGACATCCGATTTGGGCTCAGCTCCAGCCCCCCAACCACACACATCGTCCGAACCCCGGCTGATAAGCAGGCCCGTTTTGGGACCGACACTTACCCCGTCACGGCCGATGCCCGATTTTTAAAATAAAAAATGAAGCCTACCCGAAACCGAACCGAACCGGCGATCAACACTCACGGTCTAAAAGGCTCCTTTAGAGCCGTCTTTCAACACTGACTTTTGTCAATTCGAATTCTCTACCCTTCATAACATTCGAGATTTTTGCTTGCGCATTGAGCAGTTCAAATCGACTCGTTTCTCCAAATCCGTGAACCCCGCATCATAGCCCAAAGCTCAAATCACACCAAAAACCATATAAGACTCGCAACCTTTTGGGCTCGAAGCATCTCTCGATTCAGCGTGGAAAGGTGGAACAAAACGCCGCTTTTACCAATGTTCTTGACCCGATCCAATTTTTAACCAAGATCAATTTTTAGCTGGGACGAACGCGCCTCGCTCTTTTCACGCGTCTCCCCGAACCAGCCCCTGTTTTTTTCTACTGCCGCCGTTCAAACAAAACACGTCTCGAGAATCTTGACCCAACCCCCTTCTTCAGTTCGAATTTTTCAACCCCCACGTGTTGATAAAACGCCATCAAAGATCAAATTTTTTTCCACCAAAGAAGAGACCGAAATGCATCGAAACGAGATGGGTCGAGAGATTGGGAAACAAATTCCATTAAATTCCACCGGAAACCGAAAGAAACACGACCTACACGAGAGAAAGGAGCGCCAAATCCACTTGATTCTCGCCCAATCTCGCTTCGCAACAGAGACCCACCAAGCTAAAGACCACCTAAAACACAACCGAGGCAGAAACCCCTACGCTTCCATGTACAAGACCTAGCCGGAAACCCTAGCTGGAGCAGATTGGGGGATCAGCCGCCGAAGCCGTACAGGGTCCTGCCCTGCCTCTTGAGGGCGTAGACGACGTCCATGGCGGTGACGGTCTTGCGGCGGGCGTGCTCGGTGTAGGTGACGGCGTCCCGGATGACGTTCTCGAGGAAGATCTTGAGGACCCCACGGGTCTCCTCGTAGATCAGGCCGCTGATGCGCTTGACGCCGCCGCGGCGGGCGAGGCGGCGGATGGCCGGCTTCGTGATCCCCTGGATGTTGTCCCGGAGGACCTTGCGGTGGCGCTTCGCCCCGCCCTTCCCCAGCCCCTTCCCGCCCTTCCCGCGGCCCGACATCCTCCTGTTCCTTCTTCTCGAGAAAGCGACGTGGCAAAAAATTTCGAAGGAGAAAAATCCGAGAAGAAGCTGTTCCTGCTACGCGACGCTGCGAAGCGTTTCCTTTTTTATAAGGCGGGGAGGGGGAAGATCGCGAGCTGTTTTTTTTTTTACTTTTTCCTTTTTCCTTTTTCTTTTTTTTGCGTGCGTGTGTTTCTCGAGCTGGGTTGTTGGCCGTTGGATCGGGAGCCATCGACGGACGGGAGCGGCGATCCGCGTCGCGGGGATTTGGGCGACCGCGGGCCGTAGATGGGGCTCGACGGGCTTGCGCTCGGGCTCTCGCCGGGAGGAGGGGGGGGGGAGCGGAACGCGGATCGGTGACGTGGCGGATTCCCTCGCCGTTGCCTGTGATATTTTTTCTCTCCTTTTTTTTTTTTTGGGGCGGCGGTCGATTTTTTGAATGACCGTTTTGCCCTCGAGGTCCTTCTTCTGGGCTCGAGCCCGGCGCAACCAAGAGGACTCTGACACGCTCGAGGTCCGACCCGTTTCCTCGCTCTAATCGAACTCGACACTCTGACCCAAAAAAAAAAGAAGAAAGAAAAAAAGGGAACTCGACTCAGCTCGAAATAGTTGAACTCGCAAAATATGTAAAAGAGGCGAGAATATAAATTGTCAAAGATATGTATTTGCGATATTATGTGATCGCGTATTTTATTATGTAATTCTGTATATCTTCCTTGATTTGTTACTTTAGATTGTCGTTATGTAAATCCTATAAATAAATTCGTGTACAATTCACTAGTTAACGAGCAGAACGTTATTTTTCTCTTTATTCACAATTCTCGACTTGGCATGAGAGCTAGTGCTGCTTGAGGCGTGCATACTGTTCGACATAATTCCATTACTCATGAAGTCTCGCCACCGACAACCATCGCACGCGCGTGGTGGTGTGTGTGTGGCGGCGGCGTCCGGTTTTTGCCAACGGAAATTTCGGTATTTCGGAATCTGAGGGCGATAAGTCCGAGGCATTATTCCTTTGTGATTTGTGCGCCTTCCTCCGCGTGTTTCAAAAAATAAGCACAAACCCAAGACTCGCCATCCTCTGCCGAGCCACTTCGTGAAGTCTCACCGCCAAAAACCACCGGACGTGCCTCTAGAAGGATATGCGCGTGAGTTCCACTCGCCACCACAACAACATGCGCGTGCACAAGCCACGTGTCCCTGTTCTGCTGACGTCATGCTATGTCGCCTTTGCTCTATTGACGTCATTTGACACGTCACCTCTGACGGTTGACCATTGACCGGTTCAATCGGACCGTTGACCGATTCAGATCGGATCAGTTGGATCGTTTCCGTCACATTTCTAACCGGTTCGATCGCTTTCTGACTGGTTCTTGGTGATTTGTGACTGGTTCCTAAAGTATTTCGGCACGCTGAGTTCATTTTTTTAGGCTTATCTTCTCGTTATCTGCTCCCTAGGTAGTGTTTCCTCACATTTATTGTTCAAACTATTGTTTTTAACACGGTAAAGTGCATATAATGGATTTATTTTGTAAGCATTGTTACCAACATGTTCATATGGCATCCCATTTATATCAATAACGTTGTAAGCAACCTACTAGGCCAAACAATCAACTCCAAAGTCGAGGTTCATATGCACATCTATTTGCCAATGCTGCTGCTATAGATACTTCTCTCATTGGACTGTCGGTTAGTTTCTAACTAGAGGATTTCCATTCAATTCTTAGAGAATCAGGTACTTTTAGCTTCTTTATCTCTCTTGCTATGTCTATCGCTTCAAGTGATTCTTATTCATACATTATTCCGCTTGCTGCAATCATATGACATCAAATTATAATTTGTTTAAGTCAAAATCCTTCCTTTCACATGCACCTACTATTCAAATAGTTGACAATTCTCTAATGCAAGTCAGCCATACGTACTGGACACATTTTGTTGGAATATCGAGATACGGAATTTTTTAAACGTCTCTTCCAACAAGGTACTCTTATTCATCATTCATGTCTAGGAACTTCCCAACAAAATGGCTGCATGGAACATAAACATAGGCATATCATAGATGTTACATGAACTCTTTTAATCTCCGCCTCTTGTCTAGAAAAGTTTTGGGGGAAGCTTGTCTCATTGATATATATTTGTGATATTTTGTGATTCTGTATATCTTCCTTAATTTGTTACTTTAAATAGTTGTCATGTAAAGCCTATAAATAAGCTCGTGTACTATTCACTAGTCAATGAACATGATATTATTTTTATCGTCATTCACAATTCTCAACTTAAATAAATAATAAAAAGAAATATTATAATATTATAATATATAATATTGTTTGTCACCGACACAACAAAAGGTTACATAAAAGTAAGGTACTTGATTAAGTTTGCAAGTCGCTTTACGCTTGAACCCGATTGGACTTGGGCAAGCTGGGTGAGGCCAGCTTGAGGCGAGGCTCGAGTTTGCTTGTTGTCGATTGCCGGCAGTTGTTGTGACCGGGCGACAGGCCAAGGAAGAAAACCAAAAAAAAAATAATAATAAATTTAAAAATAAAGATAATTAAAAATTCGATTTTTTTGGTAATTTTCCATAGAAAATCAAATCGGATATCAAACGGTGAAAAATATTTTCCAATTCTTTTTCAGGTCTTAGCCAAACAATGGAAAATATTTTCATTTTCCTAAAAAATGGCTTTCCAGAAAATATTTTTTGGAAAGTCACATTTTTCGTGAAATGAACGGAGGATAATCTTAACTTATTTTCTGTAATAAAATTTGATTTAATTTTGTTTCAAATATACGGTTGACCATAGTGTTGATTTCTTCCGTACGATGACTTGATGTATGGCTCATATCTTTTCTTGGCTCATACACTTTTAATTCATGTTTGAAGATTAACTTGTTTAGATTGTTGGCTTGACAACGTGGTTTGTCCATTTAATTTATATTCAAAACTTACAATTTATTTTATAATTTGGTTGATTAAATTAGGTACAATTTGTCTTTGAATACATAGTTAATAACTTAGCTTTATCGTGTGTTTTTTTAAAAATACTAATTGTGATTTTGTCCTTTTCTTCTTATGATTTTTAGCAAATGATAATTGGAGAAATGGTTATCATTTCGGCCCATCTGATACCGTTCCAGGCTAAATTTTATATTAGAATGGTTTAATAGTGTAATCCAAGTCGAGCTCAACTCGACTCAATTCGAGCTCAACTCGACTCGCACACTCGATACCCGAAACTTGACTTGGGTGTTAAAGTTTCCCCCGGAGCCCGGCTTGAACAAAAAAAACCAACATACTCGATCTCAATTCGGCTCAATGGCGTTGAACTTTTAAAAGGAACTCGATCGAATTTGTACATTTGTGGCTGAACTACCTAACTTTGAGAATTATGTGTTTATGTTTTACATTCTTTAAATATTCTTTTTTTATATAAAAAATAAGAATATAAATTCAGATTATGCCGGCAATCTCTCAAGCCGAGTATTGGCGAGCTCAAACTCGATAAGACGACCCGAGTGACTCGAGCTAAAGCTTGATCGAGAATCAGGTGAGCCCGACCTGGAGTGATTATCGAGTCGAGTTCGAACTCGCGAAAGCTAAGTAAGCCCGAACCGGAACCGAACCGACAATGTTAACCCCAATACATAGCCCACCAGAAAAATCTCAAAACCACCAACTGCAAAATAAATAATTTACTCTGACCAAAAAATAAATAAATAATTTATTCGACCAAAAAATAGATAAATAAGTAATTAATTAATAAAAAACAAAAACCTCCGGTTTCCTTAGACTCCATTTGTCCGAGTCCAACAACAATCCATCGAGCGACAAAACCAAAACGCGCAAGGCGAACACCAGGGGCGCGATCTGGCCCAACGGAGCGCCCCCCGATTCAGAGGCCAACCACCGCCCCCCGCCGCCGGCAACCGCCGTCCCCGGTTGCCCCCTCTCCGGCGACCTCCGCCGCCGTCCGCGTCCGGGAGCATCCACCACCCCGATTCGGAGGCTGGGTCGCTGAGACTCGAGGCGACGAATCGTATCGATAGGTAAGCCCCCGAGATGGTCTGTCCGATTTGTCGATTCCAACGTTGAAAGCTAGTTGGAGATTCCTTGGATGGTTATTGGGAAAGGGAAGGGGGGGGTGAGATTCGTGTGGGATTTTGGAATTGCCGCTTACGAAAGGCTGAAGAGTCGTTTGGTTTTTTGGGGTGCGTCGTTTCTGGGGAAGGCCGTCGAGGTTCCTTGCGTGAGCCTTTGGAACTGGGGTTCATATTCCCGTGATGTTTATCTTCATCGGTCCGAAGGTGTAGAGGCGATCGCGACGGCGGCTGCAGCGGCCTGTATGGGCCGCTATGGGCGCGAATTCGGATCTTGCCGCGATCACAGCCGGTGGAGGTTGCGGGGGGAAGGCAGTGATCGGTGTGGCCTCTGTTGGCCCGCTAATCGTAGTTCATGTCAAAGGAGGGCCAGTTGGTTGTGGGTTTTGCTGGGCAAAGCACGGCGTGGTAGGAAACGTTAATACTAATATCGTTTGAATTGGTCAACTCTGATCTGATTCCTGGACGAACTAGCTAACGAAGATATGGGACTATGAGTATAACCAAAGCATAGGACATGAAAATTGCTGCATTGTGATCCATATTATGCTTGTTTCTGCCGCCGGTTTTTAGCTGCCCCTTCCAAGAGTGTTTAATTTCTCAGTCACTTATTGAAACGAACCAAATGACTATTTCGTGACTTGCTCCAATGATGCGAGATGAACGTATCTCTATCCTTTTTCTGGCCAAAACGTGCCCATCATTGTTTGTACCTCAGGATCATCACCTAAGGACAGTGTCTGCTTTACTCAGATGGTTGTAGTTGTTGGTGTTAAGCGTGAAAGAAACTTGGACTTTTGACTTAGGTAACTAATGGCGTATGAGAAGATTTTGCTTCTTTCCTCCTGTGTCCTTTTATATGTCTGCGCTTCTTCTTCTTCTTCTTCTTTTTGTAGGTTTTCTTTCAGTAGGAATTATGATGTTTCGTATATGTGTGGATGAAGTTCATTTCTATTATGCATAAAGTGTAAAGTTTGGGAAGTTGTGGGCCATTCCTTATTGATTTCCTGATCTACAACGATAGTGGCAAGGCAGTCGCTGTCATAAAATCACATGGATGCATCTTGAAATTGTTTAGAAGCTTCTAATGCTTACTCATATGCAATCCTGGATCCTCAACTGTGCAGCTATGCAGAGTCAACTCGTCTGCAGTGGCTGTCGAAGCCTTCTTCTTTATCCAAGAGGGGCTTCAAATGTTTGCTGTGCATTATGTAGCACAATAACCTCTGTTCCTCCTCCTGGTAACTTTCGTGATCTATATCGTCTCCAGCATACTCCTTTGATGTTTTAATTAGTATTTATTGCATCAGCACATACCTATGTTTTGTTTTTTCATAAACATGGCCAATGTGAATGGTCTGCAACATCCTTTGCCAATGTTATTCTATATTACCTTTGTGATTTCTGCAACCTTTTTCAACCTCCCAATGTGTGTTTTTCTTTTCAGTCTACTACACCTTTAAAGATTGTCGTAGTCCACCCTAGTGTCCTATTTTGTCTTCGTCACTTATAGTATTGAGTAAAAGCCAAAGCTCCTGGTGGTTTGAGAGACATACTAGACGTAACAGATCACAAGTTTGGCTGGTGAGACTGATTATCTTTATTTTTCCGGGACATCATTTTTGAAATCTTGAATAACACTTTCTGCAACTGAAACTGAACTTTTTTTCTGCTTGGTTGCATATAGAACCTATAAAATTGTTGTAGTGGTGTTCCCATTTGTCCCATGACTTGTGTTAATGTGCTTATGAAAATGCCTTTATGATGTTTAACTCTCAAGTCTCTAGGATTTCATTAGATTCTCTATGTGGTTGTGTTTGGCTGACTACATTTCCGCATTGCCTTTGCAGGTTCAGATATGGCCCAGCTTATATGTGGAGGTTGCAGGACACTGCTTATGTACACCCGTGGGGCAACCAGTGTAAGATGCTCCTGCTGTCACATTGTGAACCTTGCACCAATTACACCCGGTACTTTCTCATTAAACAACAATTAGCTTCCTCTAGGATTCTGTTGAGAGTTTTCTTTCTTCACTTCATTTTTTGTAATGCTGAAAAATTCAATTTCCCTAAATATCAACAATAAAGCTAATTGTGATGTTGGTTTGGAGTAGAAGCCAATTCTCTTGTTTTATTAGCTCCTTAGCCACATTTTCGGTCTCGTCATAAGTTTTGAAGCGTAAATACTGATTTTATTCTGCATGATTAATTTTGAGATGATAAAATGTTAGCTCTTGAGTGGCCATTTGTAAGTCAGAGTTCACTTAGGATTATTGACCATCGTCTTTTTCTTAGTATGTTGCTGGAAGAGGTTGAGGAACAATATTTACTTTTGGACCTGATATCTGGATTATGCTTGACTTTGCTTCTTGAGCCATTTCTTGTTGGAGTGGAAAAACTTTTTGTTTCATTTGGTTAAAAGGAGCGGATGTGAGAAATTTTTTCTTCTTCTTGTGGCGCAAGATTTTGTAGCGGTTGAAGAAAGAGCAGGAAATATGAAGAATGGACTTTAGTAAACTGCTCGGGATTTTTGAGATCTCGTGAAAGAGTCTGATGGTTTTTTCGATTTTGTGCTCATGCTTTCCTTGGCAAGCTAATTAGGGGTGCAGGCTTCAGTAATTTCTCCGCATCAAGATTCTGTGGGTTGTCGCTTGTTGAGATATGCTCAGAATCATTTCAGTTTCTTTATGTGTGTTTTAGAATCTTTTTGGTATAGGTAGTGCCTGCTCACGTTTTCCATCTTTTTTTTCTTTTTTGGGGGGGTGGGGTGGGGTGGGTTGAGAGTGATATTTATTGGAGATTGAAATGCATTTGCAACATTTGGAACGTGGGTTTCACTCAAATTTGTGGGCTTTTTACTCCCCATGCTTGTCATATCCGTAGTTGCTGAGCTAGTGTATCTTCTTTGTCAATGGATAAGCCACTTTTGCATGCTATCAATGTTTTGCTGGATGATGAAAACGAGCTTTCGTGGTACTGGAATTGGAGAAGCAGTTTTAACATTTATACAAGCTTAAAATTTGTAGGGCTCTTTCCTCCCCATGCCTGCCACATGCTTAGGTGCTGAGCTTGTGTATTTTCTTTGACAATTTATAAACCATTTTTACATAGTATATACATTTAGCAAGATGATGGGAACAAGCTTTATAGTACTGAAATTGGACTAGTAACAGTAACAATTTTAGGGTGACTCCATCTTTATATCTTTTTGAGTTCTCATCGGTTCATTGTCAGAACCTGACATAGAGAAGCAGACTGACCAGAATTGTCTCTGTATAGTTGCTGATTTGGGTTTTTGAAATGGGATATTCTGTGGATGAAAGAGGAACTTATTAAGATCCTGAGATTATAATGGAGGTATATGGAGAAAAATACTTTCTTTGGCATCATACATCAATCTATTAGAAAGTAAGATGAGGGGTTTTCATAGCCTCACACAATATTTTTTTTCATTTATTTGATGGACGCTATCAACTTCATTGTGGTGTTCATGGCATGAAATTATTTGGGTAATCTAAGGCCATGTTTTCTGAAAAGTGTCAGTCTTAGAAGGGAATCATGATTCTGGTCCGACACCTATTTCATTTGGTAGGGGTGTGTTGAATCTTGAATCCCCATTCTGAAGGAATTGATATTCCTGCTCTCTCCCAAATTACAAGTCCTCCTCTTAACAATGGATTGAACATTCCTTCCTAGGCTGAAAATCAAGAGACCGAATCTGAAAGACTTCCATTTTGACGTGAATCGCATCCTGCCGTTGCTCATCAAGTTTTAGATCTGTTCCACCTCTAATGGCCTCTCACATTCCTAATGTTTTCCTCCCACTCTTTTCAAGACCATTGGCCATGCCCATCTCCATGACTGCATACATGTAGCTTTTTGCCTCAAACTGCACCTGCTTCGTGTAAACTTTCTAGTGGATTTCAGTTGGGTTTTTTCTTTTTCCTTGCCATGGGCATGTCTTTAAAAATTCGATGGCTCTAACAGGTTGGCCTTTTACAGCTTGAGAACAGACCCTGTTCCATCCAGTTGACCTTAGATGGGCTACTTAGAAAAGTGGACTAGACTCTATTCCTGTTTTCAGTCTTGTTAAGACAGATGCTTGACATTTATTATGGGCTTGGTCCCTGGCAACTTAGGCATGGTATCGGAGTTTTAGGTCAAGAATTCTAATCTTTGCACTCCCTCTTGATGTCATTATGTCTGTTGATCATTTTGGTCCTTGTGCTGTACAATATTTTTATCTCCGCAAACCTATGTTTCATGTGGAAGGTCCGACTTAGAAAAGGGAGAGTAGCGAGACATGTCATTATCGAACAAGTTTGTTCCCTGACAACTTAAGCATTGCTCAAGTCTCTAAGAGTTTGTCCAGATATTAGTTTGCCTGTTTTATCCATCTTGGTTCTTGAGATATCTAGAACAGATATCATGGTAGTTAAGAAATATTAAATTTGACATGTATGACACAGTTAATTGTCTTGGAGTCTCCATGCTTGTAGTTGGTCATTTTAGAGTACATTCTGGAAGTACCCTGTAGTGTTTGAGTATGTTATGCGGCTGGAAGTTATGATAGATATGCTGGAGCTTGGTGAACTTGTGGTTTACAGATGATCATCCAATAATATACGGTTTTATGCACTTGGCTTCACCTGTATTCGGCCTTGTTTCCCTTTATTGGTCTTTCCTTTTCGCTGGAGTCATCAATGAGTACTTAAGTTACATAGAGATCATTCCCAGCTGGTTTTTGTACAAAAATTTGCGAGGAATTACACACTGTAAGGCTGCTGTTGACAGTGGATTATCTTCTCCAGTCATATTTTATTATTAGGGTTTATCAAAGTATGTGGAGTTCTTTTTATTTTCAAGATATATGAGAGAAGCTATTAAGGTTGGTGGACAAGGTTGAAATAGGCAATCATGAGTTAGATGTTTGTACAACAAAAAAGAGAAGTTCCTGGGCGATGATACTTGGCTTTTATTTTCGATTGTCAGCATTGTACAAGTACTTGTTTCCTGTAATAATGGAGCATCTATCTCAAAGACCCCATTGTTGTAATGTGCTGGTTTGTACCCTAAATAATACTTAAAAAGCTTTGGTTACTATTAATTGTCTTGTTATCCTGGTTGGGTGACCTGATTGCAATTATTTCCTTTGATGCTATCTCCTCAGTATGTCTCTTGCTCAACAACTTATGATGTTTTCTTATGTCTTGGTGACTGTGAAAAAGCTTCCAATCAATTTGCTCATGTAAATTGTGGAAACTGCCGGACGATGCTGATGTACCCATACGGGGCTCCATCTGTGAAGTGTGCAATCTGTCACTACATTACTAATGTTGGTGTAAGTATCATCAATGTTCTGGTAGTAGTTTATGGCCTCTATAATGTCTCATATATGTTTTCAGTTTATACTGTGAATTCTGTTTATTGGACTTGTTGACTTCACTTTAGCGTGGAACCAATTGCCGACATTTTCCTTCTTAATGTGAACCTAATATTTGGTGGTTTATTGTTGATTAAACTCTTTGCCCATGGGCTATTGAACCTTCTCTATGGGGAACTAAGTCGTTTTGGGCATTTTGAGGGTTAAAACAATTGATTCTCCTAATACCCCCCTCTCCCTGACACTTTATATATTTTTGCAGACGGGCAGTCCGAGGGTTCATGTTCCGTCACAAAGACCTGATGGACCACAGTCAGGGACAACACCGTCTACTTCAACGGTATGGTTTTTCTGCCGTTTCCTTTCTGGTTAAATTATCGTTTGATCTTGCAGTTGCAACGTGTTGAGCTTCAATCTTTTGACGCAACTTTTTTCCCATTTTCTTTGTGGCTCAACCAGTCAATGCCCCAATCTACTCAAACTGTTGTGGTTGAGAACCCCATGTCTGTCGACGAGAGTGGCAAACTGGTAATTCCGCAAATCTCTACTTATCTCATAGACGTCATTTTGGTATTCCCAGTGCATGAATTCCTCCTTGTTATGGATGAAATGAAACGAACGCTCAATCTGGATGTCTCAGGTGACTAATGTTGTCGTCGGCGTCACAACGGAGAAAAGATGATCTATTTCTATCAGTTGAATATGGACATGGGGATTGGTTGTGAATACGATGTGAGAAGGACATTGACATTAGTACTTCCAGTACATTCAGATTTCTGTCACTGTATTGAGGATCTTGTAAAACTTGTCTCATTTGTTTGGCCCTATAATACTTGTAGAGTGAATAAAAGTCTTGATATTCCTAGATGAGCTATGATAAAAAAGGTGATCTACTTTTATCAGTTGAATATGGACATGGATATTGGTCTGTTTATGATGTGGAAAATACCATTTATATCTGTACTTCAAGCACATTCAGTCACTTCATGGAGGGACATTTGTTTGGCACCAATATAAACTAGTAGAGTGAATGAAAGTACCAACTCTTCAAGTTTGGTTTTCGGAACACCAAGTACGTGCTTCACTAGGGGCTTTAATGCCTAGAAAATGGTGATTTTGCCATACTTGATTACTAAGTGCTTCGAAAGTGCTTGTTAACGAATTTGAGGTATTATTTACACACCAGCTTCTTGGAAGAGATGTATGCTAGAAGTTTATACCGACCGTCGGTCTTTGCTCTCTTATCCTTCTAATTGAGATGTTAATATACCGGCGGAGTTGGTTAACTTTGATTAGAGTAACTAAGTATCGAAACCCATTAAAAGAGCTACCTTCTCTACGCGGAGAATCTGATGATTTTGTTGATGCAAATACTCATCACACGGGCCTTGATACATGAAATTCAAATCCAACCAGTTGACATTGTCTCGAGCGGTTGGAAAGAACATGCACGAGATGGAGTTGCACACAAAGATGCCTAGGTATTTAGCTGAGTTATTCTCAACTGCCATCAACAATACAAGAAACTAAAGTTGGTAATGGTTAGACTACCATTGAACGCACAACGCTCTGCTCTTTGCTCTAGTTCCATGAACACAAACAAAAGATCTCGAGTGACTTCGTCCCTCTCTTCCTCACCTTCCTATATAAACAATTCGCCATCTCTCCCACATCAAGCATCAACACCTCTCCCTCCCTCTCTCTCCCACTCTGTCTCATCCATGGCTCTCGACAATGGAGGGAAGCCTGAGGCCATGCACGATGCCACGCCGATATCCAAGGTGCCGAGAAATCAGGTCCTGTTGGTGCTGAGGCTGGTCGCCTTCTTCGCGACGGCGGCGGCGACAGTTGTTATGGCACTCAACAAGCAGACCAAGACGATGGTAATCGCGACCATCGGGAGTACGCCCATAACGGCCACCCTCACTGCCAAGTTCCAACACACCCCAGCGTTTGTGTAAGTCTGTCTTTTTCATAAAGAGTACCTGTTCTTTATATGAAGAGGATACAGCGAAGCAACTGTGAATGATTATGAGTATCGACAGAAGCAAATGCTGAAGTGATCTGCAGACTTCGCCAACAGACGAACTGTAGCCCCTTTGTTTCTTTACGCGTGATCGACTTAATTTATTAGACTAATTTTATGCGATAACTCTCTCACAATCTATGGAAACATGCGTTGCAGGTATTTCGTGATAGCGAACGGAATGGCCAGTCTACATAACTTGATTATGATAATTGTCGAAATTTGGGGAGATAAGTTCGACTACAAGGGACTGCGTCTTGTGATGATTGCCATTCTTGACATGGTATGCATGATCATGTTTGGCCAATCCTATTATCAACCATATCCTTCTTCTTATGTCCCATACACATTTGTTTCATTTCACGCCCACATAGAATTCATGTTTATCTGAGATGAGAGACTATACTTTGAGAGCATATAATATTTTCTGTTGATACTGTTGATCAGTAACGCCATAACAGCATATCACGTCGGATAACTATTGCATAATGAGGAAAAACTATGGCTATGGAGCAGATGACAGTGGCTTTAGCTTCTGGAGGGGACGGCGCTGCCACATTCATGGCGGAGCTGGGGAAGAATGGGAACTCCCACGCGAGGTGGAACAAGATCTGCGATAAGTTCGGGACCTTCTGCAACCACGGCGGCGGTGCCATCATCTCGTCCTTCGTCGGCCTGCTCCTTCTGGTGATCATCACCGCACTGTCCATTGGCAGGCTGGTGAAGCCAAGACCTCCCACTCTCTCCCTTGTATAGAGACTTGGTGAACCCATGAGACAAATCTTTCCTCGGATCACTTGTCTCCCCTTTGTGTGCGTGGGATTGGCCCCTGTTGTTTTGAGTGCCATGTTTACCTTGGATCCTTCTCAATGTTTTTACCCTCTTTTTGTTCTAATAACAATGCTCCTTATGTTACTAGAAACATGCTTTTCTTTTCTTCATTAGTTTTCGTAAATAGTAATGTGCATCCAGTGCTAGGGTTCGGCATGAGAGTTGTGTCCGGACCGATTGATACAAGTTTCGCGCGCTTCGTGGAGTTGGTGAGAAGGTCGGGCCGCCAACCGGGTGGTCCGAATTTGGAAAGGAAAAATAGAGACAATACTATGACTAGAGTTGTTTCCATGACAGTACTGCCCAAAGTCCCACAAGTGCGAACTTCTAAACATGAAAGCACAAATCAGATCGAAAGGGGTGAATTTGACTCGCCATCATTTAATCTTAATGAATTTTGCAATTAGGCAACCTAACTAGTGTTTCCTTTCAATTATCTGAAACGCTAAAATTTCATTCTTCGTCGTAGTTAATGCACTTCAACTAAAAGTCTAAAACCCGACCAAATTTGGGGGGAATTGCTAACGTGGAGCCTAGTGGCAGTGACATGGCTGAGAGTAGGTGTACCATGTGGCTCCTGTCATCTTCTTGCTAGATAATTAGTCAGATTCTGCTCCAAATGCGTCGTTTGGCACGAAATGAAATCCAATTCGTTGGGTGATTAAAATCAAAATTCAATGAATCCGATAACAAAATCTACTTAAGTTATTTACCCAATCATAGAGACATTTGTTGCGCCTCCGAGTAGTTGTAATTGGATTGTGTGGGTTGCATTTGCACCCACAAGATACGGGAAAATTATTTAAAAAGTCTTAAATCGATTGCACTTTAGCCAATTCAGTTCTAAACCTTTCAATTTTGCCAATTGAGCATATCCGGCTAATTTTAGCCGCAAATCGCTGATGTGAATACCGACCGTCTTACATGCCATGGTCGGCACTAACATGTACAATTTATTTCTTCATTTTTATTTTTTTTCTTCCAAGCCTGCTGTCCTACATAGCACGGCCAACTGACCCTCGCTAGCCCTTGCCTGTGGTTGGCAAGAGTTGGCTAGTCCTCGCCTGTGACCGGTGACCCACGTTGGATTTGGTAGAAAAAAAATGAAAAGAAAGAAAGAAAAATAATAAAATAAAAATTATAAAGAAAGAAAAAGAAAAATAAAAAAAAACTATTTAAAAAATTCTATTCATGTCAGAGCCAGCCATCCTATGCGGTACTATCGGCATCCACATCAGTGATTTACGGTTAAAATTAGTCGAATTGACTCAATTGACAAATTATGAAAATGTTTATGATTTAATTGGCAAAATTGAAAGGTTTAATACTGAATTGGCTAAAGTACAATAGGTTTAATACTTTTGGGACAATTTTCCGCGCAACATACATAGATTTGACACTTCATCAACATTATAATTAGTTGGATCAGGCCCAATGAATTTTTCAGGAACCATCCAAAGTGCATTTAAGCCCGCAATACATATGGACCTATCACAAACAAACATGTTTTTTCAGTATCTAGGTGTGCTATATATAAAGCCGAGTTTTAAATCTATGTCGACTTCTCGGACGACCAAAACACAATTTGTCTCATCTCAATATCAATTTAAAAATAATAAATTAAACATTATATATAATCGAGTGTTAAAGATATTTAGGATAATTTTTATGGTTTCCTGTATTTTTCAAGATTATGGAGATATCCTTCTTTAATTGTACATATCTTGATCGATATGTTAGCTTATTTAGTATTTTCATAAAGCCTATAAATAGGCTAATGTAATCTTCATTATGATATATTGAAATATACAAAATTACTCTCTTTTACATATCTCTCTAAATTTTCGTGCCAATGCTATCCCTTATGCAAATGTGTCTTCACCACTCATTAATCAAATTCCACGGGCCACTCATAATCTTAAGGATTAAAATCCAATATCTTTGCACAATTACCTAGCAAAACTCTCCTAGTTTTGTCCATACCATCTTCCTAAAAATCATTCAGATTCATGTCGAGTGCATGTAAGAAAACTAGTATTTATATATTAGAACGATTCACCAAGCAATTCACGGGTCTTTGAGTAAACAAGCAACTAAGTAAAGATAATCTCATCAATGTGAACAAAAATATGTACGTTTTCTATCTAAGTAGGTGATTATAGAGAACTAAAACCTGAGATTCAACATCAAAACGCAAAAGAAAGGATGAAGACGCCCCCGCAACGCCCTTTCGGCACCCCAACCCTTGGATTAAGCCTTCGATTCATTGATTATTCGATCTTCTAAGCATATGCATGGTGCTCTTGTTTCTAATTATCTGCTGTTAATCCATACTCGAATAATGCTAACGATATAACACCGTCATTCGTGTAATGGAATGACTCCATGTGTACATGCAAGCATGTGGGTGAGCGAATTTTAGACCATGAAATGAATGATATCGTGAAGCATTTTATTATAACCTAACCCTAATGCATAGTAAATAATGCAATGATTATCGTAAATGATACATTAACTACAATGACATGGCGAATTATGTCAATCATACCAACATGATGCATAAACGTAGGACGACGTCGCATGCTACATTGACATGGCATTCACGATGCATGTAGCGTTACAATAACTATAATGACATGGCAATCCTCATAACTTGACAGTTGCTTTGACATGTCATCTACGCCGTCTCGATTACCATCAAGTCACGTTGGTCGGCACTTACTTCTATTGACCTATATCATGTGAACTTCAATTTATTTATTTATTTTTCAAAAACTGGAAATTACCGTTGATTAGATATCGTTAACGACACAATGCTCGGACACCATTTCACATGGCAAATCTGAAATCATCTTTGACTTGGGATTCTAAATTTATAATCTCGTCCCCACCCCCCAATGATTACGGGTAAAGGAACAACTTAAACATGATTAATTATTTGATCAGAGAATCAACGGCCCACATGTCACTTCCCCCTTTTTTTTTAATAATTAAAGGGGAAAAAAAAGAAAAATTTGAAGTTTCCACATGCATTTGCATGTTCTCGTGAGTGTATAGATCTAAGGCTTTCCCCTTATATTGCAATTTTAAATTATTTTTCTTTTTCAGATTATTTCCCACATTCTAGGGTCCCTTTATTCCTAAGTATATATTACATGGGGAAAAGCAACCGAGCCATATGGTCCCACTTGATTAGTATAAATAGATTATTAGCTTTAAATATCATAAATCCGAGATTAATTACTTTTATGGCCTAGTACATTGCTTCTAATGTGTGCTGTTCTTTTGGTCTGTGAGTTAATCTCATTTATTCGTTTGATATTATAAGCGGTTAAAAATCCATAAAAAACAAAATTAAAAGTACCCAGTAATCGAAACTACTTCCTCTTGTATTTGTTGGAATGCTATCTGGTTCAAAACACAAGAATGAGGGTCAATGTAATAATATATGTGTTAGTGCTCGTGCCTGCATAATTAATAGTGCGACTGATGTTATCTGTTCCCTACCGAACTAAGTATACATTTTCGACATGGTTAACGATTCATCATTTGCATGGGATTACGTGCTCTAAATTCGACATCGTCCGTCATTCAGAGAACATTAAAAGCCTTCATCATTGCAGAAAATCGAGTCCAAGCCTGCCCCCGACGCCTTCTCATCTATGGACTACTGACTTATACGGAGGAGTCCGACTCTTGAGCGCGTACTATCCATAAATTCTTTTATTTCATTCATCACAATGGCCTCTCTCTATTTTCTTTTTCTTTTTTTTTTTTTTTCTGTTTGTCACCTTCTTTCAACTGAGCTTGTTTTTCAGTTTTTTGGATCATGTGAAAAAGGATTTGAGGACATTGACCACCAACTTGAGGTAAAGCACTATTTACTTCTCTGTTCTCTAGAAATTCTGATCAAAAGTTAATATTTAATTGGTCAGTGGGCAGCTTCACATGAGGACATTCAACACCTTTCCCCCCTCATCAAGAAGCAGCAGCAGACTGACATCTGAAAATTTGGGTTGCACTCAAACATGAACTTTAGTCAATTGGTCAGTGAAAAAACCTATTTTAATCCAGAAATTAATTTTTAATGAAGGAAAAAATCCCAAACAAACCAAAAATTCATGGCCCAAATCAAAGTAAGAGAGATAGGTCGGCCCATGCAGAGGCTCACAGGTGAATTTAAGGTGAGAGATTTAGAGAATACTGAGGAGCAAAGGGTGGCACGTGACAGGCCCTGACCCACGTGCGACCCACGTGATTGTAGGCAGGTCAAAAAAGAAAAAAAAATGTCCACATACAACCTTTTCAGAATAATTTATTAAATAATAATAATTCAATAAATAGCAGACCCATACTCTAAAGTTGATTTTTTTAAAAAAAAAACTGGCAGAAATTGGGGGAACATGCTTGTAATAATGACATTTTGCCAACTACAACTAGAGGACGACCGACCGTATCTTTATATTATCCTATCAGAAAGCAAGAAGGGGAAATTAATTTTTTTTTTAAGAAAAAGAAGAAGCTCAAGCTAGGGCATTACATAAATTTAATTTATAGCCTATGCTTTAATAATAGAAAGGGAATCTTCACACACTATATATTAGTATCACCAACTAATTTTCTAAAGACAAAGGGGAGAAATTAAAATTATCAAAAGCAAAAAAGATAGAAATTGAGGAGGGGGGAGGAAAAAGAAGGGAAATTCCAGCACACATCACATGCCAGGGGAAGAGAATCATTGCCACTATCCCCATGTATATGTTACATGATCTACTTAAAAGAGAATAGGAAAGAAAATTGGAAAAAAAAAAGATTGGTTGGTTTCGAAAATGGTCGGAAAATCGGGGAGGAGGGCTCGACGCATGGGACTGCGCCAAGCGATAGCGGCGGCTCAGGGGTGTGGCGGCGCGGCGACGGCAGGTGGTTGCGGGGGCTTGCATTGGTAGCACTTGGCGAAGAGGCCGAACGTGTCGACCTGCCTGACGAAGTTGGTCATGCTGGCCCAACCGCCGAACCCAAAGCCCACGACCAGGACCCATCCCACCACGAAGGCGTTGATCACGTACATTGCCGTCCAGCTCGGTAAGAACTTGGGCGGCTTCTCCGCGGCGTTCTGCAAATCGATCGAGAGGCAAGATCAAAAAGAAGGAATCGACATCAAAGATCTAAATGTTAGGCAAAGGTTGGATCTTGTTTCACTTAGGATGCCGCACCAACCGCTCTTGATGCTAATCATTTTGAAAGGGAATTCCTAAAGTTTGGTAGATGGCGCAATCGAATAAAACGGCAAGCATGGTAAAATTTATTTGGTGATTTACTATGGTTAATTTTGGTGGGGGTAAGTCACATGAGATGAGACATTGGGTCAACTCAGACAGCTCACGCCAGACATAGTACAACGATCCAATTGCACCATATAACTAATCGAAAGAGACATGCCCACCCATGTCTTCTCATCTGACCAAAGATCTTGCCAAATCCAACCTCTTAAATGCCCCTCCTCTCTCTCTCTCTCTCTCTCTCTCTCTCTCTCTCTCGTGTAATTTCACTCCCTCCAACACTAATCATCTTCACTAATCTCTTCATTAGTTCACATGATAGATCACACATTGTGTAAAACATGATTAATGACCAACATATGGAGATTCCGATTCCGATCGCCGTACCTGGCGGGCGGAGGCCTTTCGGTAGGTGAGCATGTGGGCGAGGGCGGGGATGATGTAGACCGTGAAGCTGACGAGGAGGGCGCCGACGGCGGAGTTGATGGGGCCGAAGAAGGGGAAGATGATGGCCAAGAACCAGATGGGGATGACCACCGGCAGCCTCGCCAGCGCCCTCATGCATATGCTCTTCGTGTCGTGCATCCCGATCACCTTCTCCCACACGAAATACAACGGCGTGCACGCGAACCCGAACGTTATGAACTGCGAAGTCGTGTTTTTTCCACGAGACGTGAGATAATCTAAGTTGAGCAAATTAATCAGGAATCACAAGACGACGCATACTTTCGGTACTTAAACTCGATTACTTGTTAGCGATCACTACAATGTGTCTACGAGATACACTTCATTCATCAATACATTTTGGGTGATATGTGATGATCTCAAACGAATGAATTGAATGAATTTGCCTTCTCTACATTGAGAAATAGTAATAAACAAACGACCCCTTTTGGTGTGTGTATATTGTAACGTATGGACAATAGTACCCAATTACCCTAACGGCGGTGACAGACAAAGGAGGGCCGAGACGATATATTACCTGGTGAATGAGCATCAGGATGACGGCGGCGTCGCGGAATTTCGACTTGGGGAGGAGCGAGAAGGCGTTGGAGTGGTTGAGGAGCTCGTCGCCGAAGGCCCAGTACACGGCGGAGGCCGACGGGAGCGTCAGCGTGAAGACATACAGCGTGGCCAACAAGTAGATGTACTTGAACTTCTGGGGCTTCCACATTGCATGCATGATCTCCCTGCACAAAACCAAAGACGACATTGAGATTTTTACCCAAAATATAATTTAAAAAAAAAAAAAAGAAAAGGAACGATGCTACCGAATTTTCCAAAGATCGGAACACTCTAAAGCTTTCGAAACACACAAAAATCATTACCCAGAATTTTTTTTCTTTTTTTTTGAAAATCAATACCCAGAAATTAAAATAAAATATTTTCCATGTTTTCTTATTCAACGAGGCTAGCTAGAGAGCTGAAGCCTGGTGAAGGACAAGAGGAGTACAAGGGGGGGCTGAAGATGGAACGCTTTTTCACTGTTAGTCTTTTAACTGGGGAAAAAAATAATTATTAAATTCGTTTTGCTTTTTTTGAGCTCAAAAGGAGGTATGGATATGGATAAAGTGCAAATTTTTTTTTTTTGTTTGCATGATTTCGACCAGCTGTCTCGAACTCCGAGGTCGCCGGCAAAAGCCGCGAATGGAAGCTGTGCTGGTCGAGTTCGAACTGGATCTGTGTCCGATCGACGAACGAGCGTACGAATGGGAGCCCTTGCGCGATGACACCGAGACAAAACGTCGAGAACTGCGGGGAAAATGGAGTAACGAAAGAGCTTTTTTACACGGTCACGGCGTGGCCGCCGAACGTGTAGAGGATGTTGGTGGCGCCGGTGAAGTAGAGCACCAGCTGGTTCGGCCCCGTGTGCGTCGCTCCCTCCACCTGCCCATCGATTCATCGAAAATCAATCTCTCTCTTAGCAAAACTCCCTTCTGTTGTCGTTTACGATTCCGAAATCTCGTCAGCGAAAGCAATGAAGGGACCCCGGGCCGCCGGCCGGGGGGGCCCGGGGTTTATACCTGGCCGTGGGCGAGGGCGGCGATGGTGAGGTACCAGGCGGTGTAGGTGGTCATGCCGAGGCCGAGGAAGGACCAAATCCGGTAGTTGTGGAAGGAGGGTATGAACACCGTCGTGGCGCAGCAGGCGCCGAAGATGTAGGTCCACGTCCGCTTGTCCAAGTGGTCGTTGATGTAGTATATGTTGCTGCGAGCGAGCGAACACAGAAGAGGGAGGAGGATGATCAGTACAGAAATCTTCTCATGCGCATTGATCTCACGCATTTTTTATGCACTAATTTTAATGTTCAGAGCAAAGCAAGAACCTAGCGCAAGCGATGAGCTGAATGACAGAGCCGAAGAGGAGGAAAGTGCAGTTGAAGGCGAGCCCCACGGCTTTCCAGTACGGCCCCAGCAACCCGTCCAGCACTTCGAACCACTGCAAATCAATCGATGGATTTGTTCATTTTCTCTTTCGTTTTTGTTGGTTTTGATCTTCTCTTCTGGGTTTCTTCTTATTCCTTTTTCGTGGGTTCTCTGCGGGGAGGGAAAGGTTGAAGAGAAGTGAAGGGGGGACCTGAATGACGTGGTTCTTGAAGCTGACGTTCTCCTTCTCCTTCCTGCTTCGGTACTCGATGTAGAGGACGCTGATGAGGTACGCGGTCCAGCTCCCCATGAGGCCGTAGAACACCTGCAAGACGATCCCCGACATCATCCCCAGCTGCGAGAACGAGTACGGCAGCGTCAGCAGCACTTGCGCCACCTGCAACCCATCGAGAAAACGGGAAAAAGCTGTGAGGATTCCCGGCCAAGATCGAATCGTGGGAAAGACGGGTGTTTTCTCGATTCTGATTTTACTTGGTTGGAGGCGCAGCTGAACCAGGCGTCCCAGGCGGAGCCGCCGTGCCAGAGTAAGCTCTTGACGCTGAGCACGGAGGAGGAGGTCTCGTCCTCCCCGCCATCCTCCAGCGCCCTGTCGTGGCCGTCCTTGGCGTGGCTGAGCTCCGCCTCGCTCGCGTTGGAGACGATGGCTTCTGATTCGGCTGCTTGCTTCTGACCCAACATTTCCTTCGTTGTGCGCACTCCCCACGTCCGTGTCTGTCCTGCGCGAGCATGAGGCATGAGGCACGAGATCCCCGACGCCGAATGATTATACACAAAAGAAAGACACTCGATGACTCAGATGACCAAACAAAAAACCAGACACAAAACAGCGAACCCCGAGAAAAATGCTACTGAAAAATCCCAGTTTTTCTAGACTCCCTCCCCAACCCCAACCCCAACCCCAGATCCGAAACAACGTCACATCACTTCGAACCAGAAACATCCAAAACCGTACCTCGTCGCCGAAATGTCACCTTCTTGACCCGCGAGCAAAAGGACCGGCCGTGTTCTCCAAGGCCGCTCGCTGGCTCACTCGCTGGCTCTGCTTCTCGCTTTTCCCCCCTCTGTCGACGTACCTCGCCGGGCTTTACAGAGCAAAAGGACAGAGAGAAAAAGGCAGAGACGGGGGGTGCTGCAGAGAAGTTGGAGAGGGAGGGGGTGCTTAAATGGTCGAAATAATGGGGGAGGCAAAAGACGGCACAAAATCTCTGCTGCGCTCGGCGGGAGGAGCTTCGGCGCTCGTATTAATGCGCCACCAATTCGCTCCGCCAAAAGCAACCCCGAAAGACGGCGGCTCTGAGAGTTACTTTCTCCACACACACACACACAGAAAAGGGCCTTCAAAAGCAGCGAAAATCCGGGACGTTTCGACGGGGGAATTTCAATGGTCGTCGCAGCAGCTCAGGGGAAAAAGCAGAGCCTCCCCTGTCTTTACATGCGCGAGCTCAACACAGGAGCAACGTGAAACGGGAGAGACAGAGAGAGAAAGAGAGGAGCTTTCCGGGGTCGATGGCGGATTTAAGGACTGAGCTCAGCTCTCACCCACAACACGCTGCCGAGGATTCCCATTTTTATAGCATTTTAAACTGCCTCAACGGTTAAGACCAGATCTTAATCCGGGCTTTAATTTAATTCAATTCAATTTACTTAATTTACCTCAATTTGACTTGATTTTTGGCCTTGTCATCACCACATGATAATCATAGGCTACAGTTAGCAGCAGCAGCAGCAGCCAAGCCTATGTTGTCGTTAGGCCCTCTTCGGCCCCGCGCGATCGCGAGGGGAAAAGCTCGGTTATTCGGTCGGGAAACGTTCCGATCTGTGCTGATCGCGTGCGATTCGATTCGAGTCAATTTGATTGAATTTGCTGTAGTTTCGACGGTGATTGCAGCTGAAAGGGGCCTGATTGAGCAGCGGTTAAAACGGCAGCTCAGATCCAAATCTCAGTCAATAATAATTGCCAGGGAATTGGATTTTTCAATTATTTCCTGAATATTTTTCATTTTTCTATCCTTTCATCTGTCTTTTTTTTATTTAATATTGAGGTTTTGAGTTCACCTAGGTATCATCAACTTCCTCCTGTCCCCCCTTGCCATGGGAGAATCACTAATATTAAGGCTGAGAATAATAAATATTCTGTTTCTTTATTTCTGTTTCAAAAATAAATTTGAAATAGAAATCTGTTTAATAACACAATTTTATTTTTTATTTCTAGAACAAATTTTTGTTCCAAAAATAGATTTGGAATAGAAATCAGAAGTTAAAATTTTTTACTTTCCTATTTCTAGAATAAAAATGAGAAGTTAAGATTCTTTTCATCGCTTGCCCTTACTATTAGTTAGTTGCCCACTCAACGCCTACTTGTCAGCCGCCACCTCTCGCCATTCGTCGTCTCCTGCTGCCTCCTGCTGTCTCTCGCCGCCGGCCACCTCTCACCATCGACCATCATCTCTTGTCACCAGCTGCCCTCCTCTCGCCACCGCTCGCCTCCCCTTGCCACCCGCCGTCCATCGGCCATCGTCTCCCGCTGCCCTCCTCCCATCGCCAGTGGCTTCCAGCCGCCGTCCTCCGCACTGGCCTTGTCGCCGTCCGCCGCCCACCATCCATTGCCACCATTCGCTTGCTGTCCACTCGCCGACTACCCGAGAAAGAGAAATTTTGTACCGTTATCAAATAAATTTTTGTTTTTGGAATAGAAATTTTGTATCATTATCAAATGTGTTTTTTTTCTTAGAAACTCGTCTAGGAACAAAAATAGAAAAATCAATTTTCGAGCATAAATTGATTTCTGAAATAGAATTGTTGTCATTTGTAGTCTAACTAACCTCGACTAAATAAAATTATAATGCCTAGAGGTTTGTTCCGTAAACATTTATTAAGAGGTCCATTAATTATATTTTTGGAAGAATTTTTCATAAAAAATTGTCTTGTGGGTATTTGTTAAGAGGTCATTTAAAGTAGATTTGTAAATTTTTGGTACATTTTTTCTTCATATTATGTGTGATAAACTCATTAGAAATCGAATTATCTCCTATTGAAGCATACTTAGCGAGTGTGCCAAGCTCTCGTTAGTAAGGCCGAAAAAGAAAATGAGCTTTTATTTACGAATGATTTAGAGCCACTCGTTAATAAAATTCCTCGGTATTTATGCTTTTCTATATGATATGGGTAGCTTTTAAGTATGTGTTTTCTTGGGAAAATTACCAAAAAAGTCATAAACCTTTTGCAATTGTGCAAATTCAGTCATAAACTTTTTTTTTATCAATTTAGTCTTAAAATATTTTGCAATTGCTCCAATTCAGTCCATTCAGCTACTTTTGATTGGCAGGCGCTGACGTGGACGCCAGCTAGTTAACGTGGACGCCAGCTAGTTAACGTGGCAATATTTTGATATTTTTTTGTTGAATTTTTTCTCTTTCTTTTTTTTTCCCTTTTCTTCTTCCTTGGTCGCTGGTCCGGCGATTGGCAACCAGTGAGAGGCTGAGGCCAGCAAGTTCCATCTTGCCGGCCATGGGCGAGGTTGGCCCTCACTGGCACTAGCGAGGGTGAGGTCTCGCTAGACTCACCCTCGTTAGTGCTGGTGAGGGCCAGCCTCACCCATGGTCGGCATGGTCCACCTCACTAGCCTTAGCCTCTCGCCGATCGCCGGTCGCCGACCAAGGAAGAAGATAGGGAAAAAAAAAAGAAAGAGAAAAAAATTAAAAGAAATTTGAAAAATAAAAAAAATATATTAAAATATTTCCACGTCAGCCAGCTGGCCAAAAGTGGCCAGATAAACTGAATTAGCACAATTACAAAAGGTTTATAACTGAATTGGCAAAAAAAAGGTTTAAGGACTGAATTGGCATAATTGCAAAAGATTTAGGATATTTTTGGTAATTTCCTCGTGTTTTCTTTGAAAAAGGATTTTGTATACGAGTATTCTATGAAACCCTTTTAAGCAATCCATTGACAAAAAAAAAATCGTTGTTTCACTCGACCAACTCCTCTCGTGTTACACCGAATCAATGCTCTAAAAATCAGATTTACCAAATCAAATTATATCTAATAAGCATCCCGAAGGCACTCTCAATTAGACACCTTTTATGAAAAGTAATTTCTTAAAATCAGCCAAAGAAAAAAGAAGAAAAAATAGAAAACGGAAGAGAGCGTGATTTTCACGCGCCCTAGAAGCGCGTTGCCATAGTTGAGACTACTTAGTAGGCCACCCTATCGAGCCAATCGCCGGAGGCCCAAATTAAGAAATGTTCGATTCTTTCTTTTTCTTTGTTATCGCCGAAAAGAAAACACTACGGTAAAAAAAAAAGTAATAAAAAAAGGATTAATGCTAAGGATCAGTTTGTTTCGTAGGAAAATGAATGAGCTAAAAAATGTTTTTCTAAAAAATGATCGCTTATTTCGTTTATAAAAATGAACAAACGAAAAATATTTTAATTGTCTCTGAAAATATTTAGACATTGATTGATTATTTCAAGCAGCATAATGGATTATTTTTTTTTCAGAATCATCCATTTTACGGGAAGCAAATGGAACCTAAGTTCATTGTCCACGTGGATATGTTCTCAGCCATTCAACATTTATCATCGGATGTGTGACGTAAGTGTTTAGAGCAGGTTTTGCAACCGCAATTTTTCACTAGTCGATCATTTAATGTTGAATGTACAAACTATTTTGTAGACCGACCGGGAACTTTAGAAAAAGAAAATTCAAAAAGAAGAAGAAGATGGGGCCAACATTTGGGTGTTCCAAATTCATTAATTCCTGTTGGCCAAAGAGAAAGAGGTCATTAATTCTTTATGTCCATTCACCATTAAGAACTCGCACGCCATCATTATTGACTAGAAGTAGAATTTCTTTATTCAGAAGTATGGTTAACACCCCATTAGTATACGAAGCCTTTATTGCTTGTTGGGTCTTGTTGATAATTATTACTTTAGGAACATTTATTAAGTGTACCGAGTAGGGAATAATTTGATTTTTTGGCATATTCATTATGACGTATCATGAGAGAGATATCAATGCTTCGAGATTAATCACTTGAGAAATGTTCTTGATAATCGTTCTTTCAGTAAACTACTCCTTTATTAGGTGAAGCAGGACGGATACACTCAAACATAATGTCAACTATTCTTGACTAGTTGACAAGTTTTGAACTTATTTAAGACGCTGCCAAAAGCGTCAAATAATATCCATCCTGATATATTTGCTTTGAAGGAATTTCCTTGGATCATTTGTTTCGATCAAGAGGTAACCTCACAGAAAGAAGATTTCATTCTTATGAGGTCTTCTGTGGCCTGTCTACATCCTGTGGGGCGAGAGCTTCACTGATGCATTTTCGTTTTCATATGCCGGTGTTCGCATGCCTTGCACTCCCAATTCCTCATGTTTTTTTTTTAGGAAAAAAATCACAAAAAATCCCAAACTATGCCACCTATGATGTATTTACCCTGAACTTTTTTTTGTGACACTAAAAATCCTAAGCTATGCTATTTCTGACACATTTACCTCATTGTACTTTAGTCAATGGGCATTTTCGTCTTTTTTATTTTTTATTTTTATTTTACTTTCCGGTGAGGGTGGCCCTCGCCGAATTTGGCGAGGGCCACCCTTGCTCGATGCCAGCGAGGGCCACCCTCATCAATGTCGGGCGGCTCTCGCCAGATCCGGCAAGGGCCGCCCTTACCCTACTCAAGAGATAGCAACCCTCGCCTGACGCCGGCGAGGGCCGCCCTTGCCCAACTCAGGCGACGGCGACTCTCGCCCGATGCCGACGAGGGCCGCCCTTGCCGGATAGGTGAAAAAAAAGAAAAATAAAAAAAGATGAAAATGCCATGGACTAAAGTACAATTGGATAAATGTGTCACAAATAGCATAGTTTGAGATTTTTGGTGTCACAAAAAAAAATGTCAGGGTAAATATGTTATGTGTGGTATAGTTGGGGTTTTTGGTGACCTTTTCCCATTTTTTTATACCCTTTAGAAGTTTTACATCCCGACAATTTCAAAATTCGGATGATGATCGAGATGAATACTTTTAAGGACTTGCTCAGGTCCAAACTACTCATTTATTAGGTGAAGCAAAATGAATACACTCCACATGATGTCAACTATTTTTGACCATTGGCTCCCAGCTGAACAAATTTTCAACTTATACAAGAAAAGAGGAACAAGTTATCAAAAATCTCAAACGATGCTACCGTGAACTCTTTTTGGAATATAAAAATTTTAAACTATGCTCATTATGACATATTTATCCAAAACTTTTTATTATGATATAAAAGTGCCACACATGTACAAATTTGAGATTTTTGGTATTATAGAAAAAATTTAAGGTAAATATGTCCCAATAGGTACAATTTTGAATTTTTGGTAGCTTTTTCCCTAAGATAAAAAAACAAACGAGTTTCCAACTTACGGAAGATTTGAAACACGGCCTTCACCGTCGACAAGCATCCACATAATCACTTGACCTAATTTCGTGTTTAAAAGAACAAAATTTTTATACGATTTCTAATCTTTAGCGGGAAAGTGATAATTGTTTATGTATAATTAATGCTTTGAAAAAAAAATGATAACATTTTTTAATTTTATTAGAAAATTTAATGAAGTGGCTTTTGTGCCATCCCAACCCAACACTACACAAGCTGAGCACCTGACCTCTAGCATCGAGAGAGATTGAGGAAACCGGCTTGTCAATTTCGAAAACTTTCGGGTTGCGGATTATGTGAAGTAGTTATAACTCAAACTAAACACTTTGATAGATAGCAGGTATAAGATGCGTATATTAACACTCGAAGAGGGCTGTTACGCCGGTCGTCCCCTCCCATCCTTTTTGCACAAATAGAAAAGCTCATGATAAAATTTTAGAAAATGACTGCTTTTGTTAAAAAAAAAAATCATAATTCATACGACGGACCTCACGCGTTTAGACCAGAGTTCTTCAAGACCGGGCTAAGGATTCACGAGTTCGGGCTCCAGATCCCCAATGCCTATGCCCTGGACCTCGACGGGGCCGGGGGGCTAGGAACCCGGTGCTCGGCCCCAGGACCCCCCTCACCCCCGGATGGGACCGAGGGTTATATACCCAAGACTCTATTTCTCCCACGCGCGCGCGTTGCATAACTTTTTCCGAGCTCAGATGTCGGAAAAACGGCTTCCATAATATTTGCAAAGACAGAGACAAACATTAAAAAAAAAAAAAAGGGAATAAGAGAACGAAATTATCTTCCTCAAAAGTGAATTCCTCGAAAAAGAAATTTGTCATTTTGTCATTTTTTTGTCCTTTTTGCCCCCCCCAAACCCCTTCCCTTTTTTTTTCTTTATTTTTTTTGGTGGGGGTCGAAGTCTTTTTGTCATTTTGACTCTACACTCTCTAAAGAAGGCAGGCGGTTGAGGGTGGGTGGGGCCCGTGGCGCCGGGGGTCAAAATCTGGCGCGGCGCTACCTAACCCACGGTACACAGCGCGCGCGCCTTTTTGACCGCCGCGACGGCGCCAGCCTAGCCGAAACGGAACGCAGGGGGGGGGGCCGCCCCGCCGAGCCGAGCCCGAGCCCCGAGCCCGGAGCCGGAGCCGGAGCCGGGGCAGGTGGCTCCCCACCCCTCCCTCCCTTCCCTCGCCCCGCACGCGCGGAAAGCGCCGGAGGAAGGAAACGGCACGCGCGCAGCAGAAGCTCATCATCTCACGCCGTTGGTTTGCCCCGCGACGCGACCGACTGGCCTACCGAATCCGACGGCTACGATTCTGTCCGCCATCGAGCGTTAAAGCCTGCTGGGCCCCCCCCTCCCAAAATATAATAAATACGGTTTACTCCCTCCCTCTCTCTCTCTCTCTCTCTCTCTTTTTCTTCTTCTTTTTTTCGATTTCTTTCCTTTTTATTTCTCTACCTCTTTTCTTACCTTTTTCCCCAACTCCTTTCCCTTTCACAGCCACCCCCCACTCGTGCACTAAGGGGAAAATATAAAAATTTAGCACCGTAGAAAATGCCGAACATGCCCACCGCGACACCAATGTCCCGCAACCTTCTTTTTTTTTTTTTTTTATGTGACTAAAGACCCTAAAGTTGCCACCGTGCTACAAATACCCGAAACTTTCTTTGGGTCGCGAAAAAAACCCGAATTTATAAAGTCGGGGGTATCCGTGTCACAACGAGTAAGTCTAGGGTTTTTTATGACACAAAAAAAGTTTTGGGTATTTTTGTTCCAACTAAAGTAGTTTAGGGTTTTTTTTTCCGTGTGATATTTGTCCGAAAAAGAACCAAAAAACGTGTCATATTCCACATAAACATGGTATTTTTTTGTTTAGTCATCTTCTTATATTATCGTATTTAATTCAATCCCATTACACAAAAACCATAGCTTATGTAATTATCGTCCGAGGAATGGAGGCATAACACGTGAGTATAAAAAGAGATTTGAAGCATAGTCGATAATTAGACGATCGGCAACACGATTTCCCGACCTTTGGCATAAGCCGGCTTGCAGAGACGCGCTATAATAAGAGCGAGTGTAATTCAGTTGAAATATAGACATTTGTTCCGATTATGTAACTTAGAAAAGGCTCAATTAGATCCATTCGCTCAAACCACAATATTTCACGAAACAAGTTCTATTTAATGATCGGAATTTTGCGCTCTACCAAAAAAAAAAAAAAGGGAGAGCATAGTCTTGAATCGAAAATCTATGAATTACGATACAAATTCTTTTTCATCGACAAATAAAATAATAAGTGTATTAAAGTAATTTGGCATATCCCATTGAATTCTCTCTCTCTCTCTCAAATACTATGATTGAAAAGTTAAACTTTAAGGCCACACAAGAAGAAAAAAAAGGCCAGAAATCGCCGCCGATATTCATTGCTCTTCAAATTAAAGCCAAAGTTGGAAAAGAAAAAGAAATGAGAAATGAATGTTCCACCTCATGAGTCATGACATGCATGGAATACGATGTACGTCCGATGAAACCTAGCTGGACTTCATTTTGCATATCATAGTCAAAAAACGACGACCCGATTGCTCCCACTACAACCTGGCGGCGGCGGTGGCGGTGGCGGTGGCGGCAGCGGGCGGTGGCGGCCGCTGTTGCGCGGCGGTCGAGGTGGTGGTGCCACCGTGGTTGGAGGCCGAAGCCGAAAAAGGAAGAAAAGGGGAGAAAAATAGAGGAAAGGGCATGTGAAAATGAAAGACATGTTACTCGTGCACCTCACATGACCCTCCACCTTGGCCCCGTGCAAACGGGATTTGTCGGCTCCGCACACACACACAAAACACTTTTCTTTTCCCACTTCTATTTCTTTGCCACTTTAGGATTTGTCAAAATAAAACGGAAAAAGTAGGGAAAAAAAGGAATAAAATTTATTGAAAATGCCTTGAGGATCCTTATCATCATCACCCAATGTCGGAAATCACCAATTTGAAGGCGAGCACCACCCACCTTTTTGCCATCGTGAAAACCAATGGCCTTAGAAAAAAGGGCTTTTATTAAAAAGAAGGTCGGCATAATTACGAGAGAAATTACCAATTCAAGCCTAAATTTAGCAACGATTTCAATGCAGCCTCGGACTTTTCAGTTTCGTCATGAATATCTGATGTAATCGTTCCGGCCAATTTTCGCCCGAAAATGCCGACAGGACTGTCTAGTCATCCCCGGCAGTCCAACTTGGCATGCCTGTGATTCTTCCCGTTATATGTTCGAGTAGGGCCTCTTTGGTTCTCAGACCTTCACAATCCTGGACGGCACGAATAGATAGTACCTTTTTAACTTCGATCACGGAGAGATTCCCAAATAAAAATCTTTAGAGGAAAATGGGGGCAAAAGAGATGATATCCTTTCTAGCCAAACTGGATGATCCTTCGGTGGGGGAGTGACTAGACACTTTGACTATCAATAAAGGAGGGGGAGGAACAAACGTGAGTTGGGATCAATCGAGAGAGAGAGTGCCGTTCGGATTTTGTCCAGCCACATGAACAATAATGATATTAAAAAAGATTATGGTATGCTCTTCTTCTTCTTCTTCTTTATTTTTTTAGGGGGGGCAAGTTAGTGGGGGAAGTAATGATTAGCGAATGAATTTCGACGCCACTAATTCTTTCACACTTTGTCGCGAGGACCAGACCTTGGGAATATGTTCCCATTACGTGCCCCCTCACATGGGTCCCCTTCCTTATTTGCCGATTCCATGCACATCAAATTAAAAAAAATAAAACTTTGACCAAGTGGTTTTTTTTTTAAGAAAAAATCATTGAGAAGATGACCTAGTTTTCAAAAAAACCCAATTTCCAATTTGAGGACCATCAATTGGGAAAAGAAATGTGAATTTTCGTGCCCTTTTTTTGGGGCATGGGCTTCGCTCGCGCGCGTGGATAATCGAATGAGAAAAATATTACATTTTCATGTGACAGCTTCTCTTGTGTGGTGTGCGATAAAAAGAAAAGAAAAAGTATAAAATCGAGCTTTCCTTACTAAGCATGTTTATTAACTTTTCTCAACATATGTAGGGAGGTGAGGAGATTGAATCCGGTAAAAGATTGGAGAATTTAGGGAACGAGAAACGAATAATGCTTGTTTATTTATGCTCCGATCAGGACAAAATTATAGACGTGACGCGACGAAATCTTTTTCGCTAATAATAAGAGAAAATGCGCGTCTCTGAAATTCATTCTAACATCATCTCTGAGAGTTTAGACTTTACCTAGAGTAGGTTGTCAAAAGTCTACGCGAGGTCATTGTATTATCATTGTTTTAGTCGCTAATCAATAATCTTATAATGAGTGAAGAAGCAAAATGTAGCTGAACTCTCAAGCAAGCCTTTTATATCGCTCAGAGGTTGACCCAAGGATGAGCTAGCCCCTAATTTAGATGTGTTTCCACATAAAGAACACCCATAATCATGTAGTAACAAGTATTATTCAATGTCCAAATGCATGCTACGAGTCCTAATTATGGGTAACCCTAAAATGAAGTTTTAATCATTTTTCTTTTGTTGAAACCCCCACCCCCCCCCCCCCAAAAAAAAAAAAAAGTAGAATGCGTGCTACAAGTCCCAACAAATGCATTGTACTGATTATGGGTAACCCTAATTACGTATGAATTAACAAAAATATAATAAGTTTAGGATTTTCTTGGACAATTTTCTCCCTAAGATAAGATTATATAGTAAATATTGCTTTAAGGGAACTTAATCAGTGAATATTAAGGCTCTATTGGTTTTGCGGAAAATAAATGCTGTAAATTTTTTTTTCCAAAAAGTGATTTCTTAAATGCACGCTACTAAGTTTTAAAAAATGCACAGTAGAAATCATGGGTAACCCTAAGATGGAATTTTACATAGTAAATATGGAAAATGGCGGGCATTTTATTTTCTTTTAAGGAACTTAATCAGTGAATATTAAGAACCAAAAGATGGGCAAGAAACGTGACGAGAGAGGATTGCTTTAAGGAAAAAGGGGAGTTGGATTCCTTCTTATCGACACTTGGTCAAATGGAGGGATCGTGGGTCAATCCAATCAAGTCGAACTTACATTAGATAAGAACCTTTGGATCCTGATCAATTCGAATATATTAGATCATTACTAAACACAAGGCCACATCGTGTGATTGAGCCCCTTATTGAAATGTATATAATTTATCTCGAGATTGATGTCTCATAAATCAAAGTGGCATCTGATCGAATGCACCCATAAGACCAATACATACAAAATAACGAAAGCAGACCTCGATTCACAGGATAATTAGATGAAATCTCCACGCTGATTAGGTGACATCAAGTCATTAAATGCTCATGATTACAATGGCAATTGAATTGTGGGTCAATCTTAGAGATTAGAAAGCTACGATTTGATGGGATTAGGGTAAGGGGAGGGTAGTGTTTTGAAGTTGCGTAGATGATTTGATTTTGACCCGAGCTCTCATGGCTATAAGACGAGATTTAGGGTACGTTTGGTTCAATTTTGAAAATGCTACTTAGGGGAATATAAATACCTTTAAGCTAAAACCCCTTGGGGAAATACAAATGGCATTTGATAAAAAATTCTTTATAAAACTACTTTGGGCCAAGTAGTGTTTGGTAAATTTTTTTTATAAAAGAGCTTTGGAAATAAAAAAACCTAACTTACCATTCGCCGGAGCTGGCGAGCCCGATCTAGCGCCAGCAGCCGTTGTCTGAGGTTAGGCGATCGCCAGCGGCCCAGATCTAGCGTTGGCGGTTGTCGCCCGAGGCCGGGCGACCTTCAGCGAGGGTCGCGGGACCCAAGCTGCTGCTTGGGTTGCTCGACCTTGGCGGCCGCGCGACCTCAGGTGGCCGCCGCTTAGGTCGCGCGACCTCAATCAAGCAACCGCCTGGGTCGCGCAACTCAGGCGACTGTCGCCTGGGTAGCGCAACCTCAGACGACCGCCTGGGTCGCGCGACTTAGGCGGTTGTCGACTAGGTCGCACGATCTCAGGCGTCGACCGCTTGGATCGTGCAATTCAGGCGGCCGCTTGGGTCCTGTGACCCTCGTCGAGGGTTGCTCGGCCTTGGGCGACGGCCACCAGTGCTAAATCTGGCATGCCGGCGGTCGCCCCCAAGCGATGGTTGCCTGAGGTCGCGCAACCCAGGCAATGGCTGCCTGAGTCACGCGACTCAAGCGGCGGCCTCCTGTGTTCGGAAGACGGCCACCGGCCTCTTGCCGGCCTGATCAGGCGCTGAACACCTCACGAAGAAGAAGATGAACAGTACACATGAGGGGCAAAATCGGAATAAGCCAAAATAAGTGAGGGTGGTTTGGGGATAAAAAATTTGGGTTCAGCATTAGCCAAATGCTGAAAGCCCAAAGTTGATCCGGACTAGTTTTAAGCTTTCAGTATTCCAAATGCTAGCATTTGGCAAATACTATCTAAATATTGAACCAAACGGTTCAGTATTTGGCCAAGGGGCTTTTGAGGTCAAAAGCCCCTTCCAAATGTTGAACCAAACACCCTCTTAGGCTTGCTTTGCTTTCAAGATCAGATAATCAATTCATCCTCAAGAATAAGTACGAGCTAGCCTTGCTAAGCCTAGGTGGCATATTGCACATTGATGGATGCTCGTGAAGAACTTTGTGATCTTACTTGGGTCTTAAGCATTTACTAATGAGAGCTAAATTCCTCGCGATGGGCGATTGTAATTCGGGCAATTTGTTCTTACATAGAATCAGTTATATATGCATGGATATTATCTAAAATTTTCTAATATATGGAGTTGTGTGATATATTTGATTCTTACTAAAGCCGAATGATGAAAAAAATATCATGTGAGAATATATATTTATTTAATTACTAATTATGGGCTTTTAGTTCCTAGCGCCATCTACTTAGGTACAACTCTCGCGTAATCTACAATCCGATCTGACAGTGAAGATCAATGAGAAGCCTCTAGAGTACAATCCAATCACTTGTAACATGGTTTTTCCAAATTAATAAGTTACTGTAATAAAATTGTCTCATCTAACATAACCTGATATAATGATGTTGCTTTTCGCTCATTGATTCCGTGCTTTTATAACATGCCTTGGGCATGCAATTGGATAACCACCCCTTTCAATATCACACCCCGTAACATCCCTTATCTTTTTAGGGAGATTTGAGTTTCTTATTGATAAGAATTTTGGTGGTGATCTTGTTATAAGATAGGCTCAAGGAAATTACTGGATCATGAAATATTCTAACTTTAGAGATTTGTTCAATTCCTCTTGTCCTCTTTCACTCATTTATGGGTTCTCCTTTCGTTATGCGCAATGAGCTTGAACAATTATTTCACCGACACCCATCGACTTCGCACCCTCGAGTAATTCGTGCCGGACTCGGCTTTCGCTTGAGGAGGGAGAGAGTTAGACATATAAATTGTATTGCGGGTTTTGTCATAATAACTTAAACGGTTAGGGATTCAATTTCAAGTCATTAAACCCGACATGGATCCATATTTCTTTATTTTATGGGGGCATGGAGGAGAAGTAGCTTTCGGAATCCGGAGGTGTTAGTTCTTTAGAGCTCAATTGGACTCCAAGGGATTAGGATGCAATAATTGGAGATGGCCGGTGATAAATGATTTTATGTTACGTTGATAAAGCTAACTTCGATAAGTTGGATGTTAAGTGGCATGGACCCTTGGAAAAATTAATGTCTCTCGAGGCCCAGCATTTATTATATGCAGCAAACTATCATGTTTGGGACCTCCTATTACCCCACAATTCGACGTCATGTTAAATTGCATGACAAGGGCTTATGACCATATTATATTTATTGTTTTCATGAATATAGCGTTTGATAATGACTATCACGCGGTGCTCGCGTGATCTATCGGTTTATGTTGAGCGGGATAACGTATGCTGGGAGTACCCAATAAAAGCTTCACATCACCGATCAAACTCGAACCCTTGACCTCTCTTGCCTCTGAAAAGAGCTCGTCACTGAATTAAAACTTTCTATCATATCGAACTGGATTAAAGGACAAGCATAGAGTAGAAGAACTATAAATATTCAGAAGAAAATCCCGAATTTGAAAAATATTTTTAGAATTGATAGCTGATCAATCAAAATTTACTCAACTTCAGTGAAAAAAAAAATCCCACTCAAAAGCTTAGATCATTGAAAGTAAAAAGGAAAAAAAAGAAAGATAACACAAATTGAAAAATAATTGCTAAAGTCTTTAGTACTGAATATGAAAATAAAAAATTGTTTGGCAACATATGAAAATTTAATAATAAATTTTGTTGTTTTCTTACCAAACATGGATTAGTAAGCATTATCGAGATGTTCTAATAATATAATTGATAAATTTTTACTTGTCATTGTACATTTTTTCACTTTATTAATTAAGTCATTCTTCCTTGCCACGTTAAGGGATTTTTGACTGAAACCATTCAATTAAATTGAAAGTAGTTAGTGGTTATCAGAGGCACTTAATGGTTTTCAGCACTTAAATGTGGTTGTCAAACACAAAGGATAGAGTTTGTCTTGTTATTGCAAAAGGGTGTGCTTGTTTTCATGAGGGTTGAGCCAGTCATTATTCATCTTTCCACCTAGTTTTCTCCTTATGATTTCCCCAATTCTTTTTGCTATGGTCTTTTGCCAACAGGACAACTTCGTGCTTTGCATCATTATGTGTCCATGTTAGACTACTGCTTCCTGGTTGATGGGATTCCATCTCACTACCATGTTTCAATCTATTGAAATGGACCATACAATCGTTTATTCTAGACTCTTTAAGCTGTTATAGGACAGTTGGTATTGTATTCTTTAGTTTCGGTGCTCTTCTCACATGAAAGCTGATTCGATAAGAAGCTCTCAAGTTCTTGTACTTGAAGTACGTGGGTTGAAAGAATTTGTTGGAAAACAGTGGACACGATGAATGGGAAATCGATATACGAGCGAAAGAAAATGTGTGGTTATCGAACTATACATAGAGATCTTTAGCTCTGATACCAACTTATAGCGAGGTAGTACTCTACTGTTTTATTTTTCTCTCTTAAAAGCTTAAACCGTTAGACGATGACACGCGTTACATTCTCTAGCTCGACCCAATCTATGTAGTGGATCTCTTAGTCAATCGATCATGGCCTTCTAATGGGGCCCCATAATTCCTCGAGAGTTCATCAAAACAAGCCATGTGATCGTCCACAGCTATCCACTTCGAAAGCAAACCCACCCCCCAAAACTCTTCCCCCAAATGCATGCACGCATCAGCATGACGATTCACCAACGTCGGACCATGCTGTGCTGCATAAGCACAGCATATCAGAATTAGCTGTGAAATGTCATGATTGCAAGAGCAATTGAAACCCTAATTTTATGCTGTCACCGAGACGATATACATAGCTGCTCGGTGGGATGATAAAGTAAAGAAAAAACCCTTGTGGCTTTCCAAAGTGCGTAAAAGTTGGCAAAGTGTTTTGTTTAAGGAACGATTCGACCTTCGATTTCGTATGATGATACTTCCGGATAAGTAAAAGAAATCGAAAGTGTGCGTCCCTTGCTCATTTCTTTTTCGCAGCTTCCCTTTTGGCTCTTCTCTTTGGTTGGTTGGGGATGAGGAGAAAGAACCCTATGACATTATTTTGTCGAGAAGAGAAATGTTAAAAGCTAAGATCGGCGTTGATACCCACTCGATTATGCCAACATTACATGCACCTCTCGATGTATAAAGTTGGGTGTGGCATGGGATTTTAATGATTTACAGCTAGAATTTAGTTAAAGGGTAAGATGGATTGATTTCGAGGGAGGAAAAAATGTCTATCGTTTGCGAATACATATAGTAGACATCTTTACTATTTGTATCTCTCGATTGCAATCGTACGTACGGCATATGTGGCAGCTCACCGTGTCGTGGATGGAGGGGCATCGTCGTGATTTTCAACTACCACAGTTGTGAGATATGAGATTTGAAGCCAAATTGAAGGTAAGAGACTTGGATCTCGAATATGAAGTATTTAACTTTTTATATGGAATCGCAACCGTAGTCATAGATCATCAACTTTTTTGATTTTTTCCACGTCGATGCTACATATTGATCTCTAGAAGTTTGTAACCATTTGTTTATATTTTGACAGAAAAAATGAAATTTATACTCAAATCACAATCGGTGATTAGTTTACGGATCAAATCCGTCACAAAATAAACTACGACGACTGAAAAAATAGACATGAGCAATTGCACAAAGATCATTTTTGTACTTTTTCAAAAAAAAAAGATTAATGTTGTTTCTTTGATCAAATTCTTTTTGCAGTTCCAATGAACGTGAAGTGTATCAACTTGAATTATTCAAGTACCTTAGAAGACTGTCGCACAATGCTTGGTATGGTGTCTCAGGTCCGTAACTAGTTTCACTGGTTTTGTGGGCTTAATGCCTACTTAGTTATCCATAAGAAACTAAGATTATTCACGGATATAAAGGAAATATTCGGACAATAAATCGACAAGTCATCTCTAGAATGTCATAATATCATATTTTATACTTGTCCTCTTGCACAAAATTTAAAGTAATCTATATATACTATTTTGTTCATGATAATTTATGCAATTTTAGGAAAATATGTGCGTTCGTTGTTGGAATATTTTCGGTATAGGAGTTTGTTGATGGGGACTAACATCCTTAATTTGCTCTTAAGAAGGATTGTTTTACAGGAAAAAATATTCAAAATGCTCCCAAAAAGACCAAATTCGAAAATTCCACGCCCATATAGGTTTTTAAAATCCTAATTGCAACAATTCATGTTTCGGAAATCAAGTTGTCACGATTGAGGTTTCACATCCCTGATAGCACCAACAATTTATTCTCAACATCTACCACCATTGTGATATGGACTTCATTAGTAGTGGCGACCCTAGCCTGCTCTCCTAGCAGGCATTGCCGATGGTATTCACGTTAGCATTTCGACTTTAGCAATTTTATGGAAGAACTAATAGCAAACTCTCAAAATTATTTCGAATAAAAAGTACATCGACGGTTATCATTTTATAGAGATTATACAAATATAGCTGGTCACATCTTCCCTTAAAACTAGCAGCATCGAATTCGAAGTGCTAATTACCATATCGAGTAAAGAAGAGTACTAGACATAAATACATCACAATATAAAACTGATTTATTAATCAAATGATTGTTTTTATAATGGATTTCTTTTTAATATTCTCATTACAACCCCTCGTGACCGGCAATGGCACCGGTTTTGTCACCACGGCGAAGCTCCCCATGCAAAATTAGCCGACACTTAGAATTAAAAAATTGCAGAAAAAGGAAAATTAAGCTGACAAAACTGTGTTTTCGAATGCATTTATTTTCTGTATTTTGGCAAATATCATAACTATTTTGCAGCTTTTGACTTTGCTTGGTTTGCTTAATTGTCTGCTCTCGATGTCATAACCCGCCACGCATTGCTTGCGTCGTTGGTTTCGATTTCAGGAAGTTCGCAGAGTCCCGTGACTTGGTCTTCGGAATCCAATCTCAAAGCTTTCAGATTTTTCCTTTTCATTCAAAAGTTTATTTCCCCGATAAATATTTTGATGTTCCCGTCGGTTTTATAATAGCCATTTGGTCACACTTTGCAGCCATTTTCGGTCTAATGTTCATACCATTACTTTCATGTTTTTTTTAGGATAAACCATATTTATTCGTGAATTTTGATCCAATATATAACGCGATTCCTGAATTTAAAATTTATTTAATGCAGTTTCTGAACTCTAGCCAAATGTGTAATGTCGTGCTTGAACTTTTAATTTGTTCAATATAGTCTCTAGACTTTTGATCCATATTTAATTAAGTTCCTAGACTGTATGAAAATGTTCGAGTTGTCCACGAATTTAAATTTACGAAAGAACAGCATTAAATATTTTCATATAGTCCATAGAATAAATTGAATATAGTCCCTATGAAAATGTTCAGGGACCAAATTAAACAAATTAAAAGTTCAAGGACGACATTATATATTAGGCTAAAGTTTATGGACTACATTGAGCAAATTTAAACTTTAGGAATCACATTACACATTAGACTAAAGATCAATAACCATTGGTGTTATTATCCCTTTTTTTTTTTATTTCTAATTCAGTTTTTGCATTTTCAATTTGTTTGATTAAAGTATTTTACTTTCATATATTTTTTGGTGGGATAATGACACAAACAGTCTATGGATTTTGGCTCAATGTGCAATGTGGTCTTTGAACTTTTAATTTGTTCAATATAGTCCCTGAAATTTAGCTTAATGTTCAATGTGGTTCCTGAACTATATAAAAATATTCAATGTAGTCTCTATTTCATATAGTTCAGGAACTACATTGAATATGTATCAAAAGTTCAAAGACGACATTGAACAAATTAAAAATTCATGGACCATAGTAAACAAATTAGAAATTCATGAACCACATTGCATATTAGGTCAAAGTTCAAAGACTCTTTGTGTCATTTTCCTTTTTTTGATCAAGTCCATCTTCTATTCCATATGGATATCCTGGTGGGAGTCCGCATCGGCTAAATTTTACCCACGCCATGCTCCGATGTTATCCATGTTGGCTAAAGTCATTATTTTATATGCGTATTCATATTCAAGCTAGTAGAAGCAACTACTTTGACATATTGATGTAGGATGAGAATCATATCATAACCACCATCTGATTAATTTCTTTTCCATCCTGGATAGGAGTTGATCAATATGATTTGATGCATCTTTCGTCAATATTTTGTTTTCTATATGATAAAGGAGCTTTGGTGATTAGGATAGGATTTCATGGTAGCAACCCATTTTGACCGGTTGATATAGGATGATCATCCTACAAAAGTCACCATGCAATGATTAACTCTCTCATTTTGCAAGTCTGTTATCAGGTAGGATATGATCGCAGATCTGACATCTTGGTTTCTAATATGAGCATAACTTATAGGTGGTTGGTAAATTACAAATATAACTCGAAAAATATTCTTTTAGCGAGTGAACATCGACAGCGTATGTTAGGCTTCAAATTAATTATTTAAATGCATGCATCTTTGTTATTTTAGCAACCGATCAAAGCTTGTAATATCATCCAATAAATAACTTTTAGCGAAATTTCTTAGTAAATTCGAGATTTTACTTTGACGAAAGGGTCTTGAAATGAAGAAAAATTGGAAGAAAAATTCAGCAAAAGAAGAGTTGACGAGTCATATCAAAGGTCACAGCTAATCATACGGGGCAAACGAGCTGGAAAGATGAGTAGTGTGTGGCTCTCACCTTATGAAAACGATCATTCTCTTTAATCATTAAGAGACAAACCATAAGTTAGGCAAGGCTAGCGAGGGATAAGTCTTCCCTGGGTGGGGACAGATGATGCACCTCCCTATCCGGAATTCCTAGTTTCTCCTTCAATCCCTGTCTGTTTGGTCGTATCCCATCTCGATTTTCAATCGATTAATCTCATTGAGTGCGGTAATTCCTCAATTACATACACCAAATGACATATATAAGCTTATGTTCTTAAAGAATGGCCTTAAAAGAATGTGCAAATATAATAAGTCGAATGCAAAACTTGAGTTAGAAAGGGTAACATACTCACCACATAATGACATGGACAGCCATTGGATTGCTATCTATCTAGTCTTTGTTTTCATTTTTTTTGTCGGACATGTTTTTGGTGAGAATTACCTATATATATTTCTAATATTCTCCTCATTTATTAGACTTTTTATTTTGTCAATTCGAAATTCTAGAACATCCGTTATGAGTACGAAACTATTTGGTAACAGTACTTGCTTGCTCCCAAACTTTTGACTGTCCCTCTGAACTTCGTTTACATAATGTCACTAACTCTTCATGCATCTTTCTTGTTGGGCACGACTTTGATGCACGTGCCTTTTCAGAGCTAAAATATGATTCCTTCAACCTTTGTAAAAAGAAAAAAAAAAGCAAATATCATCGATTTTGGAAGGAGCACAAATTGACCCGGTAAGAATTCATTTCATTTAATTTCACTTATTATAAATATTTTTATAAAGTTATGATATTCAAATGATCGATTAAAAAATTATAAAAATCTACATACACTCAACATATATAATAATGATAGCAGCTTGATGTCTGATTGATCCAAGGCATGGAAATTGGAATCATATCACTTTTTTGCTTCATCCATTTCAGGAGACAACAATGGAATGCACCATGAGTTCAGATCATTCCTCGTGTCTGCTGCGTTCGGACAGATTTGTCTTCTGTTAGTTGATCCAGTGTTGGTTGGGAAACAACAATTTCACGCTTTGACGATCATGCTGACACACATGCTGACTTTGACTTCGACTTTGATCAGGGAAAATTCAACCATATTAAGGTTCTGCTTGTTATGCGAAAAATATTTTCTTATTTTCCAGCGTTTGGATCACTTAAGAAAATGAGTCAACAAAAAATATGTGCTTAGATTTAGAAAAATGATTTCCTCTATAAAAAAATCGAAAATCATTTTCCACAATATGATTAAGTATTAGCGCTTAGATCTAAAACCCTACACTTGGGAACGGGAATCCCAACACTTGTTTTCGGGCCCTTGATAGCGGCCCCAGGCTGAGACTGGGATTGTCGGGGTCCATCGAGATCAGGCCCAAGTCCAAAGAGGCCGGGCGCAAAACCCCAATGCCCCATCTCAGGTCCACAGAGGCTGGGCTCAAGACACCAATGCTCGTGGCCGGACCTACAACTCTAATATTATTGCCCGATTCACCGACGCCTTTGGCTAGGTCCACAGAGATCGAGCTTGAGACTGGTGTTCGTGCCGGATTTTTAACACTTGGGCCTAGTTCCATTAAGGCCGGGCTCAGGTTCACAATGCTCAGGACCATAACCTAGGAGCTAGTGCCTGAGTTCCCAACGCTCAGCCATGTCCATTGAGGGTGTGCTCGGGACCTCAGCGCCTGGGCTAGATCTATCAAGGCCAAGCCTAAGTCCCTAGTGCCTGGGCCTATGTCCATCAGGGCCGGGTCCCTAGCGCCTGGACCTTGGTGTCGAGTCCATCGAGGCTGGGTTATGGACACCGATGCTCGCCCTGGTCAATTAAGGCCAAGCTCAAGACCTTAGCGCCCACACCCAGGTCCATTGAGGCCAAACTCGAGGCCTTGTGCCTGAGCGTGGTCCCCGACACTCACGCCCGAGTCCATCGAGGTGAGGATTGGGACCCCGAAGCCCATCCCTTGGTCCTCGATGCTTGGATCAGGATCTATTGAGGCTAGACTCGAGATCATGGGGCCCATATCCAATTTATCAGCTATCCATGCGTAAGTTACTATCGTCCGAATAAGTTATGTCTATCTAGGAAAATCAATTTGATATTCTATATCAAATGACGGAAAATATTTTTCTGTTCATTTTCAAGTTTTCAGTCACACATCATAAAATATTTTCATTTTCTAAAAAACATTTTCCAAAAATTTCACATTTTTCAATAAAATAAATAGAGCTTAAATGTGTACTTGTTTTGGGAAAATCTTCAAGATAAAGGAAATATTTCCGGCAAATCATTTTTCCGGAAAATGTTTTACCCTTTTTAGGTTAAGGAATTCATTTTCCTAACTTGAGGTATGTATATATTCTTTGACCGTAAATGGTTTTCCGTTGACTAATTATTTTCAGCAAACCAAATGCATGAAAGTGCAAAAAATAATTTATAGTTTTTTTTACTCAGATAAACGTATTCCGAGACTAACTTTCAATTGTACTTGACAAAGCATTATTTGGTTTCATCTATTCCTTCGTTACTCAGCAAGCAAATTGTTTTGACAAGTAAATGTATAGGCCAATTTCGTGAAAGAGGGGATGTTAGAGATATATACGATGGGATTTAATTGGCTTAATTTGCTTCTCTACATCGATCTTGGATAAACTGCTTTCTTTATTTAGAACCATTTTACATTCTCACTATCCATCAAGGAATGAAACAGAAACAGATAGTTGATCGTTGTGATTTGATCCATTATTTTAGTACAATTTAAATTGTTCTAAAAGAAAATATGATAGATTTATGGAATACTTGACGATTAATTTGAATTCAAGATAAGAGATCCATTAATTATTTGCCAACCATCACTTTTTTTTTTGGTCAAAATTTGCCAATCATCTTGATTATTGTATAGTACGATTTTGTCCATCTATAAATATACGTGGCCATCGGATATTTCAAATATATGTGTAGGTTCTTTATGAATTTGTTTTGCGAAAGTTCGAGATTGAAGTAGCCGTCAGGTTTGCTTAGTCAATAGTATATGTAATTATTATATTGGTGGCAAAAAAAGAAGACGCAATGTCTATTCATTGCTCACCTTATAAATTTCCAATTTAAAATTCATTATATTGCTGATTTGATTTATATCGTGCTAAGGTATCTTGTCAAACGTGCTAGGATCAATGTCTGTAATAATTTCCACAAACTTCTGTGCTCGATTGCTTTCAATCATGTTGGTCACCCTATTCGCTTTCTCTAGACCCGCATGCTTCCACATATTGTGACCCGTTAGGCCGACAAAAGCATCAAATGAACTTATTATTATTAGTATTATTATCATCATTATTATAATAATAATTAGTATTATTATTCTCTGTAATCCGAAGACAAAAATTCTTTCACAAAGATTAAGTTTGTCCCCTGCTTAACCAGCGGAAAGCAATAATTAACTAAACTTTCAAAGATGTATGCGACGATAATGTAAGTTTAGTGCAATGTCTCAGCTAAATTTCTGACAAGCAATTATTTCACAACTCATCATTCTTCTAATGTGGAATGGGGGAAATTGATTTTTTCTTGTATCCCAGCATTCTATGATAAGATGTCAGAGCCTTTTACCCAGATAAATTTAATGTTCATGTTCTAGTAAATATTGTTTAAAATTACTTTGACACCATCACATATGAGATAATTTTGAAGATCGTTTCAAGACTCTCAAGCATTAAATATTATGGCCTTTAAATTTGGAAACTTTTCTCTTCCAATCTACTTCTAGATCGGGGAATTTTAATGAATAAGTACTCTGCTTCCGATTTCAATGGTGATCGCAGTGGAGGTGAGCGTGGTTCTAAGGTAGAACCTGAAATCTGAAAACTTAACTAGTGAAAATCTGTGGGTTTCAGGCTCCAAGATATGCAGGGTAGGTTTTAGGTTTCAAAAATTTGGAAACCTATTTTGACGGGTAGTTAGAACCTGGAACCTGAAACTTGGAATCTAAACAAGTTTTTTGTGTTTTTTCTTGGTTTATGTCTTCGTGTGATTTTGCGGTATTTTGTGGCGTTAGATGATGAGTGTATAATCTGGAACCACTAGTATAAAATTTCATTTTATGATTTATTAATGTTTCATATTTTCACGTGTCTAAATATAAGTTATAGCTAGTGGATCATTGTAAAAAGTGGTGGTTGTTAAAGATGATAATTTACTGCAATTATTCAATTAATAATACATGTGAAACCTAGGTAAACCTTGAAACTGATCCTCGAACCTGTGATAGGATAGGTTCCAAGTTCCAAAAAATAATGAACCTATTATCATGGATAGAACCTATACGAAACATGGAACCGTTCGCTCCTAGTATTGATTTATGTAATGACTTTTCATTTTAATTATATTTGTTTGAACCGCAATGACAGGAAAACCGGTCTTTTGTATTCTCTTTAGTGAATAATAAGTTTGTTTAGTATTGTTGCGTTCATTTTTGTTTTGTTTAACTAAAAATAAAATAAAAAAAGAACATATTAGATCCTAGAACCTACCTTGTAACCTATACCCAATGGTAGGTTCTAGGTTCTAGATTCCGATGGATAGGTTCTAGGTTCTAAAAAATGAGGAACCTGTACTCAAGGGTAGGATCAAGATTCCATATGGAACCTATAAGAAACCTAGAACTGCTCACCCCTAGTTCACAGCAGCTTCGGTGTCATATATGTGCTCGAGCTCTAGCATCAAACTTGCTAAAGGGTTCGCTCTCATAGGTGTCAAATAAGTGTTTGCTCAACATGTTTTTGTTGTCTCCGTAAGGCAATGGTGTTGAGTTGAACCTAGGCGCACACCGTTAGAAAGCAAAATAGAGATCTCCATGTGTGCTTATCACTAATGATAATGTGTGATTCGGTGATCGACCACTATTCCTTTTGCTTGGATGCAGTCACGGGTTTCTCTTGAAGGACGAGCATGTGCTTATCTCTACCAACCACTACAGATAGATATCTCCATGTGTGTTTATCAGTGATGATAATGTGTGATTCGGTGATCGACCACTATTCTTTTTGCATGGATGCAATAACAAGTTTCTCTTGAAGGACGAGCATGTGCTTATCTCTGCCGACCACTACAGATAGATATCTCCATGTGTGCTTATCACTGATGATAATGTGTGATTTGGTGATCGATCACTATTCCTTTTGCTTGGATGTAGGTTTCTCTTGAAGGACGAGCGTGTGCTTATCTCTACCGACTATGCTTTGATGATATATCTTGATTTCTAGATTTTGATTTTTTTTTCTTTAGTGTATCATTTTAGTATGAATGAAATTTCATGTGACAAAAAAAAACTAATGAACTTATATAGTAACTTTCCGTACCAAGTGACAAATTGATCGAGTTAAGCATTTTGAAAAATAGAAAAAAAAAAAACTTGATCATTTCCTCGTAGAATTGTCCCAATTGGATGAATCACAACTTAAAACTTTTTATGAACATAAAACTAGTTTGAGACTAAACCCTACTTGCCGATATAATCAAAACCTAAAAGAAAATGCTAGATGTGAACAATTGTAAAATTTAGGAAAGGATCATGTACATGCTGCAATAAGGAGCATTTCCTAAGATGCATATTGCTATCTAGTTCGGAATCTCATTATGTATTACAATGTCTTAATGTAATCTGACATAACAAGTGAGATAATATCTTCAATTATGATATTGCTAGAAGTAAGTCGAGCTAATACGGGTATCTCCTAACTTTTCAATAACATAGACGAGTGAAATTCGATTGGAATTGTACCTAACTTGCTTGGTTTGCTCCACCTTCTCAAACGTTTCAATTAAGGGAAAATGAAGATGGTCGATCCAAATTGTTTTGGAGGAACCCACATGCCAATTCACACTGGCGATTGGGAAGTGGAGCTGTGGAGCTAGAAAAGAGATGAAAATGTTGCCTGGATTTCGGTACCCATCAATCCCATCAATCATGTCAATGAGCCAGTTGTCCATTAATTGACGTGAAACCATCGCTAATGGTCGATTTTTCATTTTCTTTGCGATTCACCATCCCTCTCTCTCTCTCTTAGCACGTTTGTGGCTGTAGAGAATAGACTTGTGATATGCATAGTAGAATGATGGCTGGGATTTATGATCTTATATGAGACATCAAATTTGGCGTGGGATCCACTCAGATTTTGGAGGGTTTGATGGGAAGTGATCCGAAACCACAGCAATTTTCTTTTTGGAGCCAACTTGTCCTTCGCCACGCAAGAGCGTTTCAACGCTTGAAGAGATCATGAAAAAAAAAAGCGTTCAAATCTAAACTTATCAACATATTCAATTAAACCTACATCCTTCAACTCTCCGACAATAAGAAACCACAGTACATGCACCTAAAGAAATCGGTCGTCTTTGGGGTTATGTCTGAGCGTACTGCTCTTCCTAACTCAAGTTCTGCGATTGGTGCTAGCCAGTGATCATCTCTCAGACTTGATTCCTAACAAAGCAGAAGAACTTAAGCGGCCCTCTTTCTCTTTTGGCACTTGTAATAACAAAGAGAAGGCTGATGAGACGAGTCTTCTTCTAGAAATAGCATCTACGAGAACAGCATGCTTATAGATGTAACTATATAAGACTGTCATGTTCCAACACTTGTATGTAATGAGTTGCCTTTGCGAAATGGTCCTGTATATTCAGTTTTCAAAATTACCAATATCTAGATACAAGCGTAAATATGGTATATAAAAATTGAAACTACAAATTAAGAACCCCTATCTAAATAGTAGGGGTGTGCAAGGAGACCTACAGACTGTGCGGAACCGACATGGCTGAGTAGGCTCTAGGATGGGCATTAACGGTCACGGTAGAATCCACGTTCTAAAATTTTAGAATCGTTGCGACTACATGGTAAGTTCCAATGTTAGAGGTCATATCCATCCTGTATGCTATACATCTTGTGCGGGTTGCCTTGCACGATATTTAAGTATATAAGCACAGGTGTCTGAACTATATATGATTTTCTCTTTTCTTTACAAAATTCTCACGTTTAAAGGTGTGAAATGAAGAGAAAAAGCGTACCTTTTTTTTGGATTTTACTTGCCATGATCTCCAAGAATTATGTTACGTTAGACCTTGTTAGGAATGCGTTTGTGCATTGATATTCACTTTTTTCATGTGTTAATAATTAGAATAGTGGCATTCTTTATTGAATAAAAAATTTCAGAGTAAGTACAGAGTAGCATATTAGAATTCGTGAAATTTGTTTTGGATTCCATGGTGGTTCGAAAGACTCTTATAGGATAATTGCCAGATTACAAAAACTTGGAACCGGTGTCGTGAAGTAGGTTGCCACTCTAGAATCGGCACGCACTCCCTACAGAATAGTGCCGAGAGATTTGCCTAAGTCGCCACATTCCATTTCCATCAATCTACTTCACACTGCTGCTTTCAACACAATGGCAAAGTAGAGAAAATGGCCATACTTTGTGATAGTGGTGGACAAAGTTGAGAAATGGTCCACTCATCCGACACCAAAAATAAATGAGAGGGAGGGGGGATTTTGAAATTCAATCGGCAATCGATCGTTCACCAGCTTATTGTCCAGCATTTATGGGGCACAGGGGAAGAAAAAAAAGGACTAATTGATTGATGACAGAAATGGTGATAGAACGAGGATTTAATATGTGAAAGCTATCAAAAGGACAGACATTCGAGAGGGGGCCGTCGTGCTCTTCACGTGCTCATGCTCATCTGCGCCCACGACAAAAGCGCTTCTCTTGCAAATGCTCTTTCTTCTTCTTCTTCTTCGTCACCTTCGTTCATTTCACCTCCTCCACTCTCTTTTCGCGCTCTCTGCTCCTTTGTCGTGTCAGGCTTGACCCCCTTTCCACGTGACTCTGTCATTCATTCGTTCTTCTTCTTTTCTTTCTCTTTAATTGATTAACTAGACATGAAACCTAGAGAACCCGACGAGACGTGGTCGAGCGATAGAGGTGAAGAAGTATATAGAGCCCGGCATGGGAGTTTGTTGAAAGAAATTTGACTAATTCTTTAGATTGTGATGGTGGAACATATGGAACGAGCCTGGATAAGATGAAGGTGCCGATAAATCTATCATTAATTATGTGACTTAGGAATATCCCTTGCGGTTTTGAACTCGTTGTCGATGTCATGAGATAGGGATAAGATGAAGTTCAAGAATGTGAGATTGGCTTCATATGCACGGGGTATATTCTTCACAAGTTTTTTTCTCCCACTGACCAAAAGCTTGTGGTCTGTATAGTTCTGCAAGATAATCAATGTCCTTAGAAATTCAATGTTTAGGACACCTTCCATGGACTCTCTCTCTCTCTCTCTCTCTCTCTCTCTCTCTCTCTCTCTCTCTCTCGTTCATCTTGCATATCCTAAACATTCCCACCAAACATGTATACGTATGGCTTACTTGCAACATCAAATCTCTTCTTAGATGGTGCGTGCGCTCTCTCTCTCTCTCTCTCTATATGACGTAGTTTGATTCGGATTGCGATTTTATTCGCGATTTGTCCAAGGATAATGTTAATAAGTGATCAAGATTGATAAGGGATTGAAATGACATCTATGAATGCCAATGACAACTAGACGAATTTGACTAAGAAATGCTCATCTCAAATCCAATTTCATTAGCATCATCGCATTCCAAACTCCATTCGGGTAGAGTATACGAGGTGTCGAATCCAGTCAATTATCCTATGAACTTGTATGATTAATCACATTCAAACCTTTTTTCGCCCGCTCTAAGAACCTAAAATTCATCGTTACCATTGAAAACCCTAGAGTTCTAACCTTCTAGGTTGAAATCACAACCATTTGTTGGGCCTCGTTAAGCACACTTGAAGCCGCCCAAATCACCATGAAATCGAAAGATACCGGTGCTTTGAGATTTCGTTTGAGCTTATTTGAATGGGAATCCACTACAGTTAGATTGTGGACATCCTTATATTCTAGAGAAATTTCAATCTTATTAACTAACGATACCACGGGGATCCCATTAATAGAACTAAAAGCTTATACAATTAGTAAATTTCAGCATCAAACAAATCTGGAGAGTGAAAAGTGCCGATTATGACACCAAAAAATCATAAAGATTGCGAATTGGATATCGTAAGCGGCTAGAAACCCTTAAGAGGTATCCATTTCAAACTATTTAGAATGGAATAAGCAATATCCCTACGTATGTTTGAAATTTGGTCGAGCACCTGATGGCAGAGTGGGGCGACATATGTTAAAAAAACCTTTTGTTTGGTCAATACGTGTAGTACACAACTTGGAATTTAGTGAATTCTTTTTATTCCATGTTGTGTTGTGAAGTAGTACTCGCTGAATTTAAGGATGAAAAGCAAGCTGTAGACCCACACAAGAAGGAGCATTCAAGAAATCACAATCCAACCACGATTTGGCATCTTCCTCTCTCCTGGCTCAATCCCTACTTTTTGATTCTTGACTTTGTTTTTCCTTTGGGCCCTTGCACGAACGTAAGATGATGAAGGGATTGTGGCAGACAAAGAGGGGCAAAACCATACCCTCCCAGGCGAAGCTCGACTGAAAGAATTTTGGGCATGAAGAAAGAAAAGATTCCCATCAAAATTCAGAGAGAGAGAGAGATGGGATTGCTTTGGTGGATTCCTCAAACCACTACCGCGTCTTTGCTTTTGACATTATTATGTGTAGAAGGGTGAAATCATTAATGGCGATTCTTGTCCTGGTGCAATTTGCTGGTCAAAAAGCTCCTCATGGAGATCTAGCTTGTGAAAGGAACAAACGAACTGGGGAAAAGTAGGTTCTGTATCCTCTGTCACAGGCATATGATCATGCTTTACACTGTGGTGTCTCGAATTTTTGCACCTCGTGATGTCTTATCGCCATTCAATTTTAATGTTTTCAAACTTTGAAGAAATCCTTTGTGGACAAAAAAAAAAAAAAAAACAGAAGACAAAGCAAAAAGAAATTTGAATTCACGGTAAGTAAATCGGTTCATTTCACCCCGATGATCTTCTATATATACGACAATTGTCGGTGACGGTAATTAGGACACGGTTGGGCATAAACCATATGAAGTTCTTGCAAATGACTAACATGTCCTAGAATTGCTACAAATCTATTTTGAACGCAAGATAAGAAGTGTCACTCAGTGCTGAACTGTAGAATGAAGAGTATTGTTTCTGAAAACAAAATGTGGAAGAGGTGATTTATGCCTATGGACATATTTAGGGCAAGGCTGTTCGGGTATGTCCGAGCCCATCTTATGAAGTTGCTACCGGTGAAACTCTTGGCAAAGTGGATTTTTCGTTTTGGGCTGAATCAAATCGACCAGATCAGACAAAGTTTAAAAGCTTCAATCATGTATTTTTTTGGGCATTTACATGGGCTTAATCAAATCGACCAAATGTCATTTACATGGGCCGAATTAGCTTGTAAGTCCAAAGCATTTGCATGCCCAACATCATTTAGAGAATAGCCAGCATGACAGCACCATTCATTTGCAATCAAATGACAAGTTGCCTTCAACCCTACAATTTAAAGTGAGTAACACACCAACTTGAGAATAATTACCTAATCGGTCCTAAATTTATTGTATGGATGCCGATTCAGTCCAAAGCTCTCTATTTGCCAATTGAGCACTAACCCTTTGCACGAAATTCCAATATAATCATTTCGACTAATTTTCACAGAAATTCACTGACGTGGCGATGTGCCACGTAGGACAGCCAGCAATAACTAGACCGCCACGTTAGCAGTTTCTGGTAAAAATTGGCCGAAAGTAGTGCATTGAAATTTCATGTAAAGGTTCAAGACTAAATTAGCAAAAATGGAAAGTTTTGAACTGAATTGATATTCGTACAATAAGTTTATGGCTGATTGGACAATTTTACCCATGGTTTTGTTTTTTTTTTTTTTTTTTGTTATTGGTCAGAATTAAACTCCTTTCGTAGGTTCAAGTGGGTTCGGCATTACAAAAAACATGGGCCTCGGAACATATGAGGTCCCATAAAATTCTTGGAAGATTACAAACCCAATCGCCTATGAGCTTTAGAGACCTATAAACTTTTTTTTGGTTGAAATAGAGATATCATTTCATTAAATCTGGGCCCATCTACAAGAATAAGGGGCATCAAAACACAGAATTTCCTAAAGAGGGGAATGGGGTTACAAGCCCAGTTTCGGGGGAGGGTCTTACACATTGAGGCCTTTACAACCTAGTCTGGTAATCTATTTGAGTCACGGGTGCAGAGGACCAATTCTAGACTCTCAAAAAAAGCCAAGAAGCCAAAACAATTAGTGATAATTGGCTCAACATTCCAAGGATAGAGGGAAGAATCTCTCAAACAGATTATCAACGTTAAACAATCAGACTCCAACGTTAGTTTTAAATGAGGCCGATCAGCAAAGTGTTTGAGAACATAGAGACAGACAAGGGCTTCAGTTTGAAGGGCAGAAGATGCTCGGACTGGTCACGCGAGGCCTTCCATCAATCTTCCTTCTAAATCGCGGCATACGCATGCAATTGCCCCTTCCATGGTCCTTGAGAGGTGAGATCCATTGATGTTTATCTTCAGCAAACTAGGGTCTGGTGGTCTCCATCTCGGTTTTAAGTTTAGTAGTACTCCTCACGCTATAAGTTGCTTCTATTCCACTTCGCGTAATTACAATGCATGTCTAGAGCTGATTCAATTATGATGATTGGGTTCGTTTGCTCATGATGGAATACTAGGGTGTTACGCGCTAGCCAAATTTTTCAGTGGGTGACTGTGATGATCCCGAAAGGTATGTTTTTCTGGGTCATATCATTGTAGTTTTGCAACCACTTCTCAATCTAATGACTTGTTGGTGAGAAAAGTAGATGTTGAAATAGGGATTTGACCAAACCTACTTTGTCTTGTCGCAGAGGAGGAATGGATGCTCGACTGTCTCGAGCTTTTTTCGACACAATGGGCAAAAAGGTTTAGATAATACTTTTCTCTTGAACAGGTTTACCCTCGTAGGTAGTGTATTTTGGCAAACACTCCATATGAAAAGTTTGACTTTTGGAAGTGTTTTTAGCCTCCAAATTTTGCTCCATAGATCGTTGGGTATTTGGAAGGAAGAAGAAAGCTGCCCCAGAGCCATGTGTGGTCTCATTGTTTCGTAGCTCATTGTATCCGCTTTTGACAGAATAACAACTAGATTGATTTGATGACCACACTAGTGAGTCTACCTTCGGGGTAGATGATAGTGGAGTAGTTAGGATTGTTAGTGGTCTGCCCTATGAATCAATCAATGTTGATACTCTAATATTAGTTGTGGATTAGGTTGTGTCGGAAAAATCGACATTCACTATACTTAGATAGTCATAATGTTTTGCTAGAGACCGGTTATGACTTGTGGGTCAAAAGGGTTTTGAGCACACTGCTAATGTTTAGTGAACCTACAGGGTCGCACACAATAACGAACGGACTTAATATTTTCTATGCGCCTTGATCTACTTAAGAAGTAGATTTTAATTTATTCTCTTATTTAAATTATCTATGCGGTCGTGCGCGTTATGAGATAACGATTAAATGTGGGCCCAAATTGCCCGGCCCACTTCTTTTAATTCCGCTGGATAATGAGGTTGTATAAATAGATAGAGAATCGTTCTCTGTCTAGGGTTTTTTCGACAGAGTATCGAAAATAAAAAGGCGTTCGAGAAAAAGGAACTTTAAGATCTTTCGCTAGCACATGGATCGTTGGAGAATTCCGTTCGTGTGTGTGGATACCGGTAGAGGCGCAACACTTGAGGCGCTAATTCAGATACAATCAGTTGTCGATTTATTCTCGATATGCAAAAGGTGCGTTTCAAAATTCCCTTTCGGTTTCAATATACACATGGATCCTGTTTAGGGTTCTATATTTCGTTGCGTTATTTTTGTTGATGAACCCTACAAGGATTTCATTCACAACTTCTTCATTGAATAAGTAGTGTAAAAGTTGCTCATTCCAAAGATGTTCCGTTGGGGTGATCAAATCTGCTAACATGTTGGGTTCATGTTGGTTTTTTGGTCCTCCTAATTCTCCCCTTTTCTAGCCATCTATCTTCCCTGATTCTAATATGTTGCCTGTTACCCACTTTCCATCTCACCTCCTTCGAAATGACATCTCTTTCCATAAGAAGACTTTGCCAGTCCCATGATGGATGAGAACCCTTAACGGCATGCCAGAAATCGATGTTTGGAAAGTAACATCCTTTTAGAACTTTGCACCATAATGTACTTGAAGTTTGAGAGACTCTCCAAGCTTATTTTCCTAGCATCGCTTGGTTAAACATGATGAGATCTTTGAAGCCCAAACCTCCTTTATCTTTCCTTTGCTTCAGTATCTCTCATCTTCTCCAATGAAGGCCGGCTTTTGATGCGTGTTTTCCACCATAATAAGGCTATCATTCCTCTCTCTGGCCTTGCAAATAGACACTAGGATTTTGAAAATGGACATCGCATATTGTGGTAAAGTCTGTACGACTGCTTTTATCAAGATTCCTTTACCCGCTTTGGAGATAAAACTTTCTTTCCACCCTTCCAACTTCATGTTTACTCTCATCAAAATCCATGCGAACATCTATTTTTTTGTTTGACCCCAATCGGAGGGGATTCTTAGGTACTTCCCCGTTTTGTCAATCTATAGAACTCGCAATTCTTGGGCCATATTCATTCTCAATTGATGTGGGCACCCTGAACTGAAAAAAAACTCCTGATTTGTTGAGGTTGATTTCCTGACCTATTGCAAAGCAGTGCTGATGTAGAATAGAGGATAGGTTCTCGCATTCACTAATCTTTCCATCCACAAAGAAAATAGAATTGTCTGCAAAAAGTAGATGGGAAAGTGTAGACAAAACCTATTGAGCCTAATTCCTCGAACAGCCCCATAAACTTGAGTAGCCGGTTTTTCACTCCACTTGTCTATTCAGAGATTGAAGGATGAAATTACAAAAAAAAAATGGACAAAAAGAAAATTTCGACCAAAGTTCTGAGGTAATTTTCAGAAATGCAAATTGTACTGTTAATTGTGGGACATGATAGGAATTTGCTAGACATTCTTTTTATATTTCAAGACTCATAATTCTAAGAAATCTACACGAAGGAAAATGCGTTAAGTTGGGTTTTAAAGGGTGGGTAAAGTCACAGCAATATTTATATGCTCGAGCATCACGGGGCATCCCGCTCCATCAAATCAGAAGCACATAGTGCTTTAAATATTTTTGAAAAGAACATGTAAGTTAATTGTACGAGCAACGATGGATCCATTGAAGGTTGCCGAGAACCGTCATCTCCTAATTATCTGTTTTTCTAGTGCAATTTTTATTGACTAAATATCGTAACCTATGAAATGTCATATAAATATTTCTATGTCATGCTCCTTTTTCGGTAGTTATATGAAATCCCATTAAATTAGGTAAAAATACACGTGTGTGTTACTAATTTGACTTTTATTGCATCTATAATAGGTGAAAATGCTGCCGCGAGTACACTACAAGAGAATTGAGTTTCACAATTAAGTAGCAAATCAAAGCGTTAACAAAAAGTTACCCAGCAGTAATTATATTTCCTTCTTGTTAAAGAAAAAGAAATATTATCCGATAATTGAAAATTCTTGTCCAGATGTTTTTTCAAATTTGCTCCATGCCCGTTTATCGTGTATGACTTGGGTTGCCAATTCCATCGTTAATGGTAAAAAAAGGCATGGCACCACTTTATTAAATATATGTCTAATTTTGTAACGCCACAAGAAAAAGAAAATAAAAAGGCCACCACAACACATAAGTTCACGTTGCGACCTCCGCACCGGGTACATTGGACCTTGTAAGACAACTCATAGGACAATAAAGGGTAAGAAGGTAAATATCGCTTGGTAACATTGCTAGCGCCACTATACATTTTGGCTTCTTATCTCTTTTCCTTTTGCAATAATCTAGGAACACGAGTGTAAAGGCTATGCTCCCCGATATCAAAGGAACAGCCCGTAATCCGCATGAACCGGTTAAGCTCAGGATTTCAGCCCCTTGCCCCGTGCATGCAGACTAACTCGAAACAATTTGTATGCAGCTTGTGGTTTGAACAAATGGCTTAATGTGACGTATTTGAAAAATGTGTTCCAAAAAGTCATTTTTTAGAAAATCATTTTTTAGAAAAATAACAATATTTTTCGGTATTCGGCTGAAACTTTAAAATGAACTATAAAATATTTGCTGCCGTTTGGTAGAGAAATTAGATTTTCTAAGAAAAAATTATCAAAAAAATTGATTTTTTTTAAATTTTTGTCCTTTTCCTTTTCTTTTCACTTCTTCCTCGGCCGATTGCCAGCCACGTGACGGTTGGCAATCAGTAGGGGTGATTGGTTCCCTATTCCCAATTTTGAGAATCGAGGACTGGACCAGTTGGCCTTAAGACCGGGGATCAAACTGGAACGATGATCTGATTCGGTCTAATGGAACCAGTCACTTTTTTGGGAATCAGTCCAGTAAAGTGAGTAGAGTAGAGACAGAGAGACGAAGGAATGTCATACAATAAGCACAAGCGGAAGAGAGAGGGGGAGAGTGGAGAGCAAGGGGAGGAGGGCCTGGCTATTCAGTGGTTGAGGTTGACGTGGGGCCTTGCCAGTCCACCACGAGCGTCCACAGTGCGGAGGAGGATGAGGTGGTGCTGATTGACGCCATCTCTCTTTTGCCAAGAGCCAAACTCCGACCCCAGATCACAAAGAAGCAGAAGCAAACAAGAGAGAGAGAGAGAGAGAGGGGATCGACGTTATGTGTTTGGAGGGGAGGGAGAGAGCCACTTGTTGCTGCTGCTATGGTGCGGATTTTTTTTTAAGAAATAAAAAAAAGTATATATAGTTAGTCCGGTCGGTCTGGTCCGATCCGATTCCCTCTTGGAAGGAATAATGACACAAACAGTTCTTGAACTTTGGTTTAATGTGCAATTTGATCCACAAACTTTTTGTTTATATAATATAGTCTCCGAACTTTTAATTTGTTCAATGCGGTTCCTAAACTTTTTGTACATGTTCAACTTAGTCCTTGAACTATATTAAAATATTCAATATAGTCCATGAACTTGAATTAATGGAAGGACTATATTGAACATTTTCATAGAGTTCAAGAATTAAATTGAATATGTACAAAAAAGTTCATGGACCACATTAAATAAATTAAAAGCTCAATGATCAAATTAAACATTAGACTAAATTTTATGGACTACATTGAACAAATTAAAAGTTCATGGACCAAATTACACATTAGGTTAAAGTTCATGAATTGTTTGTGTCATTTTCCCCCTTAGAATTGGGAATTGGACCGTCTAGACACTGGTTCCACTTTTAGGAACGAATAACCGGACTAAACATGCTGGTCCGGGCAGTTTTGTACACCTCTAGTGATTAGCCACAGGTGAGCTCGAGCCTCGCTCAATGTCACCAAAGGTCGATGAGGGTCAAGCCTTGCCCTGCTCACTGCTCAAGCGAGCTCGGCCCTCACTGAATTCGGCGAGGCTCGAGCTAGCCAAAATCCAGTGTATTTGACCTCGCTAGCTTGTGACGAGGCTCGAGCTCACCTATGGCTAGTTGCTAGCCACTACTGTGGCTAGCGATTGACCGAGGAAGAAGCCAAAAGAAAAGAAAAAAAATTAAAATAATTAAAATCTTGATTTCTTAAAAAGAAAAAATAAAATAATAAAAATAGAAGGAAAATGTGTTTGGTGAAAGAAAGTGCTCGGTCTAGAGGTGAAAGAAAGAGAATGGAAAAGCATAAAACATTTTCCACACTTTTGAATGTATTTTATCCTTTGATGAAAAACGTTTTTCTTAATTAGTTTATTTTCCATAAACCAAACAAGGAAAAATTCGGAAAATATTTTTCTAGAAGTTATTTTTTGTAAAACGAACAAAGCTTTCGAGTTGAAAAATCTCGACAGCCCAATCAGCGCTTTGCCAACCATAGAGAGTTATATTTCTTTTTAAGCTTATTATCAAGTCAAGGCTCAAAATGATGCCTCGATGCTTGGACCAAGAAGAGATAGCATAGAAATGTACAATGACACCTTGCGGGTCGCCCCATGAAATGGTAACCACCTTATAAAAACAGAAAAGAAAAAAAAAATTTCAAGGTGGAAGCTAGAAATCCCACTAGGGAAGGTGGAGAGCGGGCCAATGATATTTCCCTCAACGGTTTAGGCCTATTTTTGCCAAATCAAAACTCATGTTCCACATTTGAGGATGCTTTGGCATTTGAGGTTTGATTGCTTAGAAGCCCATTATACTTTGTAAGATGGTGTGAATAAATAGCCAAGGCTGTCTCAGAGCTTGCTGAGTGGGCTCATGGGGTCTGTAATCTGTATCATACACATTCGACGTGAACGGATGTCCGGAGTTCATAAGCTCAATCCAATTACTGACCAGTCAATCATCCCAAGGTCGGCGAAACATGGAGGAACTATTCCTCTGAACTGTAGTCTTACGGCTTCTAACCGGTGAGTTTGAACCACCGACCCCACATTTATTGCAGAAATCTCACTCGACTCGTTAACAGTAATTATGTCTATGTGTAGAGAGAGTTCAGTACAGTTGTTAGCTATATCATCATTGCTGGACGATCACATGGGCAACTTTGAAACTGAGTACGATTGTACTTCTTTGGGGGGAATCATTTTCGAGAGTTCGGTGCCTTTCATGCACAACTTCAATTTTTGTTCCTTTCGCATAATAATTGACTTCGATTTTCAGTCGGGCATCAAAGCTGCTTTTTAGCATCCTCTACCATTCCTGTAGCGGGGAACCAAATATGATGATATCCGCAATTGGATGCGAAGATAATTCGAGTAATTGCGGCTGTAGATTAACCATTTTCTTCGTTATATTTTGACCAAATTGAACTGCACATTATAAAACATTTCGGCCAAGTTTACTGTTCATTCTTTTATTTTTTTTGTCGAGTTTAGTGTCCAATCGACTTGGTTATGTCATCAAGTCGAAATATTATTGTATGGTCATTCAAGACAATCCTCCTAGGATATTATATAGAGTATCAAAAACTTGCTACGTGTTGCATGATTAAACTATATTATCTCTCATCCCACGCAAAGAAGTATTAGGTCCTCGCAAGATTAATTGTAACATTATTATACATGTGGAATAATTTAACCAAAAAAAAATTAAAGTGGGATGTCAAAACCATGTCTAATAAAACGGTGGGAGTAAATGGAAAACCGACTAATTAGTTGAGAAGATACGGGCAAGTGAGGACAATGTGCAACCTCCCCAACCCCACCGTTAGAAAATTCATGCAGTGTGCCCCTTTTTGTCGTGACACTAGGCACCAAACCCCAACGAATCAAAAGCCTCGTTTAAATTGATTGAGATATAATTACTTGCGTGACTGAAGTCTAAATCCACGCCATGAATTGGGAGCATAATTTGATTTTAAGAGAACTTTGAAACAAGAACACGCCATCGATTCCTATGAGTGGCAAGGAGGTCCAAATGGTTGCTTATATACTTCATAGTATCCATCCGCTTATAAACTTAAGGTTTCTGATTCGAATTTCTAACATGATATTAGAGCCGGAGTCCTGTCCAGGCTTACTTTACATGCGAGGCACCCGTCATCCTATGTTGCTTACCGGCGGGCCTGAGTTTTGTCTTCCGAAACAATGACTTTGTGTGACTAAATCCATGTCGCGAATTGTTAGCATATTTTATCTTAAGAGAACTTCGAAACAAGATCACGCCATTTATTCTTATGAGCGACAACGAGACCCAGATGGTCACTTATATACTCCGTGGTCTCATTTTGTCTATAAACTTAAATTTTCGGATTCGAATTTTTGACATGGTATTAGAACTGGGGTTCTGCCCTGGCTTACTTTGCATGTTGTGGCTCTCGTCATCTTACGTCGCTGGCCGACGGGCCCAATCTTTGTCTTCCGAAACTCGGGTTGAGGGTCTTCTTTTGTTGCCCGCTTCACGTTAGCCCCTCTCTCTCTCTCTCTCTCTTTCTCTCTCATAGACAGTTGCCAAACTACCAAATCAGTTGGAAAAAAAGACGATGGACGAACGTACCACTTGACGGCATTCTTGACATTCAAGAATAAGATCTTTGGGGGCTGCTAAAGACATTATTTAATCACATCATTTTGGAGGGTTCAATTTATTGTCAAATCCCACTTGCGCTTTTCTTTCGGCTTGGGCTACGCTGCTTGTGCTTAGTGATTCTCTCTCCGTAGTCATTTCTTTATATATGCACTCGGAATTATATGGAATATACATTACTATGTCCGTTTAAAGTCACTACTTCTAGACAATTCAATCACAATAATGTGTATATTTGCATAATCCCATCGTTCTGTGCCAAAAGAATAGGGCAATTTTCTTTTCCTGTGCTGATAAACTTTGATAAGTGTTGGTAATTATCTTAATTTTTAAGGTCGCAAAAGCTATTGACGAAAACAAAAAAACGCGGGAAATTGGTGCTCAATTTATAATAACGAATGTTACATTCTATAATGTCGATTTCATAGCGATTTTTGTTTGGTGATTGCAATTGATGTCATTCAGAAACATTAGAATGTCACAAAATTTATTGTTCATTTATCACAAGATAGATCCGAATCCTAAGAGGTTTTCATAAGAAACTTTAAAATTCAGGCAGTGCTTATAACAAAATGTGACCATACTTTTCTATCAAATGAAAATAATTTAATCGTCTAATAATGTTACTTTTCATAACCGCTTTAATGCATTGGTCCGTAGTTGTTTGTAATATTGTGTCATATATTTCATTAACTCCTAGGGTTGCACAATTGATTAGGGTATTGTGGGTTTTCTTAGAATTGAGGAGATCATTCGTTTGAATGTTGCCAACTGCGTCACGGTCACTATCAGCAAAACATTATATATAATATTTAAATACTATCAAAACTATAGTATGGTACTCGATGACATTTAACATGTTAGATAGGTATGATCGAGTGACATTAATTCTACAAAGCCAAAATAATGATAACCGGGGGACCTCTAAAAAAGCAAATTCCGCCTTTACTTCAAATCAGGAATAGAACAAAGAAGTCGATTCAAACATTCAAATTAAAGGCCTATTTTGTCCCATCGAAAAAGCTTAGTAAGCGGGTCTTCGAGAAGATCTAGCTCTCGTACCTCGGCTTGCTTACTTGCTGCGGACAAAGCTTCTAGAACTAGATAATTCGATAGTCGAAAGACTACTTATTAGGCCGACCATTGCATAGGAGCGATGAAATATCTATGTGTTTTAGCATGGTCATCAGCATTTGGATATGATTGTCTTATTTCAAAAGATCAACAAAAGGAACATGTAAATAAAATACGTATACTACCTTACCAAAAAAAAATAATAATAAATAAATAAATAAAATAAAATACGTATACAATTGTGAAAATATCAAGTAGCTATAAATCTGTTAAGATTTATTCACAAGAACAGCAGAACCTTCTCAAATACTCCAATATCATGAATTTCCAAAATCGAGATGAAATATACGTACACCATATTCGAAAGGGACTCGTCAACTAACTAGACCTAATAATTACAAGATAATAACTTCTTCTTGGTGACCTTACCACAGTTTAACCGTCCTCATTCAGAAGTAGATTAATGGTAGATCTTCGACCAAGAACCAAACTTCTAAACGACGACAAAAGGGAGAAACTATGGAAACACCTAAAAACGTGAAGATTTGGCATCTGCTATTTTCAGGTGGGTAGATGATCGCATGACCATTATTATCATTCCTCATGTGGTCCACCTCTTGTGTGTTCATAAGATGATATGTGTGGAGATTAGCAGCCCTAATAGCTTCTACTTTGCAAGGTTCACTGCCACAAAAGTAAACTGCAAAGGAGTCATCACAAGCGTGCGGTTAAATCTTAGATGATAAATAATCAAAGATAGACTCACGAAAAAGGCCAACCTGAAACTTTAAACTTATAAACGGAGGGAGGTGACGAATGGTCAGGGAGAGAGGGGGTTCCACACATGCAACATAAATGGGGAAGAACCCAATTCTCGTACCAAGTTAGTGTGTCCGACCTAAGTTTTTAGGTGGAGGAACATGGCGTGCATATGAAGAGTATATCGGTAAATACTAGAGAGCTGATTAATGGAGGGTCATATTCTTAAGCGAGAAAAGAGCTTAACACGTGCATGAAGTCGTTGGAAGCAGCATGTATATTTAATACGAAGCCCCGTGAGAGGCAAAGGGAAGAGGAAACTTCCAAACTCAACAGCAAAATCCACAACCCCCTACCCCTCTCATTTAATTTTATTCCCAAATGCCTTCAATATTTTGTGGCTTTGGTTGCTTTCAAGTTACTTGTTTCTTGAGAGAAAGAGCAAGAGAGGGGTTGGTTTGATGCTGAAACCTACCGGTGTGGAAACTTTTGGAACAAGTGATTCGTATTAGTTTTTTCTTCTAGGGTCTCACCATTAATTAGCCGGCAAGGTGTTTACGGTTGAATTATGCGGACAAGGGGGAGGAAAATTAAAATCTTTCGTTGTGTATTGAGGAAGTTGGTGGAGAGGAAGAGCTTGCCAGAAAAGAAACTCGTTTAGATTTAAGTCTTCTCCACTTAAATTGCTTGGGAAAGAAAAGAAAAATACTCATCTCTAGGCTCAAAAGTCTTCTCCAATTACATTCTATTCATTGATACTTAAGCCGAGCTAGTGAAGTCAAGCAAGTTCTACTGGTTCACTAGCTCGGCTTTAGCCGTCTTCATCTTCATATTAAGCCGTATGGGGTGACTAGCTACCTCAGTCTTCGTTGCAATTTACATTAAGAGGTGAGCAACCGGGGCGGGCCAATCCGAGACTTTGGTTCTCGGTTCCGAACTGAAAACAGAAAAAAAAAAAAAAAAACAATAGCGAGATGTAATTAGAGAGAATGGAATCGCGATTTCCGACTTGAGGGTAGGTGCATAAGACCATTCAATTGACAAGATTTTGCTAGTTATAGACTAAAAAAAATAAGGTTAATATCACGAAAAACTCTAATTTTTGGGTCACCAAAAACCTAAATCGGTACATCTGTGACAAATTTATACAAAACTAGTTTTTACATCACCAAAACTCTAAACCAATACACTCGTGACATATTTACCCTCTATTAACTTCCGTAACATTATTCAGTGAAATTGCTAAGCTGGATAACACAACATGGCAAGTCCAAGTGTTTGATCGAAAAAAAAAAAAAGTCCGTGTGGAAAGCCATATTGGTTTGGGATAAATTTGTCACAGGTGTACCACTTTGGAGTTTTTTTTGTGATATTAACAAAAAAATAATATAATATATCAATTACGTGATTTAAAAAAAAACCGAGTTGTTAGATGGAATCGGGAATTGGCTTGGAATCGATCGGTTTCGAGCTGGTTCTAACTATAACTAATTCGGTTCCCAATTCCAATTTTTTAGAACCCAAACCTATAGAGTAGGTTCTAAGTTCTGGTCTCAACACTGACCCACCCTAAAATCGATTACCCCTGATTTCCACCAATATTTATTTCATAATAAGGCACTTAGATTTTTTAAGGACGTTGCAATCGAGTGCCTTCATGAATCTTATTTAGTATACTAATTTTCAAAAATTTAATTGTTCCTGTCACGACATAATAGTGCAATTGAAGCCGCAATGAATGCCTCCTTATTAAGCATACTTAAGTACTAATATTTCATTTTTTAAAACAAATTAAATATCCGGAGCACTAGATATCATTTTCTTGTGAGTTTTTAGCATAAAGCAATAGCATACTAGTCATATATATATATATATATATATATAAGTAATACTTGTAAGCTTTTATGATGTCATTATATAAGGTGGTTTTAATTACAAGTATTTGCCGACCATTGAAAGATTTTAAATCTACAAAAAGATGCCCATTGAATGAATAATTCATTATAGAATTATGGATTACTTAAAAAGCAAAATAAAATAATACGTATATATGTATTTCTACTGGTTTTGGATGACGGTAATACATAAAGTTCTTCTTAGAATCTACACGAATTGTAGAATTCTTCATATTCACCTTTGTTGACACAAAAAATGTCCAAGACTTTTTGACTGTCGACTCGGGCCGAGAAAGACCGAGCAAAATGCAACAAATATAAAACTTGCCAAGTGTTGAAGGCTTTTGATCAGTAAGAATAATTAGTCGACAAAGTGAGTGGCCTTAGCTAATAGAAGATGTAACGAGGGATGGCTAAGTCCTGGAGCATAAGTGTCGGTAAATGAAGCTTGGTTTAGTCAACAAAAGCCACAATCACCGAAGTCTATGATAAGCAGTTGTCTAAATTTTGGTGCCGACAATCTCGGGTAGGATTCGCCAGGGCACATCGAAATGGCTGTGAAGAAGTGGAAGTGATTCAATCATCCTGTGGTGGGTGCCAAGGATCTCGAAAGCCACTAACAGTAGGGGTGAGAAATGTGAGTTGTTGCAATCTAATGGAACGTGGGACTTCGAAAGTAACCAATGGTGCCGGGGGCGAAGAGTGGAGGGAGAATAACCTTCGAGTAGCGGGTGCTGATCACTCGTTTGTAAATACTAACTTGTTGAATTCTAGGAGTCGCGTACGATGCTGTTATTTTTTCTTTTGTTAACTATCGGGAAAAGTTTAAACATTAGAATTGTAATTTATGTAGAGAACCTCCGACAAATCAATGAACACCGGTTGCTCAATTTTACTTCCATTTTATCTTTGAATTCCACCGTCCTTTTATATGGCTGGACACAATTGTCTTTGGTTTTTATATTTTCAATTTTCTTGTCAATTGTGTTTTATATCCGAGAATCAATAAAGGACCATTTACATCCTTTGTCGATTTTCATAGCGACCTATATTTCGAAAGATTTTTCATCGGCACTTTTTTATAATATGAAAATGCATGAAAATCAGAATAATACATTTGTCTTCCACTTTTAATGAGATATATTTTCGGCAAAACAAACGAAGTAAATAAAGTTGCTGAGAAATTATACTCCTAAATTTAGTTAAGAATTTTACCACGAGCAGCGACTAACTGCATGCCCAACACCGTCATGCTAATTCATAGTTATCCATTGTATCTCATGTACGTCGCAAATTCAATACCTCGTATGTGTCGCACGTGCATGTATTCATTATATTGACCGGCAGGTGCTTGTAGTGGATGGTGGACCTCTTTAGCTTGGGCATTTGTCACCGTTGAGTTTGATCATTTTCACGATAATTAAAGTAAATCACGCGGCGATAATCAACATTACTGGGTTTCTTGGCTCTTTCACCAACTTCTTCAAGATGTATGTCTATAAGTTGTCTCTCTTCCTTAAAATCTATTGCACATAATGTGGAAGTCACTTTTGAGCATGTATTAGGTTTATTAATACTAGCAAATATATGTTGAAAATAGTATATCCTAATCAAGTTAACCATATACATATGAGAGGGGACTTTTCTGTGTCAATCTGCCTCCATCAATTGCGTGGCTTGCGGAAGGGTCAGATGTCTTCCCAATTTGATGAGGGCCGGATAGATCGCCAAGGCGAGAGGGTTCAAAGGACAAGGTGCAATTCATGACAGGCTTTAGAATACGAAAGAGGCAGGAATAGATCGGACGACACATTAACTAGGGGGAGTATCGCTTCATGATATGGGTCAACACTGACAAGGATGTCAGTTCTTTACGTGGGAGAGTTTGTGATATTTTAAGTTCCACGTCGGTTTAAAGATACATTATTTAGTGATTCATAATTTGTGCTCGAAATGGTCACCACCTGATGTGGTTATTTTGAATACTCTTTTTAGAGGGTTGTGTTGAGATGTACATATTGAAAAGATTCATATCAAAGAATTGGTGCGTGATTAATTAGTTAATATATCATAGTCCGCTCATAACTCATGTTTTAAGCTTCTAAGTGAAGCCGAGTCCAACTAGATATGTTGATGGACTCGGACTTAAGCTTCCTCTTAGTGATCTCCATAGCTGAAAGAGTATCGAGTTTCTGTTGAGCATCTCTTCAATAACCGGTATTAGAGCTAATGGTGAATTGATGGCCCACTCCTAATGTTTATTGGTGTTTGGTGAATATCTAAAAGAAGGAATCTCGTGACCAAAGTGGTTTCTGGGCAGCTTTAATGGTTAGGTCTGGAGTAAGAGACTTGAGGTGAAGGTGGGTATTATAATTAAGTAATGTGGTTCCCATTATAGCCTTTATGGTTTGGCTTGGAGAATGAGACCATTGATGAAGGTGGGCATTATGGTTGCTGCAATTCTTACAAGACAACAAAATGGAAACTCAAGTTGAAATATATTGATGCAAAATGATACTTGAATAAAGGGGTAGCAGACCTAACACTAGACTCTCACATGAGAGGGAGATTATTGAAATATACGTGTGAATTTTTTTTGATAAAAAAAAATATACGTGTGAGTTGTGTTAGAAAAGAATGTGCACATATGAAACTTAACCAAAAGCTTTTAGATGCGAGAGATTCACCTTCTTTCATATCCATCCTTCTTCTGGTAGCTTGAAATCATGTGGAATTGAAGGTTCTCTATTGATCAGGTATGCTGCTTTATTAACTGCATCCACCTAAGACGTCTTGGATAATCCTGCGTGCATTTTCATACTTCATGCATGCTCGTTCAATGTTCCGTTCATCCTTTCAACAACTTTGTTTTACTATGTCTTTTAGGAAATATTATTGTTATCCCATTTCATTATCTGTACACAACTCATTGCTATCATACTCACCACCACTTGATTGAGCTTTTGAATGAAGGTAGGTTCGATTGGATGGGCTTGAACGTGAGCTCCTTCTTAGTGATCTCCTGAGGTGAAATTATCGGGTTTTAATTGCATGCTCCCAATAGATGGTATCAGAACAGATGGTTGATTGGTGGCTCATATCTTAAGGAAAGCATCTTGTGATCAACGTGGTTTCTAGAGGGCCTTCACAGTTCGATCTTGCGAAAAAAACCTGGGTGAAGGTAGATGCTAAGGTGCAGCAACGCGGTCCGAATTGCTTCGGTATGGAAAAAGAGACCATAGAAAAAGGTGGACGTTGTTGTTGCTGTTGTGGTCCTAACAAAGGAGACAAAGTGGAGATCCAAGTTGAGACACATAGGTGCATAAGGATACTCCCGGACTTAGGCTCTATCTTGGCGATTTTCCCAGATAAAGGTGTCGTGGTTTCTGCTGTGCGTCTCCCCAATAGTTTGGCCCCCCATGAAATGGATCAGATTGCTGAATTAACTTTATGCGGTTGCTTGTGCGTGCGTTACCTAATATCACTCCATCTCATTTGGTTGACTGAATTTGCTGTGCATACTGAACTCGGACAAAGCCCCACCCCTCAAATAGAGAGTAAATGAACTCCTTCCGTTTTAGCAGTCAATCATGGCAAGGACAAGTGAAAACTCAAAACGGTGAAGCCCAACCAGAGAAGTCGAGCTCAGCTAGCCTAGCCGAGCCGAGCCGAGCCGTCCCGTCGGGCCATGCGGCCGGCGCCTAAAAACTAGAAAAGGAGGCCAATTGAATGAAAGTGTTAAGGGCGTTGTTGCCGTCTCCCTCTCAACCACTATCGGACACCTCCACTCCCTTCCTTCCTCCAATTCCTCTCTTCTCAACCGTCCTTTGTTCACACGCCAATAAAAAATAATGTATGTACAAAACCAATCTCATTCAAATGGCCGTTTGCCTTTCTCGCTCTCTCCTCATCAACCAAACGCTTTGAATAATAAACTTTATTTGTATGTTGCTAGACTTGCGTATATACCTCATAATCTCAACGCCACCCAACGTCATTCTCCCCTTTTAAAACCCCCCCCTCAACTCCCTCTCTCTCTTCCCTCCATGTACACCCACACCATTCAATTGTGTACTCCCTCTCTCTCTCTCTCTCTCTCTCTCTCTCTCTCTCTCTCTGTAAGCACACATTGGGAGATCGTAGTTGTGGGAGAGAGATTTTTGAGAATGGTGACGGGGGCTCGCTGGGACCGGCGATTCGAGCCGGTCGCGAAATGTGGCTCCGAGGGGCGGTCGAGCCAGGCGGTCGCTTCCGACCTGGACGGCACGCTGCTCGTGTCGCCGAGCGCCTTCCCGTACTACATGCTCGTGGCTCTCGAGGCCGGGAGCCTCGCGAGGGCGCTCGTCCTCCTGCTGTCCGTCCCGCTCGTGTACCTCGCCTACATTTTCGTCTCCGAGACGCTGGCGATAAAGACCCTGATTTTCATCTCGATGGCGGGGTTGAAAGTCCGGGACGTCGAGTTCGTGTCCCGGTCGGTGCTGCCCAAGTTCTACGCGGACGACGTCCACCCCGAGGCTTGGAGGGTGTTCAATTCCTTCGGGAAACGGTATATCGTCACGGCGAGCCCTAGGGTCATGGCGGAACATTTCGCGAAGACATTCCTAGGGGCCGATAAGGTTCTAGGGACAGAACTAGAAGTCTCCAAATCCGGTCGCACGACCGGGTTTGTCAAGAAACCCGGGGTTCTCATCGGTGAACACAAGCGAGAAGCTGTTCTGAAGGAGTTTGGCATGAACGTGCCCGATTTAGGCCTCGGAGATAGCAAGAGTGACCATGAGTTCATGTCCATTTGCAAGGTTTGTCCAAACCCCCCACCTTCCACTCTCACGCACATCTTTATCATCTCCATTAGTAGATGATTGAAGAGGTTGAGGGTTGAAGCTTTTGAGCTGTTCCTTAACCAGTTTAGGGGGGGGTACAATTGCATTTGCGTTCTCCTTTCCATTCATTGCGTGTTTGGTGAGTGCGTGTACAGTGTCTTTAGCGCCCTTTCGTGCTAATGTTTCTCTCTCTCTTCCTTGCATGCATGCACAATAAATTGCAATCCGGAAAGATAAGCTCCAACCTTTTATTTACCTATTATTTACCTTTCATTTGTGAAACTAAATCACATGCTCTTCATGCATAATAGACTGCATCACGAAAAGCGTATGATACATAAAGTATGGAAGAAGATGTAGAGAATATGATGATTTTGTCCAACTCTTTTGCCACTTTGACTCCATGCCAATGGAAGATGTTCATCGACTCCTTAGCCGCAGCAAATTAGTACAATCGGCGGGGAAGTTTGTACTTATTTCTTTAGCCAAAGAGACTCACTATATGATTAAAATGGTGAACATAAAAATCTTATTATGATGGCACGTTTTTCTCCATCCTGGTCGAAACTTCGACATGTCCTCTTATCGATGGGTTATAAGCATTAACATCACCCATGTTTAATAGGGCTGAGGAGAAAGATGTTCTCTAATTAGGGACGCGAGAAGTTTCTTCCAATCAAGAATAAAGAGATACACAACCCCAATTATAGAACGGATTTAAGTAATAATAATTTATTTTAAACATGGCAAAGCTCGGTCAATTTCAAATAAGAAAGTCACGGAAAAAGTACTTTACAAGGGCAGAGTCTCTAAGAAGATTTTCTTTATTTTACAACATAAGCGTGGCTTACATTCCAAGTTATTTTTAAATTTATTGTTCGCTCAATCTACTCAATATGGCCGCAGCTATAAATGCTTTGCACCAAGAGAGGCAAATAAAGTTGCTAGGATTTATGACTTTCATTTTTCACCGAAAGCATTCCAGCAATAGTCCTTCCGAAGACGCGGCCCATTGATACTACTTCCGTACTACGTGTGGCCTCAACTTAATAACTGCTTCATGATTATAAAGTCCATCATGATGTTAGTAAATAATAATATAATATCTCAATTTTCTTCTGTGTCTAGGATCAAGTTATTGCAACATAATATTACGGTACGATAATCTCATAACATCTTTGTAATGATAATTTGCATGCACAACAGGAAGCATACATGGTGCCCAGAACCAGGTGCGACCCACTCCCGCGGACCAAGCTCTTGAGGCCCGTCATCTTCCACGACGGCCGCCTCGTCCAACGACCGACGCCGATGATCGCCCTCCTCACCTTCTTGTGGCTTCCAATCGGCGTCCTCCTCGCCATCCTCCGCGTCTACACCAACATCCCCTTGCCCGAGCGCATCGCCCGCTACAACTACTGCCTCCTTGGCATCAAGCTCGTAGTCAAGGGCACTCCGCCCCTGGCCCCCAAGCCGGGCCACCCTGGTGTCCTCTTCATCTGCAACCACCGCACGGTCCTCGATCCTGTCGTCACAGCTGTCGCCCTCGGCCGCAAGATCAGCTGCGTCACCTACAGCATCAGCAAGTTCACCGAGATCATCTCCCCAATCAAGGCCGTCGCGCTCTCCCGCGAGCGCGACAAGGATGCCAAGAACATCCGGCGCCTCCTCGAGGAGGGCGACCTCATCATCTGCCCCGAGGGAACCACGTGCCGCGAGCCCTTCCTGCTCCGCTTCAGCGCGCTCTTCGCTGAGCTCACAGACCGGATCGTCCCCATCGCGATCAACACGAAGCAGACCGTGTTCCACGGGACCACCGTGAGGGGGCACAAGTTCTTCGACCCATACTTCGTATTCATGAACCCGATGCCGACTTACGAGATCACGTTCCTGAACCAACTGCCACAGGAACTGACGTGCAATGGCGGAAAGTCGGCAATCGAGGTGGCGAACTATATACAGAGGGTCTTGGCGGGGACGTTAGGGTACGAGTGCACCAACTTCACCAGGAAGGACAAGTACGCCATGCTCGCCGGGACCGACGGCCGTGTCCCATCGAAGGAGAAAAAGATGGAAAAGGAGGAGAAGCAGCCGGGCAAGTGATGAGCAAATTTAAAGATGGATCAGGGATGATTTGCACCTCATTTTCTCCATGTGTTTGGACGATTAAAGTTCATGGAAAAGGCAAATAATGGTAATTGTAGTGATCATTTCACAGTTGTCATAAGAGTCACTCCGCGCTCGTGTATATTACGTCACCTATTTTATACCAAGGTCCTTTTAATTATATGCCTATTTTTGGGGAGAAGAATATTTTACGTATCGATTTTATGGTTGACATGGAACATCGGTCCAACTTAACTGTCCACTTTCCTGTATCCCAACTAATTACGTGCGTTTGAATATTTTAACCTCCAACGGCACAACACTAATGCCCATTTGGAATGAGAACGAAGCTGAAAATCGTTCATAATTCCTTGATTTTAAGCCCAATTAGAACACGAGTTACACAACCAATGAAAAAAACGATAAGGGCATATTCAATATGAAGTAATAAGTTGGATAGAAAATTATAAGACAGATTTATTTTTATTTTTATTTTTATTTTTTTAATGTTTTCTTATTTTTAGGAAGGACATTACTTGTGCCTTGACTAGTAGCTCCACCGACCAAGATCAACTTTTGTGATTGCTCTTGCACGGCATTAACTAACCATTTTTATTTTTTCGTCGAATGACTAACCATTTATTTGGTGGGAAGTAAGTTGGCTAAGGTGCGGTACATGCGCACACACTGTCTGACAACATCTCGGTCAAATTGAACGTGGACCTCATCATAAACTTTTATTTACAGCAAGATTTCCTTTTAAAATTGGTGAGACTACAAAGTCAACGAGCCAATCTTTCCTAGTTTATGTTTTCATGGGCACTCAACTTGTCAAGATACGAAACGGTTGAATGCAAAATCTCTTTAACCTTAACGAGTCCCTTTTTCTTGCCAGAAACTGGGTGCGCTTGGGAGCTGTTTTGCCAACCCTAAAGCTCCTTAAGGTGAATGTAAATACTGTTTGGCAATTTTTTTAGAGAGTTTTGAGAAGATGCAATTATATTTTTAAAGACCTTTTGGCCAAGACAGGTCCGAAGGTACTTTCAGCATTTCCAAAATGCAAATGCATTTTTTTCTTGTAATTTTGCCCTCGCTCAACTTTCATGATCTCAGAAATCTCCCTATCTTACGCGACGTCACTAGCGGGCCGCCAGCGAGGCCAAAACTGGCTATTGGCAAGCCAATCCAGCCTGGCCTGAGGTCACGAAACCTAGGGGTGTTAGAATCGAACCGAGATACGAATCAAACCGAACCGAAAATTTTGTGCAGTTAGGTTCTGTTTTCAGTTCGGATTATCTAAATTAACTGACTTTTTTTTTCAGTTCGGTTTGGATCGAACCGAAATGAAAATAAACCTTCGTTCAGTTCGTTGCCTTCTGCTTTTACCCCAAGTAAAACTGAAAAGGGTTTTAGGGTTCCTGCGTCTGCTCCGTCTCCTTCGATCTGAAGGCCGCGACAACAACGATGACGATGGAACTGAAGGCCGTTGGTCCAAGAACTGAAGGCAATGATCTTGGTCTCTGCTCACCCTTCCATTGAGAGCAGAGACCGTCGCTCGCTCGAGGAAACTCAAGGTGTCTGCTCGCCCTTCGATCGAGAGTAGAGACCGAAGTTTCATGGGTCGAAGTTTCAAATCAATTTCTGGACACCCTTCTATGTGTACGGTCTTCTTCTTTCACTCTCATACTCCATTTTGCTTGCTCTGTGCGATTGGGTGGGTTCTTGTCATTTCGTGCTCAAGCAGATTGGGCTGACAAAGTTGGTCTTGCAAAGTTGTTTTCTAGGTATGAGTTCCTTTTCTGGGTAGAGCAAGGTGTTCCCTCGAAACCTTCTTGCCTTCTGGTGCTTTCTCCTCACACGCGTTAGGGTGTTTTTTCGATCATGGTCCGTTTCGGAGCTGTTTTTCACGTATTTGGGTGGTTATTGTGAAAATTTAAACCTTCATGTTGCTTTGTCTGTATTTCACCTGAAGAACCGACACAAGCTGCTGATCTTACCAGCAATAGATCCTAAAGTTTGTGGGAATGGCTCAACTAAAATCACTCACCGTACCAGAACATGTAATGTTATGTAATAACCTAACTTTTAATGTGAAATTATCATGCCAATTCATGCATATTATCAAAATTTTCCTGGTTTCTTTCTTCTTGTTCTTCTTAAAGTAGCTATGCATAGATCAAACTAAGTATACATAATCTACTAAAGCCATTATCTTTTTCTACAACGTGATGAAATTTCTAGAGCTTTCTTAATTTTTTATCGTAAAAAATTATCATAAATACTTATTATTATCAAAAACTTATCATGAAAATATTATCATGAAATTTTTTTCATAAAAACAAAAAACCGAGCCATGAATAAAAAAGCAAAAAAAAAAAACAAAAAAGAAGAAGAAACCGAAAACCAAACCGAACAAAACCGAACTAAATCGGCTTATTGGTTCGGTTCCAATTCGGTTCGGTTCAAGGAGGCACCCTTAACGGTTCGGTTCAGTTCAGTTTTTTTGAAAAACCGAACCGAATCGAGCTGTTTACACCCCTAACGCAACCCCAGGCAACAGTTGCCTGTGGTTGTGCAACCTTAGGCTTGGCTAGCTGGCAGTTGATTTGGCTCACTAGCAATTGAGTTCCGTTGACAAATAGTTTGAGAATTTTAAAAACATAAACTAGCAAAAAGTCCTTTACAAAATTTAGTTTTTTTAAACAACATTTAAGTCAAAGTTGGTTTTCAATGTGTTTTTAAAATACACTTTACCAAACATTATTTGCATTTTGAAAAAAGTCTTTCGCCTAAAGTCTTTGACATTTTCAAAGGCTTTTCTCTCAAAATGTTTTCAAACGCACCATTAATACATAGAAAGTAACACTAGGTTATGTAAATATGTTAAATTGCTCCAATAATCTAACTGCCTACAGGTTTTAGAACAGGTGGCAATGGTACAAATATTTTGACATGGCATCGGAGTAGAGGCCCTGAGTTTAAATTTTTCTAGACCCCTAATTTACCTCTTCCTCTTCCATGCTCTAATCTTATGCCAAAGTCTAGCCTATGCGCGAGAGAAAGAATGTTTAAATCATGTCATGTATTTATTTAATAATTTAAACTCTTAGGACAGTGGATACCAATTTCAAAACTTCGACACGTGCAAGCACATGCAACTCCACAATTGGAATTAAGCAATGTGTGCCCAGCTTCTACATCACGGGCAAGCAACTTTGTCTTCTTGTGGATCATTTTCATTTCCACTTTTAATGGCAAATTGGGTTACAATGTGGTCCTGTTCCGATCCAGGACAAATGGATCATCACCAGCTCAGATCTTGGATCCAGCATTGAACGAACATAACTGAAGGGCCTCCAATTTTCTCTAGTCAGCACATGGAGTGATGATGAATTGACCCTAAAGGCAAACCCCTTACAGCTAATTCAATCTCTTCTGCACTAGGCTTGTAGATGCACATAATCAATCAGTCATTGGACCAACCATAGGAACAAAGGGTGTGAGGATAACCAGCAATGCTAATATACTTAATTTATTAGAAGGCATAATTTGTTAAAGGATTTTTTTTTTGTGGCCGTTTACTCCTCAGTCATTTGGGAGTTTTTAAGCTGTTGATAAGTCGAGTCGAGTTGGGTTTTACGCAAGAAAGTTCAAGTGAATTTGAGGCATATTTTTAAATGTTAGGTCAATAAGTTTGGATTGGTAAATAGGTTAAGGGAAATTGTGACAAGGAATGTGGGGAAATTCGATTTGTAAAAAAATGAAAAATAAATATACAGATATCCCAAAATTCTACACGGATTTGAAAATATATTTAAAATAGAAAAGGAAATGATATCTTGGACATCCTTCTCATCTGTCATAAGGGTCACAAAATCAAATGCAACTTCCCCACATCGTTAACTCTCGAAGTGGACATGTTTGTATTTTGTAACGTAGAATTCTTCTCGGCTTTTATTTTTGGACAGTGAATGGTGCTTGAATATTTCTAGTGATTGCCAGTCTGCCAAAGCTTTTATTGAAGCTTACATCCAGCAAAAAGCGCTGTGGAAATATGCAGAGCCTTGTGATCCTGGGTGTGGACCAATCGTGAGTGTTTAAATGAGTAGGTGAGATGTGCTTTTCAATTTGTGACCCATTTTCACGGCCCGCCCTTACTCGTCTCCTTTTATGAATGAAAAGGACGAGAATGGGCGATCAGCACCGGCAGCATCCTTTGGACATTATTATAAGGATCTCACCCCGCTACGAAATGTTCGATGTGAGTTGTCATTACTCCGCATCACCTCCCCTGGTCCAAGATTCGCTAATCCGTCATCGCAACCCCACTAAAATATTGGCAGTTGGGAAATTTCTCTACACGAGACACGCAACAGTTAAATACTGCAACACAAGCTGCTCAGAGATTTGTTATGTCGATGAAGTACAGATCATCTCTCCCTTCATTGTGGCGGTGATCCAACATAGCCCCTATTGCTAGGAGAAGTCTCCGTTTTTCCTTCTTTTTTCTTTCCCTTTCTCTGGTTGAGCCCATGAGATTGGTGGATCCAAAGTCCTATCTCATGAGTCACAAGAAGCATTTAAGTGCGTGCAATTCAGATGAGTGGCCCTTTTGCCTCTGTTAATTCCTCCTGCACATCTGCAGACGTTCTAGATGCCGCTGTCGCTCTAACTTTTTCTACTTCTTCATCCGCGTTGACATTCAAAAGGCGCCGTCACAGCGAGTTTTCCTTGAGAAAAATAGTTCAGTGACTAACTAAAAAACTCTACCGTTATAATCATTATCCAATCGATGTTTTGAAAATTGAAAATTCTCTTACATTATGCTTAAAAATTCGCTGGAAAACACTCAATAACTGGATCCACAAGAACTTGATAATTCATTTCGTTTGTCGAGAATATTCTAAGCGGAGAAGAAGTTGTGATCAAACACGGGTTTGCCACTTTGGAGTCTAAACCGTTTTCTCATAAGGTTAAGTTCTTGGGACAAAGGACCAACAATGTATATGGAGAATATTACTTAACACTCTACCTTGCTCGTAAGCCGGTCCATTACGCGCAATGTACAATACATCAACGATATGATCTGGTGACTGTTTTATCTGAATTAGATTTTTTTTTTTCCCGTAGATACTAATCCGTTGAAAAATTCTATTGATTACTTCTTGCCCTGTTTCTTATCGTGCACACATGATCTACTTGGTGCTGATTTGACGTTCTTTTGTGAGTTAATGTATAAGAGAGTGACAAATCCGGCAACTATCTTAAACGGAAAGAATATCGCTAGAGATGCTAAAATCCAGATACCAAATGAGTTACTACATAACGTGTCAAACAATAATCTGACACATCATTTAGTATATGTGTTTTAATATTTCTAGCATTACTCAATGTCCAGATCATTATATTTTAATATGTGGACCTTTCGGAAGTGGCGTACTTGTGGAAAAGGGACGCAACTCAATGCATTACTAATAACGAGTTTCTTTTTTTCAAAAAATATCGAGGATAATTCTGAATCCAATTCAATTGCGGAGATAATTTTTTTTATAGGAAAAGTACAATTATTGTTCTGTTCCCCTTTTCTTTTTTGCAATACTGGATTTTTGTAGTGGTACATATTCCAAATAAACGAATTTTATTATATCTATATTACATTTAATCACTGATTTCTTCATAGCACGAAAGATGGTCAAGAATGCCACGAAAGGATGTGTGCCTTATCGAATTAAAAGTATGCCGGCTTTCGGAACTCTGTATCATTAGTTAAAATTAAAGCAACTAAAGTAAAGAAGGTAGCGCATGTATTATGGGGCTCTTATGTAATTATGTTTCTATCTGTATCATTATTGTAATTAATCACTCATATAAATACATATCATACTTAATTCGGGTGGAACCACCATAAACACTCTATCGTTATCTTCTCTCCGGCTCTAGACATACACACTTTGGTCCTAAGTAACTCATCCAAAGTTCGGTGAAGACCTTGTTTTGACACAAATCAAGAGATGCCTTGATCTATTTAACAAGTCTAGCACTTAAACAAATTTGGCGATGGATCGATAAATGTTTGCTAAAGCTCAATGAAATCCAATTGGGTCAATCGTTGATGGGCTGCACATTACAAATTGGGCTTCCGGGCACTCATTTGGAGCAATCTTTCAGGACTATGTGAGCCTTATCTTTGAGCCATCTTGTACAAGATTTGGGCTAAAATGTCAGACACCACCTCCGCATATTCGTAAGCTTCATTGGCTGGTTAGCTGCATTAGCTGGTTTAGCTTTTAGGGTTGCTTACTAGCTAGAAACAAGAAAGTTGCAAGAGATGGAACGATTTTGGCTTAGTTCTGTCGATGTTGGAAGTAATCCTCTTTCCTCGCAACTGCTGGAGGTGTTAAAAATGGAAACTATGATGAAAGTGTTACGTAAAAGACTTGTTCTTCCAAGTGTTTGCGTGGGAAGAAACCATCATTTTCCGGCAAAAAGATGAAGTTGCGCATCCTTACCTACATCCTCAATCCGAATTTATACATGGATATTGATCTTGACGTGGTGGGAAAAATCGACGATTTTCTTGCCTCTTTGGCTAAAGTGAGAGGGATTGATGCGTACGACAATCTGCAATTATTGATGAGAGTTTCAAAGTTGAAAGGCTTTCTACGCATTTCTCTCTATATCCGCAGACAATCTTTATGCCTTTCTCAAATCCGAGGCATTTGATTTGGAAACCCTTCGAACAGAGCCAGGGTTTCTCAACGTTCAAGGCAAAAGCAGCACAATATACTTAACTTCACATGGGATAATTGTTTAAAAGGTTATAAACCCATTATACGGCGGTCAATTCAAAGCAAGTAACGCCGTAGCGCCTGATACTCAAACATTGGCTCGAGGCATTTTCTCTATCCCTTTTTATCTTGAGAAAGCAAGGGCACCTCGTGTCCTTGATATCGATAATCATATTGAAGCTTTTGCTTCTATTCAATGCATAACGGCCGAAGCTAACTTTAATTGGTGCATTTATTGGCATAACAACTGGTACACCATAAGTTGGCCCACCCAAATACTAAAATACTTTAGCCAAGGAACAACACAACACATTTCATATTGTTTTGGACGCATTATTGATACATGCTATATGTGGGGTCTTTGTATAGGAGTTAGTAAAGAATATCCCCCAGAATACATTGTGATTCGATTACATATTTTTTCCTCTTGGCTTCACACTCCAAGCTAAGTATTAAAGAATTCGAAAGTATCCATCATATTCATGATGCTAAAATTAGCTAACTATCACCACCAAAAGAGCAGTTCGACTTCAACTTGTATTATTGAAAAAAAAAAAAGAGTTCTTTTATTGTCTTCAACGATGATATTTTAATTAAAAAAATCAGATAAATTGTCGGGCGTGGAACCAATTAATAAAATAAATCACACCCTAAATTGTACAATTTCATATTGAGCCCATCACGGGTTGATTTCCGTATTTTTTCCTTCTCTTTTTTATGTTTTTTGTCGTAAAGGCTGATTGGTGGATATGTTGGGGTAGGTAACGCACGCTTGCAAGATCTTGTGTTCCAATTAGAGGGAAAAGAAAAGACTTGTTTCTTCAACGATGCAGGAATATATTCTTAAGTATCCTCTTACACCTTTTCTAATGTGGGTCGACTTTTAGTTATCCTTTTCATATTTATAGAAAGTTGGGTAACCAGGTGCGGAGAGTAAAAAAAAAAAGGTGATGGCAATAATGCGACTTTGCAATAGATTCTTATTCGAACAATCACTAAATGATTCTAGGCATGGATCAAAAGGAGGTACCCAACCCTATTAGGTTGTCTTATTGACCGAAAGATGGACATCTACGTACAAATTGAGCGCGCACTACATACCACACTTCACATCATAAAATGCAAAAAGTTTAAAAAAAATCGATGCTGGGATCATATCATATTTGATCAATGAGATTGATAGGAGGAAATTATTCAAAAAGTCATAAACCAATTGCACGACGGTCAATTCTGTCTTAAACTTTTCAATTTAATCAATTTAGTTCTAAACTTTTTGACAATTCACCACTTCAAGCAACCTTTCTCTTCGTGAAAAGATTAAAAGTAAAAATCGCGAGACAAATGGGTACTTTTCATGCATGAAGGGGTGAAGAGTTGGTCAAAATCAGAAGCACAGGGAAACCCTCCATCGCATACTCCATTCGAATATATTCTGAGACAGCATCTTCTCCTTTACCTTTATCTACGAGGCCTTTTTTTATCCTTTTATCTATGAGATGCCGATTACAAGATGAACATCGCACCGTCAAATATTCGATTGGTGACGAAGAGGACGCGAATATAAAGGTGAATGCACCGGGAGATCTTTGCCTTTTCTTTCGGTACGAGTCTCCTATATTGGGTCGACGAAAGTTCAACCTTCCAGTTTTCATCTATAGATATTATGGAACATGGTGGGGTCATTGTGTAGATATGTGATATAGCATAGATACTATACTTGGATAATTTTCTTTGGTTTAGTTTGAAGCGTATAAATGCGTCATTTCTGTTGTGAAAACATTGAAGTTAAGCAATTGAGTGTTCTTATTAGCTTTTACGATCGTAAAGATGTCTCTCAACGTATATCCTACATCGCTTAAATACATATCGTGATATCGTGATGGACCTTACACATACGTTCTTCTTCCACCTAATGACTTAAAACTTTCACAATGAACTTTCGAATGTGGTACTGAAGTCGCAACACACTTCTTCATCATGCCCTTTATTAACCACTCGTCCCTACGTGGACTCTCGTGTCTCTCGTTATTCCTTTTCCACTTGTTAGATAGTTTCGTGTGTTCAAATTTGTCAAATGCACAGGAGAGGGAAGCTAAAATATATCACACATCACTTAAAAATGGGATGCAATCATTCTTATTTACACATTGTTGGATATGATGGTGGTTGTCTTTCCGTGATCGTGTGATGTGCATTGGAGTTGTTCAAAAAAATTGTCCAAAAAGTCTTAAATTAGTTGTACAACCAGTCAATTACATCTTAAACTTTTCAATTTATTCAATTTGGTATTAAACTTTTTGACGATTTTCTAATGTAGTACCTCTTGCCCAATTTTGACCAAAAGTCGCTAAGGGGCCATTCAACATGGCACATCTAATACTAATGTGAACTTTTTGTTTTTTTGCAATTTTTTGGAATTTTTGGAATTTTTTTTGTATTTCCCTCTATCAATCGTCAAGGCTTTAACGATGGCTAGTGTAGGTCGCCCGCCACAAGCGAGGGCCACAACACCCTTGCCTTGCCTTACCTAGATCTATCAGGCCTTGCCTTTGGTCAGTGACCCTTGTCGGCCATTGCTAAGGTCTCGGCGATTGGTGGAGAAAAATAGGGAAAAAAATTAGAAAAAATTACAAAAATTATTCACATCGGCCCATATCACATAAATTGGCCGACATTATCAAAGGGTTTTCACAAGAACCCCCAAACTATACCAATAGTGATATATTTATCCTAAAATTTTACATCTACACTAAAAATATCAGACTTATATATTTGTAATACAATTATCTCCCGTCAAGGTTCCATCATTAAGCACTGTTAAAAATCTACCTACATAGATGCAAAAAGGCAAACGGTGTTGACATAGCGCCCATGTGACTTAAGCAAAATATTTTGGCTGAAAAATCATCTGATCGAATCTTGATGGAAGTGTATTACATAGGTACAAGTTTGGAGTTTTTTAGGTCATAAAAAAAATTTATGGTAAATGTGTTGCAGTGGATATACTTTGGAGTTTTTGATATAAAAAAAGTTGAAGATAAATATGTCATATTGGGCATAATTTGAGATTTTTTATTGCTTTTACCGAAAGGTTTAGGATTAAATTAGCCAAATTAAAAAGTTTAGAACTGAATTGACCACTATAGAATAAGTTTACGACTTTTTGGATAATTATCACGAGTTGTTTTTTGGAAAATTTTTATCTCCATTTCATTTATGAAATGAATTTCTAACATAATTTGTGAAGATGATGCTGTCACTTCGTGGACAATGCTTGTATAAAAAAATTGACTCCCGTTTTATTGGTTCCTTCGGAATCTGGACAGCCCTTTGACCTGCGTCGAACATCAGATCAATCAAGTGAAGGAAAGAAAAAAAGAAAGAAATCCTTCTTTTTGAAAATGTATTCAAATCAGATCTAATCGCGTGTCTTATTGGGTAAACATAGGTTAGTCAAACTTGCGGGACAAGATCGGTCATGTCAACGATTACCATTTTCAGCGACATAATTCTTAATTTCTTATGGTTTGCTGTATGGCCGTACTATTTAAAGTTAATTCTTGATTATATTCGCTTTTTCTCCTAATTTCCCTTTTGATATAGCGTGCCCGCTTGCACATCCTTTGTCTAATCTTGCCCCGAGCAATGTTAAAGACTTACTCTCTTTAATTAATTCAATGCATTTAAAATTTTACTCTTGAAATGCTTTCCAATGAGGCTTGTCTTTCAACCCAAAAAAAAATTGAGGCTTGTTAAACCTAACATCACAAGAAGATAAGTAAACCCTCTCGACATCTAAATTGATACCTTTTTGGTTAGTAATTTAATTTTTATGTTCTCTATTGGATTTTTAGTCCTCTAAAAGGAATATAAACCTAAAATAAACATTTTAAATTCTAAAATTAAGAAAATGAATTTTGACTTCTCAATATTTGTAAGTTTCAAAGAGCTTCGGAGATTGAATAAAACTCAAATTGCTTGTGTCGTAAAATTTGGAGGCATACTTTCAAAAGTCTCATTAAACAAATTGACAAGAAAGTGGACCAATTATGTCTATCGAGCAACTATAATTACCAGTAACATAATAATAAATCATTGTACTGTCTTTTATGAGGTCGCAAGTTCGAATTATGTCGTAAGCGAATATCTAATCAAATTGTGTACCAGGCACTTGCTATCCAAGTGGAGAGATTTCTTTGACTTGTTTGTATGACTGTAGCAATAGGCTCGTCAATCTCAGACCTTGTATACTAATTGAAAGAGAATTGCTAACTTTTATAAAGTGCCATCAACTTTCAGATTATTTGGTTCCAAAATTGAACTTTAACTTACGGTGTTTTTTTGTAGATTCTTGAGCTTCATTTATTTCGTGGCAAATGAATAAGTTGGAAAATATTTTTTTTGTAAACAATCACATATATTGTTTGAAATAATAGTCAATTAGAAATGTTTTCATCATTGGCAACAATAAATGTCTAAATATTTTCATGGACAATAGAAATATTTTTTGTCCATTCATTTTTGTAATTGACACAGGCGATTTTTTTTTTTCAAAAATATTTTCCAAATCATCATGAAACAACCGCATCTTAATATAGTCTTCGGCTCCACTTTTCTTTTTCTCTTTAAATAATCTAACCACGTGGGAAACAGACCCTTTCTTTTCTTATTTTCCATTTTCTCCACCTTTTTTTTCTTGTCTGGATGATAAAATCCTTCTAAACATAAAATAAAAGGATTTATGAAAATGGAAGTTATTTCACCCCGACAGGTCAACAACACAGTTGAAACTTATTATGAACGGAATATTGTATTTCGTTTAAAGATTAGGGATAATGACACAAAAAATTCTTGAATTTTGGCTCAATGTGCAATGTAATTCTTAAACAATTATTTTGTTCAATATAGCTCATGAACTTTAATTCAATATGCAATGTGGTCCATGAACTTTTAATTTGTTTAATGTGATCTTTAGGCTTTTTGTACATGTTCAACTTAATCACTAAACTAAATGAAAAGGACAACATCGAATATTTTCATATAATTTAGGGACTAAATTACATATGTACCAAAATTCTAGAGATCACATTGAATAAATCAAAAGTTCATGGATTACATTGCACATTAGATTATAGTTAATGAACTACATTGCACAGTAGGTTATTTGTTAGGGGTGTGCAACTAGACCGGGTTTACTTGAAAATCAAATCGAAATACCTGAAAAACTAGTTTGGGAACCGATTCCATTTTTGGGAACCGGTTGGAACCACTCCGGTTCTTAATTCCAAGTGAAAACCCATCCAAGGACTGGACCGGTTTTGGAACTGATTTTTAGCTAGTAATAAAAATAAACTATTACTATATTTTGGATTGTTATTTTTTGTGGATAGTAATTTTAATTGCTTATCTTAGGGATGGTTGCTTTTGGCGGATAATGAAACCACAAAAATGAACAAAAGAAAAATAGGTTTTTAGGTAAACTCTGAAATCGGACAGAAAAAAATAAGATAGGTTCTAAAACAGATTTTAGGACAAATATAATAAATTTTAGGTTCTAGATCCTATTCACTTTAGAACCGATCACCCCTGATATTTGTGTTATTTCTCCTAAAGATTACTCGACTGAAGTGTACGTACGCAAACGGTGCATTAGAAAAAGAAATTATAAAAAAAATCTTTTTTTTTTTAAAATGGGGTGGAAGATATCATATGGCCTAAAATAATGCCAACTGTCATTTTGGAGGGGTGCGGAGAATCGAAAAGTTTAATAATGATTGGGCCCACAAGACAATTTTTTTGAGGATGCACGTGCATGTCCTGGCAGAAACAGAGGCAATTGGACAGTGACTTTACACGTGGTACGACCCGCCATTCACAATTTTACCCACGAGGGCATCCTTGTTAACCCACGGCCCCTCCTCGTGCACAAATGTACAGTGTGGCCCTAAAATTATTGACCGTGTCAGTCAAAATAAAGGGTTGCTATCACAAAAAATTTTAAATTAATATTTGTGTGATAAATTTATCTTAAGTTAAGTTTTTAATCATAAAATATCTCAAACGGATATGTTTGTAATAAATTTACCCTCCGTTCAATTTAATTAATACAAAAAGAAATCACAAACTAGTAAATCTGTGATAAACGGAGGGTAAAATTTCAAAATGATATATCTGTTAGATGTCACGTGTCATTTAATTCAGTAATTTGACAGTAAAATTTAACTGAAACTAATGGAGGATAAATTTACCAATTTAGGGTTTTGAGATAAATTTGTCTCAAGTGTACTAGTTTGAGATTTTTCATGGTATTAATTCTAAACTAAAAAGTTTAATTCTATTGAATATCCCAAACTAGTACATTTATGCCAAACCTACTCTTGACAAGTTCTCGTGTCATGAAAAATCCTAATCTGGTCCAACTGCCCCGCCTTTACCAACAAACTAATTTCCACGTGATGGGAAATCTCCAAAATCTTAGAATTGGAAATCGGCTTAAGTTTGCTAATTTTAGCTGTAAGAGCTCCATCAAGTTTCTTTACGATCCACTAAAGCCCTCATGATTTTTTGCGACATGAAAATTATTCTAGGGCTAGATATGGCATGGGTATGCCGGCTTGAGATTTTTTATGACACTAAAGTTAGTTAGGGTAAATGTGGTATTGGTGTACCGGTTTGGGACTTTTTGCGACACGAGAATTAGTTTAGGATAAATGCGGCACCGGAGTATCAGTTTGAGATTTTTTGTTGTATTAGCCTAAAATAAAAGATAGATTGACATCGTCGATTTTATGAAAAAGAAGTCAAATTTGTAGAAGTATGAAAGGAATTTCTTGTAATTACGTAATATCTGTCAATACTACTTGGTAATTAATCTAAGAATTCAAAATCATATGTGTTCCACGACTCCGATTGTTTCGCGGAAAATGAAAATATTTTCGTGGACGCTGAAAATATTTTTTGTTCATTCATTCTTATAAGCGAAACAATAGATTATTCTTACAAAAGTGCTATTCAAATTATTTATTTTTTGTGGAACAAACGGAGTCTAATTTGGAGCACCATGGTGAAAGCCGTTTCGCTCGGACTTCTCTCCTCCTCTAATTAGGATGGAAAATAGTAAATATTTTGGAAATTATAATTAAAATATCGTGCTGTCTGACCAAATAGAGAACGAAAACGTAATGCGACAAGTAGTCCAAATCGACACGCAGAGAGATATGTATGACAATAGTAATGTTATTAATTAAGGGGGAGAAGACTGACCTTATTAGCAGCATGTGGGAATGGTATATTCTCATGCACGGAATCAATAACTATACGGTAGACGTTGATGCGTACGTCATGAATTATTATTATTATTAATTTAATCACTTATGACCCAAAACTATGATATTGTCATGTGATTGGGTTATCTTCTCTTTTTTTTCCCCCTTATATGTATGTTATCTTGAAGAGGATTGTTCTTTTTTCAATTCAAGTGATAGTTTAGATCCGTCAAAACCATCGTGATTTCGTAACGTTTGGAAGTACGGCGTTTCGAGTTCATTGTAATCCCTTTTATCGACTGGACCCACGAAAGATGTAGCTCCTCATAAACGCAATTTGGACACGGCTCGTTTTCTTCGATCGCGTGAGTCGGGATGAATTTCGTAATATGTATAATTTATTATAGGCACTTGGTATTAACAAAAGAATAGTTCTTCTTATCGCTTTGTCTGACTAGAGGCAAACGATTTGCCCTCGAGCTAAGAGACTCGAGGATGATCATCTTCTCTACACCCCGACATCACGGAACTACTTCGAGACGATACAAGCAGGATCACAACCGTGCTTTAATGTTAAAAAAAAAAGACATGACCATATAGGGTCGAACAAGCGAGATTAGTCTTTTGGCATAAATACGGTAGACTTTATGATCAATTTGTCAACTCAGGGGACACGCTCTTTCTATCCTGCGGGGTAGATTGCTCACCAAATGCACATTGGACGGTAGAAACACCTGTGTATTAGGAGTAAGCGGTTTCAAATTCCGCACAGGTTTCACTTGGAACCTAGAATTTATCCATTGGAACAGGTTCCTCATTTTCTGAAATTTGGTACTTACCTTACATACCCTCGAATTCGGAACCCAGAACTTATCTCATCATAAATTCTAGGGTCTACTTAGATTCAATTTATATTATTAATTAAATAATTACAGTAAATAATCATTTTTTATGGTCACCACTTGTTGATACAATCCATTGAGCACAATTTATATGAAATAATAACAGAGTAAAAGTTTCGATCGTAAAATGGAAGTTCAGATTAGTAGTTCCAGATTATACATTTATCATTGGACGCCATAAAATACCACAGAATCACGCGAAGACACGGATCAATAAAAATACAAAAACTTGTTATAGGTTCCACTTATCTAGATATTAGAACCTACCCGTCGAAATGGGTTCCCTAATTTTTGAACCTGGGACCAGATAGGTTCCTATCGGTTCGATTATCAGGTTCTAGGGCGTTTGGACTTTTCAACTCGATAGATTTCGATAAATACATGGTAGGGGTTAGCATGGTTCCATGGTAAAACTGGAACTCGAGAATCGAATCGATGGGAACATGTTCCGGTTCCAGAACCTGGAACCATTCTCACCCTTACCGTGTATCCATCGAGTCGAAAGTCTAGGTGCTGCCCGCCCGCCCTCCCGCCCTTAAAAAAAAAAAAAAGACGGTCGACCTAATCACATCATTAGAAAAAAAAAAAAACGGATTTACGGCGTCAGAAACGACCCCCCAAGCGCAATTTAAAGAAGAAAACCGAACCAAAAAAAAAAAAAAAAAAAAAAAAAACAGAGGAAGAGGTAGGAGTGGGGGGGGGGATACAGGGGAGCCAACAGCATATGCTAACACAGCTGCCGAATCGATACCTCCTGGCAAGAGAAGGAATATCCATTTGTCCAATGGCCGAGAGAGGGGGGGGGGAGAGTCCACCTCAAGCCTCTCAGATTCCTCCCATCATCTTTTTCTCTCTCTTCCAAACTCAGCCAACTGGTGACTTTACCTTCCCAAATTTAATCATATTCCTCCTCCTCCCCCTCCCCCCCCAAAGGGCAGGCCTCCTCTCTCTCTCTCTCTCTCTCTCCTCATTATATAACACACCCAGCATGTCCCTTTCTCTCTCCATTCCCCCAACTCTCTCTCCTCTTTCCCTCCCTCCTCACCGCCCCCGCCCCCGCCCCTGCCCCTGCCCCTGCCCCTGCCCCTGCTCCGCTCCTCCTCCTCCTCCTCCTCCTTGTTGTTCGGTTTCCTCCGCGAGATCCAGACCCATTAGCCTGTTCGCTCGGCCCGCGAAGCCAGAGGGTTGGGGGAGCAGCAGCAGCAGCAGCCGGAGGAGGAGGAGGAGAGAGGTTCTTGCCAGGATGACCATCAGCGAGCTCAGGAACGAGGAGGAGGAGGAGGAGGAGGAGGAGGTCCCCCCTCCTCTGCTCGATTCGGAGAGCAACTCGAGGCCCCGCCGGATTGCGCTCTTCGTCGAGCCTTCCCCTTTCGCGTGAGTCTTTCCTTACTTGGGTTCTTGCTGCGCGGGGGGTCGGTTCTTGAAATTTTTCTTTTTTTTTTTTATCTCTTTTTTGGGGTCCCGATGGACCCATGTTGCGTTTGATGAAATGACGAGGTGACGGGTGGAAAACAGCGGTTTGCTTTGGGTTGAGCCGTGTCGATCTTAGATTCGATTTCTCTCCACCGGCGATGATGTGTTTCGTTTTTTCATTTGTTTATTTATTGGGACATGCCTGGCTGGGGCTTCGGTGATTTCGGGTGTTGTTCTTCGGAAGGAAGTAGTGCTTTTACTTGTCCCGTCACCAGCATTGTGAGTGTATTTTATCGCGGTGTTCCAGCTGCTGTCTGATGTGATGTTTTGTTTGGCTTGTCGGTTTCTTTGAGATGGGCTGATTTTAAAGATGTAATTTTTATCTTGAAAAAGGTTTTCTTTGCAATTTTTGGTTACGACCATCCGTCCTTGTTTGCGTAATTGTGATTAGTGCGGGAGCTTTTCCCCCCCATTGAACTGGATTGGCCTCCCAATCATTCAAGTGTTTTACCCTGAATTTTAAATTTTTCACCGTGTTTTTTTTTTTTCTTTTTTGGCTATTCATACTTGGGATTGCGATGGATCATTGTGGATGGACAATCTAGAAGCCATACTTACAGTTCCTTGAAAGAGATATGTGACTGTGTGATTAAGCATTTCTTTGTTAAATCCTTTTCTCCACAAGCTTTTAGTCAGGTATATGTATGCTTCATTGTATGCAGGCTCATGTCATGCTTATCATGTTGTCTCTTGCTTCAATAGGCTGAACCATTGAGGTACTAATTGTCATGTTCTATCGGATGAAACTTATGCTGCGTGTTTTCTGATGGCGCATTAGGAATCCATCTTTCCAAGTCTAAGAAATGATCTTTGCGTCCATTGTAACTTCAAGATTTTGGGTTCATTTCCTTTTTGCTTCACTCCAGAATGGACTCATTAGTTGATGGAGAAATGGATGCATCTTTCTCTTCACATATCTTTGCTGCGTCATGCGTCGCATATATGAGATGCAAATAGGATGACACTCATGAGGATGTTTCTCATGTTTTTGTGTTCACAGATATGTATCAGGCTACAAAAATCGGTTTCAGAATTTTATCAAGTATTTGCGTGAAATGGGAGATGAGGTAAGTTCACGTGCTTCTACATTCCAAACAAGTTTACTGGGATTGCCCGTGGCAACAAAACTATAGTCACATTACACTGAAGGAAGAACTGATGCTAATCTGGACTGCTAGCTGAATAGAGATGGCAGCACTTGATGGTGCTTCAGTTGGGTTGGGGTTTAGTAATTGTCATCAGTTAGTTACATGTGCGCGTACTCCTTTAAGCCATGAGGCTAGAATTTGGAAGCATAGGAGAACTACTTATCACTCTACTTGTCGCTTTTCGCTCAAATTGTGAAGATGTAAGGACTCATTTCCAGTTTGAGAAAATTATAAAAAAAAAAAATTCAAATATTGAATATTTTGAAAGGTCTAAGGTGTCCTGAGCTGAATAGAAGTCAAAATATGAGAGCCACAAGATTGACAAAATGTAAGAAGTTCAATGTAGAATCCTCTCCAAATAGACCCCGCTTCTCAGATAGTACTTTCACATGAAGAGCTTGTCACTTCTTTAAACACGCGATTCATGGTGTTCATGAAGGTTTTATCCGTCTTTGGTTATTTCTTCAGTTTCGTATCTGATAGATATTTCTTAATTGATGGTACTGCAGGTGATGGTTGTGACTACACATGAAGGAGTACCTGATGAATTTTATGGGGCTAAGTTGATCGGATCACGGAGGTTGTTGTAGTCTTCTAACTTCACATGTTTTTCCACCATTGAAATACCTTGTCATCATCCGTGTCCTTTACTGATATGCATTGTCTAGGTTTTTCTCTGCCTCTGAGTTTTTTCACCTCACCAATCAAATAAAAGGCTCGAAGCGCTAAAATGGATAGCACTCTAGATTCTTTAATTGCATGTTGTAAGGTTCTCATATCTCATATTCCTGAGGAGGAACAGTTAAGAAGCTTTTATGGTTTGGGGATATCTCTTATCAATAAAGAATATAAATGGAAGAAAAGGAATGCCATTGCTGTAACACATACCATTTCCATCCATCTTTGTTGCTTTTGTGTTGGTTCTCGCGAGTATAGAAAGAAGGCTAGAGCAGCAAATCTCTATCAATTGTCAGATTTGGTTTGATAACTGTTCACCACCATCCAATGTGGAGCACCTGTAAATTGGAGATGTTGGTGAACAGGCTTTTGTGCAGAAGTCCCTTTGGCTACTTTATAGTACGATAGTTATGTCGAAAAAGTGTGCAAGGATTCGCTGTTCCAATTCTTTTATTTTGCTATGCCTGCTTTGAAGAATTTTTCATAAGGTCTAGTTCTCTTTTATCCATTTCCAGTTTCTTCTCCAACTAAGTATCTTGTGTCTTTGTTCCTCTCTTTTCAGCTTTCCTTGTCCATGGTATCAGAAGGTTCCTCTTTCCCTGGCCCTCAGTCCTAGAATAATTTCAGAGGTTGCGAAATTCAAGCCAGACATCATCCATGCATCGTCACCTGGCATAATGGTAAATGATTAGCCGTTTTTGATTTGTTGGAACATAGATTGAAGAACTTCAAGAAATAACTTATGCATGATGTTGCAGGTATTTGGTGCGCTTGCCATTGCAAAAATGTTATGTGTTCCCATAGTTATGTCTTACCATACTCATGTCCCAGTGTAAGTAAAACTCTTTTGATTTGCCACTATTTCCTAAGGTTTGTACTATAATGGTATTTTTTTCAACTTCTAAGTATGTTCCAGTAGAGTTTACTGTCTTGATTGATGTTTCAAGAGTGAACTCGAAACCAGCAGGTGTCTTAGTTCTCTTTATTTTTCTCACCGGAAATGACCAGAGTTTGATTCTTCTCTGGTTTGCACTTTGCAGTTACATACCAAGGTACACATTTAGTTGGCTGGTGCAACCCATGTGGCTGATAATAAGTAAGTGAGATTCCAAGGGTGCTGGAAAAGGAATCTCTAGGTTCTTTTCCTTAATTGTGTGTGTGACATTCTTCCTTTTCTTTTTCCTTGGTAGAATTTCTTCACAGAGCAGCTGATCTGACTTTGGTGCCTTCAGCTGCATTAGGGAAGGAACTCCAAGCTTACAGAGTCACGACAGGTGGGTAAAGTAAATTGACGCTTTGCAAGGACTTAAAAACTCCTAGAGACAAAACCTGCTTGTTGATAGGCACTAAATTAATTTCTTTTGTTAAATTGAAGTAATCAAATGTTGCAATGCAAGGGCATGATAGACTGATCTTGTTTTACTATGCTATTATTCAGCAAACAAGATCCGACTTTGGAATAAGGGTGTTGATTCAGAAAGCTTCCACCCTCGTTTCCGTTCTCAAGAAATGCGATATAGACTGAGGTAGGCATTTGAACTTGCTTTTCCCCTCTGCCTTTCATCGATGTGATTTCGTGTATATCTCATTATGGCATATCTGTGATCAGCAACGGTGAACCTGAGAAACCATTGATAGTTCATGTTGGAAGACTTGGGGTTGAGAAGAGCTTGGATTTTCTTAAAAGGTACCCCTTTGTTTTACTACATTTGTTGAAAAGTAATTACTTCATGAAATCATATTGGATATTAATCTGTAAACCTAGTCCTTGCGGTTCTCTTCTTCTATTAAACATTAATGTCAGAAGATGGAATTTTGCGAGATATTTAAGGACCGTCTTTATTATCTTCCTTGGAAGAGTAGATTTGTGACATTTCTTTAGCATATTTTCTAGTCGAAACTAGCTGCTGTTCCTGCTCTTCCTTTTTCATGTATTTTTTGAACCCTTGCAATTCTTTACTCTGTGATATGGCAGGGTGATGGACAGGCTCCCTGATGCACGGATTGCTTTCATTGGTGATGGACCGTACAGGTAACTGAATTTCAAGAGTTATTCCCCGCCATTATTGTTTTATTCCTTCTTCTGAATGTTCCTTGGAGATGATGTTCCTTGGATATGATTGCGGCTTATCCAAGCAATTGCATTGATGGGGGAATGGCCATTTTCGAGAATGATAAATTCCTGAAATATGAAACCAAGGACCAACCTAATTGGTATATGAGCATGGACTATTTGACAATCAATGATTGAATCTTGGACCAGATTCTGTTTTTGACCAGATTTGTCGGCTTGATGTAGTTCTAGCAAGTTCGTCCTGCAATGTCACCTAATTGTAGGTGGAAATAAGTTGCTTGATTCCCGTAACAGACATATTGGCTACTTTCTGACAGGGAGGAACTGGAAAGGATGTTCTCTGGAATGCCGGCAGTATTCACCGGGATGCTACAAGGCGAAGAGCTATCCCAGGCGTATGCAAGTGGCGACGTATTCATGATGCCTTCAGAATCCGAGACGCTTGGCCTCGTTGTTCTGGAGGCCATGTCCTCGGGTCTTCCTGTGGTGGCGGCTCGCGCCGGAGGGGTCCCGGACATCATCCCTCCAGAACAGGATGGGAAAACCAGTTTCCTCTTCAATCCCGGAGACCTAGATGACTGCTTGAGCAAACTCGAGCCTCTTCTGCAGAACTGTGTGTTGAGAGAAACCATCGGTAAGGCTGCTCGTAAGGAGATGGAACAGTACGATTGGAGGGCGGCCACACGCAAAATCCGCAATGAGCAATACAATGCGGCCATCTGGTTCTGGCGCAAGAAGAGGGCGCAGCTGCTCAGGCCAATTCAGTGGCTAGCGAAACGGCTCTTCCCATCGCCGGAAGCGACGTACAGGTGATGATGATGACCACGATGATGCTTCTGTTGTAACGTTTGCATTTGTGACACTCTGAAGAAGGCATTTGATCTGTCTGGTGATGTATCTGCAGTGTCCTTTTGTTTGGGATATGTTCATTTGTTGTATAATTGGGGAGGGCGGGGGGGTGGGGGGAGAGTGGGGGCGACCATAAAGTCGTGGTCATTTGTGACATCAAAATTTATCAACAAGGATGTCATCTCAGTTTGCAATTCTTTTTCTTTTTTCTGTTGCCCCTTTATGTCTCTTTGACATTGCTCAAGATGGTCCGCTCCGCTCAAGATGGCAGGCTCCGGTGAAGTCGAACACGAGAGAGCTCAGCTCTATCATTGTACTGTGGCTGGAGGTGTGGTTGAAGGCGTTTCAATGGTACATTGAACTCTCGTGAAAGATTTTATGCAGAAAACGAACATTGCAAAGGAGGCCAACTAGAATGTGCCTGGAAATCATACGTATGGCTCGTACGATTCATTTCCTTTTCTGATCAGATATTGCAACTTCAGAGCAGACTCTGATGGATATATGTTGTTGCTAAGATGACATGCTGGACTAATCGCATTCTTGAAGAATCGTAAGATCGCATGAGAATCGTTGGGCACGAACTAAGGATGATAACTTAAAATGGCAATTAGCTTGAGGAAAAATAGAGGTTATTCCTGATTCAATGCTGGTTCCTAACGTCCGTAGGTAGTAGACCTTAGAGGTGCATGTTATGCACAATGATGTTGAGTTCGAAACATACAGAATTTTTATGGAAAAAAGCATGTATTTAGTACGGCGGCATTATCTTTAGATCATTAAACTGCCGGTGAACCGTATCTAAGTTGCTCTTGAAAATTAATCTATGTGAACGTTGTACAAGAGAAGGTACTTAAGATTTCACGCATGGTGCAAAAATTAAGTCGACTGAACTCTTGAGATTTGCGATAAATTATCTTTTTTTATCACTTTTTTTTTTGGGTCGAAATGTACTTTATTTGATTAAACTAAGAATAAACGGAAGGGCCCAACCAGCGGCCTTCAATGCATTATAGATCACAAAGGGCTTGGGTTGGGGGGTAAGCTACCGGAATGTCTGAAAATTAAAGTAACATATTATTTCATTCAATGAAAAGCACGCGTACTTCCCAGGAGGAATGATTGTTGGAACGCGACTCTTTGAAGAGAAAAAATAAAGAAGAAAACATGCGAATTTTTACGTGAAAAAACCCTCTCAAAATCAAAAAGGGAAAAGCCACGGTGCTGTACTAGATAATCTCTCCACTATCAGTATCGGTATCAGCATTACAAGCTTTAACCTTACAACTATAAAAGATATTGTCCCAATATATACGACAGGAGTTTAGGGCATTACATGCCATTAACAGCAATAAAAGCTCCATTTTTGCTTTAACATGAAAATTACATGTATGCCATTAGTAGGATGGATAACCTCTTGAGAAAATGCCCGCATACAATAATTGTTTATGTGCGTGAATATTACTTTTCTCTATCAGACTTCACAACTCCATCAATCTCCAACTTGAAGACTGATGTTCAAAAGATCAATGATTTTTCATAATCTTCATTCGTCTTTGTAACCCAAATTGTCCTAATGCGGCGGTCCCCTTATCACTAACCATGGAGGCCAACCGAGGCAAAACTAAGGTAATGAAAAACCTCAACTTCTCAACAGTGACAACCTTTGTTAACATATGTGTTGGATTTCTGCACCAAGAATCTTCTTCAATGGCAATATCTCATCATTTATCAGCTAACAAATATGATGATAGTTCAACTCGATATGATTTGTCCTTGAATGAAATACTAGATTCTTTGCAAGACAGATAGCACTCTGACTGTCATTGTAAAGAACACTGCTATCCTACTCCTTGTCTATCTTCTTCAAAAAAAATTTCAATCAAATAATCTCATTACTAGCTTCAAATATAGCAACATACTTTGCCTCAATGGTTGAGAGAGAGACAAGTCTGTAGTCTAGACATCCAATTGATTGTAGTACCATCTAAAGTAAAAAAAACATAACCCGAGGTGCTCTTCCTATTATCCAATATCCAAGTCACCACCAAGATCCGCAACAGCAAAACCTTGTAAAGTTACACCGTTTTTCACAAAACATAATGACATACCTGAAGTACCTCTCAAGTATCTTAATAACCACTTTACAGCTTCCTGATGCTTTATTCTTGGATTAGCCATCTATCTGCTCACAACTCCTACTATATGGGCGATGTTTGGTCTAATACACACCACGGCGTACATCAAACTGCTAACAGTTGACGCATAAGGCACCTTAGCCGTATACTCTCGTTCTTCATCCATCTTTGGAGACTGCTTCTTTGAGAGCTTGAAGTGACTTCCTAAAGGAGTCCTTCTAGGCTTTGCATTTTGAACTCCGAATCTATCCAGCATCCCTTCAATGCGCTTTTCTTGAGATAACTTTGGAATTCCTTTGGATCTATCCCGCGTGATCCTCATCCCAAGAATCTGATTTGCTTCGCCCAAGTCCCTCATCTGAAATCTTTTGACAATTGCTGCTTCAATATGTTGATCTCCCTCATGTTAGATCCTACAATGAGCATATCATCTATATACACCAACAAAATTATATAGCAGTCATCAAATTTTTTAAAGTAACAGTAGTGATCTATTTCACTTCTGGTGAACCTGTTACCATACATAAATGTGCCAAATTTCTTGTATCACTATTTAGGAGGCTGTTTCAAGTCATACAGATTTTTCTTCGACTTGCAGACATACTTTTCTTTTCCAGGAACTTGAAAACCTTATGGTTGTACCATGTTGATTTCCTCCTCTAAATTACCATAGAGGAATAACATCTAACTGTTTTAGATGTAAATTCTCAGTAGCAACAATACTCAACACTAGCCCGATAGTAGGCAATTTCACAACTGGAGAGAAAATCTTTGTGTAGTCAATTCCATTCTTTTGTTGAAAACCTTTTACTAGCAACCTTACTTTGTACCTTTTGCTACCATCAGGTTCTTCTTTGACCCGGTACACCCAATTGTTCTGCAATGCCTTCTTCCTATCTGGTAACTGAGTTAACACCCAAGTTATGTTCTTCTCGAGTGAATCTAACTCATCCTGCATTGCTAACTCCCACTTAACAGAATTATTAATCTAAATTGCTTTCAAAAAATTTTCTAGTTTGCCAGCGTTAGATAAAAGTAAATAATGCAATGACGGAGAATACATATGTATAGGTTTAGATGTTCTACTAGATCTTCTTAAAGTGGGTTTAGGTGTATATAATTCTTGTTCTGATGTTTTATCGAAGTCTACAGCAACTTCAGAATTTCTAACCAGAACACTTTTAGAAATCCCCTCTAGTTACGTCTCTTTAGCCTCCACCGTTTGCTTCTTCGCACTATATTCAATCACAGATCTGTCCTTGTACAACATATTTTCATCGAATGTAACATTAACTGATCTTATTATTTTCCTAATTTGTTTATCCCAGAACCGCTAGCCAAAATAATCAGAACTTTATCTAATGAAAAAACATTTTTTAGCTTTTGCATCAAGCTTATCTCTATTTTCAAAATCTACGTGGACATATGAAACACAACAAAAAACTTTGAGATACGAGAGTTTCCCCTTCTTTCCACTCCATTCTTCTTATGGTAGCTTGAAATCAAGTGGAACTAAAGGTCTTCTATTGATCATATATACTGTCGTGTTAATTGCATCTGCTCAAGACGTCTTGGGCAATCCTGCATGCATCCTCATACTTCATGCACACTCATTCAAAGTTCAGTTCATTCTTTCAACAATTCCGTTTTGCTGAGGTCTATTAGGAACAAATCTTATTATTCTGATTTCGTTCTCTGCACAAAGCCGCTTGAACTCCTTGCTATCATACTCACCATCATTATCGGACCTTAGACATTTAATCTTCAGATTAGTCTCATTGTCCACTTTAGCTTTCCATCTTTTAAATGTAACAAAAACATCAGATTAATTTTTCAGAAAGTAAAACCCATACCTTCCTTGTGGAGTCATCAATGAATGTGACATAGTTGCGCGAGCCTCCAAGGGCATGCAGAGGGGCCGGCCACCATACATCAGTATGCACCAACTCTAATTTTCCTTTTCTTGGTTCTCTCAAAATCTTTGAAAAACCGACGCGTTTTTGCTTGCCCATAACACAATCTTTACATGGACCAATACTATGGACTTCAAATCAGGTAGTTTTCCCTTGCATGCTAACAATTTCATCCCCTTTCCACTCATGTGTCGAAGCCTGTGGTACTACAAGTTAGAATCAGCTTTCGATGCAACAACTGCTACGGTTTCTCTCCTGCTATAAGTTATGTACGACGTTCCTCATTTTGTTTCCCGTGCTACAACCAAAACACCTTTAACTATTTTTCAAGAGTTATCCCAAAAAATAGTTCTATGTCCTGTGTTGTCTAATTAACTCATAGAGATCATATTTCTCTTAAGTCCTGGAACATATTTGACATCATGCAACTTCCATTGATTCCCATTAGTAGCTTTAAAGTTAACGTCACCCTTTGCCATGATATCCAAAAGTTCATCATCAGCAAGATAAACCTTTCCAAACTTTCTAGCAACAAAATTGTGCATTAATTCTTTGCACAAAGTAAAGTGAAACGATGCACCTGAGTCGAGAATCCAAGACTCAATTGGACTGTCAATGCTCAAAATTAAGGCATCACTCTCTTGCGTCTCTTCAAGAGTTACATTCACGGATTTCTCTTCTTCTTGATTTTGATCTCAATACTGAATTTTCTTTGGGGCTCTACCATCTCATGTCATACGGCCCTTTTTTTTCGCATTTCCAACAAATTATTTCACCACATGGTCTTGATTTGCTTCTCCCTCTAAACTTTGATCTACCACGATATTGGTTCCGCCCTCTTACATTGCTTCTCCTTTAGTCTTCGGTATTTAAGGCAGCATCTGAAAATTCACCCAACTCTCTTTTGTGAATATCCTCGTTAAGAATCAAATCTCAGATTGCTTGAAACTTCAACTTTTTCTTACCAAACGAACTGCTTACTACAGTCAAAGTTGCACTTCAACTTTCAGGTAGAGAAGATAATAAAATTAAAGTTTTTATCTTGTCATCGAATTTGATATTCACCGAACTCAGCTGAGTTGTGATCACGTTAAATTCGTTGATGTGATTTGTCACGGAAAGCACCTTTGTCCATCTTTAGATTGAAATGACTATGCATCAAACATACCTTGTTTGATGCGGAGGGCTTCTCATACATGTTGGACAATGCCCCTTCAAATCCACCATTGCCATCTCATTGGCAATGTTGAAAACAACGTTCCACGCCAATGTGAGACGAATCACACCTGGAGCTTGCCCATCTAACAGTTCCCACTCTACTTGTTCCATCGATTCTGGTTTCTCTCTTGATAGAGGTTGATGTAAGTTTCTGATACTTTAGATCCTTGATCTGCATCTTTCAGAAACCAAAATCCTTACCATTGAACCAATCGATCTTCACCTTTCCTTCATCCATATTCGCCACTCCCACTATTTTGCCAAACCAGGCTTTGATACTAGTTGTTAGGAATGTGAATCTTTGAAGAGAAAAAATAGAGAAGAAAACAAGCGAATTTTTACATGAAAAACCCTTTCAAAATCAGAAAAAAAAATCATGGTGCCGCACTAGGCAGTCTCTCCATTATCTATATCATTATCATCATTACAAGCTTTAACGTTACAATTACAAAAGGTATTGCCCCAATATAGATAGCAGGAGTCTAGGGCATACGTAGTTATGATGGAAAATTATATGTATGCCATTAGCAGCAGTAAAAGCCCTATTCTCTACTTTAACATGAAAATTACATGTATGTCATTCACAGGATGGGTGACCTCCTAAGATAATGCCTGCATACAGCAACTGTTTCTGCGCTTGAATATTACTTTTTTCTATCAAATTCCACAACTCCATCACTGATTTGTGCTTTTCAATGCCCTCATCAGTTTGAGACTATTTGACTCAATTAAGATGGACTTGTGCTTTCTAGAGATGCATTGCTTCAGGGTTTGAAGGAGGGCTAGGATTTCTGCTTGTGTAACTGACGAAACTTTTGCAAATCTATCAAGAAGCTCCCTTGAGGAATCACTTTAGTTGTTTACGTTCCTTACCAAAAGGAAGGAAACGATTGTCCTCTTTAGGGGTTCACTAAAAAAAGTCAATGATCTAAATCGGATCCAGTATGAACAAGAACAACCTGAATCAAGGAAATCCGTATATTAAGTAATTTCAAAATAAACTCAAATTCAATATCAACCCAAGTCCGAAGTAAACCAAACTAAAAATAACCGAAACGCAATGCAACCGATAGATTTGACCCAATTGACTTCGAAAGCAAAGAAAAAGAAGCCAACCACGCAACATCAGCAACCCGGTCAAACCCACAATTGAGCAATATTCAAATAGGACCCGACCCGACCCCTCATAGCAATCTTGATGAAACACTCAGTAGCTAAGAAGGCGCCAGTGTAAGATGCCCTTTAGTTTGTTTCATTCTCTCCCTTCGGAATGTTAGATGAGATTCATGGCCAACATGAACTCGAAAGGCCGAGCAGCCTGATCGCCACGACCCCCTTCTCCTCGAGTGATTGAGCTATTCGTGTGAGTTCTTGGAAGTAATATGCGGTAGCATGGAGGCTATCGGTTTATAGTTTCATCATGGCTCTTTTGGAGTAATTCCTTAAGCTTTCGCGTTGGGTACATAATGAAATCATATTGGATGCTCTTTTGGCCTGTGTCATGATCTCACGGGGCAATGTCACCAACTTACCACCCAATACATCCCATTCCCATTCTGTCCAAAATCACACAAAATGTGGCCTCAAAAGGACTTGCTGTAATTCGGCTGAGCCAAAAAGACGGACCCAAATCTATCTCTTTGCCCTCCGATGTCCCCAGAAACTACGCTTATACCCTCAGAGTTTGACTCTGGTTGACTTGACTCAGGTCTAAAACGTGTGGCCGACAGTGCTTGTGCTCGATCATAGATCATATTCTTGGAAACGTCAAGCTCCATGATCTGTAGTCTCCTCGGTATTCTCGCGACTCGTGAGTCGTGGCACCTGAAACATCTTGGACTCTGGATGGATGAGTTTTGGGCTTCGACTTTCACGTACAAAACAGTGACAAGACATTTCACGGCATCTTCGCCTACCAAAATCTCGCCTTGGTTACCATCGGCCATCTCGTCATTTCTGTCTCCAACCTGTCCATCTGTTCTTTGTCCCGTTTCATGTTTCCTCCATCTCTATAACCCCACCTTCGAATCTTGCATTCAATTAGACCCATCCTAGAGCTCATGCAGTAACCTGCAATCTTTGGCCTGCTCTCTTTCCTTGCGTGTTCCGACATGGGCTCGAGCCGCAGGTCGAATGGCTTGGGGAAGGAGCGGTTGCGCTGGACCCAAGAGTTGCATGACCAGTTCGTGGCGTCCGTGGAACAGCTTGGTGGCGCCGACAGTAAGTCTCCTGCGTTGCTGTTAGCAATTGAATAAGTGCATGAAATAACTTATAGCTTTGGCCACCCCTGTCAACTCATATCAGGTCATCCTTTGCTGTTCATTGGAAAATCATTCTCATATACACGTCGAAATTGTCCGGGGGGGCTTTCGTTAATCTCAGATGAAACAGAGTCGATGTCGATCGTTGGTTGACAATCATCATCAATCGTTCATGAAACAGAAAAGTTGGTGTTGATTTTATGGTGTTTGATGGTGTTCTTTTGCATCTTGCAGGGGCTACACCAAAGGGAATCCTGAAGGCCATGGATGTCACCGGACTCACCATCTACCATATCAAAAGCCACTTGCAGGTCTGCCATCTTGCCCTCTCTCTTCATCTCGTTTTACATTACATCTCATCGATCATGTATCAAGAAATAATGTAATTTGTATTAACTCGTTTGAAAACTCATCCTAGTTGTATTTTCCGAAGTTATTTTTCCTACGTCACATTACTTAACACTTCATCTATATCTTGTCCGTGGCATTCACATGGCTGTCTACATGCGAGGGGAAATTGATATATATGCAAAGTATGTAGTGCACCTTTTCTTTTATATTTATATTTATATTAATGGATACAATCTTGGGTAGTGAAAGCAATGTAAGTCGTGCGATGATGACATATTCTCGATTTCAGAATAACATAAGACTATTCAAAATTAAAAACAAATACTTACCCATTCAGTCTTATGATGTTATTACAGAACAGAGATTCCTAAAATTTAGCCGTGCATTTATCCCGTTACATGATTGATAGATTTTGAAGGGTTTCGGTTTATTTTTTATAATTACCTTTTGAACTTAAGGAGTGAAAGACCAATACTCGTTGTAACCGAGGGTGGTGAAACATAAGTGTTGTCTCTTCTAATTGTGTATATAATTTCTTAACTTCCTTGACAATATCACCGATGACTTTTCTTTTTTCTCGCGATTATATTGCAGAAGTACAGGATGTCAACGCTAATTTCTGAGAAACCTACCAGTAAGTGCGCAACAATTTCCACTAAGAAAATTTTTGGAAACTTACCCACTTTGTAAAAATCGAACGCTTCTTAATATCATCTCTCTCTCTCTCTCTCTCTCTCTCACAGAGAAGTTTGAAAGGCGAAGCATTTCCGAAATATTTCCTAATTTTAGTGCTACATGGTAAGTAAATTCTGCAGCACATATACCACCTCAATAATTACAATAAATGTTTTTCTTCAATTCGTCGTTGATTGTTGCAGTGGTGCTCAACTTAAAGAAGCCATCAGACAAGTTCAAATGAACTATCAAGCACGATTAAGTGACCAAGACGAGGTATGGAGACAAGCGTTATATGAATATAGATGGAGGATCAAATCACAGATATAATAACATACTTAACCCATTTTAGCATGACTATAATAGTTTCTTATCTATAAAGATTCAAAAGAGATGGATGTTGAGGTCCACCGATAGCGTGAAAAAATCCCCACATTTTAAGCATTGCATAATTTGATGTCCAGGGTCAAAATTTCATAATTGCTAATAAGTTTTCTTTCCGTCTGAACAGGTTCAGAAGAACTTAAGGCTCAAAATAGAAGCACAAGGGAGATATTTCCAGAGAATGATGGACGAACATTACAACGTCCGGCCATCGACGGTCGGCACGAGGCCAAGCAAGCCAAGCTTCCCCTCCATCTCGTTGCCCTCACTCTCGTTGCCCTCACTCTCAGAGGAGTCCGAGTCACTCGTCAAGGAAGCCGACTCCGACTCAGAAGGTCCCGAGGAAGTACTAATTAGAGCTCCAAAGAGGCCTAGGACCTCCCAAGACTGCGACTCTGATCCGAACATTTGCAACTACTCTGCGGTTGTCGCGAGAGACGCGAATAGTGGTCCATCGTACGATTTCGGTGACATCAGCTTTCTGTGGAATCTTGCATCATGCCCATCTCCGGTGCTGATGCCAAAGTTCATGTGAGATTTTGGAGAGATAAGTATCAACTCTGCTAAATAAGAAGCATATATGTGTGAAAAATTAGAGCATTCACCGTCATTGTAACAAAAATTTTACACACACAGTCTTATTCACCCTTGATGTAAGGGCTAGTGAGAGAGCGTGCTGGTAAAACTCTCAAATCAAGGGTGAACAACACCGCCCGTGTAACGTAGAAAATAAAACTCCACTTTGGAAGTGTTCGGTCGTCATGATTTGTGTGATTTAGGAGAAGAATATGGGGAAACATTATGTGATTGTCATATATATGGAATCTGATTTTTTCCTATTCAGTATTCATGATAGCCGTAAATCTTAGTTTTATTTTTTTTTATAGTGAAAGGGCTACTATTTTGCTGTTTAGTCATAGAAGTAATTACAGAATTAAACAATGGTAATGGATATTTGGTGATTAGAAAGTAATGAGGAAAACATATTTGCCCGCACTGCCTTCAATACATTGGACAAGGATATAGAATCTACTGTTTCATTAAAAAAACGATTTTCTTTTTCTGTGGTGATAGATTTTTTAGAAAATTAAGTTCGAAAATGTAAAAAACTATTCATAAAAGAAACACTGATCATCACTTGATTTTCCGGTGACTTATTGGTAAATTATCTGTACTTTAATGAAATGACCAACTTTTTTAATAGTTTGAAAATTTCAAAATTTCTTATGTTTTACTAATTTTTATTTGTCTTTCTTACCGACATCTTAAATGTATTAATTCTTATACGAATTTATTGATTCTATGTGATTTAGGAGAAGCTTATTGTTTTTGATCTCGGATGGGGAAACATTGTGTGCTTGTCATAGATATAAAATATGATTTTTTCCTATTCAGTATTCATGATAGCCGTTAATCTTAGTTTTATTTTTATAGTGTAGGGGCTATTATTTGACTGTTTAGTCATAGATGTAATTATAGAATTAAAGATATGGTGATGAATATTTGGTGATTATAAAGTAATGAGGAAAAATAGTTGCTTGCACTGCCATCAAGGCAAGACATCGGAGGAAAATGTTGATTCTACTGTTTCATTAAAAAAACGAATTTCTTTTTTCTGTGTTGATAGATTTTCGGAAAAGTTTGAAAATGTAAAAAACTATTCATAAAAGAAACACCGGTCATCATTTGATTTTCCAGTGACTTATTGGTAAATTATCCATACTTTAAGAAATGACCAATTCTTTTAATAGTTTGAATATTTCAAATTTTCTTATGTTTAACTAACTTTTATTTGTCTTTCTTACCAACATCTTAAATTTACTAATTCTTATATGAATTTATTGATTTTTATATGTTATGAATTCATTGATCTTTATCTGAGTGACCTACGAACTTCTTCCGATTACATTTTCATTAATTTGCAGTCACTAACTCTCATTAGAGTTACTTATAAACATTTTTTTTTCTTAATTTATAAACTTTTGTTACTTTTTACCTTTTATTTGTCTTTCTTGCAAGCGCCTCAATTTTATCAACTCTTAGATGAATTTACCAAGATTTATTTTCTTGACTAACCAGTTTTTCTCCAGGTAGATTACTAACTAGTTTTAATCTGCCAACTCTTATTTGAGTTTTCGACCAAAAAAAAAAAAGTCTAATTTGAGTTGCTTACCAACTTGTACTTGATTTTTTTGTTTATCGACTTATATTTACCTTATTTATCATTCCATTAAATTCACGATTTCTTTCTAGAAATTACCAACCTTAGTTCAAGTGATCAACAACTTTTATCCCATGAAGTTACAAACTCATTCTTTTTAGCATTGCCAACTCTTCTTTGAGTCAATTACCCCTTATATTATTAACTTCTTTTTTCTGTGAAAAGAAGTCTCCTTTTATAGTTTATATTTTATTTATCTTTCCTATCAATGCCTTAAATTTACCAATAATTAGATGAATTTACCAGCAACTGTTTGAGTAACCTACAAACTTTTCTCTGTTAACCGTTACTTGAGTTGCTTGCCAACGTTTATATATTTTCTTAAATTTACCATCATCTCTATCGAGTTATACTATTTTTCTTTTGTCTTGCTTACCTTTTCTAGGAATTGATTTTATCAAAAAGTGCCCCTCGAGCCCCTAACACTTATTAATGTCGCCACCTTTCCAGAGTTGAACCACAAGGGGAAAGCCAATGGATTACTAAACAAATACTTAGCGCGGGCTCCTTCAAGCCCGTACGAATCGCAACTTTGGGGTTTTGATTTAATCAATTTAACATGAAATTTAATTCAATTAGGAGTTGCTATTAATCTATTATGGGTCGATTAGGAACTCAAGTATAATGTGGGAGAACATTTACCTCGGTGAACTAGAGATATTATGGATATAGGGACTTGGTTACGCAAGATGAATATAACTCCCTTTCGATACATTTTTTCTTTATTTCAAAAATATTTTGCAAGCAATCTTGGCCAATTTTAATCCTAAGCCACTAACATGCAAATAGTAATTTAGCACTAAATTAATCGAAAAAATAAATAAATTGCTCCAAGGAATAAGGAATTTATGTGGGCTTATTACTACTAAATGCTCCTAATATGCAAATAGCAATTTTCTTGTTTACGTGTCTGGATCGTCTCTTAGTTTTCTTATGACTCAATGGTGAGTTGCCAAAATTTAAGTGTTAACAATTAAGCAACTGATTAAGGCAATATTGCAATTTCCAAAGCACTAAATTTCTTCGTGATATATGCAATAAATGCTTTCACAATTGAATATTTCCTCATCAAGTATGGTTAATAAGTGCTTAGGGAGAGCTCATTAACATGACCATTTAAAAATTTCCAACCTCAATAAGCATGATAACCAACTTTTCTTTGCTTGAGTTAGCAAATAATTTTGCATTCTCAACTTTGATTTCAATTGATGACCAACTATTATTTGATTTTCGTCAACATACCAACTTTCCTGTATGGTTACTTAATTGGATTGTGGTGACGACGACTACCCCAGCCTCGATCGAGGTCGCCACAACTATAGGAGACCTTCATTGAGGTTGACCATGATGGTGCCATCTTGATCTTAGGTCGCAGTAGCCACACCCTGTATGAGACAAATAAAGAGCTAGAGAGTTGCAAAGGCAAGAGAGTGAGGTAGAGAGATTTTTTACTCCGTGCCACACTCCAACTTCTTATGACAGCCACGCCAGCTGAATTTGATTGGATTTTTTTTGCTTTAGGGACTTGATTAAACATATTGCTGACGAATTGGATTAAACAAATTGAAAGTATACAGACTCAACGAGAAAAGAAAAACAAGTACAAGGATGTAAAGTGAAAAGTGAAATGAGAGAGCGCCTTCATAAAGTACATATGCAAGCCACCCTTGTGTTTAGCTTTCTGATGAGACATTCAGATTGGGCTAATGGGCCAAGGTCCAATAAGCTAAGTCTATTGGATTCACGTGCATAGAATCATCCGGGGGTTACAAGTCTTCTCAGCCTTCTGTTTAGCTTTTCCATGAGACAGTTGGTTTGGGCCAATGGGCCAATGTCGAATAAACCAACTCTATTTGATTCGCTCGCATAAAATCATCTGCGGGGTGGAAGTCTTCTATATACACCAAGGTCAACCATTTTTGTTTCCTAGATTTTTATTTTCTTGGGAGTTTCATGCACGCAATAAAGGGGAATTCAGTCATTTTCTCCGGTCCCAAGAACCGAAATTACTCCATGTAATACCTGTATATCTATGCCGGTCGAAAGTGAAATCACTCACTCGGACTAACACCCATATGTTGATTGATATGCTCATTGGTTTCACACGTTACTCAATTTTTGGAGAATCTCTACTCTTCACGTGCACTAGAGCACTCACCCCACTTCTTGTAAGCATGGGTCAAGCCCATTATGGGCGGCCCAAGCAAAAAAGCCCAACTTCTCCCGTTTGCACATGATGGGTTCGATGCAAGTCATGCGACTTGCGGGTACACATGCATTAAGCTTACTATACCCTGGTTAGGGTTGCATAGAAGACACAATGAACAATTTTTCTGTGTCCTGGACCGAAGTTATTGCATCAGTGCAAGCACCTTTAATCCCTCCAAAAAGTGTGCTTGACTCTACGATACATTAACAATCAGGTCACAACCACTTAAGGTAGACATGACCGGTTGTCCGGTGAATACATGTACCAATGTAACCCACAGGTAGTTTAGTGTTTGGATAAATGTTTACCAAGCTAATATCCTCATCTTCCTCGTTTTATTTTTCTGATTTTCGGATAAATGTTTCTTTTGGTTGTGGAAAAATTAGCAAAATGCCTATTTACTGTTTGCTTTTCAGGAAAAAATTCGTATTTCACTTGGAAAAACAAAAGCGATGTCAAGTTTTTTTTTTTTATTTCTCCATCTGGTTAAAGTTACTAATTTCATTATCAAAGCATTACGACGTTGCATGAGAAATGAAATAAACGTGCCCGCGCATAGAACAAATGCCCCGCATGAAGCATGAAGAAAGCTGCTAGTAGTGTTATAGTCGACGAGAGAGCACGCCCAGATATCTCTCTTCTGTTCATAAGTTTCTTACAAAAATGAATCTCTTCCTTATGGTCAATCCACATGACTCACGATGTTCTAGACGATAGTGGCCTGAAAGTGAGATTGTCCAATTCGTACGTCTTTTGGATTCGCACACAACAAACGTGGGTCAAATATATTGAAGGTTGCCTTTGTTGATTTATTGGCATTAAACGCTAAAGTCCAAGTCCAAGTCCAAGGTGGTAATATTTATTTCTTCTTTTATATGGTTTGCAATGAGGACCACGAGCACGTGTTTTGGACCTTTACTTTTTTTTTTTTTGGTAAGGTAAGATGATTGGACCTTTACTTTTCGTTTCTTCTAAAGACAAAAGAATGGTTGAAGAAAATCAAAAGTGCTCTCGCACGACAATATGTAGGACCATTAATTTGCCAAGCAAATTGGACCGGTAGAAACAGAAGCTCTTCATGCATTTTTCAGGCTTGTGAATAGATGGTGATGAGGACGACAAAGCATTTCCTTTTAACGTGATATTTTTATTGCCTTTAAAACTTTGTATTAAGACAGAACGCCTTTAAGTCAAAGAGGTTTCCGTAAAAGCAAATAGTGTTTGGGATGAGTGAAAGACTCGTTCCAAAGCAACTTAAAAAAAAAAAAAATAACAAACAAGGATATGAACTGCTGATCTGGAGACTCCGGCAAAACGAACACCACCCTAAAGCACCGTGAGTAGAGGTTGCAGGACGCCTGGTGAGGCGGTGCTAGATTGGCATGACGGCTGGTGAGGCCTGCCTACGGTCGTGCGACACCAACAAGCATGTCTGGTTCACGGGACCCAGGTTGATGGCTCGTTGGGGTCATGCAAGTCTCGCTTGGGCTGCATCGAGGTCGTGTGATCTGCGACAAGATAGGTCTTGCAGGTCAAGTGCCACTGGAAAGCCACTCGCCTAGGGACGCGCAACCCCAGCAAGGCGGCTCCGGGTTGGGTGACCCTGAGGCAGACTCACCAAAGCGTTGTGGCTGCGATTAGTTTTGACCATTTCAAAGCAAAATTTTAGATCCAAGGCTCTTGAAATTGGTATGTCAAACACTAGAGTTTTGGCTCAAGGTCCCTTTGAGCAAAGCCTTCGAAAATGCACCTTTTATCCCTTGAATCACTTGGAAGAAAAATTTGGAAAGCGATATCATTCCAACTCGAATCAAATTTGTGATCCACTAATATGTCGGGAAAAGTGCTAAAAAAGTCATAAACTTTTTACATTAGTGTAAATTTAGTCATAAACCTTTTTTGTGCCAATTCAGTCCTAAATCTTTTGCATTGGTACCAATTTAGTCTTAAACCTTTTTTTTGTGCCAATTTAGTCTTAAAATTTTTAAATTGGTGCCAATTCAGTCCTAAACATTTTAAATTGATGCCAATTTAGTCCTAAACCTTTTATTTTTGTGCCAATTTAGTCCTTCCGGTCAATTTTGACTGGAATTTGCTGACGTGAAAGCCTGTCGGCCAGTCACCGGCGCTGACATGGACAACTTTAATAATATTTTAATATTTTTTTGAATTTTTATTTTTTTTCCTTTTTTTTTGATCTCTCCCTCTTTCTCTGGCCGGTTGCCGGTTTGGTGAGCTTGACCTCGCCGACCACTGGCAAAGGCGAGCCTCGCCTTGGTTGGGCGAGGCTCGAGCCCTCGCCGGAGGCCGCGGCGAGGGCGAGCCTTGCCCGACCAAGGCGAGGCTTACCCTCGCTACTGGCTGGTGAGGTCGAGCTCGTCAGCCTCTGGCCGGTCGCCAATCCGGCGACCGGCCAGAGGAAGAGGGAGAGACAAAAAAAAAAGTGAAAAAAAAAGAAAAAAAGGAAAAAAATAAAAATTCAAAAAAATATTAAAATATTATTAAAGTTGTCAATGTTGGCGCCACATTAGAGCCGATGATCGGTCGCCGGTTGGCAAGCATCCACGTCGGCAAATTCCGATCAAAATTGGCTGGAAGGACTGAATTGGCACAAAAAAATTTAGGACTAAATTGGCACCAAAAAAAGGTTTAGGACTAAATTGGCACAAATACAAAAGGTTTATGATTGAATTGGCACAAAAAAAATGTTTAGGATTAAATTGGCACTAATGCAAAAAGTTTAGGACTTTTTTGGCACTTTTCCCCTAATATGTCTATAGACGTATTCGCGCTTCGCTGGATAAGTTTATTTTCTATTGATTAGAGTTCTTTGAAATGTATTTAGATGCTATTGCTAAAAAATAACCAAAAACTAGTAATCTCTTAATATTGATAGCTTAATTCAAAAATGGAGTTGTAAGTCAATTTACAATGTATTGACAAATAATTTAATCATTCATTTATTAAAAAAATAATAATAAAATCATATTTGTCTAACAAACTGAAAAAGAATTTACTGTTTAAGTAAAAGGATTTTTGGTCTATGGAAACAAAAAGGAAAACAAAAGATAATACTGAAAATGCAGAGAAATAGAAATAATGATGTCTTGGGATGAAAAGTCTACAAATTCTAAGAAGTAAGAGATTAATTATTCTGAAGTACAATGATTATTGAATACTCAATTATGTTCTCATAACCAACTTTATTAAAGTGAAAATTTCAGTGACTTTTTTTTTATCAAAAGATGCATGATAGCGAACCATGATATCGACGGAACTGTTTCAAATGTCGTACATAGCCTACTGACCACCACGATTAAATACGACCCGAACCAAAATCTAATGAACAAACGAAATAGAGAATCATTCTCACTTGGTAGTGAGAGAAGTCAAGCCCGTATTGTATGCCTAATCTCTACGCACAATTTCTAAATGCAATGGTTGGAATGAGATCGTAAACGTGACAATTCTTAATTTTTTACAATAATGATTTTTAACTGTGCAGGTTGGCAATTGGAAAATAGTTTTTTTTTTTTTTGGTCGGTGATTGGGACAGTCTAAAAAATTCGTGATGAATAGCAATAGCCACGTTATTGTAACCATCCGCCTTGTCCACGTCTCTATCGCTCTCCATTATGCACTCTTGGGTCTTAGTCTGCTTTTTACTCGATGTGTGGAACTTTTCGACTGCCGACGTGCTCATGTTTGGAACGAGACGAAAAATCAATAGGAGCCTGAGATTTGAAATTGTGAAGGTGTTAACTTTACGTGCTGATCTCAGTGAAGAAATTAAATGGAGATAATTGATGGGTTTTTGAATTGTGAAGCAAAATTAGATACATGTCCTTTGGGTGATTAGTATTAATCTAACTAATCTGATGAAGGCTTTTGGTTGACTCATTTCGATGAGAAAGGTTAAAAGAAGCACATGTAAATTGTGTTGAAAAAATTTTACATTGTAAAGTCAGCGTGGTGTGGAGTAATTCATATATTTAAATTGTCCCATCACTCGTCATTTTAAATTTTTGAGTAAATGTGAGTTTGGATTTTTGCTATGCGCTCCCATCATTTTCAACTAGATACCCGTGATTGAAATGGTCCGTTTAAAGATTGAGAATGACCTAATGGTTTTCTGTTCAGAGCAATGATTTGAGTTCTTTAGTAGGATTAGTAAACATCTCTCAATAGTTCTATCAAGGATAAAATCGAAATAATTGTCTAAAAAGTCCTAAAATCTATTATATGATGACTAATTTAGTCCTAAACTTTTCAATTTAACAAATTTAGTTCTAAATTTTTTGACGATTTTCTAATATTGTTTGTCTTGTCAATTTAGGCCGAAAATTGCTGAATTGCCATCGACTATTTTATGTGGCACCATCGGTGCTAATATATACAATTTTTGCAATTTTTAAAAGTTTTCTGAATTTTCTAATTTTTTTTTTTTTATCTTTGTTTTCTTTTATTTCTTTTTTCCACTGTTCATCTTATTGGAAGGGCCTACTGGGGCCTCAAGGATGGTATGCACATTGACCATAGATTAGGGTTGCTCGTTGGCCATGAGGTTCTCAAGCCCTTGCAAGGCCACGGGTGAGGACAGTGAGGGCCATAAAGGCCTCCCTTAGACCTGGGTGGGGGATGCAACCCTCGCTTGCGAATGGCAAGGGATTTGTAGCCCTTGTCTCTGGCTAGCGATTGTCGGTCATTGCTGAGGCCCCATTGACCACCGACGACGGAAGATGAATCATGGAAAAAAAAGAAAAATAATAGCAAATTCTGAAAATTTTAAAAAAGTTGCAAAAATTGTTTACATTAGTATTGATCATACATAATGTCAACTGTGTCACGTAAGATGGTTGGCGGCCACGTCAACGATTTTAGACCTAAATTGGCTGGAAGAACTATATTGAAAAATCTTTAAAATGTTAGACTAAATTGATTAAATTAAAATGTTTATAATTGAATTGGCTGTCATATAATATGTTTATGACTTTTTGGAAAACTCCCCCAGCTAAAATTGTGCCCAAAGGAGTTCTCTTATCCTTGTATTGATGGTGAAGATGCCGCTTACTCAATGCTTGGGATGAGCAGCTTTAAAAAGGGTTATTTACCAATAAAATCCGTAGGTCCTCTTTGTAATCCATTAATCTTAGTCATATTAATTGCTAAAGACCGTAACCCTCGATTTGATAAGATTTTACGCGATAAAGGACCATGATTCTTTTCTTATAAAAGCCATGTTTGGGAAAGCGTAGCAGAGATCTCCTATGCTTCCATAATGAGGAAGATCCAAGAGAGACAAAAAGCTAAGCTTGTCAATGCATCCAGTTGGATTTGTTTTCGTTCAAGAGTTCGGGCAATTAAAGGTCAATTAGTTATTACCAATTGCTCTCTCTTACTATAAAAATCTGAGGTGACATTCTTGTTTATGTCTCGCCTGACATGTGCCCTCGGTACAACCTCGGCGTGTGGAAGTACGAATGGCGGAATTTGTGTGCTAAATGATTGACGGGGTACATGGTATCAAGAAAGGAGAGCAAGTGGAATGCGGCCAGCATGAAGAGATGCCTTCAGAATCCAAGTGCATTTTGATCTCTCTACAAGTCCGTAGCCTATCCTAATGATTATTTTTTTTTTTGGTCAGAAAAGGAATGGACTTTCATTACTGAAAATAAGTACGTCGATACATTTCGATTGCTTCAGAACAAATACGGTGTTAATCTTCTGTAAAAACTTACTAGTTGCCCTCCAAGTTGCTTGAGATTCTCAATCTATTTCCCCTCAACTATTTTTAATTTCAATGTCACACTCAACTTTTCAAAATTAATGCAATTTCCATCCATTGTATTTCTTCAACTGTTTCGTTTTTGGTGGTGCTCCTACTTAGATTAGCTTCCTCTCATCATCAACAAAAATGTTTTTCTTCTTTTATTTTGAATTCTGTTAATAATACCAACATCAATATGGCTATTTTACAAGGTATATTAATGGATGCTACATTTGAAACGAGATATTAAGTTTAGGTGATTCAACTTGAAAAATCACTCAAATTATGGACTTTCTCGTGAAATTATCCTTGTTTTTCCATATCAATTTTACGTGACTCCATCCGTCCCTCCAAGGTGAAAGAGTACTCGCAGGTGAGGGCACTTCCACTGGCGATATTAGTTGTTATTGCCAGCGCCCTAATGGTGGCGGAAGTGGTCGCAACTACCACGGACACGCCCTAACCTCGATCCCATTTTGTCGCTCACCTTTCCTCCTTTGTATCTTCTCTATTTTCTATATCTTCCTCTCAATTACCACGAAAAGAATTTATTATACAATTAGTGTGAGGGGGATATTGCAACAAGTTTTGAAAGATTAAGGGGGATAGCGAAAACCGAAACATTAGGGGGAAAACACGGACAATTTAAAAAACTTGGAGGCAAACTATAATTCTCCACAATTAACGTACAAATGTTCCCTCAATAGTTGACTGTGGCCCAAGAATGGGTTTGCGTATTTTGGCAGTGGGGGAAATATGATGAAAATGAATCTTTCAATAAGCAAAATTATTCTATTCATTTCAAACCAAAAAACGTGCATGAAACATGAAAATTTGTGCCAAATTCTATGCGAAATTCCAAACGGTAGACACAAACCCAAAAGCATAATATGAGATCTTATGGGTCAATGTTGATGGATTGAAATTTTTAATAGGGTCGTACCTAAAAACCTAGCAAAGTATGGTAATAGTTCTCAAGGAAAGCACGTAGTAACGAAAAGGAAAAGGAAAAATCAGTCGGGGCAGCTAGTTGTGGCATTGTCCCTAATATGATGGTATGTGATTGGAGTTTAGGTTGGAAAACGGTTGGAGTCTATCCGAGATGGTTTATTTTATCAATCTTGAAAGGTCGGGGAGGACATTAAAAATTTAAATAGTCACGGGCAAATTTTGAGAAATCCTCTTAAAATAAAGAAAAAGAGGACGAAATAGTCATCCTCGAAATGTCTTTGTTAAGACAATAAATCATGCTATAAGATAAGTTTAGGATTTTGCCCCGGAAACCTACGATTCTCGAGTTGCTTTTGTGACCAAATATCAAAGCACGTCATGGGCAATCTGTGAAGGACTTCCCTGCGACAAGACCTTCGCCCCCTTTGCATCCACAGCACTCAAACAGAGTAGCCGATGACAGCTCAAAACAGAGGACTGAAGAAGAATTCATGCAAATGGTCGTTTTGGTGTCAAACCAGCGTCTAAGTCCCCCACGTTTCAGCATCGCCTAAAATTCAATACGAACCGGGCGCGGAACGTGGATGTGTTGGGTATGTCTCGAGTTCGAATCTAATTAGAGGACTGATATACAGAGGAACTTCTTGTGTCACGTGAATATATTCGAGTACTTTGAGTTTCCTAATCAATGTTAGACCAGGCCTAATGGAGAGATGAGCTCGTTAGTCATTCGAGAGGATTTTCGAAGGGTCCTTCGTAGGTTTCGTTAATAGTTCTGTCAAGATTTTTGTGGGAGCCAATATGAGAGCTTGTTGCTTCAGAATTCGAAAAACAGGAGAGGATTTCAGTATGTCTGCGATCTCCATTTGCCGCCTAGTGTACAGTGGAATTTTTCTAGTGCTCTTCCCGATGCCGTAGGCCATGACGATCGAACAAACCACATTGATCCGATGTTTGACATGTGTCCCTAATTCTGTTTATTGTGTACAAGAGATTACTCACGCAATAGGATGTCATTGCATATATATTCACGTGCGAAAGACGTGAGAGCCATAGCATATAATGTCATTGCTTTTTTCACCAAACAATTTCCTAAAGCCAGCAGGAACAATGTCAAATTTCGGGAGCACCTACAATCATTCACCTTCCTCCATTGACACAACAGAGATTAACTAAGCAAGTTCCTTCAAATTATGCATAACCCAAATTGGTCAACTAATTTTTTTCTCTCGAAAATGACAAAGAACTCGTTAAAATGGCATTATTGATTAGGATCTGTAGTTTCATCATCTTTGGGATTTGAGTGATTCAACTTGGGACTTGCCACGTGGACCCTTGGTCCTTATGTAGAGCCGGTACTCATCGAAGGTCATGGCCGGGTAGAGGGCGGGACGGTCCTTGGTCACCAATTCCGGGGCGGGTGCGATCAGAATGTCGCTCTTGGGGTTGTAGAAGAAGGCCAGTGAAACTCTCTCTTTTGCAGAATTCACTATTACTCTATGTTCCACGCTCTTGTAGATTGCATTGCTCAAGACCTAATAGTAAAACACGATAAATCACATTTAATTATGATTAAAATTAAGAATAAGGGTTGACAAATACGATAGATATGCTTCATGGTAGTTCTAGACCCGTTAAGATAAATGATTTCCCTAATTTTTTCATCATTATCTAATGATATATTGATTATGTTTTTCCAAATTTGAAACTTTGTAAGGAATATCAAGTAATTTAACGAGAGAGATGCGTTGGATATGAATTCAAATTAGAACATCACATTTCTCAAAACATGAACTCTTGATTTGTCCATCTTATATACTAGGTAGTCGCTCGAAGTAGAATCCTATATACTGGGCAGTCGCTCGAAGTAGAATTAATGCTCATTTCTAGACGGAAGAGAGAGAGAGAGAGAGAGAGAGAGAGAGATACCTGCATTTGATCGCCGATGTTGACAATGAAAGCGTCAGGTATCGGGTTGACAGTGACCCAGCTCTCACCCCTACGAACCTGGAGGCCGGGGACGTGCTCGTCCGGGAGGAGGAGGGTCATGCCGCCAGGGTCCGAATGCGAAGAGAGGCCCAGCGTGAGGTCTGGTTGCGGGCATTTCGGGTAGAAATTGACCCTCAGGCATGCCCCAATGTCCTCCCCTCCAAAACATCTTTGTAAAAAGTCCTCTGGCAATCCCAAATTGAGGGACAACATCTTCATCAATCTTCCGCTTAACTCCACCACCTGCTTGCTGTATTCTGCAATCTGTTCCCTGCAACCAAAAATTCGTTCCCAATTACTCAATAATCGAATATGTAATCTCATACTTTTGGATACGCCAAATCTTAATCGTTTTCCCAATCGAAGTAATGCTCTTCAATCGACTTGGGATTCTTACTCTCATTAATTCCTAATCTACCAAAAGTACATAAACTTGCACATAAGTTGCTTGTTAGTTTACCCAGTCGGCTGTGTTCCTATCACTCTATTAAATATGGAACTTATGGATCAATGTTAGGTGAGAGGACAATTTATGAATAACCCTTTACATAGTCGAGAGTGACGTATATACTTTGTGCTCAAAGTAGAGGAGAACCCTAAACGGATATTCATTTTTTTCAAAAAATAAAAAATAATAATTATAAGTTCTGACTCTCCTTGTTGTCTCCTAAAAAGCACATTTCCGTTGGCAACCAAAAACACAGTGAAAACTCGATTTGGACTCAAATGAAAAGAAGGAGAATTAGAAATAAACTTGTATGGCACAAAAATAAAAAGTGAAAATGAAGTTGTAGTGGCCCTAGAACAGTAGAAATAGAGAGAGGGGAGCTCCATATCTACATTCAATGATTCAAGAAGAGAAGGGAGACAGGGTATGGCCTCAATTATTGCTGGCAAAATTCCATGTGTCTCTGAGCCAATTCGAAGCGGAATCTTTGCCAATTTGGGACCTCTTCTTGCCTTATTTAGACAATCGAGATTTTGAAGATAAGATCGTCCCCATCTTTTTTGGCTCAAAGTGGATATCCAAAAATGAATGGCCTCTGTATTCTATTTTATTTTATATTATCTTATTTTAAGGCTTTCCATTGCAAAAAGTCATTGATGATGAGCAACATCTTCGGTTAAGACGAACTGCACCAGTCCAATTACAATGCAAAGTCAGAAGCGTAAAATCTTCGCCTTGCACTAGGCAAGATTATTGAAGATGAGTAATGTTTGTGAGTATAATGGACTGTGCCAATCAAATTGCAAAAATCACATGAAACCGTGTATACTAAAAAAACCCAACATGCATTTGACTCTTCTTATTACATCGTCATTAGCTTATTTTTTTTCGGATTTTTCATTTTAGGGGAGTTATAGATGGACAAATGAGATGCACGCTTTAACTCAATTTTTGTCTCCGACACTCCTCTTAGGGAAATGGAGCAACTCGGATTAGAAAAGATAAAGGACAATAGGTCAATCTCAATAGTGACTAGTGGTATATCATTAGCCATTTTTCCCCGCCCTCGTACAAGACATCGTAAAATGAATTCTTTGACCGGCACTCTTGTCCCAGTAACGTACGTGACTCTTCTACTATTATCTTACTATTCTTCTTTTCCCTTTCTTCTTTGTTCTCTTTTGTCTTTTCTTCTAGTCTAACTTGTGAAGATGATAGTATGTTAGTTCATAATTTTCGAAGGAAAAAAACTCCTAATCCCTTGAATTTGGTCCTCCACTCCAAGATTTCTCGAGCACCAAATATCCCACAAAAATAATTGAACACCCGATTAAAAATATTTGAAATCTTTACCAATCTCGAGTAACTATTTCGTCATTTATTTCTTTATGAGTTGTTCAATCTCTAACACCACGTGCAAAATAAAGTCCCACCATACATAAACCGACCACACCTGCTATTGCCACGACCTCACTACGACACGTCAGTCCACTATGGGAAACGCATTGCGAGAAAGCAAGACACCCCCCACGCGCTCCATGACCATACCATAGCGGACCAATCAAGGTCACTTCTCGATAAAAGAATATTCATGTCATTCCACCACGTTTTCAATGCCCATCTAAAAAGCTACTTTTGTCAAGAAACAACCAAGGACCCCAGATAAGAAATCAATAAATAAATCTTGCAACTCAGATTATTAGGTCATGGTGACTGTTAGTACTGTTGCTAACTATTACCTGCACGATGACGGAAGCTCTGGCCACTTTTCGTGGTTCCTCAGGCACCGAGGCATGTAATGGAGGAAGTAGTAGTCACTCCAATCGAGGACCGCCCCTTTCTCGACGCCGAGTCGGCTTCCGTACCCTTCGTAAGTGCACGGGGAGTTTGCGTACCGCTGCTTCGACTCCAGCGGCAGGTGGAAGAACTCCCGCCAGCTCTCCCTCATCATCCTCATCAGCTTCGGGTCGACCCCGTGGTTCACCACCTGGAAGAACCCCCAGTCGCGGCACGCCTCGTTGATCTGCCTCAGGGTCAGGTCGCTGGGCCCCCTCGGGACGTTGGCCCCGACGAAGAGGCCCTTGAGGTCGATGACGGGGATGTTGACGTCCCTGACCAAGGGCGAGGAGACAATCGATGGCCGGTCAGAGGGTGGCTTCACGTAGCGGTCGGGGATCGCCTGAATGCCACTCTCCGATAGGGATTGGACCCGAATCACCGGCTCAGGCCAGCTTTGTAGGCCTTGCATCCCTTTGTGGTTCCTTGTGGGAAAGATTGAAGGATTGTACGAGGTTTTTTTAATGGAGGGTACTGTCGAAGTGGTTCGTTCTTAAGCAAGTTGAGTGCAAGAGTTTGAAGAGGACTTGAGACAAAAATGTGACAATTGAGAGAGAGAGAGAGAGAGAGAGAGAGAGAGAGAGAGAGAGAGAGAGCGCTCAATAGGTTTACATGGATATCACAAGTGGAAGATGTAGGGAGTGAGAGAGCTTGATGACGAATATATAAGGAAGCGAAGCGAGACTGAGAGGAGCATGGGCTGTTTCGGCGCCGTGATGAAATTGAGTTGCCTTAACTCTATTTACCCACATGAATAATAGAATAAGAAAAAAGAGACAGCTACAAACTTGTGATATTTCACCATCTGTAGTATTCTTATCAATTCCCTATGAATGACTGCTCCAAAAACGACGACCGTTCAATGTACAAAAAAAAGGTGAAATAGGGCATGGAGTTTTTGTGGAGACAGATAGAAGTGGGCTTAGTGTACTCAAAGTGAAAGTGGGCGAAAATATAAAAAAAGAATAGATTAAAACTCTTGACTACACAAAGATACGAAAGCCAAGTAGTTGAGATCTCGACCAACGTGTCCCTTGAGGGACATAAAATAAGTTTGTGGAACAATTTCTCAGGGCGAATGGTTCGCCTTCTTCGAATTACAATGGCAAAAGATAGAAAACCGATCACCGTCCAACCCGCTTCAGTGATATATGTCTGATCTTATTATCAAGATGTTAGATTAAGTGCGGACCACAACTTTTCAGAAGTTTTTCTCTATTGTGATTCACGTGTTCATTTGTTAATTGGTCAAGTGATGATGGGTGCCACGAAGGAAACAGTCCATTGGTTCACTTCTAATCAACCCTTGATACCACGGATTCCATGCTGGAGATATTACCCAATAAGCTTTATCGCGCACTAGGAGTCACCAAGGATTAAAGTATGCGATGCATACTGTAATTAGAAACCCTAACATGTGCCGTGTGAGGTATACATGTGATTCCCTAGGGTTAACAGGACAAAATCTACCAAATCAAGTTAAAAGCTTTCGTGTTCGATTGAGCTTAGAAATCATCTGGTCAAAGGGTTCTGTATGTTTCACCGCTACGCATGTAGAGATGGGACTCAAAAAGGCTAGCTGGACCCAAGCGATGATAAGTAAAGCATGCATTTTAAATGTGATCTGGCAGATTTTCATTTTTTTTTCTTGTCTTCTGAATTTATCATTACATATGATTTGTTTAGGTCAATTTTAGGTAATTGTGGATTAGACCCATTCGCATCCATACAAATATGATTATTTTTGGTGCTATTATCAAGAATTGCCTCAACCGACGAGTTCTTTGATATGTTGCAGCACCGACTTTTGGTTTTTTTATGCTGGCCACAAAACATTGGTGGGGCTCCCTTGTACTTTTGCTCTAAGTGAAAACAGAAAATACAGTTCGGATAAAAAAAAAAAAACTGGAGAGCTTGTAAAGTGAACGCGTGAGGATGTTAGTAAAAACATAATTGCGGATCGGATAATAAGTATGGTACGAATCATATGGCCTATAACTATGTAAGCTATACGTTTCGGCTAATCTGATTTGGGCTTATCTTGAAAATTTTGTTAACTCGTTCAAAATAGCTAATATTAGAGTTAATGATTGGTCAATAGTTTCTACCCATGATTTATGTGGAAGGAACTTGTAGATTAGTTCTGGAAAATTTTACAGAATTACTGCCAACTATTTTTTTAATATTTAAATATGCTAACACTTCTTCTCATACAAGTTGGACTTAGGCTTAAGAGTAACGTGTGGAAATATTAGGGTGAGATAAAGAAGGAGCCTAGAAAAATTTGAACTCAAAATCTTCTACTGTGATATTATGTAAAATTTTATGGAATCAAAACTAATTATTTTAAAAGTTTAAACTGTTCAATGAATGCGCGGTTTGATATTTAAATTTTCTAACAAGTCGGAATGTTTGATGTTTTATATTCTCGATAGAGACTCCTAGTAAGTTGATTTATCATATATGATTGTGTATTCCAGTTCAGTTTTCCATAGCCAAAGTGGATGTTTGCTTCGTATCCAGACATGTTGATGTATAAGTAGGTGTGACTTTGGATTGAGGGAGAATTAACCTAATACGAAAAGCTCAGATGCGAGGGGACGGATTTGCTATGGTAAGCGCATGAGGATTTTAGTGAAAAGGCCGTGTTTTTCTCCATCAAAAGCTGGAGGGAATTTTTTCCAAGCATGTCTTGGTTGGTGTAGAAACATGGACATCGTACTAATTTTTAATTTTAGTTATATATGTTTACATGTGAGTTATGTCCATAACTTGTAATGAACGAATCAAAGACACAGTCGGAAGAAACTTCGTGGAGAATAGTCTAAATAGAGTCTCACGTTGGATATACTCGATACACAATACACAACAACCAGCATGTATATTTTTCTTTTTGCCTCCATTTAGTATATTTAGATGGTTCATAATCTAACATTATGAGCGAAATGGGAGTCTAAGTAAGTTGTTAATGGGCTTCAAGATTTTAGGATCTGCATTGGACTTTTGGGCTTGTGATGCGCATTCCAGCATGAACATCTTTTTTGCAGTGGAATTTGCCTCGTTTCTGTCAACGAAATTGCAAATATATGGATTAAGTTTTGGAAGCTACGAATCCGACAACGGAAAGAATATGCTTACATGCCAATAATGTTACCCTTAACCCTAAAAAATTACATGCCTTAAGCTCTAATTCACCCTGACACCTCTTCATGGATATTTACTTGATCTTTCTCTCTCCACTCGATAGATATTACTGCATTGTTATTGCATCAATCGTATTGCACTAGGGGGATATCTCCAACTTGGACTAAAAAACGAAGAAGCAAAAGATTATCTCAAGAACGATCGCTCTCGCTCGCTCGCTCGTGCAATTCCAAACCAACCGATCTTTTCATCAGATTATTTGATTTCTTGGGTCAAAGATACTAACTTTGATCCTGTTGCACTTGCGCAGATTCATCAGTTGGATATCTGCTGCAATGACAGATGGCAGTGGGAACCTTATCCCCTTGCAAGGATTTTGTATCATCATCAACTTATACGGCTGCTCAACACGGTGTAGTGGACAACACTTGTCGTTTCCAAACTTTGATATGGGATTGTTCAGACAGCAATAAACCCCAAAACGTAGCAAGTTCCTGTCCAGTTGAAACACGTCCATGTGGGGATCGAAAGTGGAAGAGGTTCTTTTTCAAACTGGGGTCCTCGTTACATAATCGAGACCATTCGGACATATTGCTTGCTTGCCATAATCATAATAATATTAATATTAATAGTAAGAAAACAGTTATTGGTTCAAGTATGACGCGACAGCATTTTCGTTTTAACTAATACGTTTATGCTATAAAAGAGTCTATTGACTTTACTATATAAGAAAATCTTGCGGGACATAATTGTGATAACCCGGTCCGATGAGGGCGGGGAGTGATTGTCGGGGTCCGAGGACCTGAACAAGGAGCGGCTCCCGGCAGGCTTCTAGGATGGCGAAGAGGGACGTCTCTCTTGTCCTACATCGCTTGAGGGAGGAGTCTTGGACAACTTATAAAAGCTTGGGAAGTCTTAACTTGTAAGAGGCCTTTTTTAGGGGTAGTATGGACTGCTCTCGAAAGAACAAAACTGCGAGGACTTAGTGTCTAAAGCGGACAATATCTTGCGAGTGGGACCCAGATTGTTACATGTGGTATCAAAGCCGACTCTTGATCTCATGTGGGACACAACGAGGACACTATGCTCAAAGGAGGGGAGAGTATGACAACCCGGTCCGATGAGGGCGAGGAGTAGTTGCCGGGGTTTTAGGACCTAGACAAGGGACAGTTCTTGGCAGGTTTCTAGGATAGCAAAGGGGGCACGTCTCTCCTGTCTCACATTGCTTGAGGGGGGGGGGGGGGGGGGGGGGGGGCAACTTATAAAGGCTTGGGAAGTCTTGACTTGTAAGAGACCTTTTCTGGGGATAACATGGGCTGTCATCAGAGGAAGAAAACCGTGAGGACTTAGTATCCAAAGCGGATAATATCTTGCAAGTGAGACTCAAATCGTTACAATAATATAGGGACGTGATAACATTCACGCTTAGTTTGGTGTTTGCTAATTTTTTCACGGTCAAAACTATCGCTGTTAGGCGATCTCCCAGAAAGAATTTCTTCGGTTCTTATCATTATTTGAGAGATAGGTTGTTGGAAAGGTAAAGGCAACTAGTCAATAGAGTTTAAATTTAGCAGGAGATTTAGCTCAAATCTTTAAAGAAGGAAATAATAACTGTCTTTGCCTTTCCAATAAATATTCATATTTATCCCCAAAGATGTATTCTATCTTATTTAAGGATAATGAAATCCCTAATATGATGAATTGAGGGTTTCTCATCATGGATGTAGGCTTCCAAGGGTTCTCTCCTTGGTCGACTAAAACACGTTAACTTTTGTTCTTCTTCTTTGTGTGTGTGTGATTACAAAGAAAACAAGGTATCATAGCCAGTTTCGAGCGTAACGCCTGTGCTATCAAAGTCGCTATTTGCCGCTTGATTCTACTTCTGACATAGATAAGCTCTTCATCATCTCCTTCAATCTTGTTATAATGGCCAGTTCTTCGGTCACCACTTATATTGGTCTGTCTAGCTCAAATGAGATACACAATAGATTAACATCCTTTCTTTTTAATGGAAGAAACTGTCTTCCTTGGTCTTGAGCAATTACGATTGCCCTTGGAGGACAATCCAAGTTAGGCCATGTCAATGGTTCGACCAAAGCCCTATCATCCACCGATCCTAAATATGTCAAATGGCAATCTACCGATAACTTGGTCATGTCATGGATCTTCAACTCCATGGATCCTCAGATTGACAAAATTTTTGCTTACTCTAAAACGGCACAATCTCTATGAAGTATATTAAACACATGTATGGCCATGAAGATAATGGTTTTCAAATTTTCGAGTGGCAACAAGAAATTGCTCATACCGAGCAAGCTCCCAGTCTACCATTTACCGAGCATCTTGGAACACTGAACAAGAAATGGGATGAACTTCGTCAGTAATTTCCCCCGTTGACTCCGTGAACATATACTTCGAAAGAGGAGCAAGATCGGGTCCAATAATTATTGGCCAGCATTCGACTTGAATATGAGGATGTCAAAAGAGAAATTTTTATGAGCTCCACTCTTCCATCTTTCATTGATGTTTGCGCCATTATCCAATGTGAAGAAACTCGATGGCGTGTTATGAATCCAGACTCAAAATCAGGGAGAGAGAAAATGGAGAGTTCGACTAATACTGTTAATTTCAATAAATCTAACGGTGGGAAAGGAAAAGGCAGGGTCGAAATTCCAAGCTTCACTGCATTTATTGCGACAAGGATGGTCACACTCAGGACTGTTGTTGGGAGTTACATCCACTTCTGTAGCAAAATAAAGACAAGGCTCTTGCAACTTAAGGTGGTACTCCTAATTTTGACCTTGATCTTCAAGTTTCTCTTGGCCAATTTGCCTTGCAACTCCAACAACTCATGATGAGCAGCAACGTGACTCCATCGAGTTCTGACTCATAGAACATTGCTCATAACTCTGGTGAAGCTTTTGCCCTATCGACATCTTCAGAAAATTATTTTATTGTTGATTTTGGAGCGACTGATCACATGTACGGCATGTCTTAATGGATTAAAAATCTCTGTAATGCATCTAATTACCCGTCTATTACTGTTGCTAATATAGAGCAGGTTCTTGTTCAAGGAACTAGAACGGTGGAATTTCTTTCCACCAGCTCAAATGTTTTATTTATTCCAGCTTTATCATCTAATTTGCTATCTGTCAGTAAAATTACCAGAAATCTGAATCGCAGTTTTGTCTTTTCCCATGATGAGGTCATCTTTCAGAAAGTTTAACAGGGAAGAAGCTTGGTGGGGGTTGATTCTAATGGCCATTTGGCAACATGCTAAATAGTAAAAATTTATATTTTTTTATTTTCAGAATCGGTTTGAAAATAAAAATCCGTTTATAAAATTTTTTGTGCCCGAACATAATTTTGCAAAAAATTGATCCCAGAATCAATTTTGAAACAGAATCAAAAAGTAAAAAAAAGTAGCTTCTTGATTTTGAAACAATTTTTCTAGAACTGATTCTTCTTGGTTTTCTTTTTTATTTGTTCTTCATCTTTTTCTCGACCCACCACCAGTGACCGGCTAGGGCCGGCGAGGGTAGCCCTCACCGCCCTTGGTGACAACGAGGTCAACCCTCCCCTAGCGACGGCGAGGCCGGCCTCGCCGGATTTGGGCGAGGTTGAGCCTCGCCCGGCTAAGGCGAGGCCGACCTTGCCGTCGTAGGGGGTGGCGACGTTCGACGGCGAGGTTGGCCTCGTCAGATCAGGGCGAGGTCGAGCCTCGCTCGGCTATGGCGAGGTTGATCTCACCGTCGCAGGGGGTGGTGATAGTGAGGTTGACCTCGCCTTGGCTAGGCGAGGCTCGACCTCGTCGTGATATGGCAAGGCTGACCTCGCCATCACTGGGGATGGCAACGATGAGGTCGGCCTCGCTAGATCTGGGCGAGGTTGAGCCTCACCTTGGCCAGGCAAGGCTTGACCTCACAATGATCTAGCGAGGCTGACCTCACCGTTGCTAGGGGTGGCGACAATAAGGTCGGTCTCACCCGACCATGGCGAGGACGGCGGCGAGGGCTGCGACGCCCTCACTGGCCATGGCCAAGGAAATAAAAGGAAAAAAAAAAAGAAATATTAAAAAATTCAAAATATTATTAATAAAAATAAATTTTGTGTAGTTACCAAATGCATTTATGTTCTTTTTCTATTTTAAGAATAGAAATTTTGGGCAGTTACCAAACACTTTCAAATGCTTAGAAATTATTCTCGGGTATAGAATAAAAAAGAATCATTTTTTATCAGAATTTATTTTCGAGTACAGAATAGTTGCCATGCACAGTCTAACAAGCGTTGCACATGCTTGATTTATTAAGTGCAGGTTTGATTGCTAGGAACAATAAAGACACGGAGGCTCATCTCTAGCGTTGGCGTACGGGACATCCATCACATAGTATGCTAAATATTATTGACTCTACCTCTACTCTTGATACTAGTTCCTATGAGATTTGTTGTTATGTTAAACTACACAAATTGCCTTTCTCCTCTAGAATTAGTCCACCTTCAGAGTTGTTTTAGTTAATTCATTCAGATGTTGGGGAGGTTGCTCCTGTTGACTCCCATGATGGATTTAAATTTTTTGTTACTTCGCTGCACTTGATTATACTTACTTGCCTCTAAAAGTGATGTGCTTCATGTTTTCCGAGAATTCACGAAAATGATTATTGTGCAGTAGGGTGCTAAGATTAAAATACCGCATGCAAATTATGCGATTGTGTACACAAATCACCTTGTTGATTCTTACCTTAAGAGTTCGGGGATTATTCACCAATTTTCATGTGTTAAAACTCCTCAATAGAATGGAGTAGTAGAGTGGAAAAATCGTCACCTTCTTCAGGTAACTCGTATCTCTCGTTTCGTGGGAATTTGCTCACTCGTTATTGGGCAAATGCTATCCTAACTAGCTGTTATCTCATCAACCGTCTACCAAGAAAGGTGTTAAAATGCAAATCCCCAATGGAAATCATTCTTGGCAGATTTGTTACCCTTTCTCATCTCCGTGTGTTTGGAAGCACGTGCTTTGTTCAATCTCCATCTAGAAATAAATTTGATCTTCGTGGTCGAAAATGTGTTTTCTTGGGATATTCCTCTATGAAGAAGGAATACAAATGTTTTGATCCAGCCATTAAAAAATGTTTATATCTCGAGATGTCACTTTTGACGAGACTCAGATGTTTTTTTCCGACTGATCAAATTCAAGGATACTGCCAACTATAATTATAGCGGCTTGGACGTTGAATTTGCTTCGGTTCCAGTGGTTTCAACAACAGATGACCTTGTGATTAACGAGGATCAGACCAACGAAGGGATAATGGGCGCGAGCATAATCTTGCACCCACTGTTCCTTTGGTACCTGTGGAGCCTGTATCCACTATCCCCAGAGTAGTTCCAGTTCGTCGGTCAACTAGGATTTCTCAGCCATCAACTCGGCTTCGCGACTTCTCAACATATCATTCATCCATCCTTATCCCATACAAGCATCAATCTTTTATGAAAATATATCACCTGAGTTCAGTGCTTTTTTGACTGCTATTGATAAGGATAAAGAATTAACGAGCTTTCTTAAGGCACAAAGGTCAAGTGTATGGAAGAAAGCCGTTGATGAGGAACAACGGGCCGTTTGGTTAGGCTTTGGGCGAATTCGTTTAGCAAAATGCAAAGGCCTTTGGGCTAAAGGAATTTTTTGAAATACAAGTGGTATTTGGTAAGCACTACAAAAAAACAAAAATTTAGCCACGAAAATTCGCGACGATAAAGTATTCGTCGCTAATTTAAGACGAATTTTGCCACGAAATATAAATTCATCGTAAATTAGCCACGAAAAATCATTCATGGCTAATTTGCGATGAAATTAGCAACAAAAATTTATTCGTGGCATATTTACGACGAAATTAGCGACGAAAAATTGTTCGTGGCTAATTTGCAACGATATTAGCCACGAAAATTTATTCATGGCTAATTTGCGGCGAAATTAGCCACGAATAAATTTTTGTGGCATATTTGCGATGCAATTAGCGACGAATAATTATTCGTGGCTAATTTGCAACGAAGTTATAGCCACGAACAATTTGTCGTTGCTAATTTACGAAGAAATTTGCGACGAAAAATTATTCATGGCTAATTTGCGGTGAAATTAGCCACGAATAAATTTTCATAGCATATTTGCAATGCAATTAGCGACGAATAATTTTTCATGGCTAATTTGCGGCGAAGTTAGCCACGAACAATTTGTCATCGTTAATTTGCGACGAAATTTGCCATGAAAATTTATTTGTGACTCCTTTGCGACGAAATTTACGTCAACAAATTATTTCTGGCTGATTTGCCATGATATTAGCGACGAATTCTTTATTCGTGGCTACTTTTGAAACGAACACAAATTCGTCGCTAATTTGCGACGAAAAGAAATGTCATTGCTAATTTGCCATGGAATTTTGCCACGAAAATCCAAAACCCCGAAAAATACCTTCGTTCTCCATTTTCGTGGCAAAATTAGCCACGAATTTTATCACGAAAATCCAAAACACCGAAAAATACCTTGTGACTTGGATTTTCGTGGCAAAATTCGTGGCTAATTAGCTCACGAATTTTGCAACGAAAATCCAAAACCCCGAAAAATACCTTTGTTCTTGATTTTCGTGGCAAAATTCATGGCTAATTAGCCACGAATTTTGCCACGAAAATCTAGAACAAAGGTATTTTTCGGGGTTTTGGATTTTTATGGCAAAATTTGTTGCTAATTAGCCACGAAAATTTAAAACCCAGAAAAATACCTTGTGACTTCATTTTCGTGGCAAAATTCATGGCGAATTAGCCACGAAGTTTGCCACGAAAATCAAAAACCCCAAAAATCCCTTGGGACTTCATTTTTGTGGCAAAATTCGTGGCTAATTAGGTATGAATTTTGCCACGAAAATCCAAAACCCAGAAAAATACCTTGGGACTTCATTTTCGTGGCTAATTAGCCATAAAAATCCAGTCCTCGAAAAATCATTTTTGTGATATCTACCCCCACCCCAATTTCTCTCTCTCCACCGATTCCTCATTTCCCCCTCACTGTTCTTCCTCCCTCTCTCCCTTTCGTTTCGCTCGATATACCTATCCGTGCGCAAATCAGTCTCATTAAAGCTTTTCCCACGATAAGTGTCGTGGCTAATTTCATGACCAACTGGCGACGAAGACGGTTCGTCGCAAAACTATTCATCGTTGGATTGGTATTTTTTGATCTCATTGATTTTTTTTTTTGTCCTTACTTATTCGCCAGTCGCTGAACCGGCGATCGCATGGCCATTGATCGACCTCGCGGTCTGCCGGTCAACCTCGCCGTCACCCACACTGGGCGACGGCGAGGTCGACTAGTGGCCATGGCGAAGCCGCTCGGCCTCCCCCATATCTGGGCGAGGCAGAGCGGCCTGGCCTTGGCCGCTGGTCAACCTTACCATCACCCATATATGGGCGACCACAAGGTCGACTAGCCGCCATGACGAGGCCGCTCTGCCTCACCTGAATCTAGTGATCGACCTTGCTGTTGCCCAGGTGGGCAACGGTGAGGTCGACCAGCAGCCATAGCAAGGCCGCTCGGCCTACCTTAGATCTAGGCGAGGCCGAGTGGCCTTGCTATGGCTGCCGGTCAACCTCGCTGTCGCCCACCTGGGTGACCGCAAGGTCGACCGCTAGATCTGGGCGAGGCCGAGCGGCCTCGCCATGGCCGCTGGACCTCGCCCCATGGCCGGCGAAGTAGTAAGATAAGAAAAAAAAAAGAGAAAAAAAACTCAAAAAAATACAAAATTATTTAAAAATGAATCATAAGTAAATTTTTTTTTAGGTACATGTTCAATTGAAGGTCTCGCAATCCAAGTTAACGTTGTAATTTTCATCAAATTGATCACATTCTACTACAAAGATTTCAGTCAAATACTTGGGTAAGTGTTCTTGACATGGTAATTTTTTCAATTTCAAAGTAATTGTTTCGTTAAAAATAAATTTTTTATTTGTAGAATTTTAAGGTTTTAATTAAGAATATTAAAATGTAGATATTACATTTTTAAAATTTTACGAGAATTTTTTATTTTTATATAGTCACAATACAAAAAGACAGGGGTTGGATGTATAATAAGAACTTACCTGGATGTCGAGGATTGACCGATGAGTTTCGTATTTGGTTGAAATTATTTTTGGACTTTGCTAGTAGTAAATATGAGTTTATGAATGTAAATAAGTTAAGGTGTCCGTGTAAAAAGTATAGTAATGTTAAATTTCATGTGTGTGATAAAGTTAGAGAACATTTTTGTAGATTTGGGTTTATAGTTAGGAAAGAATGTAGCCATTATGACCAATTGAACTCATACGAGAGGATGGTGATTGATGCAGCTGGTCATAATTTTGTTTTAGAATCGAATCATACAAGTACTAGTTTTACTCCTACACTTGAATAAGTGGGTACTAATCGTGTTTCACAATTGGAAGAGATAAGAGCTATAGGTTTTGATGAGAATGTATGTAATAGAACTTTTCAATCTAATCAGTTCTGGGAAGTATTAAAAATAGCAAATGAACCTTTATGGGCAGGTTGTGACAACTACAATAAAGTATCAGTGACAGGAAGACTGTTAAGTATCAAGGCAGAGCATAATGTGTTTGTGGATTGTTTTAACACTTTCGTTGAAATAATGCGGAAAACAATGCCTCGTGATAACATCATGCCAAGTGATTTTTATGATATGAAAAAGCTAGCGGATAACTTAGGTCTTCCAGTTGTAAGGATTGATATATGTGGTAGGGGTTGTATATTATATTGGAGAGATGATGAAAATGCAGAATCTTGCAAATTCTGTAGTCAACTTAGGTACAAGATTAACAAGAGGCATGGTCGTATTTAGAAGCGTAGACCATGCAAGCAAATGTTTTATCTGCCCTTAATCCCCATATTGCAAAGGCTTTATGCGTTTCAAGCCATTGCTGAACACATGACTTGGCATGCAAATCATGAAACAGAAGATGATCTAACGTGTCATCTTTCAGATGTTGAGGCATGGAAACATTTTGATAGAACTTACAAATGTCAGCTTCTTAAAATGATCAAGACCTAATATCTTGAGCTTTTGAAACCCTTTAGCCTTGAAGCATAGTGTTTGCCAATCATAAATGGTTTGAACGGATTGTTGGTTCTGTTATCATCCACATCTATGTAGTAAAGCTTTTGTACAGATTGAAGAGCTCCGATTTGTGCTGGGGTGCTGAAGCCATATTTGTAGTGCGTATAGGATAGTGACAAGTTATGTTGTCCAATTTGAACCTCATTGTGAATTGAGCACTGACGAATTCTATCTGGCCACACTGAGTTTTGTTAGTCAACTATGGTTGCAAAGTTTTGAAAAATTAGCAAGTCTCTAAACTAGAAGTTGCCTAGTTTCCCTATTGTATAGTTAAGAAGGTACAAGGTTGCCTCAAGTATGGATGTTGTGGCTAGTGCTTCATTAATGAATTCAATAATGTGATTTATCTATTGCCAATTGTTTGAGAAGTGATTCCTTGGCAAATTTCACTGGTCATTTGAGAGCTATGGTGAACGGTCCTTGCAATTGTGTTCAAATAATTTGTTGCATATCTTCTCATCATGTTGCAATGTCCTACTGAAGAAGTATTACTCATATCACATCCAGTAAAAATGCAATGCAAGAATGCCACTGTTAAAGAGAACTAAGCTCACCATTCAGTATTATCATAAGATTACTTCCTGTGGAAAGACTACCTTGCTACAACAGAAAAGAATAACATGCTGCATGGTCCTTGTATATTTGTTTTGTTAAATTCTTGTTTAGTGAAATTGTGCCAAGCCATTCGGCATCAATTTGTGGTTGGTCCAGGTCCATGTCTTGTAATGGCATGCTTAACTATGAACCTGAGAATAAGCTTTGGCTGTTTCAATTGTAGATAGATCTTTCAATTGTATAAGATGTGTTATATCTTCTTTTATAATAGTTCTAATTGTGAACTAATGCTCTACATCTTGTTCTCTCTCTTTGAGCAATTCTATTCTGTATTAAGAGGATAGATTTTTTGCTTTGGAAAAGCCTCAAGTTTATCTATTGCTCTCTGAAACAAAATGGTAAGATTCATGATGTACGTCATTATGTGTCCTTAATACTTGTTCATATTTTTTAAGATGTTTGTCTAACATTCCTACTTGTTAGTATAAACGTGGAGGTCACATGCGTGGTGCGGTTTCACAAAGAAGACCAGCCCCTTCCTCGTCCTCGTCCCCATCCCCATCCCTTTCCTTTTCCCCAACTCTTTCATCTAACCCTCACCTTCAACCACCACATGTTAATGAACAACACGGACACATTGGCCCTTTCTCCGACCCTCAAGAACATATTAAGGGACAACTTCAAGATATATTAACTAAATTTACTTCAGTTCGATCTCCTTCGGTTCCAGCTTCTTCTTCAGTGCAACACTCGAATGATGAAAAAGATAGCCGATTCATGATATGCCAATGTGGATATTCGTAAGTACTTCATTTTTTCAAGTATATGTAAATTATGGATGTCAATTGAATTGGCCATATTGTAAATTATCCGTATGCTTCATTATCCATATTGTCATGACCTATTTACAGATTCACGGATGCTATGTATGTAGTTAGGGAACTTAATAAAATAGTTAATAACTGTTGGATGGAGCATTATATTAGTTTCAGCAGTGCTCCAAAAGAAGCAAAGGATTTATGGTGAAATGAGTTCAAGGTAAGTTTTGTCCTTCAATTTTCTCACAAACTAAGTTCGGTATAACATACTGATAGTCGAGAATGAATTTTCTCATGAATTGTTAGGTGCATGGTAATGGATATGTGACCCTTATAATAACTTTCTATTGATTGCAACGGAAGTTCAGCTGGGATGAAACAGAAGAGAATGAAGTTAGAAGAATTTTTAAGAAGAAAGCCGGTAATCACATGCAAAATGTAATCACTAAAGCAAAGACAAAACAAGAAAAGCTAGCTTTTTTTACAGCTGACAATTGGACGGAAATTAAGAAAACTTGAGAAACTGAGAAGCATAAGCAAATGAGTGAACGGAATAAGAAGAATCGAGTTTCTAATTCTAGTGAAAGGTCTGTGTCTGCCACATATGCTGGGGGCTCTATCAACATCGGGGAACATAAAAAAAGAATGGTAAGTCTGTTAAACATGTTGTAAGTTAATTTAATTCAATGATTACTCATTTATGTTTATATTTTGTAGGCAGATGAATTGGGGACAGAACCGACGTTTACAGCACATTTGAACGCATATTTCAGAAAAAAAGAGAAGACATGAACTGGCGATCGAGCAAAAACTATTAAGGAATATAAGGTTATACTTTGAACTTTTGGAAACTAGAATGAAAATCATGAATGTTTTTGCTAATTTATGGTAGTTATATTGTATGAAGTTATTTAATTTTCATCTATATTGTTAATGTAGGAAAATTATGATGAACTTTTAATGCGCACTGTTAGTGGTGGTGATGGTGGTGATGGTGTTGCTGCGTCTGAGCCATCGGTTGACAATATGACATTATGGGTGGAGGCATCGGGTGGAATGAAAGGAGGAAAAATATTTGGGATGGGCTCCTTGTCAAGGGTATACACAATGAAGGCTACTGCAACTTCATAATCTTCCAATGCGGCTATTTCAAGGAGGACATGACTTGAGGAGTAAATGACCTAAGAATTGAGCCAAATGAAACATTTATTTGTAGAGAAGGACAAAGAATTAAGAGTGGTCAAACAACAAATGCAAGTGATTATGCGATGCCTACACCTCAACCTCGATTAAGATGAGGTTCCTCATGTACCTCCCACTAATCCAATAGGTGATGGGCACAATGATGATGATAATGCTGATGCTTTTATTGTTAGTCCTTCCTAGTTCATTCTCTTCGGGGGTAAGCTTATGAGGACCAACTTACAACAGTTACTTTCTGTTCATTTCTCTTTTCCTTGAAGTTCTAGATTGATAGGATTTTCCTACCTCTCTAATTATTACAACTGCAGCTTTGTATCGAGGTAGGATTTTCCTAGCTCTCTAATTCTGCTTTTTTAATCAGTGTGCATTTTGAGTTTTTCGTCTAGGGATACTAAACATCTGTAGTCGAATGAAAATGTTTTGATAAAAGCCTTCTAATAGCACTTCCATGCTTCACTGTTTGTTAATATTGTGGCAAGGATATTTTTCTGCTTATTTGGAGACCATTACTTGATCAATTTTGAGCTTAGCTTACGGTTGTGGCAAGGAGTGTTATGTTCTATGGAGATGGAATTTCGTAGGTTGAACTTGTTGAACTCCAAGAGTCATCGATGTTGTTTCTGCCTTTTGACTTTCTTTTTTTCAAACATCAGCTCATGATTTTCCTAGGTGGCATTGTTATTTGCAACTACTATGTAATTCAATTTTCATTCTCATGATGCTCGAGAATGCTCACAATTTGACCTGGCTTATATAGAAGGAGGAGCAACTTCGAATTGGTGTGATGTTCGATTTGCTCTATGTTCATCTGGTTCATCCTTTGTCACTACAAGTTCATATGTACTACCAATTAAGCTATCAATTAGGGCCATACGAAAGATATCCTGTACCAATTGACACAAATGTTAGGTCAGTATGCCTTTTTCTTGCATAGAATTTTGTGTGAAAATTTTGCTATCATTGGGTAACTTTATATTCTGCTGCATTTATTTTTTGCGAATCTTTTACAACGGTGGAATGAACGGATTCCTCTGGCTAAGTGAGAGGAATGTACTGACCAATGTAATTCCTTCGCCTATCCATGGATTGGAGGATATTGTCAACAATCAAGTATAGTAAGTTTTTTATTTGCTTTTGTAATTCTTGGGCGACAAACTTGAATCATTCACAATCCCCGTTGCTTTATAGTAATGTTACTTATCTCAATCCTGCAAAGCACAAGCACATCCCTAGACCACCTTCTGGTGTTGTCATTCCTCCAAAGGTACATGATGTTCTTACTAGTTCATATATGTTAATCTAAAAGCAAATATTTGTATTTTGTTTTCAATGTATACAATATAATTGGAAAAACGTTATGTGCATTATGTGGGGCTTTCTCTTTGATGTTACATGAGGCCTTTTCCCTTTCAACATTACTATGAAATATCAATATGGTTGAAAAGCGCGGATTATTTCATGTAGGAGAACCTTTTTCAAATTACTATTTAGGTTTCTTTATATTGGATGTCGTAACAAGAAAATGGATGGCTCACTTGTTCACTTTTATAGGTTTTAGGACCTTTGGATATCAAGCCATTCCCTGTGTTATGGCATGAAGATAACAGTGGTAGGCGCCAGAATGGAAGAGAAAGGTGAGAATGAATTCTGATGGTCATGTTGTCTCGGTTGATGTCTCTGTTCTTTTGTTTTGTATTTCTGCTGCTGCATTGGTGGTTTGTATCAATTTAGAGGCTTGTCGTGCAATAGATTTTGCAGTTGAGAATGAACTTGAAACCAGGGACATTTGCAATAAAATTTTGGTTACTCCTGCAGGCTATTGAGTGTGTTTGTGGAATCTTTGGAGATCGTTTTCCCCTGTTGTTTCTGTTTAGAGACGCTTCTTTCTTTTCTCTCCCCATCTGTATGCAGTGCTTGTAATCTTGTAGGCCATCAGTACCTGGAGCAATGGTCGGTCCAATGCTGGGAGAAGCAGCTCATCGTCTTGCCAAGATTACACTAAATATCAAGTTGAACAACAATCAATCCTCTGGCATCTTGGAACCACCACGCAATCAAAACTTTCCAGGATATTATGCAGTTAATAGACCAAGACCAGCTGCCCCCTCTAGGTATGATGAGGCTTCAGTGAAGATACCCACCAGTACCATGGGAATCACAACTACACTATCATTTGAAGTCAGTTTAGATTAGGGGATGGATTGTTTATATTAAAACTCCATTATTGTAGATTCTCTTTGGAGCTGCAATGTTAAATATATATTTTAGTAATTAATTTTGCTACTAATTAGATTTAAAATCGAAATCATCCCTAAATAATGTTCTTTGCAAACTTACTGACTAAAAAAAAACAATTCTTCGCAAATTAGCGATGAATTTTGCCACGAATAGATTTCATTACAATTTAACGACGCAAAAAAAATAAGTTTCTTGGCAAATTAGCGATGAATTTTGCCACGAATATAGACTTCGTCGCTAACAAAATATTTTTTTTGGCAAATTAGCAACAAATTTTGCCACGAAAAAAATTTGTGACAAATTAGCGACGATTTTTGCCACGAATATTTAGGGACAACTTTTACCACGAATATAGTTCGTGACAAATTAGCGACAAATTTTGCCACGAAAATAGTTCGTGGCAAATTAGCGACGAATTTTGCCACGAATAATTAGCCATGAATTTTACCACGAATTTATTTTCGTGGCTACATTTAGCCACGAATTTTGCAGCAAATTAGCGCCGAAGTTTGCCATGAATATTTAGCGACGCATTTTGCCACAAATTTTTTTACGTTGCAATTTATCCACGAAAATTGCCATGAATAATTAGTGATGAATTTTGCCGTGAATTTTTTTCCCTGGCTAATTAGCAACGAAAATTGAAATTTTTCGTGGCTAAATTTTGTGTCGTCGAATTAGCGATGAAATTTTTTTCGTCGCTAATTTTGTCGCAAATTCTTTTAGCCACGAATATAGTTCGTGGCAAATTGGCGATGAATTTTGCCACAAAAATAGGTCGTGGCAAATTAGCGACGAAGTTTGTCATGAATAGTTAGCCACGAGTTTTGCCACGAAGTTTTTTTTTGTCGCAATTTAGCCACGAAAATTGTGACAAATAATTAGCGACGAATTTTGCCACGAATTTTTTTTTGTGGCTAATTAGCAACAAAAATTGAAATTTTTCATGGCTAAATTTTGCAACGGCGAATTACCGACGAAACCTTTTTCGTCGCAAATTCTTTTAGCCATGAATTTTGCAAATTTTACGTGGCAAAATTCGTGGCTAAAACCTTGTTTTTTTTTGTAGTGAAGTGTATTTTAAAATCACATTTGAAAGTAGCTTTGGTCTAAATACCGTTTGGTAAAAACTATATTTTGTAAATGACTTTTGCTAATATTTAAAAATTAAAAAAAAAAAACGTTCGAGGTAGAACTCAGCCATCAACTGCCGTTGTCAGCCAGATCTGGCCACCAGCTAGCCTCGCCTAACCTCAAGCGAGGCGGCCTGAGGTCACAGGACCTCAAGCGTCGCCTGGGTCGCGCAACCCAGGAGATGCTTGAGGTCGAGCTACCTCAGGCAGGGTCACCTGGGTTGCCCGACCTTGGTAACACCAGGAAGCGATAGCCGGGGTCGCGCGACCCCTAGGCGGCGGTCGCCGAAGTCGCTCTACCTCTCAGGCGGTGGTCGCTGGCTATCAAACTTGCTGCTTGGAGAAGATGAACAGTATTTCATGAACATTAATCTTACATTTCGAAAGTTCAACTTGCCAAAGCATCTTCGAACCTGCCTTGGGCTAAAGGCCTTTAAAGACCTTTGGAATTGCAATTGCATTTCTCTAAAGTGCTACAAAAAAATTGCAAAATTCTGTTTGCATTTGGCAAAGGGACTTTAGAGCTTTAATGCTTATTTCAAATGCTGAACCAAATGGGGCCTACATGCTCTAAACAAAAATTGCACTTATGATATAGTTTCATCGCCATTTGAGAAACGACCTGTTGGTTGTCAGTAGATCTATAAGATCAAATACAAAAGTGGCGGATCTATTGAGAGGCACAAAGCAAGATTTGTGGCGAAAAGTTATACTCAATTGTATGGGGTGGGTTGCAAAGAAACATTTGCTCTTATAGTGAAGATGAACAAAGTTAGAGTTATCATGTCAATTGCAGTTAATTATGGATTGTTACATTTTCAAATGGATGTTAAGAACGCCTTCTTACAAGGCGACCTTGAAGAAGTGTACATGGACCTTCCCCCGAGACATTCCTTGGAAGGACAAGGATTTGTGTGCAAACTAAATAAAGCAATTTATGGTCCCAAGCAATCTCCTCGAACTTGGTATGGCAAGCTCGGTATCGCTCTTGTGAATGTTGGCCTGAAACTTGGAGTCAAATCACTCTCTCTTTGTTAAGAAAAACTCTAAAGGAACTGTGGTTGCTTTTGTGTATGTTGATGACATCGTATCACTGGCGATAATGTTCAAGGGATTTAAATTCTCAAAAACTACTTGTATGAGAAGTTTGTCATCAAAGACTTAGGGAGGTTACGTTACTTCGTTGGAATTGAAATTGCTAGTTCAAGCAAAGGATTGTTTCTCTCCCAAAGAAAGTATGCATTAGACTTGTTGAAGGACACTGGAAATTAGGAGCTAAACCCATAAAATCAACTATGGATTATGGCAGTAAGTTTGCCACCAACACCACTCCTCTCAAAGATAGTGGAATGTTCCAAAGATCGGTGGGTTGGTTGATTTATTTAACTATTACAAGGCCTGAAATCACATATGCTGTTAGTTATGTTAGTTAATTCATGCATAATCATACTGAGTCACATGGAGGTGGTGGACTGTATATTGCGATATCTAACTCATGCCCTCGGCGTGGCATTCTTATAAAGAATCATGGTCCCATAGAGATCGAAGGTTATGCTAATGCAGATTGGGCTGGAAATTCCACATATATAATATCAACAATAGGATTATGCACCTTTGTAGGAGGAAACCTGGATATTTGGAAGAGCAAAAAGCAAAGTGTGGTAGCTAGATCAAGTGCATAAGCTGAGCATAGAGCCACAACTTTAGCCATGTGTGAATTAGTTTGGCTTCATTTATTGTCGCGGGATTTGAGTCTTAAGAAGTTTCAAACTCCTAAGAAATTGTTATGCGATAATCAAGCATCAATTCATATTGCTTCAAATCCGGTCTTTCACGAAAGGACCAAGCATATAGCGGTCGACCATCGCTATATCCATCAGAAAAGTTCAAGACAAGACAATTGAGACTCCATGCATTAAAAGTAAAGATGAATTGGCTGATTTATTTACTAAGGCGCTTTCCAGGAAAGCTTTCTAGCATGTGATGAACAAGCTGACCTATATTGACATCTTCGCTCCAGCTTAGAGGGAAATTGTTAGAAAGATCAAGGTGACTAGTCAATAGAGTTCAAATTGAGTAGAAGATTTGGCTCAAATCTATAAAAAAGTAAATAACAACTGTATTTGTCTTTCTAATAAATATTCATGTTTATCCCTAGAGATCTATTCTATTTTATTTAAAGATAATGAAATCCCCTAAGGTGATATGATGAATTGGGGGTTTCTCATCGTGGATGTAAGCATCCAAGGATTCTCTCCTTGGTCGACCGAACCATGTTAAATCTTGTCCTCTTTCTTTGTGCGTGCGTGATTACAAAGGAAACATAGGTTTACTTAAGTATTGTCACTCCCCGGACCCCGCCGAGCTTGCGACACCCCGCTCACGGTCGTATTGAACGCGACGTCCTAGAAAGCGTCGCCGACTCAAACCCAAATCAGAGAATAAAACACATGCGGAAGCAATTGGCACTCGTACAAAAGAAAAACGATGACCCAGGATAGCAATAATAATAAGAACCACCATCTACAACAAGAACTAGGGAGAGTTACATTATCCAATATAATAGAAATATACATATACCAAAATGGGTCAGGGGGCCACTACATCAAAAAGGGGCACGTGGCTCGGGTGGTTGGGTAGAGAAACTAAGGGGGGCTCCTATCTCAAAAAGTGTCGGTCCCATCAACTAAAGCTGCGGCTGGCTCGACCCTACGGCACCCAATCCGGGTCGGATCCCGAAGACTCAGAAAAGCTATCAAATGGCTCATCCTCGGAGTCCATGGAATTCGACTCGGACTCAGCATATGCGGGCTCCCCTGCGGGCTCATCCTCCTCTAGCTCTGAATCCTGCTCCATGGGCTCTAGGTCGGAATCCCAGTCCACTGGCTCCTCATCCATTGGATCCGGCTCGTCCATCTCCCAGATAATCGGTTTGCGACCTGAACTAGAACTCGCCTCAGATGAGGCTTCGGGGCTTGCCAATTCCCCATCAGCCGGTTGCGGGTCCTACTGTCCTAGCCCATCGAACAGGATGTCGAAGGTCCTAAGGGGTCCATAGAATCCCGTCTCATCCCGGTAGCACCATCCAAGATAAGGATGGGCCTTGAGCTGTGGCCTGCTCTCATCGACCCAAACGATAGTGTAATACCTAATATATGTCTCCCCGTTCCAGCCCGGGTACTCGGTTACCGAACAGTCAATGCGGTTCGGGATTCCAAAACATAAGGGTACTCCTGCCATTCTCACAGTCGGGGGTCTGAAATGGTTATAAAATAACAATGAGAACGAGTCTCAACAAGTAATACCCTAAACCCTACGTAGACCAATGCGTACCCAGATAAGTAGTACGTGCAATCTAACTCCTAACATAACTAGTTCACCTCGTAGCACTTACCTCGCCATTAAATGCATGCCAGCTTTGCACGTCGATCAATTATAGCAAAATAATAATAATAACAATTCAATAACAGGTCACAATCATACGGACGCCAATCACAATAACACTCGATCAATTTAAACAATCCGATCACCCAACCAATCAATCAACTCAATTAAATCAATCACACTCAAGTCGCATGCGTGATCGAACAATTTTCCACGACCTCCCAGGTCCTATCACTTGGTCCGCACCACTGCACCTCAGGCCCAATCTCACAGCCCGCGCTACTGCGCCTCAGGCTCAGCCTTCAGATCAAGCCGGGCTCGGTCCTGCTTAACTACACCTCAGGACATTTTCCCTTTCAAATGACCTACGTAACCTACGCCTCAGGTCTAATCACGCCTTTCTCGCCACACTATCGTAATCATGCCTCAGGTTAGTAGCGCTCTGATCGATCCGGGCTTTTTCACATGCACATGTACCACAACACAATTCGCCAATTTCACAAGTCGTGCCAATCAAGCTCATGACATGCTCATCACTTCACAATTCACCAAATCAATGCATCATGCCAATCCCAATCACATCACAAGTCCACCACACTAGTCCACACACCCGACATCCAAGCCGGTCACATACGAACTTCAATTTCACCCATACACGCCACGACAATCCAGTCATTTAGTACATCACAATTAGCCACGTGATCGCCATAAATTAACCCACCACTCACCATATAATCCCCCGCACTAATTATAATCTAACCGACTAATATATTTTTCTAATATAATCACTAAATTCAATCATATAAATCCCTAAACATGTCTAATAATACCCATTATACTAAATAGGGATTAGAATATCACTTACTAAGTTTTGGCCCGGTAAAAATTGGCTCAGGTCTAAAATGGCTCGGATAAACAGTGTTACACTAGGCACAGGCGAGGGCGCGGGGCTCGGCAACGAGCACAATGCCCGGCCACGGGCACAGGCAAGGGCACGAGCACGGGCACGGGCACAAGCACGAGCACGGGCTCAGGCACGGTGATGGCTGGTCGGCTAGGCTTGCTTCGGCGGCTGGTGGTGGCGGCGACGCAGCGACGGCGGCAGTGAGCGGCGGCGGCGACCGGCGGCGATCGAGCGCGGCGGCGACGAGCGTGGGTACAGCTGGCCGGCTGGTTGGGCTAGTCGGTTGAGGTGACTGGTGAGCTGGGGTGGCTGGTTGACTGGGGGCGGCGAGCGGTGGCAATGGCGAAGCTCAGGCATCGGGGTGGTGCGGGGGGAATTGACCGAACAACTGGGTAGTGGCTGGGACCCGTCAGGTGTGATGGTGAGCTCGAGCAGCGGCTGCTTGCTTGCGGCGGCGTCAGGGAAACAGCGATAGCGGCGGCGACTGTCGGGGCGGTGAGGCGGACTAGGGACAGCAGCTAGGGGGCGACGGGTAGTGATGGTGGCAGTGGCTGGTGGGGGTGGCGTCAGACGGGCTGAGGACTGCGGAGGAGGGGAGGAAAGGGAGAGAGGCCACTGTGGTGGCAGAGCCAAGGCGGAGGCGGCGGCGCGTGGTGGTGACGGGCAGCAAAGGTTAGTCCGGCGAGCGGCGGTCAACGAGCAGCAAGGCGGCGTCGAATGGAGCAGAGGCCAGTCGCGGCTCGTCGGGGAAGAAGGAGACCGAAGAAGAAGAGGAGAAAAAGGGAAGAGAGAGAAGAGAAGGAGAAGAAGAAGGAAGAGGAGAGAGAGAGTGTCAAGGGTTAGGTCTGCATGGGCGTGGGGGTGAGGGGACGTATGCATACAGGGGAGGAGAGAGAGAGAGAGAGGAGAAAAAAAAAGAGAAGAGAGAGAGAAGGAAGGAGAGAGAGAGAGGACAGACGCACGAGGGAAAAGAAAACGTGCGGGCAGGGAGGTTCGGCGCGGCAAAAGGGGAGAGAGAGAGAGAGAGAGAGAGAGAGAGAGAGAGAGAGAGAGTCAACGCGCACTCGAGCGTGATCCAACGGTCCGATTTCAATTTTGAAAACGATCCTACGGTCCAAATAATTCCTAGAATATACTAAGGGACAATGGCTACAAAAATTAAAGCAAACTAATCCGAAAGAGGTCTACTAGTCCAAATTCGTATCCGGTCGAAATTTCACTTTTCTACTATTCCTGACAATCTCGATGTTGGTCACGATAACATCCACATTGTCCAATTTATTTCGTCCCAGAACCCGAGAAATTTTACACCGAAGTTTGGGCTCGAAATTAACAGCTAAATTCGATCAAGTGCGATTCTAGCGAAATCTTAAATTTAAAAACGATAATCCGGAGTGATCAGTTCCCAGGCGAGATTTTTACTACAAGCACACTGACAAATTACACGTTTTATAGATCCCAAAAATGGGTCAAAATTCGGAATGTCACAATTTTTTCCCAATTACAAAAATTTCGTCCTCGAAATTTATGATCCCACCCAACTAATCAAACAAAAGGGGGTATCGATGTCGCAACGACTATTCGCTTTCCCATGTCACACCTTCGGTTCCATGATGTTCCCAAATCACCTTTACCATCAGAATTGTCTTGTTCTACAACACTCGTTCTATTCTGTCCTCGATTCTAACTGGCTTTTCCAAGTATGACACTCTATCGTCTATGTCTACTGTTTTACAACTTAGCACGTGTGCCGGGTCCAACTCGTACTTCCTTAGCATAAACACATGGAATACATTATGGACGTGAGATATCTTTGGTGGTAACGCGAGACGATAGGCCAGAGCACCAACTCTCTCTAAGACTTCAAACGGACCCACGTACCTCGGGCTTAGTTTTCCTTTCTTGTCAAACCGTGACAATCCTCTCATTTGTGACACTTTAATGAAAAAGTGGTCCTCTACTTGAAATTCTAGAGGCCTACGTCTCCGGTCCACATAATTCTTTTGGCAGCTTTGGGCGGTTTTAAGTCTGTCCCAAATAAACTTGACTGTCTCGACTGACTGTGAACCAACTCTGGACCCGTCATGCTCCTCTCACCAATTTCATCCTAACACACCAGTGTTCTACAAGCTCTGCCATACAACGCTTTAAACGGAGCCATTCCGATACTCTGTTGATAGCTGTTGTTGTAAGCAAATTCTACCAAGTGTAACTGTTCCTCCCAGTTACTCTTGAAATCCAATACACTTGCCCGTAACATGTCCTCTAAAGTCTGAATTGTCCTTTCAGGCTGACCATCCGTTTGGAGGTGATAGGCCGTGCTAAATTGTAACTTCGTTCTGTATGAAGACTTTTCCAAAAAGCGGCAGTAAATTTAGGATCTCAGTCTGAAATGATCGTCACTGGTACACCGTGCAGACGGACTATTTGTCACACGTAAATCTCGGTATACTTGTCCAAGCCGAAGTCTTTGTGCACTGGCAGAAAATGCGCTGACTTTGTCAATCGGTCAACTACCACCCAAATTGAATTATTGCTCCTCTAACTCCTCGGTAGTCCCATCACAAAATTTATCGTGATGTGTTCCCACTTCCATTTGGGGATTTCCAATGGCTGCAGCATTCCACCCGGCTTGCAATGTTGTGCCTTTACTTGTTGACATGTCAAGCACTTGGCTACATGCTTGGCTACATTCACCTTCATACCGTTCCACCAATAATGTTGTCGCAAGTTTCAATACATCTTTGTATTAATCGGGTGAATACTATAATTGCTACGGTGTGCCTCAGACAAAATCTCATCTTTAAGTTCTGCATTACTGGGTACACACAACCGTCCGTGGAACTTTAGAATCCCATCTTCGGATACCTGAAAGTCCGATTTCCTCCTTGTAATATCCATATTCAGAATCTTCTGAATCTCTGGGTCTATCGACTGTGAGGCCTTCACCTTAGTTTGGATTTCTGACTCAATCCTTAATGCTGCAAGCAGACTTGAGACCTGACTTACCTCAAACTTAAATTCGGAATCTCGGATTCCCTCCAACAGAGTCCATTCTCTGACCATCATATGCGCGATGCTTGATTTCCTACTCAGTGCATCTGTTACTCTATTAGCTTTTCCGAGGTGATACGTAATCTCGCAGTCATAATCTTTCAGGAGTTCCATCCAACGGCGCTGTCTTATATTTAATTCCTTTTGGGAGAGCAAGTACTTTAAACTTTGATGGTTTGTATAAATCTGGAATTTTTCTCCACACAAGTAGCGTCTCCAAATCTTAATGGCAAAAATAATCGCGGCTAATTCCAAATCGTGAGTCGGATAATTTAGCTCGTGTGGTCGCAATTGTCGTGATGCGTATGCTACTACTTTCCCATGTTGCATTAGTACACACCATAATCCTCTTAGCTACGCATCACTATAAATCTCATATCCTCCCGGGCCTAACGGAATCGTCAACACTGGCGCGATTGTTAACCTCTGTTTTAGCTCCTGGAAACTCCTTTTACACTTATTCGTCCATTCAAATCTCATTTCCTTTTTAAGTAACCGCGTCAACGGTGTCGCTAATGCCGAAATCTTTTCCACGAAACGCCTATATTAACCTGCCATGCCTAAGAAACTCCTAACCTCGGTCACTGTTGTCGATCTCGGCCAATTCACCACGGCTTCAATCTTTGCTAGATCTACTACAATTCCTTCCCCGGATACTACATGTCCTAAGAATGCCACTCGATGAAGCCAGAATTCGCACTTATTGAACTTAGCATAAAGTGCATGCTCCCTTAAGGTTCGTAGAACCTTTCCTAAATATAATTCGTGCTCGGCGGCACTCTTTGAATACACTAGGATACTGTCTATGAACACAATTACGAACTGATCCAGAAACTCCTTAAACGCCCGATTCATGAGATCCATAAAGGCTGCAGAAGCGTTGGTCAATCCGAATGGCATTACTGTGAATTCATAGTATCCATATCTTGTCCTGAAAGTCGTTTTGAGTATATCCTCCTTCTTAATCCTCAATTGATGGTACCCCGTCCTTAAGTCAATCTTTGAAAATATCGATGCTCCCTGCAACTGATTAAATAGATTGTCTATTCTTGGCAATGGGTATTTATTCTTAATGGTCACCCGATTTAGCTACCCATAGTCTATGCACAACCTTAGGGATCCGTCCTTTTTCTTCACAAATAATACCGATCCTCCCCATGGGGACGCACTTAGGCGAATAAAGCATTTATCTAGCAACTCCTGCAGTTGGACCTTCAATTCCTTTAGTTCAGACAATGACAACCTATAGGGCGCCTTTAAGATCAGTTCTGTTCCTGGGGCCAACTCGATCACGAATTCCACTTCTCTATCAGGTGGTAGTCCCGGCAATTCTTGGGGTAAGACATCGGGAAAATTGCACACCACGGCAATATCTTCTAGCCTTGGCTCCTCAGCCGTCAAATCAAGTACGGTTGCCAGAAATCCTTCGTCTAGCAGCTTAGTCACTTCTAGTGACGAAATCTAGGGGATCGAGGTCCCTCCTCGGTTCCCCACAAACTCGAATCTAAGGTGCCCAATCGGATTAAATTGGATCACCCTATTACTACAGTCCATAACGGCTCTTTGTTTAACTAGCTAGTCCATCCTGACAATCACATCAAAATCATGCATAGTTAGAACCGTCAGATCTATTCTTCCTTTTCTATCACCATTCACTATCTTACACTCAAGGCATCCAAACTCAATCAGTATTTTATCATTCAATAGCATAGTCATACACAGCATAATTTCTAGTGGCTTTGGTTCAATTCCAGTTAGTTTAATGAACTGCTCAGATATAAAGGAATGCGACGCCTCCGGATCAAATAAGGCATATGTAGTATGATCACAGAGAGAGACCGTACATGTGACCATGCCAGACGCGTCCTCAGCCTCCCTTCTTGCCATTGCATATATCCATCCTTAGGCCGGCGGCCTATTCTGATTGGCCGGTTGGGCAGCTCCACCTAGATTTCCATTTCGAGGCGGCGGTGGCAGTAGTGCAGGTGGCTTGGTCTGCCTGTTGTTAGGGCAGTCTCTCATTTTGTGGCCCCTTCCACCATATGTAAAACAGGCCCCACCCCTGTTCGGGCAATGTCCGTTTTCGTGCCTTCCTCCACATAGCCTACACGGGGTATTCTGGTAATTGTTTGGCTTCTCGATATTCCTCTGAGCCGGAGGGACAAAGCTACTGTTCCCCGCCATAGGTCTTTTCCCGAGTTGGCGGTTGTCCAGAGTCGGGGCATATCGCGATCCAGAAGAGATGGACTGTTCTGTTTGGTCCCGTTCGATTGCCTGGGCCCTCTCATAGATCTCATGATAGCCTTTCAAGTTTAATAAAATCATCTGACTGCGAAGGTCCAGTTTTAGTCCACCCCGGAACCTCCTCGTTTTATCTGTTAGTTCCTCCACCATCCTGGGGGCAAATTTAGACAACCTTGTAAAATCGGCTTCATACTAATCCACCGACATATGACCTTGGCGAAGTCTCATAAATTTTGCCAGCTTATGCTCTCGGGCGCTTTCCGAGAAGTACTTGCCATTGAAGGCTTCAGTAAAGATGGTCCAGTTCATGGCAGTACCAGTGGGAAATACTTGACTTTTGGTAGCTCTCCACCAATCATTTGCATTTTTCTGTAGTCGGTAAACTGCTAGGGTTACTTTCTTCTCCTCAGTGCAACCTAACACTTCGAAGGCTTTCTCTAACTCTTCCACTCATCTGGGTGCAGCCTCAAGGTTGCCTTTCCCATTGAACTTCGGGGGTTTCAGCCTCAGAAACTGTTCTACTAGCTTGGACATTGGTCTGGTCACATTCACTTGCACTAGACCGGGATTTCCATTAATCACGTTATTTCCCTAGCCTCCGTTATTCCCAACAACCTCGCTGGCAGCTACAATGGCAACAGTAGTGCTCCTTTCCCCCATCTGTTGTCCTGATAATATTCTTGCTTCCTCCAGTACCCTCCAAATTTCATCCACCCTAGGATCTCCTATAAGTTCAGCTAGTAGGACTACACGACCTTGACCTCTACCTCGACCTCTACCTCGGCCTCGTCTACTCATCTCACTAGTTCTCTCAAATGCTCACTTGCTATAATTCCACACGGGAATTAGAAACCTAGGCCAACTATCTCAGTTTAAAGCCTTAGGCAATTAATCACAACAACAATTTATTAAGCAGGCAGGTAATCGTGTGTGACAATTAGTCTTAGCCAACATGATTTGTGCACTTACTTCAGGTCCTAATGCACCTGCACTTAACACGTCATAGCATACGCCACTTAACAACCACAATCAAACAGTCTGGAGTACGCATGTCACACAAGTTTCCCTAATTAGCTATCCCAAGGTCATCGCTCCTTATCACTCCAGGTTTCAACCAATTAGTATCAAGCTGACCTTGCTCTGATACCAGTTCGACGAGGATGTCACGCCCCGGACCCCGCCGAGCTTGCGACACCCCGCCTACGGTCGTATTGAACGTGACGTCCCAGAAAGCGTCGTCGACCCAAACCCAAATCAAAGAATAAAATACATGCGAAAGCAATTGACACCTGTACAAAAGAAAAACGATGACCCAGGATAGCAATAACAATAAGAACCACCATCTACAACAAGAACCAGGGAGATTTACATTATCAAATATAACAGAAATATACATATACCAAAACGAGTCAGAGGGCCACTACATCAAAAAGGGGCACGTGGCTCGAGCGATCGGGTAAAGAAACTAAGGGGTACTCTTATCTCAAAAAGTGTCGGTCCCACCAACTAGAGCTGTGGCTGGCTCGACCCTACAGCAACCAGTCCGGGTCGGATCCCGAAGACTCAGAAGAGTTATCAGAGTGCTCATCCTCAGAGTCCATGGAATCCGACTCGAACTCGGCATCTGCGGGCTCTCCCACGGGCTCATCCTCCTCTGGCTCCGAATCTTGCTCCATGGGCTCCGGCTCTTCATCCGACTCTATAGGCTCCGGGTCGGAATCCCAGTCCACTGGCTTCTCATCCATCGGATCCGGCTCGTCCATCTCTCAGATAATTGACTTGCGGCTTGAACTAGAATTTGCCTCAGATGAGGCTTCAGGGCTCGCCAATTCCCCATCAGCCGGTTGCGGGTCCCACTGTCTTAGCCCATCGTACAGGATGTCGAAGGTCCTAAGGGGTCCATAGAATCTCGTCTCATCCCGGTAGCACCATCCAAGATAGGGATGGGCCTTGAGCTGTGGCTCGCCCTCATTGACCCAAACGATAGTATAATACCTAATATATGTCTCCCTGTTCCAACCCGAGTACTCGGTCACCGAACGGTCAATGCGGTTTGGGATCCCAAAATATAGGGGTACTCCTACCATTCTCACGATCGGGGGTCTGAAATGATTATAAAATAACCATAAGAACGAGTTTTAATAAGTAATACCCTAAACCCTACGTAGGCCAATGCGTACCCAGACAAGTAGTACTTGCGATCTAACTCCTAACATAACCAGTTCACCTCGTAGCACTTACCTCGCCATTAAACACATGCCGGCATTGCACGCTAATCAATTATAGCAAAATAATAATAATAACAATTCAATAACAGGTCACAATCATACGGACGCCAACCACAATAACACTCGATCAGTTCAAACAATCCGATCACCCAACCAATCAATCAACTCAATTAAATCAATCACACTCAAGTCGCATGCGTGGTCAAACAACTTTCCACGACCTCCCAAGTCTTTTCACTTGGCCCACGCCACTGCGCCTCAGGCCCAATCTCACAGACCGCGTCACTGCGCCTCAGGCTCAGCCCTCAGATCAAGCCGGGCTCAGTCCTACTTAACCACGCCTCAAGACATTTTCCCCTTCCAATGACTCGCGTAGCCTACTCCTCAGGTCTAATCACGCCTTTCTCGCCACACCCGTGTAACCATGCCTCAGGTTAGCAGCCCTCCGATCGATCCGGGGTTTTTCACATGCACATGCACCACAACACAATTCGCCAATCTCACAAGTCGTGCTAATTAAGCTCATTACATGCTCATCACTTCACAATTCACCAAATCAATGCATCATGCCAATCCCAGTCACATCACAAGTCCGCCACACTAGTCTACACACCCGACATCCAAGCCGGTCACATACGAACTTCAATTTCACCCACACACGCCACGACAATCCAGTCATTTTGTACATCATAATTAGCCACCTGATCACCATAAATTAACCCACCACTCACCATATAATCCCCCGCACTAATTATAATCTAACCGACTAATATATTTTTCTAATATAATCACTAAATTCAATCATATAAATCCCTAAACATATCTAATAATACCCATTATACTAAATAGAGATTAGAATATCACTTACTAAGTTTTGGCTCGGTAAAAATCAGCTCAGGCCTAAAATGGCTCGGGTGAACAGTGTCACACTAGGCACGGGCGAGGGCGTAGGGCTCGGCCACGGGCACAGCCCTCGGCCACAGGCTCGGCCACGAGTACAATGCCCGGCCACAGGCACACGCACGGGCACGGGCGTGGACACGGGCACAAGCGCGAGCATGGGCTTAGGCGCAACGGTGGCTGGTTGGCTGGGCTTGCTCCGGCAGTTGGAGGTGGCGGTGACGCAATGACGGCGGTGGTGAGCGGCGGCGGCGAGCAGCGGCGGTCGAGCGCGGTGACGATGAGCACGGGCACAGCTCACTGGCTGGTTGGGCTAGCCGGCTGAGGTGACTGGCGGGCTGGGGTGGCTGGCCGGCTGGGGGTGGCAAGCGGCGGTGACGGTGAAGCTCAGGCATCGGGGTGGTGCGGGGGGAGCTGATCGGACGGCTGGGCAGCGGTTAGGACCCGTCAGGTGCGGTGGTGAGCTCGAGTAGCGGTTGCTTGCTTGCGGTGGTGTCGAGGAAACAGCGACGGCAGCGGCGACTGTCGGGGCGGTGAGGCGGACTAGGGACAGCAGCTGGGGGGCGACGGGTAGTGACGGCGATAGTGGCTGGTGGGGGTGTCGTCAGACCGGCTGAAGGCTACGGAGGAGGGGAGGAGAGGGAGAGAGGCCACTGTGGCAGCGTAGCCAGGGCGGAGGCGGCGGCCAGGCGGCGTGTGGTGGTGATGGGCAACGAAGGTTAGTCCGCTGAGAGGCGGTCGACGAGCAACGGGGGGGCGTCGAACGGAGCAGAGGCCAGTCACGGCTCGTCAGGGATGATGGAGACCGAAGAAGAAGAAGAGAAGAAGGGAAAAGAGAGAAGAGAAGGAGAAGAAGAAGGGAGAGGAGAGAGAGAGTGTCAGGGGTTAGGTCTGCATGGGCGTGGGGGTGAGGGGACGTATGCATGTGGGGGAGGAGAGAGAGAGAGAAGGAAGGAGAGAGAGAGAGGACAAATGCATGGGGAAAAAGAAAACGTGCGAGCAGGGAGGTTTGGCGCGGCAGAAGGAGAGAGAGAGAAAAAAAAAAAAGTCAACGTGCACTCGAGCGTGATCCAACGGTCCGATTTCAAATCTGAAAATGATCCTACGGTCCAAATAATTCCTAGAATATACTAAGGGACAAAGGCCACAAAAATTAAGGCAAACTAATCCGAGAGAAGTCTACTAGTCCAAATTTGTACCCGGTCGAAATTTCACTTTTTCACTATTCCTGACAATCTCGACGTTGGCCACGATAATATTGACACCGTCCAATTTATTTCGTCCCAGAACCCGAGAAATTTGACACCGAAATTTGGGCTCTAAATTAATGGCCAAATTCGATCAAGTGCAATTCTAGCGAAATCTCAAATTTAAAAACGATAACCGGGAGTGATCAGTTCTCAGGCGAGATTTTTACTACAAACACATTGACGAATTACACGTTTTATAGATCCAAAAAATACGTCAAAATTCAGGATGTCACAAATATCAATCATAAGCTCCCTCTCATCTCTGGTGCGGAATTCAACGAGTAACAAATTCTCCTTTTATAGCGTTAGGATGTAGAAATGTGACTTATGCTGTCCTTTTGAGAGTGCCAGAGGTGATTTTCATAGTAACATTTTGTTCTACTTATATGACACTTAGTGCCACCAATCACAGCAACCTCACCATGATAGAGAGAGGCCGAGGGGTAGCAGCGATGGCTACGACAGTGATGGGAACGGGGGTCAGTGGCGAACAGGTGGTGAGGAGATTAGGGTTTGTGGGTGAGTGGGGGTTTGAGAGACGCGAACTTTTCAGTGAAAAATTACTTTTACTCATCAAAAGGGCAAGAAAAATTCACTTTGTGTCGACACTAAAGAATAACCAAGTCCCCTTAATTGACATGACGTTGATATGAAGCTCAATATTGAATTGTTGACAACAAAATCATAAACACGATTGTTTACAGTCGATATCTGCGTTGATATCTAAATTTTGGCGATTCATTTAGACAATCATTGAATAGAAAATTATGAGTCAGTCTCTACCATTAGATAAAAATATTGATATTGCATAATTTTGCATTGCTTTTAGGCGTTTAGACATTATAAAGCACATCTGCATTGAATAAAATTCATTTAAATTGGCACGGTCGTGGATTGCATTTGGAGAGACCCGGCCTATTTATTTGACCATTGTTACGTAGAAAGAATTATTTCTGGTCAAAATTCGCTTATGGGCGCACAAATTTTCGGATATATCCACGCATGGCAATGAAGGGGTTCGGATGAAGATATACGCTCACATATTGAAAGAGATTTTCTGCAAAAAGGGCATGAAAGGATTCATGCTCAAAAGGTATATTAACTAATATATTATGAGAAATAGATTGGAGACGAGGGCTTTTGCATCTTCAGCAAGACTTCGTCAACAAAGAAAATCAAAATATTTGGGGAAAGAAAATATTTGGACATAAAACAAATCTTGGTGGAGTATTGAAGAAGGGAAGTGAAAAAAGAATGCCTATTTCACACGTGTGGATTAAGAAAATTGGAAAGAAATCAAGAGGGAGGATCGTCCTCGCTTGAGGCACATATAGAGACAAACGTTGATAGTATATAAAAACACACACGGAAAGCAAGAGATAGGGGGTTGGCAATACACATTTAAAAAAAAAAAACCAGGAGAGTGAAAATCACACATACATGAGCTCTCTCTCTCGCGGCGCCCCCAAAAAATTCCAGCGCATAGTTTCACAAAATTGACTAGTAACATTCATTATTTGTTGGATTGCGCTCAACTTTTGTGGAGAGTACGATAAGACATTGTTCTTGAGTTGTCCGGTGGACTTGATAAGAAAATATCTGGAAGTATGTCTTTGATGGAGAAAACCGAACCGGTTGGACTTGTGGATCAAGACTGGAGAGCTCAACTCACGGTCTCGTGAAAATGGTGAATGTGCATTCGTTCTAAGTCAGACACCTAGTCCTTCAACTTCACCAAAGGAATCGAGCATCAAAGATCCAGAGATTCCCTTGTGATGTTCACATTCCCAGATGTTGCTGTTCCCGTCTCTTACCGTTCCTCACCGATGATTGAATCTTCCTCGCTGCCCCCTTCTCTCCATTGTCATTTGAGTAGGTAATCCAATTTAGAAAGTTCCAAGTTTGCTTGTTCACTTTGAATATCTAGTTACCTAATTTGAATTATTTCGATTCTAACTCAATTTGGTGCGATGTTATAGTTGTCCCCCAAAAGGAACTTTCGGAACTTGATATATTGCATTATATGCTTGACAATTGAGGTTTCAATCTTTAAGACCTAAGACTAGATTCCCGATTGCCCTTGTTTCCTATTTTAAATGTGGTCAATATTTAATTATGTGGGTTTATATATTGCAGGTTATTAATTTTGGGAACTTTCATATTTTGAAAAACACAAAAATTGCATTGCATTAAGAATAGATTGCATTCAAATTAGTTTTCTAGTTTAGATTTGCATATTTAGGAACCATATAGTTAATTAGGAAATTACCTAATGTAGATTAGGATTTAATCTAGTAAATTAGGTAATCACATATTTTAGGTAGTTTCCTATTTTAGCTTTAAAAGAAAATCAACAAAAAAGATGCATGTTTCATATTTGCCACGTCATCATCATTGTCATGTCATCTATGCCACGTCATCGATGCCATGCCATCGCATTGCCATGTCATCATACTATCACATGTCACAATTTTCATGTCATTGCATATCATGTTAGATTAATTTATAGTTTGTTTACTCGTCCTCAGAATTAGGTCCCATATAGATTGCATGTCACATGTCATTAGTTAAATAAGGATCACATAGACATAATTAAGATTAAAATTGCATCTTATGCATCGTATACAATTTAATTTTCATTAAAACAAAACCGGTCATGCAAATATTGTTTAGTTAGCATTTGGTGGAACACTTGATGTTTTGGACTTAATTGAGCTTTTGCTTTGCTTAAAGCATAAGGTTTTTGACCTATTTCTAACAATTTATTTATTGCTTTAATTTATTGAATGTTACATTATTGATTACGTACCTGCATGATCACCCATTGCATATTAGTGGATTAGGATTCAAATAATCCAAGACTGCCTGCTAAATGTTTTTGAAAATAAAGAAAAAAAATACCGAAGGGGTGTTAAATCAATCTATCCTAACCAAGTTTTGGAAATCTCTTATTTTCTCCTACACTTTACTTGGGTTTTAATAAACTCATAACAGATTAGTGGCGATTCCTAATTGAATTAAATTACATGTTAAATTGATTAAATTAAAACCCCAAAGTTGCAAATGATTTGGGTTTAGGAGAGTCCACGATAAGTATTTGGCTTAATAATCTATTAGATTTTCCTTTGGTGGTTCACCTTTCGGAAGGTTGCGACAAGCTAATAAAAATTTGGTATCAATGAGCTGTCGATGGTCAAGAGACGTCATCGTTATTGACGACCATAACAACTATCAACATATGATGATGATAAGTCAGCGATAAAACCTGGACATGTTGAAGATAGAAGACCAAACAAAGATGCCAAGGATATATTGATCGGTGGTTAAGCCAAGTGGTATTTGAGGAATTGTAAACGCATATGGATAAGGACGACACATGATCCAAGAAAATGATTGTGAAGCCTAAAACCATGGGATGCGGTTGTAACTAGCAATTTAAATGTTGATAGTTTATAAGCGGTTACACTTTGCAAGAAGCTATATAAGAGCACTGTTGAATCATTGTAGAGGATTCGCAATCAACAACAGCTATGTATCTTTCGCATTCCAATATATCAATATTGACACCTAAATTTTGACACATCATTTAGTGATTAATTGCATAGAAAATTAGGAATTAAATTTTAACTCCTAAACAAAAATATCAAAATTGCATAACATATAGTTTATGATCGTATAGTTTAATTGTATTCCACATCGGACCGGTGGTGGCGAGTAAATTGAAAATCCATTGCATAAATCGAGCTCGATCGTCAAGTGAAACTCGGCTCACTCAAGGTATTGGGAGCCGAAATTCACAAGTCTAAAAGATAAAGCTTAAATCAGCCCAAATCAATTTAGCCCAATTGGAATTAAAGTAAAATTAAATGATAAAGCCTAAGTCTAAATCCATTAGGATTAGGAAGGCCGGTCAATTAACTTAGGATTGCAATATAAATATGTGATTATACTCTTCAATAAATGGGGACTCTCATAATTTTCGAAGAACACAATTTCGAAGAGCAGAGAGGAGGCCACACAATTTCATACACGGCCACCCCCCGAGAGAAAAAGCAGAATACACATATAGAGCCTACAATTGAAAGAAGCTTGCGGCCAAGAGGACCTTCGTGCCAATTCTTCACCAAGAGCTCACCTTCACATCGAACAACAACAAAGCAGTTCCCAGTTGCACTGCAGCCACGTGACCTTGTCTAGCATCGACGTGTTTCCTTTCTGGCTGATGACGAAGCACTTGTTTTTCCTATTCTTGCCAGCTGCCACTGTTCTGTCATCGACGCCTTGCTGTTGCCACCCGCGGACCTGTTCCCGCCTTACCAAGCCCCTCGGCCGGCACTCCTGTTGTCACATCACCTTAGCAGCCTACCTCGTGGTCGCGAGTCAGTCCGTCGTCCCACTCGTGATTCTTTTTGCAGGTGATGGGCTGAAATTCTTGACGATCCGCGAGCGACATCGTCGTTGCCAGCCACCGCTGTCATCCCCATCTTTTGCTGCCTGTCGCCTCGTATCCCGCTGCTCGTCCCATCCGCAATCCCAATCTGCCGCAAATTCAAATTTGGAAAGAAATCCACAAATTGGGTAAAAATCTCTATCCGGTATATTTTCAAAATATTTAAATTCTTAGTTTGGATATTTTGAATATTTCGTAAATATTACGTGATTGACTAGATACCTTAGGATACTGCTTGCTTTGTCCGCAATGTTCTAAAATACTTAAAATTAGGAGTTTTTCCTAATTTGGCAACATATCTGGATGACTATCTGACCTTATCCTTAAGGTACGATACGCGGCAACACGGAAAATCGTTATCTTATCAATAATCACTTGAATACGATAATAGATTTTATTCGCTTTCTAAATTCAAACAATCAATTTTCCATCAATATTTATAACCCTATAGATATGATTGTTAATTTGATTTCTTTTCCTAATTCAAATTTGATAAGAAGAATCTTGCGGATTGTGTGGGTTGTTTGAGTGCGGTTGTTATATTTGTTTGATTTTTTTAAATAAAGAAAATTCAAAAATATGTTAGTTAGGATTTAATTTAAAAGTTTTGCATGTTTAGGGTACCCTAAATGTATCTAGAAGATAGGATAATTATTTAATTTAAATTAGGACTTGAGATAATTTATTTCCTAGTTTAAATTAGGTGTTATTCTAATCCTAATAGATTATTTAGGTTATTTTTAGATTCCGAATTTCCATGAAAATCCCAAAAAGAAGGAGTTAGTTTATGATAGATTAAGATAGATTGCATTCTTAATTTGAGTAACTTTTAATTTCTAATTTTAAAAACAAAAAAAAAAGAAGTTGTTAGATTGCATGTTATTTTAGGCATTTTTTTAATTCCGAATTTCATTGGAAAAATACCAAAAATAAATCATTTGTCCGTCATTAGAATTATGTCACATCGTCGCATGACATATAGTTCGCATGCTAGGTTGCATTAATCACATGTCATTTTTTGCACGTCATTGCATATAGGTTAGTTTGCATTTTAATAAAGCGCAAGCCCTAAAGAACATCTTGAGTGCCTTGCTTTGTTAATTAAAAATCATATTATGATTGTCTGTGTGATTTTCTACTAACAACGCAAATGTTTGGGTTGTTTTAAGGTGTATCATTCTCCTAACCTTGTAATCTATTTACTATTTTTTGGGTGTTAAATTGGTGGTTTGCGCACCCGCATGAATACCTTGCATGTTAGTGATTAGATAATAAAATAGATCCAGACTGCCTACATAAACATTTTTTGAAAAGAAAAGGTACCGAAACGGCGTTGGACTAGATCTAGTGTAATCAAGTTCCCGAACTTAGAATCTCTGGTTTATAGGAATAAAACATATCTCCCTATGTTTTATTTAGGTTTCTAATCGACTTACCACAAATAGGTTAGTGGCGACTCCAAATATGAAAACTTTTGCATGTTAAAAACTTAAACCCTAAGTTACGAATTGGTAGGGTTTGAGAGAGCTCGAGTTAAGCCGAGACTTAATAATCCATTAGCATGAGGAATTTAGGTCGCGACAATCAATTTATAAATTTATCAATTCCCTGTACTTGCGTTTTATTTTACTTTAGATCTAATTATCCCCTATTCCACAAATTACTTCTTGTCTGAATCGCCACTTAACCCAATTCAATAAAAACCAAATATCAACCTTTGGTGAAAAGTTATTTCGTTGTGTGGTTACAATTCCGGCGAAACACTTTGTTGTTTTCGTTATTTTCTCTTGTAATTTTTAATCATTTCCAAATAACATATAAGACATAGTAAGGTCACGCGAACATAAAGGGCACGCCATCCCCATAAGCTTAGGTGATTTACTCTTCATGGTCAATTAGACTCACAGTTCTCCCATAAGTGGGTTAACCAATCCCAGTCTAAGTTTTGGGATGCATGACACCTCAAAATCAATTTTACATCATTCTATTCGATAGATTTAGAATTTTAGAATTTTTTTTCAAAACCTTTTCTTTGTTTCTATATGGATATAATAGTTAAGGATGTGCAATATTTGATATTTTCTTCTTTAATTAAGTCGATTTAGGATATATATTTGAATTTATTGTTTCCATTATGAGCATTTATTTGTGTTAAGGTATCTTAATTTTTATTGGAAGACGCCGTAGGATCTAATTATTTTTTGAGGTTTATATTGAATTTTGTTACTTTATCGCTATTTTCTTTTCTATTTACCTTAGTTGTTCAATAATTTCTAGGGTTGGGGTCGCAATAGTACTTATTTTTATGTTGTGAGCATACTCCGTTAATCTCTTTTTATAAATACAGAAAAAACAAGAGATTTTTCACTGCACGTTTCGTGTGTGTACACTTCGGGCATATGTTTTATGAGTTCAGACTCGTGTTATTCATATCCACTGCATCAGAATGGCACTTCAAGATTGATATTCTTGGCCCAGAGCGTGGATCGTGGTTCAGATCATGCCTTCTTAAATGAAGTTTGTTTAAGATATTTATGTAGTCTAAATTATTTGAAGTTATCGTTTCCATTAAAGTTTTTAACTTAGTTGAGGTATCTCATTTTTTTTTATGAAGATACCATGATCTAGTTGTTTTTCTTTTGGATTTTATCGAGGGTATTGGTAATTTCTCATATTTTCTTTTTAGGTTCCTTTATTATTTAAGGATTTCTAAGTTTAGGTTTGCAACAGTATTTATTTGTTATGTGAACACTCTGTTTGCCTTTTTTCAGAATTATAGAAAATCAAGAGATTTCTCTACGTGTACTTAGGTTACGTTTGGTAGTTGGGATTAAATTCAAAATAGGATAAATTTTATCCTATCATGTATTTGATATCTACCCAAGATAAGATACAATTGGATATATGAGGGATATAACTCAGATAAAATTATTTCACGAGGGAGGTAGGATAAAGGTGGATATGATTTCCAATAACCGTAATATAAAAATTAATTTTCTCGAATAACAAGCTTGTTAAATTAATAAAATTCAAAATAAAAAAAATAACAATGATTTCGTTTTTTTTATTCTTATTTTTATTTATATATTCAAAATTTCTTTATATCTTGTGATATAACTTTCATATAGATAAATCAGTACTAATGTATTTATATTTATTACATATTTTAGGAATATTAGTATAGTTTACTGTTTAATAAAATTTTATTAGAGAATGATGGAAGGGGAAAAAAGAAATAAAAAACAAAATAATTAAAAAAGAGAGGGAAAAATGATTAAAAAAATTAGCAAATAAAAATGAAATAGGTGAGAGTGTCGTGAAAGATTTTTATTAATTTTGTTTCTGCAATTTTTAGGTTCACTTACACTGATATAATGTTCATAACAAATAATGGATATGGTAAAATGTAAAAATATCCGGCTTTATTTCCATGATTCACCAAACAATATTTAAAATATAGCAAATTCTTTGGATTTCATATTATATCCTATTTAGTTCTATCCTAGTTAAAAATCTAGACAACCTAACGTAGCCGTAGTGTTTGTACTCTGGATACCTGCTTTGAGAATTGAGACTCACATTATTCATTTCCACTGCGTCAATTAGGACGGTGCTTTCATTGATGTCTCCACATCAAATCAATTTGGTTTTTGAAAAGCCTAACCGGGATACAATAATACCAATTCTGTCATTTGAGTTTTTGGAGGCATTCGGATTTATTCGGCACTCCTTTTCCATGTGAACGACTATGTGGACTATATTTGAAAAAGGTAACCGAACTTTTTAACTCGAATGAACTTCGTAAATGCATGCAAATTTTCTTATCCACGTCCATCCGGTAACCATACATAAGAAAGAGGATGTGACCCTTAAGGTTATTCTAAATAAAGGACTGTCGAGATTTAATCACGAGAATTTGCCACTTCCAAATCAAATCATTACCCGATTAGCCAACCATTTAGTTATTATAAATAGACCTACTCTAACTCCTATCGTTTGCCACGGTTATCTATATCTATATTTTTTTAGAGGTGTCGGATATTTTGTATTAAATGATGGTCAATTTGAAAATCTCAAGGTTATTAAAAGTCGAAAAGTTCAAAAGTAGAAAACAAAATGATTGTATTAGCTCTTTAGATGTTATGGTCCGTTCTTCTCTGATGAATTTGGGCAGCAGTATAAGGCGCTTCACGTAAGTTCACCATTAATGACCAAAGAAGAGAAAAAGGAAAACACGAACGAAATAAGCAAAGGAATGAGGATCAGGTGCGGGGTGTCGAATGATTAGTCTGTTTTCCACGGAGTTTCCAAGTCAAACTTTCCATCATTCTCGCACTAGCGATCTTCAGGCCTTGTTAGTGGCATTCCTACATTGGATTTGACTCTCGTTTCTTCTTGTCGCCTGTCACTCCCATGTCATATTTCCTCGAATCCTTCTCAAGAGGTAAGGGGAAGAATCCAAACTCTTATCGACAATCAGACACGACACATTGGTTGCGCTGTGCCTCCTCACTACGTCCACCGTGTAGGGGCAAACACCAAAATCTTGGTTAACAAAAATCAAAGTAAAGTTTGTGTAATACATGCATGTGTCACTGTCCAGTTTCTCCCATATCCACATGGGCTGAAAAGTGGGGTTCTATGGTATCAGGGTGAAGAGTGAGAGATAGGAAGGGTTGTGTTTATTCCAAAAAATGAATAACTTTTGGTTATTATCAACAAGTAATAAAATTAGTCAATGAGAGCAAAGTTATGTTTACAACAAAAGTCATTGATAAAGAGAACAATCGTCAACTTGATGAGTAGCGACATTTTCCGATAGCGAAGACCCTTATAAAAGCGAAAGCTCTCTTTTTTTGGTAAGGTTAAGCCATTCTTTATTTTAACTTTTCCTAACTTTATTATGAAAGTAATGGAGGGAAATTCCTCGCATTGAATTTGGAAATTAACTTCTATAAATAAGAATTCTGATTGACTTACTTTTTCAGTTGTGAGCATGTCATCTACGATGGAAGTACCCACTGCATTAAGTTGGCCTCTCAGGATATGATTTTGAGAGATTCTTAATCCAAAAATCGAAGATAGTGGCCGTACCACATGGGGCGTAAGATTTCAATCGATTGGTCCCAATTAGGGGTGAGTAGCTCTCGATCCAGTCCGGTCCAACCCAAGAATCGGAAATCGGACCAAGAGGACCGGTTCCCAGTTTCTAGGTCCGGACCAGACTGACTAATCTCGAAACCGTGGACCGGACCGATTCCAATGAGACCAATTGGTAAAGGCAAGAGAGAACCGGGAAGCATTTTCCGGATCCTGGATCAATATATGAAAGCATTTTTGGGTTGGTCCCATTGGAACTGAATAAAAATGAACTATTAAATGTTTCTTTTGTTATTTAAATATATATTTAAAAATTAAATAAATATATATATGAAAAAATTAGAAAAATATATATTTATTAATCCGATTCCCATCCTAGAATCGGAAACTGGATCGCCCAGAAACCGGTTTCACTTTTAAAAATCGAAAACCGGACTGATATTTTCGAGAACCGGACCAAATCGATCAGTCCAATCCGGTCCAGTCCAATTCCAATCTGGACGGTCCGTCTTGCTCACCTCTAGTCCCAAGCTCGCTTCATCTCTAGTGCTTGGCAAGAAGGGATAAAGCCTCCAAAGACATTGTCCCTTCAGATCTGACCCTGTCCTCCAGCAAATTAGCTAGATTGGTCATTCTGTGGCTCAACCAATGGAACGAGGCCAGCGCAATGGAACGGTCCCCATAGCTTTTAATTCAACGTGACCTACCTATCGTGCGATGTTTTCTTTTTCCCATTCGATAATATCAATGCATGGCATCATAAGAAATGTGCCCCCATGTGTTTTCTTCCTCTTAAAGGAGTAAACGACAAAGCTTGGGTGTCGATTGCTCTGTTTCGGCGGAACAGCAGATTGAGTGAGTGGAAGGTGAAAAGCAAATTGGAACGTGCGTATGAAAACGGATGCGACACCAACTGCTGGCCGACATCAACTAGGACCGAAACCCTTACTTTCAAGGGCTTCTTTATGTGTTTTACTTCACGTGGCAAACATGGGCTGTGTGTGTTGTAAGATACCCATCACGCATGCGCGCGTCCACACACAACCATCTGCAATAGGATGTATGTCCGTCGGTCCAACCATATGAAATATGTAATAAAGTCTCCCCACGTTACCAAAACTAGCCAAAATCATCCTGATTTTGATAAAGGGGAAATGACTTCCTACCGAATTTTGTTGCATGATTGATCAAGGGCATCTCAAAGGCAGCGAATGGCTCCAAAAGTTCCCAGCTTTTTCGTGAGGTTGGTTCGAATTGTTTACTTTTGGGTGAGGTCCACCTTAGAAGATTCAACTCTAACTGGCCAAAAAAGAATGCTTGGCAAGATGAGAAGCGGGTATAGCAAAGTTATTGTGTTGGCTGTAAGGATTATTTGACAGAATAGGATAAGATAAGACTACTAATAATGATACATCCAATACCTATTTCTTGAAAACTGATCTGCTATAAAGTTGGATACGGACATTTACTATCTCAAACTAGTTTTGACGACTTTGCATTGGGTAAGAATTGGGATTGGAAAGGTGAAACTGGAAGAAGGAATTGAAACCCTAAATTGGAGAAGGAGAGATGGGTGGTGTGATCACCATTTGAGAGAGAGAGAGAGAGAGAGAGAGAGAGAGAGAGAGAGAGAGAGAGAGAGAGAGAGAGAGAGAGAGAGAGAGAGAGAGAGAGAGAGAGAGAGAGAGAGATATGGCGATGTTGGTCCCCCTAAGGTCGACCCCGTCGTGGTGATCACTAGAGAAAGGAATCACTGTGGCAAACAACTTGGTAGGTTTCTCGTTCAGGGTAGCTGTTACTGCTCTCTCCTACCTTCCCCTTTCTTTGATCTCAATTGTGTTTTTGATTTTTTTCTTTTTTCTATAAAAAGAAATCCCGAGATTAGTGAATCCTATCCAAGCTTATTCCTTCCTTTAAGGATCTGTTTGATTCAGCATTTCAAATGGGTTTTAGACTTCAAAGTCCCTTGGTCAAATGCAAATGACGTTTGGTTCGTTTTTTGCTCAACTTTGGGAAAATACAATTGCATTTGCAAAGACCTCTAAAAGCATTTAGTCCAAGGTAGTCCAAAGTTACTTTAAAAAGTAGCATTCTCATAATGCCATAGACTCTTTTTTCTTCCAACTTTGCCCTCATTCAACTTTTATAATTACGCAAATGTCATCAAAAACCCTAACTTGCCGGCAAAGGTCTCAGCCACTGGCTAGCCACCAATGCCCTCATCTTAGGTCGCACGATCTCAAGCAGCCTCACCTAAGGTTGGACAACCATAGGCAAGGCTTGCTGGTGGCTAGATCTTGTCACCATCGATTGAATCCCGTTGGCAAATAATTTGAGATTTATTTTTTAAAAAATAAAAGATTCCTTTGTTTAAGCAAAAGTCTTTTGTTAAGTGTAGTTTCTACCAAACGGCATTTAGATCAAAGTTATTTCCCAATGCATTTTTAAAATACACTTTACCAAATACTACTTGTCGGAAAGCCCCTTTAGCCCAAGGCTTTTGCATATCTCCAAAGACATTCCGCCAAAATCGAATCAAAGGAGCCTAAGTGGGATAAACTTATCGAGAATACATCGGGACTACATCCCATAGTATACTAGCTCAGTAAGTGCCAAATGCATAATAGAACAAGAGCAATCATATTCAGAATTCCCAATGAAGTTGTATGACTATTCTAAAAGTAAATGAATCCACAATAAGCGTCTTTTTCAATTCCTGAAATATGTATAAAGTTAAGAATAAAGATCGGAAGAGAGGAACTTGGGATTTATGTATATTTTGAGATGTATTGAAGAAGAATACATGAGCCTTTATATATGATTTAGATGACTGTTTAAAATAACATATTAATCAAGATATATCCGCAATCTCGAGAGATATAGAGATCAACAGAGTTATCATAATATCTCCAACATAGGAAATTATTCTAAACAAGTCCCTAGTTAACTCTAACAACCCCTCAAACTCAAAGTAATAAGTCAGCTTGAGTTTGAAATCAAGTGAAACAGTGCCACAAAAACTTGTTTCTCCATGAAATTAGCACTCAACGGATTCGAGGCAGGGCGGTGAGTGGTGGTACATGTGATGGCTCCAAGCTTCTGTTGACGACGAGATTTTAGTATGTTGCTCATATGACGGCGGCGAGTTGGGTGGTGGTGCCAGTCTGTCAACGTTTCTAAGATTATGTTTAGACCCAAAGTTCTAGAAAAGTTTACATGTACATCCATTAAACCTTGCCCCCTGAAAATTTCAAATAATATGGCATCTCAAAGCTTAAGGAAGTATTAAGAACTTTCAATAAAAGAACTTCCAATTAAAGAGCTATATCATGCAATCTACGGCTGTGCAACCAAACCAAATGACCCCAAAAACCAGTCCGGTTTCTCGATGGTTCTTCACTCAAAACCGGGAATCAGACCATATTTGGAATCAATTTTATAAAGCCTAAAAACTCTAACTTTTCTCTCGGCATCTTTTTTCTCTATCTCTGTCTCTTTTTTTGCTCTATCCAACCTCACTTAGACACTTTACGGTGAGCTCTCTCTCTCTCTCTCTCTCTCTCTCTCTCTCTCTCTCTCTCTCTCTCTCTCGACTTGCCATTGCTAGTTTGAGCCTTAAAACCCTCGCTCATTCTCAACTTGCCCTCACTCGCTTGCAGCTTACCCTCTCTCGTTAGAGCCTCGCAACCCTCGCTTGCATGCCCTCGTTCCTCTTTTACTTTGAACCAATTTGTTACTCATATTATTTTGCTATTTAAAATGAAACCAAATCAAAAGGAACAAAAGAAAAACGAGTTCTTAGGTAGACCCTGGAATTTGACTAGAAAACAGGATCAATCCCAGGATAAACATGAAAGGTTTCAGGTTCCAAAAATTGGGAACTGATTCTAATAGGGTAGATTCCAGGTGTCGGGTCTAAAACCGATCACCCTAACCATGGCACTCAATAATTGTGAAATATGAGGAATAGCGAGTGATATTTTCCAACTTGAGCAATAATTTACTTCGACATATCACACTTTACTGGGGAATCTACAGTTTTTTTGGGAAAACTAATGATCATTAAAAAAGTTTCGCCTCGATTCATTCGGAGAGATTCTTAAGAAACAAACTCTACTATGTTCTAGAAAAAAAGGTCGACAGCAATCGATTTAGGAGAAAAAGCGTTGAGCTATTATCCTAACTTTTATTCGATCCCATATAAATTTACAAAAGTTAAATATTGTTGACTATCTATGCTATGAAATACATTTGTCTATAATGATCAGAAAGACAAATATCATTACGTGTAGGACTTTCCTAGAAGGGATAATAACACAAATGATCCATGAACTTTGGTCAAATGTGCAATGCAGTTCCTGAACTTATAATTTATTCAATATGATCCCTAGACTTTTGATACATGTTCAACTTGACTATATGAAAATGTTCAATGTTGTCCTTCTAGTAATTCAAGTTCACGGACAACATTGAACATTTTCACATACCTCAAGAACTAAATTGAACATATACCAAAAGTCCAGGAACTACATTGAACAAATTGAAAGTTTAGGGACCGTATTATGCATTGGTCTATAGTTCGTGAACCACATTAAGCAAATTAAAAGTTAAGCGACCATTTGTGTCATTTTCCCCTTCATAGAATTGAAATTTCCATTGCCTCTAGCGAAAAGCTTCCATGGATTCAGTTCTTCTTCCGTCGTCACGTTTTCCAGAGGAAGCATATGTTCTTGCACAACACATGCTTTTACCATCAGCATCATCATTGCTCTGCTGAAGTCAAGGGGCCAAAAGAAAAGCTCATTGCCGGCTGCACCTTCGCCTTGGAATTCTACGTTTGCGTGGGGGACATGCTGTTTCCACTTCTTCGGGTGCTTTTTGACCAATCGGATCAGCAGATGTCGTGCGTCAGTTAAACAACTACTCAAGTCTCTGCAAATCCGGTTCATACGCGATATTGTCTTGGACGCTGAGTCACGTACGAATTTCACCTCGAAAATGAGGACAAGCATCCCAAGGAGCTTGTCTATACCGAACCAAACTTTGCGCGGACTGACTTCACAAGTAAAAGAAAGGGAGCATAAACGTGCATAGCAAAGGCGACCTCTGCGATTTCACCAGATTGATCCACGTAACACGGCATCTAAATCACAGCGCAAAAGCTGAAAGAGGCTTTTAGCAATGAAAAACATCGTTTCATGTTAGCCTATTTATTCGGTTCTTCTTCTGAAACGTCCCCAAGCCTTGTTGCTAATTTAATGAGGGAATAGTTGCATTAGCGTAAGTAATCGACAAATGGGATCGAGAGAAGTGAACATGTTTTGGCTCATTCTCCCGAAGAAGATGGAGTTCAGAGAAGTAGTCCATGGTGCGTGTCAGGACTTGAATAATGGCAATCGGTTCCGAGTTAGGGTTCCTCCGAACCAACCTAACATTAACCACTTCCTTTCTTGATGGGTAAGTTTAACGACTTCGTTTCTCTTGAGAATTGCACAAATTCTCACCGAAGATGTTAATGGGTGAGGCTTTGGCCCAAAAGAAATTGTTAGTGGCAGGCCATTTCGTGGCAAAGTCCACCAGAGAAGCTGGTGAAGTAAAGATTCTTTTGCTTGCCGACTTACCTATATCGACACCGATACTCGGACAATGGCCAAACGAGCGAGTCATGAGGTAATATCTTTAAGTAGGTTTATCTCGCTCTTTCGAACTAGGCGTCTAGATGTAAAGGGTAAGTTTCATCATGCGGAGGTCTACATCACGTTCGGCTCTTTGGAGAAGATGAGTACTGACGGTAACTGGACATATGACCTAATTCCGCTCTGTGCTAGACCACTATCAGTCGGTATGGATAGTCTTGATCCCACCGTGTCTGGTCTCAAGGTGAACGTCATTTTCAACACAAAAACGCTACGCATGGATGGTTAGTTTTTAATCGAACAATTATCAAACGCAATCTGTCCAACCAGCATCTCTTAATCAGTGTTCTAAGTACCAACCAATTAGGCATCTGATTGCGCCGATGAAGCAAAATTCGAGTGGTATTATTAAGCCTCTCCATTGAAGGAGCAGATGATGAGGCTGAGGTTGACGGGCAGAAGAAGATGAGAACCACTCAATTTGGCAAATCTCTAAGTCCCACTCGACAATGGAGGATTACAACCACTAGTCCAGGAGCATAAAAAGGGTCAATAAACAAAGTGCCTCTTTTTCGATCTTTACAACGTCTTGGCAAATACTATAACATTCCCATGAGTGGAGCACTATAACATTCCCATGAGTGGAGCACTTGGAATGAAGTGGACTACAGATACTCAGCACATATTCTCTCGCGACTAAAATACACTAGGCCACTAGAGTTCGCCATCATGCTCATCAACCAGAAACGAAAAACAGACAGCTGACATGGTTAGGAAGCACAGGATCATACAGGCCCATACCTTGGCACTTGGCAGTAATGGCTACAAGGCACTGCATGCTCCGCAACAACAAACATCTGCACGAGCATCTTAGATGCACTCGGCCCTTCGTGATACTCGTCTGCAAAAGGGCTCATCCAATCAACGCCTTGGAAAATAATCACAAAAGGATCCAAGTCTACGATGTATAGGAAATGATCCAAATCTGCTCTTGTACGGGTAGAAGTCAATGTCAGCCTTTTGTATCGATTCACTCGGCTCCCAAGTTTAGAGAACCGTCTCTCATCAACTTCAAGCTTAGGCTGTTGAATCTCCCTCTCGAATAGTGACGAGAAGCTTTTCTCCAGTCTGTTCCCGTTCTCATCATTGCAACGAATTCTTCATAGCTAATTCTCCCGTCCTGCAGTGACAGAAGATCATATTAGTGCAAGTGTTCAAGATTAGAAGCTGTCCATACACAGTTGAATAGTTCCCGAGTCTCTTGACCTTGTCCTTGTCCACTTCCTGGAAGATTTCATTAGCTATGTCACTACAATCATCTGCCCCATCTTCCATTAGGGATTCTCGTAGCTCATCAGGTTCAATGAAAGAATTGCCGTCCTTGTCAAAGTAGGAGAAGGCTTTCCGCAGATGTTCATCATTTGCCATCCTCTGAAGATGGAGTGAAACAGCAAGAAACTCTCCATAGTCCAGAGACCCTTTGCCATTAGCATCCACCTGTTTCCAACAAGCTCGCTTGTTCAACACGTAATAAGACATATAATGTACTTGGGGATGATGATTGAGACAAGTACGTCACTCCTTTCAAGAAAAATGACATTGCATGACCGGACATTTAAGCAGGAGTTGAAAACTAATCAATATGTCAAATGAGTACAATTTAAGTAAACAAGCAGGTTAAGAAATGATCATGTTTTTATTACAACTGAAGTTTAACTTGCCTTACGGTCAAAAAGGATAAAATGAAAAAGCTTAACTTGCCAGTATGAATTCCCTCAAGTTAATGTTCTCCATGGCATAATTTCGTATCAAAAGGTCAAAAACACAACAAACGTCTTTTTAGCCAAGCCATGTAGGATGTCCAAGTGTAAAATCGGAATAGTAGCTTTTCACATGTCAAAGTATCTTGGAAATTATAAAATCCAAAGACGAGAAGAAACTAAGAGCAGCAGCGTTTCAGCACTAAACTTTCTTATGTAGAACAGACTAGAAAAGACCAAGGATCAGTGGGGACGATTAGAAAGTCTAAAGGCCTGCCTTTTAGCTGCAGGTGAATCTCTATCAGCTTTAACAAGGGATTTTGATGGCTGCTGTTCAACCATTGGTTGTGAGTTTTACATAGAGAAACCACTTATTATTACACTTAGCTGCTTTTGTAAGACAGATGCACTCAAACTGTCACCTAAGGTTAATGACCAGAAAGCTACTGCCTGAAGAAAATTGTACATTTATGGAAAATCAGGTCTCCACAAAAGCAGTGAATTCGCTAAGCTTCCAAAAATCTGCTGGGAGGGCTGTACTGAATGAATTCCCAATATCCCTTGAACTTCTGTTTTACAATTTTATTTCAGTAAATAGCTTTTGGTGATATTGGCACTAAGACTAGAAAGTTTTTCATGAAAGTGGAAGTGGTTCATTCCTATTGGTGAAATTTGGCAAGAAGGGAACGTTTGTCCCACACTTCTTGCTCACTGTCTCATGTCCACAATGGATTATATCTTTATTGGTGATAGACTAAGAGCGATTTAACTATAACGCATTAAATCTGTTATGCTTTTACCATCCGCCGTGTATGTTGAATATCCTATAATTCTCACCCCCAGCAGTTCACAATGGCCAATCTAATAATAAGAATAGTATGCATATTTAAAAGGTAGACCAAGATACTCTTAAATGATGAGAACTATCATACCCCAGAAGAAGCTGGACTAAGTTCCTAGTAAATAAGCAATGCATTCAAAACCAGACAGATGTGTGAGCCTAACAATTTGTGTTTCAACTGGTTCAACCCCGGTATGTCTGGAAAATGACATCTGGAGATTAGTTTACTACTATATGTATTTTGAACCTTCGAAAGAAAATATTGTCTCATAAAGTTTCTGAAATTGTACTAGTCCGAGTCCCTCGGTACTCTCAGTTTTCACTTCTTTCACATGGAATGACTTGCTCTTATGCTACACATTTAAATGTCTAAATATTTTGACAGAATTAAAGGATGTCAGCAAAAGTGGCCCAGCTTCGACCCTGCCATGTTCTCCACTATCTTTTTAGAAATGTCAAATCCAATCAAACTTGGTCGCTACTCTGCTGGATTGAACACTTTCTGAACCAAATAGAAGAAATAAGAAAACAAACTGGCCAGTTCAACTGGTTGAACCGACTGGTCCAGTCTCGATTCGGAAACATTGGTTCCTAGGTCACCATGCCTCCCTAAACAAGAGAAACTAGCTTGTAGAATCATTAAATATGATGAAATAAAACAAATACTTAAAATGTTGTCCAATCAGATGGTTTTACAACCAAAGTAGAGATCAAGTACACTCACAGCTTCGATGAGCATCTGAACTTCAGATTCAGCAAGATGAGAACCAAAATTTCTCAGCCCAGCTTTTAATTCCTCAATTGAAACAATACCATCATCATTAGTGTCCATCTTCTTGAACAATTCTTTTATGTCTTCAACTTCTTCAGCAGATAGGAAATCAGCAATCACCTATAACGAAAGCCCATCCATCTTACTTGCAAAAAAACACTAGAATGAAGGAAAAATATATCAAATAGGAACATCCAACTAACCCTCAGAGCCTTTCTTTTGAATCTGTTCATCATGGAAAACTGTTTTAACCTTGATTTGACAACATCTCCTAGTGGGACATTAGGAGCCTTCTTAGCATTTTGGAGCCAAGGGTGCTCTGCCAGCAAGACAGCGCATAAATAACGACTATCAAACTCTGAGGTAGTAAGTTACCACACCATAGTTACACTATACAGTTTGTCAAGTGTTACCCAAGACATGGACTTTATACTATCTCTTTCCTGCACAGCTCAGCTTTTAACAGTGAGATATGGCAATTCAGCAGTACCATCTTCTTTAGTCTCAATAAAATCAATACTATATGAACTTTCGTCAAAACAACATTGCATTAAGAAGACATCTTCTAAACCTCAGATGGTGCAACAAAATATTGCATAATGAAGGGAAATTGGCAACTTTGACCCAAATAAAAGGAAAAATGTTTGGAAGCATGGTGCCGGATTTGAAGTTGAACTTTGAATTAACAAGGTCAATCCTAACCAAAACCTACAAACTACATAGATAACCTAAACACAGAGTTGTGCAATATATAACCGTTGGAAACAAGAGACATCCGAGTTAAAACTTCCCTAAATAAATTGGCAACCTATATACCTTATCATCCAGCAGAAACTCCCACTTACATTCATCTATCTATTCTTGCCCCATTCGCTTCCTAAAAAGTAATATAGTAGTGTGAAATTCACAAGAACAAGCTTAACCTAATGCTATTTAAGTTCTAGCCAGCAGTAAAATCCAAGGAACGAAACCTACTGCCATTTTTGTTTCTGCAGATACTCGTCACCTATGCAGAGGCCTAAAATGAGAAACTCTAAGAAAGTTAGGCAAGAGTTGGCAGTGGGTCCTGAGGATAGAGAAAACTTAAAGATCTCTGTTTGGCATTTTACCATCGAAAAATGTACAAGATTCGTGCACGCAATAACAAGTTGAAAGGAGCTATACATACATATCCCTACAGAAAGACAAGCAAAGGCCCAAACGAGAGAGAGAGAGAGAGAGAGAGAGAGAGAGAGGGGGGGGGGGGTGTGTGTGGGGGTGGGGGTTGGAAATCAAGTACTAGAATATGTTTCGAAAAGAGTGGAATACCAAGTACTTGAGTAGCAGTTAATCGAAGCTTCGGATCCGGTTCCAACATTTGCCTGACTAAACTCTTAGCACCCTCTGAGACACTTGGCCAAGGATCCCGTTTAAAATCTATTAATCCACGTAGGATGGCCTGTGCAACACCTTGCTCAGACTCTGCATCACAAGCGCACTTTTAGCAACCAGACAGCACTTAAAATGGGTATTGAGAGCATTATAAATATAATCAAAGAGAGGAAAGGAGTATGCAGAATCTTGAGAATAAATAATTGAAGGCACAAAAGTGCTTAGCCGTTAAAAATCAAAAGCTAGAAAACACACTTGCCACCTGCCTGTGATATATTAAACCCAACATAAGAACAGATAGAAATCACTGAGGAATATTACCAGCCCAAAATGGGGGAACCCCACATAATAGAATATAGAGAATGACACCAGCACTCCATATGTCTATCTCTGGCCCATAATTCCTCTTGAGCACCTCCGGAGCCATGTAATAAGGACTCCCAACGATCTCTGAGAACTTCTGACCTGGAATATTAGGAATCAGGAACATCTAGAACAAGTCTATTTCGAATAACTACAATCAATAAAAAGATGTCATGAAAATCTAGGCAAGTTCAAATTGAAGGGCTTTTTAAGTTGTCCACAGCTTGACAAGTTCAGCAATCATATTCCTTTAATTTAACCGCTATATTGTTGCATTCAAATCCAATTAAAAAGAAAGTGAGGGTTCAGATTGGGCAGAAAGGGAAATTATTAGAGGGAATTCTTTGGTGAGATCAACTCTTTCAACGTTTGAACTCGTGTTACTCAATTAGATGAAGGAAATGCCAACCCACTTCCAAGCCAAAAACTCCGGAGATTGAACTAAATTCGTTGGCTGAGGCCAGATTCGGTTTTGAAGAACATAAATTCCCGCGTGACAAGATCTCTAGATGCAAGGGGAATGGGTAGTTTTGTGATCTTTATCATAGAAACTCAAAACAGATTTCTAGAATATCCATGACTTCATAAAAAAAGGTCAATCCATCAGAAATTGCATTGCCTTGACTTTAGGATCTATAAACTGCATTTTGCAACAAACATTACAAAATGCAACCAAATCATAAAGTAAAAAACAGAATACCTTAGAATCCACCACAAGAAAAGTAAAACCAAATGAAACAAAATTACAGGACACCACTGCACCAGTACCACAGTAGATGAGCATTGCATGATTGATAGCAGGCCAGATAAAGTAATGTCAAAACACCCAGACAGAAATGGGGGGATGTACTAAATACACAACCAATGAAACAAATCAATTGTATTCATCTTGTTATGCTATATAAAACAAGTCACAAGGGACTGGGAGATGAAAAAGCTAGCAAAAGCAAGGAGAAGCAAGATGGAAGCCAGCTAGAGGAAGATGGGATTAGAGATTTATCTAGAGATACTATATGACAGTTGGGACTGCAGTTATGCTGATTATTTTTTGATGTTTAAGAGTGAATATGAGAACCAGCGCAAAAGAACCCCACTTCTATTTCAAGGAGCCAACCAGTAACGTTTTGATAACACAGGGCGGCATGCGTTTATCTGAGGGCATTAGTCGAACTGCAAGATTCGGATACCCCGTTTTATCAAGGAAAAAAAAAAGCAAAATCACATGTCCAACACACACAGTTCTCCAGTGACCTTTAAACTATATAAGAATGATGCATCAATCCCAAAGACAGCAATTACCTGTCACAAGTAAATTTTTGAAGAAAATCATATACGAAAAGGAGTAGCATATTTATATTCAGAAAAGACCAATGCCAAAGTCATGTTTTCTCTGACTAGATAAAAAACAATCTAAAAGATGAGCAAAAGTACCTAATCCATTAGCATAGGGAGAATTTCTCCATCAATATTCTCGATAAGCTCATGCTCGACATTTATAAAAGCAAATTTTTTATTTTCAGAGTACTCCTTGACCCAGAAAACCAAATTGGATGATTCTATAGTAAAAATTTCACTGATAAGTAGATGCTCTCCTGATCAATTGCCCACTGCAAGGAAGTAAGACTAACAGTGCAACACAAGCGATACATTTATCTCGTCGAACTCAACCTAGTCAGGTTCCAACATCAAGTAGTAACGATTTGCAGCACAATTCTCCACAAACTTTCTGAGTCAAGCAACAGAAAAAATTGCAACTCTTTTATCTTTTGAAAATAATTGACAACTACAAACATGGCAAACCCATATAAATAACATCTATTGCAAAGTGCATACCAGCACACACTTAGGACAGGAAATAGAAATGTTAAACATCAACAAGGCAAAATAAAACTCAATGGTATACCCAACCATAGGTATCAAGCTGGGTACCTACCATATGCTGGAGAGTGAAATGAATATTCACAAATGAAGCTGCACTGGTATACACATGAAGCATTTTCTCAAGAGAGCGTGGCTAACGAACAATACAGTTATTGCTCCTTGGACTCATAAAAATATCAAGGTTCTACAGTTCAGACATCCTACACCAGGCAAATAGGACACCAGCATGAGATACTTCAAAGATGATTCATAGCGGAAAACTCTAGACAAAACTTAGCTTGGTACAGCTGAAGTATGACACCAAACTTAAGGTATTTTAAGAGTCATTATCTTATAAATAGCAATTCAATTAGAAAAGTTGAAGGATATGCTGGTATTTGAGTTTGATGAACAGCACAGCTCAAGTGAAGTAGACATTTCCTTTTCTTTTACTACTATGTTTGGATATGCGGAGGAAAGAAAAATTGGAGAACAAAATATAAAAATTTGAATTTCACTCCTTTTCTACACACAAACTTTATAATTTTCTTCACTTTCCACCCAACTTTCATCCCCCCACATTCTCTCATTTCCCAAATATAGCCTACGTGAAATAGCACAGAGGCGGGGAGACCTCCCACTCAGTCTGTAAGAAATCAGTGGAATGGGTAGAACTAACAGAGGAAAAATTTCAAGCCCCGCACCAATTAGAATTATTTCTTACCTCCACAATACAGAAATCAGATTTTTTTTCTTCTATTCAAAAAGGTTCGATGAACTTAATCCTATCAAAATGAGATCACTAGTGAAGTCAAGGTCACCATGATCTGACAAAAATGTTTCTTTTTGATGAAATCATTTATTATGTACCAAAACTAGAAAAAATTATCGTCTATATTACTGCAAACCAGAGTGACACCGAGAGAAACTGCAATTCCTTTTCCCCCGGCCTAGCTGAAGAAGTTATAATTGAGTCTAACAGTTCAGATTGATCAGAGATACTCCGGCATTGAAAGTCCGGGCAAGAAGCCATTCTTTTTCTTCCTATTGCCATTTTCTTTCCTGAGCATGCTATTAACAGGTCTCATATCTCGAGAAACCATATATTTGGAGACTGCTCTCTCCTTGAAAATCTCAACATCCACCAATTAGCAACAAGTTTTTTCATTCTATCCGTACGAAGATTCCTGATATGCAAAGCATGCACCAGAGCTGGGTCAAAAGGTGAAATTGTGAGATAAGACACTTTAGGTGCTTGGTACACGTACACCAAAATTTCGATCTTATTTCTTTTGATCTCTGCTGCGTGACCAAAACCAATTAAAAGACATTGATCAAAGCCAGTTTGACTCCATATAAACAAAGCACCTAAAACAAATTAGTCAGTTCAACATAAGCAATATGATCATTATCTGTTGTTAAAGACTAATAAGTAGATATGCAATCAACCAGAAAGCTGCCACCAGATCCTAATAGAATGCTGGACATTGATCTGTACATCCTCTATGCAAAACCACTCTAATCAGTTGGCATGATAATCCGGTTATCGTGTCAATGTCATAGCTACTATCGCACTTAAGAATCTCCTTTTTTTAAGTACCAAGCACCTTGGGCTACCACAGAACCAATTAACAGCATGGTATTTTGAGGTCCATGTCAACATTGTGACAATGTTGACATAAACCTAAATGGATCCACCTAGAAAGAATAGGTTTTAAAATGTCATCAAGAAAGGGTCCTCCAATTAGGACTGTATAGCCAAATAAGCGATACAATTTAGTTGGTTCATGGCTGGGTGGACTCCAGGATGAGTAACAAAGAGCATAGGGTAGGTTCAAAACTCCAAATAATATAGGTGTCATAGGTGTAGGGTATGTTGAGGTCATACTTACTCTTTACACACTCTACACCCTTTAAAATACGATTACTAAACTTAAATGTGTGCATATGCATTTAATAAACATGATATATCTAAATGAACATCCAACATTATGCTATCTGAATTGCTACAGAAGTAGAATTAGAGATATGAATGTTATGAAGGTGGAATTGGACAAAAATCATATAAGTGTTTTTCATCTTGCTGTAGTTTTGCCTCTACTGTTGTCGTGTTTATTCTTTTGACTGAATTTGTTTTATTGGTTTTATGCTCCCATCTCCTGTCAACAGAAAACACATACTCGATCCTGTGATTAACTTCTGTCTAAGAGGTTAATAGACAGTAGATGCATAGAAACTTTACTTATTGATAAAAAAATGCAAAGGAAAAAAGATACCACCCTAGTTCTTGCGGATTTGATAAGTTCCAAAGTGGTTCCAAGAGGCCAATGATGGGTTTCTAGGTAAATGCCAATTCACCCTGAAATCTCCACACCAAGAACATATCAAAAGTTTCGTTCTTTTCATATCAAAGACATTCATTCCTATGAGATTCCCGTAAGATACATCTTCGCTCTAACATACTAAATCAAGAGCATATCTGTAGTTTTCCGCCCCATGTCAAAGACATGTGATACTTCGGAATATAACATAGCCATTTGTCAGAAGATTTGCAACTGACATAAACACATCCAAAGAAGCACAATGGCGGATCATTTGCCAAGTGGTGACAGGGCTATCAGAGCAACAATTCGAGGAGCTTGATTTACTAGAATGCGGGAAGAATCTTCTGAGTATAATTTTTTTCATCTGATGAAATCAAGGAAGAAGCATTCTTCTGAACTGCCAAGTCTAGCTCGAAAATTGACAGAGGTGCTGTTTCTAGCGAAACACATACTACATTACTCGAGTAGATCTCTCAGTGGCATATGAACAAAGTATGCCACTTTTCCCTACATCCGGGGTGCATTGAGTAGCAAATTGAAGATCTTACCTGGCTTGAAGAATATGGACAATCCGAAATCAATGGCCTTCAGAGGCGAATTCTCCTTCTTATTAGCGAACAAGAAATTCTCCGGCTTCAAGTCCCTGTGTATCACCCCGTGCTTGTGACAAAGCTGCACCACCTCCACGATCGTCCGGGTGACGGCGGCCGCGGCCCTCTCCGTGTAGTGCCCCCTGGCCACGATCCGATCGAACAGCTCGCCCCCCTCGCACAGCTCCATCACCAAATGCACCGCATTGTCGTCCTCGCACGCCTCCTTCAGGCTCACTATGCTCGCGTTCCGGGGCAGGTGCTTCATGATGGCCACCTCCCGCCGCACGTCCTCGATGTCCACGGCGGTCCGCAGCTTCCGCTTCGAGATGCTCTTGCAGGCGAGCAGCTCCCGGGAGCCCCGGTCGATGCAGAGGTAGGTCACCCCGAACTCGCCCCGCCCGAGCTCCCGGTCGATCAGGTACCTCTCCTCGATGTTCTCCCCGGGGACGCCCGAGAGGACGGTGACGGGGGCCGGCTTCCGCCCGGCGCTGGAGTCGCGCTTCCCGTGGTCGTGGCCCGTGAAGTTCGACTTCACGTCCTCCCGGGCGACGGCGGCCGGAGATCTGCAGCAGTTCCCCATCTCCGGCGGCAATGTGGCCCCAAGGTCAGATCCGAGCAGCCCCGCCCCTTCCCCCCCCCCCCCCCCCCCCCCCCCCGGCGACCGCAGCAACCAACCGGAGCGAGCGCGAGCTAGGGTTTCACATGCCACGAGCGAGGAAGAAGAAGCAGCAGCAGACGACGACGAAGAAGCAGGCAGCCACGGGGGAAGCTATAGAGGAGATCGTTCGTTCGCAGAGCAACGGCTAGAGAGAGAGAGAGTGAGATGGAAGTGAGCGAGCTGAGAGAGTACGGAAAAGTTGCAGGACCTTCAGATGCCCTCCTCCTCCTCTGGTGATAGAGATAGAGAGAGAGAGAGAGAGAGAGAGAGGGGGCGTACTTCGCTACTTTGGGAAGATAACAAAATGAAAACAGAATGCTAAATGAATAATTATAATTATTTTACTTTATTTTATTTGAATTCCGATTTGTTTTTTTGCTTTTTATTTTGCGGAAATATTCTCTGACCCCGCGACTTTTGTCGTCTCTCGCCGGGGGCGGAGGGGCAGGCTCGTCTTTGCACCCCGGGGCTCGCCGCAATTGGGGAAAAATCATTTTTCCTTTTCCCCCGAATATAACGCATTACAAATAGATTCCGCAGAAAAGGGAAACTTTAAAAAAAAAAATGAACATTTATTAAAAACAAAAAAAATAATACAAGCTCCGATTTAGGTTGCATTTGAGAACCATTCTATTCTTGAAAATAATTTTTACTTAGAAATAATCTTTTTATTCTATTCCAAAAGATAATTTCTAAACATTTGAAAACGTTTGGTAATAGCACAAAATTTCCATTCCTAGAATAAAAAAAGAACATAAATGCATTTCATAACTACACAAAATTTCTTTTTATTAATAATATTTTAATATTTTTTTCTTTTTTTTACATTCTTCTCTTTCTTGGCCATGGCTGGCAATCGACCACAAGCTAGGGTCGGCATTCGTTGGCCACAGGCGAGGGTCCCCCTCGTTGACGAGGGTGGTGGCGAGGGTAGCCCTTGTCTAGACCTCAAGGGTTCAGCCCTTACTCTCGCCGACGAGGGCCGCAACACCCTCATTGGCATGGCCTGGGACTCCCTTGCTGCCCTTGGCATGTGGCCGGTCAGGAAAGAAGAAGAACAAGAAAGAGGAAAAAAAAAAATCTCTTATGTTTCTGATTCTTGTTCCTAGAATCAAGAATCAACTCTTTTTTTTATTCTTGATTCTGTTCCAAAACTGATTTTGAGAACAAATTTGTTCCCAAGGACAAAAAAATTTATCAAACGGATTTTTATTCTTTTTTTGTTTCCCGAAACAAAAGAATAAAATCAATCACTATTTTACAAGTTAACAAATACGCTCTTAATAACAGCGGCATTTTTTTCCAGGGCTTTTTTTCATAAATAAACTCATTTTACTTCGATATTAATTCTCTCGGATTTAATGATATTTTTTTTCACTAGTTATTTCGTGGAATTACATGCTTTTTTTTAATAAAAAGTTACATCATTTCTAATATTTAGGGATGCAAGAATGGGCCCACGGTGCTAATTTGATAAGGAGGGCGAGGGGTCCATGTGTATGGCCCCCCTTGTCATACACATGATTGACCAAAAAAATTGGCGCAAAACTCTAAAGTAACAAAAAGAAAAAGTTATATGAAATTCAGCACAAAAAATCACAAGGTTCGGTCAAGTCTCCCCGACCAATTTGCAAGATCTTATTATGATGGGTACTCAGGAGCACAAGGAGCTCCGATTACGAGCGCCACAATTGAGCGGGGCGTTCGGACTTTTTCTTATCCTATATGGATCGTTACAATAATCGGTGATGTCTATTTAATTTGGGGTTCTTGGAGATATCGATACCTATATTGGGTCTGATCAAATTTACGAGTTTAACCTCCCGTCTGTTCTTTATTATAAATATAAACTTAAATTTGACGTGATAGCGCGTAAACTGCATTCGATATTACAGGCCACGAAAGGTCTATCATCTATGGTCATTTCTTAATTTTTCTTGCACTCCTAAAACTTACTTTTTTTGAGAGAGAGAGAGAGTGTGTGTGTGTGTGAGTGAAGAGGAAGGAAGGAGGAATTTGAGTATTTCAATAGGCGGGGCATGTGTTGGGACCAAATGAAGACAGAACAAAAGGAAAGGGGTGGAAGTGGGGAGGGGGGTTAGTGACTAATTAGCCGACAAAACCAAAACTCAAAGGAGGGACAGAATGATTGATCGTGATTAATCATCCGCTAATTGTCGCCCCACTCAGCTTCCCTTGATTTCTTGAGCTTTGTCTTCACGCTTCTCCCCCAAGGGCCTGTTGCTCGCAACCTTTCCATTCACCTTTCTCTTCCCCCTTTCCTTTTCTTTTAGTGCTATTTTAGGCAAATTTATATATAATTAGGTGGAAAAAAACGATGACATATAAATTAAATATATTGAATTTTGAGGCTTTTGAGATATCATATTCTTAATGCTCTCGCTGCGCATAAATTGGATGGGAAGGCCTCGATACGTTATTGTCGACAAGATGTGCAGAAAAAATAGGATGGAGGTTCTAATATCATATGTCGAAACGAGCAACATCTTGAATGGGAAGCATCGGTCAAGGGTTTCGCACTAGAGAAAAAATAAAATAAAAACAAAACCTTATGCGCAAAAAATAAGTAGCCTAATCCACAAAAAAAAAAAAAACCTCAACTCTAGATTTAGTTCCAATTCCGTTCTTGACTCTTTTTTTGTTTTAAAAAAAACTCCTAACTTTAGGTCCAATCCATATCCACCCCAAACTTTTGTTTGTCTAAAGAAAACCTCCGAATTTGATTCAGTCTCAAATTTACCCTGAACTTTTGCTTGTTAAAAAAAAATCACCAATTTTAAATCTAGTCCCAATTCTACTTCTATTAGCACTCTGCACAAAAATCGTCGTTAGTCATTCCAAGTTTCTTTAATTTTTATATCAAAGAACAGTTTTATTTGGGAGATAATTTTTCACGTCACATTGTTGATGTGAAAATGGCACGTCAACAACTAATGATGATTTTCGGGCAAAGGGTTAATGGGGGCCTATATGAGATTAGATTCGAAGTTGGTAACTTCTTTTAGACAAAAAAAAGTTTGGGACATATTTGAGACTAGAGTTAAAGTTCATGTACTTTTTTTTTAGACAAATAAAAGTTTATAGCAAATTTGGAACCGGACTTAAAGATTGAGATTTATTCTAAATAAAAAAAAATGTTTGGAACAGAATTGGGATTTGACCTAAAATGCGGTATTTTCTTAAGGGATCAGGCCAAAAAAAAAAATTGAGCGTTCTAATCGCACTTACCCTGTCCATAGGTTGAAAGAGTTGAAATCATTAATCAAATTATGTGATGTACGTACTAAAAGGTCATTTTGATCAACATTTTCACCGACAGATTTTCTCCAACTTTCAAGCATGTGATGTGCTCTGCTCATCCTAGTTTTGACAGCCTCCTTCTACCCACTTTTATCATAATCCACCTACTTTTCACAAGTAGTGTTTTCTAAGAAAGTAGAAGCACGCAGGAGTACATGTCGGGACCAGATTAGTAAGAACTAAGAAGCTCCTCCATCTCTACTCATGCAGGCATGTCCATTCTTAGTCATGCTACTGATGAGTAGACAGATCACCGTGATTGACATGACCCAATTTGTTAATTTGGAACCCTAGATTAAAAAAAAAAAGGGATGAAAATATATCGGATAACGAGAAGGTTAGTTACTGTTTCTTACGATCGTTGATTGCTTAAATTTTTTACTAGCATCAGCTTCGGTTACGCACGTGTTTGTGACAATGCAAGGGTGTGATAAACTAAAATTATGTTCTATATATCTGGATAACACTTTATTCGCTACAGTTCAAATTGAAATTGCGAGTTTTGGCGTCGATAAAAATGCATGCATCTCAACTGAAAAAGCCGACATTGGTCTTTAGATAATTAGTTGAAACAAATCAAAAACTCATATTACCTCAGTACATAGACTAAAAGGATAAAATATTTTTTTTTATTGTGGACCTCATTCTATAAAAACCCATAAATTCGATAATAAACAAATTATTTCTGTTCTCTTTTCCTAAAACACAGGTATAGACAACACAAAGAGTTCATTGGGTGGAAAGTCTGCATATACTTCAAACAATTGATGAAAATATTTGCAGCTCTAGCAATTGATTCTTATGCTTTATTTGGTTAAGCGAACAATTGTACTTAATGCATTTCTCATTAATGACAAACATAGTGTAGCAAAGATAAAAACCCATTATGGCAACATATCTTTTCTAAAAATAGAGATTTTTATAGTGTTACGAATGAATACCTTTTTTGGTCACAGATCTCGCCCATACAACTTGTTATAGTTTTCGTTACTGAGATCTCGTACGCTGGAACCCATGATTATGGACCCCGAATTCACTAGTATGAAACATTTTCTTTTTCGGATGAACTTTCCTAAAAGTATGAAAGGGTGACAAGGTGCGTCCTGTTGTTGTGGAATACAAAGGCTTCGCTTGAATTCTTCAAGCTTCGCCCTTATTGAAGATTATGCCCCATTCCATTCTTGGTAAAACGGAGCCAAATTTAGCAGTAATACATTACAGGAAGCCCGAGGGCACCCGCTCCTAGTAAGATCCAAGCTCCCTTCTCTCGTGAAATTACTTGATGCTAAGACTTCCCGGGATAGTATTAGATCTCCTTAGAAAAGGCACGTTATTAAGACGAGGAGGTCAAAACAAATTATCTATGGTGACCACTGCCCGCAGCGGCTGCGTTGGCTCGCATTCTAGTCCCCCCCACAAAGGGATCAGAGTTCGAACCCCAGCGTAGTCGTTAGGGATTCTTAAGTATGGCGCTGTGGTGATGGGTCCTGCGCTAGCGTCACCCCAGGTTTACCCCTTCGGCTATCGGCCGTGCGGGGGGTTCCTGGGTTATCAAAAAAAAAAAAATTTATCTATGGTGAGTGGTATGTATACATGCTTTGATGTAAGCAGTTCCTCCTTGACTCTTGATCTTAGCCATCTCTTCACTACATAGTACATGTGATAGTAGTATTACCTATTAATTTCCTTTCTCTGTGTTTTTTTTCAAAGAACTAAATCATAAGATATAGTGCTAAGTTTCGAACCGTGCATCAGTATAACGCGAAAAAGGAATTATTTCTTAGAAAATATTAAGCCACCGAGAAACAATCTGAAAATGGGGTAGAAACGAGAAAGAGCCTACAATGGGTCAGTGGTAATTCAACGATTAAATTACCAAAGAAAAGTCATCGAAAATTTAATTTGTCGACGCCCCTAAAACAAAAGAGTCAAAATCAAAACCCGAACGGTTGATCAAAAAGAAAACCTACGAACCAGAAGACCAACGCACGAACATTTGCCATGTGGGGCTCGTTATAGCGCCTTCCTTCCTTCTCTCAACCCCCGTGAGTTTGCTTTGTACCTTTGTGAACTCATTCCGATTTATCACACTCATAAATAAGAACAAGTAGAGCACACGTGTAGGGATTGCGTTTTGAGCTATTCTCTCTTTTAAGAAGTGGTCAATGGTCCCGGCTTTGGTCAACCAACCAATGTAAGATTGTACTTAGATTTTGCATATCTAAACTGGTTAGGGGCTGTCCGACTGACAAGATTGAAGGTCACCTCCGTCACTTTGGACAAAGTTTCCAAAGAACTTTTGTTATAGTGGAGCCAGCGGCCCAAAATTTAAAAAATGGTTAATACTACAAAAAAAAAAAATCCAAAATTAACATATTTGTGATAATTTTGTCTCGTATTAATTTTTTATTTATAAAAAAATCTCAAATTAGTACACCACAAATTTATCCCAAATTATTTTTTTGATAACCAAAAACCCTACACTGATATACTTGTAACAATTTTACCTAGAATTAATCCCAAAATTAACAAATTTTTTTATCACAAAAAATCCTAAATTTGTACATATGTGATAATTTTAGCCCAAACTAATTTTTTGATCACTAAAAATCCCAAATTAGTACATTTGTGATAATTTTACCCTCCGTTATTGTCCATTAAATTGGATTAATATCACGAAAAATCACAAATTGATAAACTTATGACAAACAGAGGGGAAAAACCCCAAACTAGTACGCATGTCAACTACCATGTGTCATCAAACATAGCAATTTGATACTAAAATTTAACGAAAACTGACGGAGGGTAAATTTGTCATAGGTGGACCGGTTTATGATTTTTTGTGGTAAAAAAATTAGTTCGGGATAAAATTATCACATGTGGACTAGTGTGGGGTTTTTGACGGTCAAAAAAATAGTTCGGGATAAAATTATCACAAATATACCAGTTTGAGGTTTAGTAAGAACAAACTCTGCAGTTTTTCAATGCTGCAGAACAAGCACCACCTACAGATGTTCATTAAATCCCCTGCGTAATCGCGACTGTGGCATTTACCAAACAATCTGACTACCTCGAGTGATGCACTTACTATGCAGTAGGTGTCTTGATATCCTATATAACAGGACATTAGCGAAGAGAGCCAAGCCTTGAATCAATCGACCTACTTTGTGCATCTTGTTTCAAGTGTTTTGTTTGTATGGTTATGTTTTGTAACTATAGCTTAGATGGGAATTTGGCGAGCAACTTGACAAGATTACCTATTTCTATTTAATAGAAAAGATTGTGATCTTGTTGAAGAACCACATCATGAGTTCTCAATAAGAAAACCTCCGTTGATATTCGCGGCAACACAGTCTTTGTGCACGCTAAATACTATTGGTTTTGTCACCAGCCCAAAACAAAAAAGTCTTAGACAATAAGACATCGGTATTGTGGTATGTATTGCAATGCCAAATGATCATCAAGCAAAATGCTGCTTTTCATATTGAACGTCTTTCTCTCTGCTCTTTAATCGATTCCCTTTGAAAACTTGCTACCACATTTCGCCTTCGGAAAATGCCTCTCATGATCCATTCACATTGCAAAATTGGTTTGGTCTGATCTGAGAATTTGCCACTTTGCAACACAAGATAAAAAGTCAAGCGACGTTTTTATCTCTCGTTCTCGTTGATTTTGGTGACAAGCAATCGGCTAATGAATGGAATTAGTAGGAAACTTAATTACCTGCAGTCCCTTTTGGCATCAGGTTTTCCTAGAACAAGAGCTGGGGGTTGCAGAGCTGCATGTTCTGCTGCAAAAACCAGTGATGTCCTTGCAAGTAGTCTGCATTGCAACATCACGAGTTTTTCTGCTACCTGCAAATTGTGTTGCCCTCGTTATTTCCAAACAAATCGGAGTGTCCATCCTCTATCTCCGTGTTGAGCAAATTCACCATGCCCTCAACATACAAAGCTCCTGCCAAAAAAAAATTGGACGAAAAGCTGAATTCCTAAACGGAAAGCTGCACCCAGTTCCCCTTCATGTTTAAGCAGCAAATCAGTCGATCAAAAGTAAAATTAGGTATGGAGAAACAGGCCTGAGGGTTTCAAGAAAGCTGATGAGATTCTACATGAATTTTACCTTCTTTTTCGTCTTGAAAATGCAACGGTCTCCTCCTTCTTCGGGAACAGAGCAGGTGAGGAGACAGTACTACAGTACAGTGGGGAGATGAGATAAAAAATGACAACGAAAAATCTCAAACTGGTACATCTATCAATTATAACATGTCATCAAACTTAATAATTTAACAGCAAAATTTAACAGAAACTAATGGAGGGTAAATTTATCGTAGGTGTACCAGTTTGAGATATTTGATGATAAAAAATTAGTTCGGGTAAAATTATCACAGGTATATCAGTGCAAGGTTTTTGATGATCAAAAAATAATTCATGGTAAAATTATTACAAATGTATCAGTATAGGATTTTTTGTATTCAAAAAAATAATTCAAAGTAAAATTATTACAAATATATCAATTTTGAATTTTTGATTATATTAACTCTTCTTAATAAGTAGGAACCGATAGTTAAAATACTCAAAATCTGTCAGCGCTATCATGACAAGCGTCAATGGTCAATCAGTCGGTCGAAATCACCCTCTCACTAGAAAAGAAACAAAAGATGATCATCAAGAAACAGCCCAGACTTTCAAGAAAGCTGATGAATTCTACCGGAATTTACGCTTCAGCTCTGCAGAAGCAGCTTGAAGCTCAAGCTTGACCATGACTCTACGACTCTGTCACTGTGAATTACGTCAACTTTGCTCGATCTTGGTTGCTCTTGCGGTTTCAGCTTTGGATGCAGAACATTACTCTGCGAGCTCCCCTGTTCACCTAAATCAATTATTACGCGCTAGATATCACAGATTTTCGATGGAGCAATCGGCTGCGGTGAACAGGAAAGTCTAGCTTAGATGGTCGAACAAATAGAAGAAAAAATAAAATTAGTAAAATTCAAAACCAACATGTAACTAATGTAGGATGGAGACTGTGATACAACGCGAAATGTGAGATACCGCTGTGGCAAGTTTGACCGGAAATCAGCGCGACCTCGACATAAACCGACCTCTTGTTTTTACTAGGATTCAACACCTAATCAAGGAAACTTTGTTATTTCCAATGTACTGTCCTTGTTTCATCTAATGTGTAATTAGCGTATTGGGGATTAAAACATTTCTAAACCAGATATAATAATTAAAAAGTGCCTCGAGAGCACTCGTCAACAAAACCTTTGATATTAAAAATTTTGTCAAGTGAAGTGAGCATAAATTTTAGTTATTTTAAAATGAAGAAGAGAAAGTATTTTTTGACATAAACACTCTAAAACAACAGTCTTTTTCCTTTACCAAAAAAAACGACAGTCCTTTTCTGTTGTTTTTTTTTTCTGCTTTACCAAAAAAAAAACAACAGTCTTTTTCTGTCTATGTTGAAACTTCATCAAATTACAATAAAAGGAAAAGTTCTTTTTTTCACGTGACGATACATTTTGTTCATGCTCTTAGTAAAAACAAAAGGAGGAAAAAGAAATCTCTAAAAGTCTCATCATACATTGTTCTGCTAATTCTCTGCATAAATAATGGAACGAGTTTTCAAGTTCAAAGGCTAGTAGGTTGTAGGAGAGTCATGCATTACAAGATCGATAAGCCGAATTATTAGAATTCATGGTCCGAGATAAGCAAGACTTGTCACAAACGGGTGACTCGAGCCAATGAATCACATTCCATGGCAAGCCACATTGGATTGTATCCCTTTCTCGTGCATTAATCGACTGATACTTCGAGCTACAATGTGCATGCTGTTGTTTGCAACAGCACGAGAAGGGCCGAAATAGTGACGAAGTAGTCGAACAGAGACGATTTTGAGTGATGAGCTGTGAATTGCGATGCACATTGAGTTTTAACTAGTAGCTCTTTCCATTAATACTAGCAATTCAGATTACACAACTGTTGACCCTATTAAACCGACCAAACTAAGCTTTTATATCCACATCAATTGGAGAAAACACTGAGAAAGTTCCAAAGTAAGGAATGAAACACAAGCCACGAAGCAGGGTTAACGCTGAAATCATCAGCTGCGGTACGAGTGATCAATTTCAGCTGGATTCCTCAAAGTACAAACCTTTGAGAGGCGCATACCTGGCGAGGATCTCGGCCATTCGCTTTTCGACATTTTTCTTCTTCATTTCCCATACTGGGATTTCAGCACCGGCAGTCTGGATCTCTTGCGTGACAGCTGATATAGAGTTCGCCACGATCTTCTGCTCAGCAACCACATCGCCTTATTTGTCGACTTGAGGTCATGAGTAAGTTCGGCTTTCCTAGATTGAAGCTGCGCAATTTGTTCATCTATTTCTCGCACAACAGATGACTTGGAATCTATCTGAGACTGCAATTCTCCTGCTCCCTTCTTCAGCTCACTGAACTCTCTCTTGATAGAAGAAACCTTGTCCTTCATGACTTGAAGTTCTCCAAAAAAATTGGAAGCCTGGTCAGCAAGTCCCTCAGTGCGCTGAAAAACCTTGCCTGCTTTGGGGATTTCTTCGACCAACTTCAACTTAAGCAATTGGTCGACAGTCAAGATGGGATCGGCCACGAGCTTCTCTACCAAAAAAGTGATCTGCTCTAGGTACTCTGAGGATAGCATGCACGAGAAATCCAGGGCAAGAATGGAAGAAAGCTTCTTGCGGTGAGTAGACATTTCCTCTGCGATATCAGAACCTACACAAGTGGAAGGAGTCCGCACCTGAGCTTCATCATTGTGCTGAGAAAGAATATGTTCCACGGACTTTAGAAAGTCATCAACATCTTCTTCACAAAATTGAGCATGGGGTTCCTGGACATTTCGCACATCTTGTGCCTCAAAATCCTTGGATGCATAGCAGCTAGAACCAATACTTTGGTCAGGAGCAACGTCCTCAAGATCAATCTGCGGCTTGGAGCCACATTTTGAATATCCACTTCCATCACTTGTACTATCATCCGTTAGGTAACACAAGTCAATTACAGACTCTTCACTTCTAGTGTTGTTTTGAGCTGGTATTTTGTTAGATTGTTGGGTACTGCGCCTGGGGAAGGCTTGTGACGTAGCTGGTCTTGCTTTTTTCGTCATCTTGGAATTCCAGGGGGCTTCTTTATTCCTCTTAGATGCAACCAGTGGCACCTTTGATAAGAGATCTGGATGCAAATCTGCATATCAGAGTGATCCAAAAATAACTAGGACAACCAAGAAGTCGAGCAGTATCTTAAATTTTTCTTGTCTCGGACATGGCAACTGGTATACACTTCTCCGATAACGAAGTTATTTAACCAGAATACATAAATAAGCTCTATTACCTCTGAGAATATAGCAAATGGTTTTCCATCAAAAGTGGCAAATGACCGAGTCCTTAAATTTTCTGAGCCTTAGTGATTTGTACTAGCAGTTACCTTGATTACAGATGGCATAGTGTAACAAAGAGGAAACTTCCATTTACTTGACTAAATTCCCTTTTCGGAAATAGCAGGGTCCCTTGAAGTATTTTGAAACTCCACATATTTGGTGTTCTCAATGCAGATAGCAAAATGTATACACAAGATTGTAAAAGGAGAGGATTAATCATTTCTGTGAGTAGCTTGCGCTCTGTCATCTTATTGTCTTCTAAACCCCAAGCAGGACTCATCCTTCTCCTTTGTGATTAAACTTACTAAAACTTGGTCCGACATATCGGGCATTTCTGAACTTTTCATGCTCCCTTAGACTCGTCTAAATTTTCTATTTTCTGTAGCATCTTCTATCGCATAAAGATCAAACCTCCTAATCATTACCTTTGAATCAATGTCAAAGCCATAACTCACCAAAGAGATGAACAGCCAAGTGATCGCAAACTAGAGCTTAAACAAACATTATGACCATAAAAGACCTTCCACGTTCTGAAACATTGGACTTCCGAATTGAATGACAGGTCAGTAAAGAGATAACCAAAACAATGTAAGACTTTAATCCTCACCTTCGCTCCAACGATGTTCCGTAGAGGGAACCATCCAGCTAAAAGAAGCAAAAAACTCATCAATATCTACATCCGGAAACTGCACAGAGATGTAGCGTTCGAGCGAAGACTTGCTATAGGTGCGTTTAACGCCATAGGCATGGAGACACTTTGGAAGATGTATGACCCTGTCTTTATAGAAACCAGATGAATTGGTCCTCTTGCCGACCCACCACCGCCAAGTATCGCCAGGATTTGGCCAATCTGTTGGAGCGTAAGGCAAACCTTTACCTGAACTATTAGGTTCGATAGGGTACAGGGTCAGGTTTTTCTTCTTCACTGCCTTCTCACCCGAAACTCCATTTTCCATGACTTGCTTCCCCTTCTCCATAGTGCTCATGAATTAGCAGCTTAGCGTCCTGGTAGGAAAAAAGGTCATCACAGAACAATATAAAACTCAACCGCATAATGCTAAAATTCAAGAACTGATCACATAACCAGCTCCTGTCATCAGAAATTCCTTATTCACTTTGTTAAAACATGCTTTCGAAACGAAAGAGACAGCAACCCCATTCACCGGTTCAGGGGAAACATTGAAACTTTAGCAAGATAATCACTAGTAAGAGCCTGAGCACGTGTTTTAACGGAGAAAAATTCTAACACACCAAGATAAAGTCGAAAATAAACGAACAAGGCCAGTAAAAATGAGACCTTTTTGAAAAGACTCAAAAGATGACGAGGAGATGGCAAAGCCGTGAAAGAACAAGAAGTTCATGAAGCCACAAGCAACGCGTACGCAGCTAAAGTTTTTGTTAAATATGTCTTGAATTTTATTCGGTCTAGTTTATGATCCGACTTGACATATTTTTTGTGCGATTCGAAAAATGAGATTTAGTTTGCAACGTGGAGGGTTGGGTCGACAGGCTCAACCTGTAGTAAGTGAACAAATTTAAATGGTGGTTCGCTCGAGTCGGAATAAGTGAAGGTATGTTTTGGGGGGTTCGGGGGCTATGCCCCCAAGAAAAATTTTTTGGGAAGCGCTATTTATATCGCGGTTAGGTTTTCTCATTAAATGAAGAGAGAGAATTTTCTTTTCTGAGATTTTGATGAGTCGTGAGGTTTTGTCAAGTCGCTGTTTCGACTTCTGAAAATTTGTACTCTTTTTTATTATAGTGGAATTTTGATTTGCCTCGCCCGTGGACGTAGATCACCTTGTGATCGAACTACGTAAATCCTTTGTTCTGTATTTGTTTTTCCGCACCCGTTTTTCAACAGTTTTACCCAGAAAAAAGCTTGTAACGAAGGCCCTTACCTCGCAACTTTGAGGTTAAGATGGCTGAGAGTTTTTACGGGTCTGTGTTCTAAGGCTTCTTGTCTTCGTTTCTTGTTCTTCTGAGCCTTTTTAGAGAGGAGACTGCTTAGTACTGCGAAACTCAATGGGAGTTTTACCCCTGCATGTGCATGGTCAGTGCTTTTTTTTCCATTTTAGTGCTACGACGGATGTGGATCGCGGTAAAGTCCGCGCAGAGCCAAGAAAGGTATTTTTTTTTTCATTAATGCAGTTTTCTCTGTGAAGCAGCCACCAAGAATCAATGCAAATGTCCCTTACCAAAAAAAAAAGAATCAATGCAAATGTCCGTTTTTTTTTTTTGGTCGAATGCAAATGTCCTTGACAAGTCAAAGTTGTAGTGGCGTGTTGTATTTGTTATGCAGAATGTTTTTGATATCTTCTAATGGGAAATCACAGGGGGAGAGAGAGAGATTTAGTTTGAATCTTTGTCAACATACCTTTGGTAATTTACTCGAAGCTTTTGTGCCAGTTTGTATGGTGATCATATGGTGTAGCTGTGATTAAGAATGGCATTTGGTGAGTGACTTTTGTGTTTACCATGAAAATTTTAGTCATTAAGTAATGTGACGAACTACAAATTAAGTATTCAAATAACAGGAATTGTTCCGGTTCAAGAACCTTTTAGTCGTTTCTAATAAAAGTCTTTGCCCATATTTATTGATATTTCCTCAGGCGTTCATTATTAAGGATGAAAGGTATCAATGAAAGAAGTTCCAATCCTCCTCTATTAACCTTTCATTTTTGAATGGGAAAGTTCACCTTCTGAACGTACTTCGTGTTTGTCTATGTATAGAGATGCTAGTTTTTACTCAGGAAATAGGACATGTAATTAGGTGATTCGCTTCATCTTGCTCCAGAAAATACAGATTTTTATCAAATATCAACCTATGGCTATCCACAAATTGATTTAAAGGGACAGAAACATTTTTCATACATATCGAGCTGTTGAATGGCGTTAGTTGGAAATTTACCCACGGTCGCTTTCTTGACTAGGTTTTTCTAGAACATAATTGGGGTTGTAGAGCGTCAAAGACGCGACAACAACTTGATTTGATAGAAGAAATTTTTTGAAGATAAAACAATCGCAATTCGCGCCTTTGTATTGCATATTTCAATTACAAGAGAAATAAACTATATATAGGTCATGGTTTGATTCAAAATAGGAAACCTCTTTTTAGGAAACCTATTCTAATTAGGAAACCTACTCAAAATAGGAAATCTAATTGACTTAGGAAACTTTCCTCTTTCGTGCTCAAACTATAATTAACACTTAAAAAAAACATGAAAAATCAAAATATGAAAATACGAACAGACTCAAAAAAAGAAACAAGTATCAACAAATTTGGTTTAATTTCTAACACTCCCCCTTAAACCAAATTCTCTTCCATCGATCATTCCAAGCAGGCTCTTGAACTTTCGAAAAGTATCAATCTTGAGAGGTTTAGTAAAAATATCTGCTACTTGATCTCCGGTCTTCACATGCAATACTTCAACTTCATTCTATTTAACCTGTTCTCGGATGAAGTGATATTGAATATCGATATGTTTACTTCGTTCATGAAAAACTGGATTTTTCGTCAAAGCAATAGCAGAAACATTATCAACAAAAATCTCTGTTGTTTTCTTCTACTCCATAAGAATATTTTTGAGTAGTCTTATCAACTATATTGCATGACAAACACATCAAGATGCAGCTACATATTCAGCTTCATATATCGATAGAGTAACACTTGATTGTTTCTTTGATGACCATGTGAAAGCAGTGTCGCACAAGAAAATACAAATCCTGTGGTGCTTTTTCGATTGTCGATATCTCCACCATAATCACTATCAGAATAAGCTCTAAGTTTGAAAGATTTAGAGCAATAATAATGTAAGCCATGAGAAATAGTACCTTTGATATATCGAAGTATTCTCTTTGCAGCTTTAAGATGAGATAATTTCGACTTTTCCATATATCAACTCACAATTCCAACACTACACATAATATCCAGTCTCGTGCATGTCAAGTATCTCAAACTCTCAATTAAGCTTCTATAGTATGTCGAATCAACATCGGCACTATCATCAAACTTCGAAAGCTTGGTTCCGCACTCCATTGGTGTATTGACCAGCATACAGTTCTTCATGTTGAATTTTTCAAGGATATTTTCTGCATATCCTTTTTGGGAAATAAAAATCCCATCGGCACTTTGTTTTACTTCGATACCAAGAAAATAATTCATGAGACCATTATTAATCATCTCAAATTCTTTCACCATCGATGCCTTAAAAGCATTTATCATCGCTGAATTATTTCCTGTAAAAACAAGATCATCAACATATAAACAAGCGAGCAAAAAGCTAAAATTCGATCTTTCGCCTTTTCGTTTGCTCTACTACTTTCTTTGTTCCAGCAGTTAGAAGAATAATGGCCAAGTTTATTGCAATGATAACATCGGATTTTAGATTTATTATACCACTGGCTTGTCGAGTTCTTTCCTCTTCCATGAACACCTCTTTGGTACTGGTATCCTCCATCACTTCGAGCAGGATCTCCTCTGCTTCGTCCACGACCTCATCCTCGAAAGTGACTTCGGCCACGACCTCGATCACGATCTTGACTTGTCCCGCGATTTTGTATGGAATCTCTTCTTTGCTCCTTCTCATCTCGAATGGTCAATTGTGTTTGGAGAACTTCCTCCACCGGTTCAATCTTTTTCTTTCTATACCTTTCTTTATGGGCTTGTAATGAACCCATAAGTTCATCAATCGTCATGGTATCCAAGTCTTTGGATTCTTCAATTGCAACCGCAATATGATCATACTTCTTATCTAAGGACCGAAGTATTTTCTCAACAACACGAACATCGGAAACGTCTTCTCCGTTTCTTTTCATCTGATTAACAATTGCCAAAATTCTCGTGAAATAATCAGCAATCGATTTAGATTCTTTCATATGAATTACCTCGAATTCGCCTCTCAAGGTTTGAAGGCGAATCTTCTTAACTTTCTGAACTCCTTGATGTGTATTTTGAAGAATCTCCCATGCCTCTTTGGTGGTAGTGGTGATCGAAACTTTTTCGAACATGGAATCATCTAACGCTTGATAGATGATTGACAGGGCATATTGATCTTTCGATCGAACCTTCTCCAAGGCATTCCTCTAGTTTTGGTTTAACGTGGCTTCATCCTCTGGCTCATTATAGCCAGTGTTAACAAGTTCCCACACACCGTAGGCGCCGAGTAGAACTTTCATTCTAACAGCCCAGTTACCATAATTTTTTTTGGTAAGACGGGGGTATTGAAGAGGAAGCTGATTGTTCGTTGAGGCCATGATCACGAACCGTATGCTTTGATACCAATTTGTAGAGTGTCAGAGATGCGGCAACAACTTGATTTGATAGAAGAAATTTTTTGAAGATGAAACAATTGCAATTCGCGCCTTTGTATTGCATATCTCAATTACAAGAGAAATAGACTATATATAGGCCATAGTTTGATTCAAAATAGGAAACCTCTTTCTAGGAAACCTATTTTAATTAGGAAACCTACTCAAAATAGGAAATCTAATTGACTTAGGAAACTTTTATCTTTCGTGCTCAAACTATAATTAGCACCTAAAAAAAAACACGAAAAATCAAAATATGAAAATACGAACAGATTCAAAAAAGAACCTTACCAAAAAAAAAAACAGACTCAAAAAAGAAACAAATATCAACAAATTTGGTTTAATTTCTAATAGGGGTTGCAGAAAAGAAACTATTTTTCACAGATTAGTATTAGTGTTTGCATTTGATTAACATAGATTCCCACCGGCAAAAGAAAACAGAAAGAGTCAGCTAACAACATTACTCAACATTGGCTGATCATTTCTCTGATAGTAGGTTGAGAGAATGAAAACTGTTTAATGATCCTCACCATTGTTCCCGCGATTCTCCAAGGGAAACTTCCAGCTGAATGAAGCGAAGAATGCTTCAAAATCTACATCCTGAAATAGCGAACAGATATAAATTTTAAGCGAAGGATGCCTCTGATCACAGATTTAGTTAAAGGACCCCGTTGATGCTTCGGAAGATGCATGTGCCAATCTTAATGGAAACCAGACTTGTCGATCCGCCTTCCGTCCCGCCACACCCAAGTATCGCCTGGATTTGGTTCTATCTAAGGGTGGATAAGGAAGCCTTCACCTCTAGAGCTAGGTAGAACCAGATATATATGCATAAATCGTTCTTCTTTGTTACACTTTCATCGGGATTCCACAGCGACTCTCTTTGACAATGCGCAACGACCTTGCAAAAACCATCGTTTCGTGCTCGTATCCCCAAACATGACGCTGTGAAAAAATCTAGAACACTACATAATTAGACACATATCAGCCATGGATAATTAGTATTAAACAAACTTGAAAAGTTGATTTCACACACATATTGTGCCTCTATATCCTTGAAGCTGCCAAACAAATCCAAAATGACAAAAGAAATCAAACTCAATGTTCAGGGGTAAAACAATGGAGAAGTAGAAAGAACATTTATTTAAAGAAGAAAACAAAAGGGTCATAGAGAGAATTAATATGATCCCTGGCTTCCTTTCATTGGAACTTTGTTCCTATTTTGCTTTCGTTTCATATAGGATGATTTGGTGCTGTGAACCCAGATGACAATATTGCCCCTGCATGTGCATGGTCAATATCGCTTTTCCAGTTTTGGGGCCACAAAAGTACGAATTGGTTCTCTACTCTCTGCACGCAGAACAAACACTGCAGTTTTTCAATGCCGCAGAACAAGCACCACCTACAAATGTTCATTAAACCCCTTGCGTAGTAATGATTGTGGCGTTCACCAAACAATCTGATTACCTTGAGTGGTGCACTTACTATGCAGTAGGTGTTTTGATATCCTATGTAACAGGACATTACCGAAGAGAGCCGAGCCTTGAATCAATCGGCCTACTTTGTGCATCTTATTTTAAGTGTTTTGTTTGTATGATTATGTTTTGTAGCTACAGCTACAATGGGAATTTGGCGAGCGATGTGACAAAATTGCCTATTTGTATTTACCAGAAAAGATTGTGATCTTGTTGAAAAACTACGTCATGAGTTCTCAATGAGAAACCTCCATTGATATCCGTGGCAGCATAATCTTTGTGCACGCTAAATGCTATTGGTTCTATTACCAACCCAAAGCTAAAAAGTCTCAGACAATAGGACATCGGTACTGTGGTTTGCACTGCAGTGCCATAGGATCATCAAGCGAATGTCGACATATGCTTAAGCAAAGGGACATAATAAGCGGCAAAAGTTCACATGTTTCGCTCATCTTCTCTTTCTCTCTACTCTTTAATTGATTCCCTTTGAAAACTTGCTACCAGATTTCGCCTTCGGAAAATGCCTCTCATGATCCATTCACATTGCAAAATTGATTTGGTCTGATATGAGAATTTGCCACTTTGCAACACAAGACAAAAAATCAAGCGACGTCTTTACTCGTTCTCGTTGATTTTGGTGACAAGCAATCGGCTAATGAATGGAATTAGTAGGAAACTTAATTACCTGGAGTCCCTTTTGGCATCAAGTTTTCCTAGAACAAGAGCTGGGGGTTGTAGAGTTGCATGTTCTGCTGCAAAAACCAGCGATATCCTTGCAAGTAGTCTGCATTGCAACATCACGAGTTTTTCTGCTACCTGCAAATTGTCTTGCCCTCGTTATTTCCAAACATATCGGAGTGTCCATCCTCTATCTCCGTGTTGAGCAAATTCACCACGCCATCAACATACAAAGCCCCTGCCAAAAAACAATTGGACGAAAACCCGAATTCCTAAACGGAAAACTGCACCCAATTCCCCTCATTTTTAAGCAGCAAATCAGTTGATCAAAAGTAAAATGGTTAATACCACGAAAAACCTTAAATCGGTACACTTGTGACAGATTTACCCCAAACTATTTTTTTAATCACAAAAAACCCCAAACTGGTACATTTGCGATAATTTTACCTCGAACTATTTTTTTGACTATCAAAAATCTTAAATTGGTACATCTGTAACAATTTTACCCAGAACTAATTTTTTAATATTATTTTTATTATTTTTTGAATTTTTTTAGTTTTTCTTTTCTATTTTTTTTCCTTTCCTTTTCTATTTTTTTTTCTTTCATCTTCAACTTTGCCGGCAACTGGCGAGGTCGGCCTTGCCCATCGTTGGTGAGGGGTCGTCCTCGCCGTCGCTGGCGAGGTTCGACCTCGCCGCTTCTAGGCGAGGCTGACCTCGCTAGTTGCTAGTGGGGTCAAGCCTCGCTAGTGACAGCGAGGATGACCCCTCGCCAGTTGCTAGCGAGGTCGACCTTGCCCACCCATCGTGACGGCGGCCCAGTCTCCCCAGAGGCCGGCGGGGTTGACCTCGCCGGCAACTTGCAAGGTCGGCCTTGCCCACCTCTGGCGTGGTTCAACCTTGCTAGTTGTCGGCAAGGTTGACCTTGCCAGTTGTGGCGGGGCTGAGCCTTGCCAGCGATGGCGAGGACGACCCCTCGCTAGGGGTGGGCAAGGTCGACCTCGCCAGTTGTCGGCGAGGTTGGCCTCGCCATCGGCCGGCAGGGTCGACCTCACTAGTCATTGCCTTTGGTTAGTCGCCGGACAGACAATCGGCCAGAGGTTGAAAATGAAGGAAAAAAAAAGAAAAGGAAAGGAAAAGAAAAGATAAGAAAAACTAAAAAAATTCGAAAATATAATATTAAAAAATTAGTTCGGGGCAAAATTGTCACAAGTGTACCAGTTAGGGGTTTTTGGTGATCAAAAAAATAGTTCGGGGTAAAATTGTCACAGATGTACTAATTTGAGATTTTTTATGGTCAAAAAATAATTTTGGGTAAATCTGTCACAAGTGTACCACTTTAGGGTTTTTTGTGGTATTAACCCAAAGTAAAATTAGATAAAGAGAAACAGGCCTGAGGGTTTCAAGAAAGCTGATGAGATTCTACATGAATTTTACCTTCTTTTTCGTCTCTAAAACACAACGGTCTCCTCCTTCTTCAGGAGCAGAGCAAGTTAGGAGACGGTACTACAGTACAGTGGGGAGATGAGATACCAAATGATAATGAAAAATCTCAAACCGGTACACCTGTCAACCACCGTATGTCATCAAATTTAGCAATTTAACAATAAAATTTAATGGAAACTAACTGAGAGTAAATTTGTCAACGGTGTACTTGTTTGAGGTTTTTGGTGGTCAAAAAATTAGTTCGGGATAAAATTTTTACAGGTGTACTGGTGTGGGGCTTTTGATGGTCAAAAAAATAGTTCGGTGGTCAAAAAATTAGTTCGGGGTAAAATTATCACAGGTGTACTAGTGTGGGGCTTTTGATGGTCAAAAAAATAGTTCGGCGTAAAATTATCATAAGTGTACCAGTTTTGGATTTTTTGTGGTAAAAAAAATAGTTCGGGGTAAAATTGTTACAGGTGTACCGGTTTGGGATTTTTCGTGATATTAACCCTTTAAAAAATGAAAATTGGATTGGGTAAGCTCGGCCGATTAGGCTCTTCTTCTTCGAAGCCCCTGTCCATCTAGGCCTGCTCAAGCCTAACACTTTTATTGTACAATTGATATATCTCGAAATTTCACAATATTTCTCATCACATTTTACGTCGTATAACTAGATATTTATACTTAGATAGAGATTTCGAAATGTTCTCTCTTGAATTTGTGCTTTTCGTAGCAGAATTCATGTATTTTCTCTCGTAAATGAAAGGGCTTTTTATCATATGGATTTATAGAGTAAAACTCGCTTTTACTAATAGAAGTATGTAGACTTGATTTGGGGCTTGAGCAAGATTTTTGAAGTAATGTCATTAGAACTTCTAAAGTTACAATTACTAGATAATAAGCAGAAATTAGGAATGTCCAAGGGCTCATAAGTTTAGTGGCTCCCTGGCCCTCCCTATCTTATAGGGCCAAATGAGCATGCCAAGACAAAGTAATTTCTTCCTTGAGCACGGTTCGGCCTAGCCCATCATTTTATTCTAGATAATAGGCAAAAATTAGGAATGTCTTAAGGGATCATAAGTTTGGTCCGGTGGATGGCGGCTCTTCAACGGCCTTCCTCAACGGGCAATGAACGAAAGGGGTGATGTCTGAACACAAACGATTTGAGATTGCCCCATCCGCTGCCGCTGTCCAAGAGATTGTTCCTTGACTATAGGCATTTAATGATGTGACATTGATGACTTTCCCGCGTTGAGGGAAAATAGAGAGGAGGTGGTTTAATGAATTTAGGATTGGAATGGTCGATGTTGCAATGTGAATTTTAGCGCCATAGGGGGACCAAAGTTTGACAATGTTGAGGATGTTGTAGTCGCATGACATGCGCAGTGGCGCAGGATGTGATGCAACTTGGACCTCCAAAGTCCAAAACCATTCATTCATCCTCCAAAGCAGCATAGGCAATTGCTGGGACATTCATATGATATATTACATCATATTCATCGTCCAACCCTTTTTCCTTGACCATAAATAAAGTATAAAGTCAGGACAAATTTCCATGGAAGGTCGTGAAACCTAGGTGGTATTTATGGACTAAATTTTGATTTCAAATACTAAACTACAGACTTTAATTTTCATTTTTGCAATTGATGCACTTTGATAAGAATTTGGACAATTTTTCACTAATGCTGACATGGTACTAACGTGACATCCAACTTGACGTGATATCAACTTTAACAGAGAAAAATAATTTTTAAAAAAAAGGAGCAGAGGGTCGCAACCGTCTACCACCTCCAGCTATGGGTTGTTGGTCCTATGCTCTCAATGGTAGAGGTTCAATTGCTCTTTGCAACGATCATAGAGAGCTACGCCACCCTTTATTGTAGCGATACAGATGGTCGCGAGTCTCGACTGCTGTGGCAACGACCCTGTGCGATGGTGGTGGAGGGTTGCGTGACCCTTTGCCCACGACTAAGAGCGTCGAGCGACTCTCTGCCATTTATTTGTAGAGGGTTGTGCAAAGCTCTACGGTCACGGGCGAAGGGCTAGCAACCCTCCATTGAAGATGGAATTATGCAAGAAGGTTGGAGCCTTTTTGACCCTTTTCCGTTTTTCTATTAGGACTGATATGGCGCAAGTGTTGACGTTATATCAGCGCACACATCCACCGTGTTGGCATTTGCCTAGAAAATTAGCTCAATTCCAATCAAAGTGTATGAATTGCCAAAAAAAAAAAAAAAAAAAAAAAATCTAATGTTCAATAAATTTAGTTTATCGAAATCAATGTTAAGTGACTTGATTGCAATACCACCTAATTTTAGTCACGGTGGGCGAAAGCTTACCCTAAAATTCAGTATTCTACATGAATGAAATTAAAATAAAGAATGTAAGTACCCCCAGAATAATGCGACCATTAGTGAAAGTTCCCTTCAAAATTATAACTTACATGAGATATATATGCACCTTGGTCCTAAGTTAGACCTTAAAATGCTTCATCCTGGGCCTCATCCGGATCTCAAAATCCTTAGGATGTAAAGCAGCAATAGGGTATTCTCACCTCCTAGGGAAGAAAGAGATTCAAGGGGAATTAAGAGGGCAAGACGTACAGACACCGATAAGTTAAAATAGTGAATGCATATATGGAGCCAGCCATCACTACAATGCAAATGGACAAATCGTAGACACTCATGTTGGAGTTTCGACTCTCTCTTTTTTGTGAGGTTACCTCTTAATCAAATACCCATAATCCAAAAATAATGACTAGTTTCTTGAGATAGTATAAATGTAATATGATCTACTTTGTCTAAAGATCTACTGCATTAATTAGATGTGAACATGTTGTGGAGCGACTGTCGTGGAAGTCTAATACCTGCATAATGTTGGACAAATACAATAGGGACTTTGAACTCATTGATGTATATGTCAAATTTGCGTTGATAATGCATGTGGGATTCTTCTTTGTATTCACACTTCACATGTGAACTTACCAATCTCTCCTCATGTGCGAGTTGACCGGCGAGTTGCCTCTCCTTTATTTTAACATCAGATTTCTCACACACCGATGAATCTCAACTTGAATTTCCAACAACTGTGTATCGGTCAAACACATCCCTCCGCTTCAACCCAAAGCCCCGATACTCAATTTATTCAGAGGAAATGCCAATTCTCTTGCTTAATCCTTATAATAAGCCAGTGCCTAGGCAATAGATATCTTCTCTTTTGTCCCTTTTTATTCGATCAACTTAGCAATACGACCGCAATTAGCTGGCTATTCGGAGGGGAATTAGTACAATAATCCACCGTCATGACTCTCAAAGTGATCAAATCGAACTCACACCCATCGATTCCCAAGCCAAAAGCATAGCTACACCCTCTCCATAAGGTCAATCCAACGACAGCCGTCTCCTTGTTACCCCGAGCTTAATTACCAACGTTAGGGTTTCTTCCGTAAGATCTCAAATAGAATCATTCCAACCACGGAAATGTAGGAGGAAAGAAACAAAACGTATTCCAACGCACGAGATGTTGCAAGTTGGACGTCCCAATTGCTCAGCGAGACCTCGCCAACGCATGGAAGACGAACGCATCGTTCTTTTTTTCCTCCCTTGAGACTTCCGTTTAGAAAGGCAAAAGAGAGCAAGTCAAATCTCGGATTTCTTGTTCACATATGGGTCTCGAGTCTCAACAAAGGGAATTTCAGTATTATATGGTCAACGATTTGGAATAATTCTATGCCACCTTCTTCTCCCTTAGCTATCATGAAAGAAACGAAAAAGAGGGCAGTACAAATCAGTCAATCGGTCCGTCCTTTCGAAATTTAGATTTTGTCATCGTAATTCGGGACAATCTTATCACATTGGCCAAGACATGTGCTGCGACTGTGTTCCTATTTTGTCTATTTTAGCATTATAAAAAGAATTTTATTTCCAAATGAAACAAACAGATATGGGAAATCTTCAAAAGTTTATATGTTTTTGTTCTTTTGATTTCTGCAAGATATATGATATGAAGATTGACGTGTGGACAATTGAATTTGAGAAATCAAAACGATCCCTTTGTAAGTGAAATTTAATAGGGGATACAAATGATATCTAAAATTTACTCTAATATGTAATATGATCTATGAATTTTCAAATTATTCAATGTGGCTCATGTATAGACTATCTGAACTTGAACTAATGAAAGGATAGTATCGAATATTTTTGTATAGTTCAGAGATTAAATTGAATATGTACAAAAGTTCAGAGATCACATTGAACAAATTAAAAATTTAGAAACTACATTATACATTGGAGTAAAATTCAGGGATCATATTCATCCAAAATTAAAGCTTCACGAATCATATTGCACATTAGAGCAAAATTTAAGGATCATTTGCGTCATTATCCCAATTTAATATGCACAATCTTTTTAGGAAGGCTTTCATGGGATAGAATATAATATGTGGAAATAATAAAATTATGGATTTACTTATTCTTTTTACAGAGATATATAGTATTTGTAAAATAAGTAACTGAGCATATTTGGAGAGGACTGAACTTTGGCTTGAGATTGAAGTGCAAAAATGTACAATAAAGGAGACAAATAAGGGTTTTGAAAGATTTAAATTAGGAACCTCTCACTCTAATATCTTGTAAAATTGTGTGGGACCGCTGACAAACCCTTACTCTAAAAACTTAAGCCGTATATACACACGGCACAGGTCCTCTAAGTTTTGTTTTTGCAATCAAATCTTCTAGCTTTCTTGATTTGTCAATCAAGTGCATTGTTACCCACTATAACTAATATTGTCAAATATGAATTCTATTTTCGTATTTTTCCCTTTGTTTTATGCTCATTTGGCGTCAAATTAGCATCGCGTGTCATTTTATGTCACATAAGCAATGCCGCGGCATTAATCAAATTGATAGTTAAGTTATAGTTGTTGAGCAAGGAATTTTATTGTACAAATTGAGAAAGTTAGAGGATTTTCTTGCATAAAATAAAACTTAGATGACCAAATCGCAAAAATCCAAAAAATTAGAGGACTTAATCGAACAAAATAAAATTTAGAGAACCAAATTGCCCAAATGCGAAGACTTTAAGGACTAAATCTGTACTTAATCCATCTTATATATTACAAAGTTATAATTCTCCAAGGGAATTTCCTGGAATTTACGGTTGAAAAGTTGAGGGTGAATTTTCTTTGGGTTCTCAAATTAGCAAAATAGAATAAGTCAATTAACAATATTCTTTTGACCAAAAAAAAAAAGAACAATATTCTCATTGTGGATGAAAATTTACGATCCTCGCACTTATTGAGAAAGTGACATGCGTTCTTATTGAGAAAGTGACATGCGTTGAAAATTATAAAGGCATTTAAAAAATCAAAAGTAATTCCATCTCTGAATTCCAGGGATTCGTGCCGATCTCAAACTCATCGAGAAACAATGCATCCCATACAATTAAGAACTCAAAATCATGTTTGCAAGCACCATTTTCTCCTCTCTCTCTCTTTTTTCTTTTCGGGTTAAATCGAGTAAATATCGGATGAAGATTATGCATGCGAACACGACCGATACGTCGCACGGCGTGCGCCGACACCGGGGACCCCGGGCCGGCGTTCGAATCAAGGATCGCCCCCGCGAACGATCATCTCCAGCTCCACTCCACACAGATCAGAAACCCTAAGTCCTCCATCATCGACAGCAGTTCACGAGAAGAGAGAGAGAGAGAGAGGGGGGGAAGGAAACGCGAGCTCGCAAGCAAAACAATGGAACGAAAGATAGGGTCGGGGCCCCCCACCTCGGTGTGAAAACGTTGGACCGGTGGGGGCCAGAGACGCGGTCTGCACGAGGGGCCACGTGGGAAGAGACGGCTGGTGGGGGTGGGGGATGGCGATCACAAGTGGGGGACGACGACGGCTAGAACAACCGCGTAAAGAGATGGACGGCCCACAACGCACGAGCCACCCCGCCAACCAACCCCCCGCGGCTTTCCCCTTCCCTTTCACTCGCTTCGATCGCGATGTCCCCATGCAACAAAAGTTTTTTTTAGCAGCATTCCACACCGCCACCCCCACCACGGCGTACCAAGAAAGAAAAAAACAAAGGGCAACCAGAGCTCGCTCTCTCTTTCTTTTTCTTTTTCTTTTCTTGTCAACTTCACACGGTTTGGACCGAAACGACCGGAAAGAAAGAAAGAAAGAAAGAAAGAATAGTGGGGTTTGATTTGATCTGATTAGATTAGGGACGCTCGTGGCATGATGATGGCTTTGCGTTTTATAAAATTGCGTGGGGGATGGGGCGGAATATGAAAAGATTATGTGTCGCTTATCGCTTGGATGTCGCTTACGTATCTTTGCTTTTGTGAAAGCATGTTTTTTGCACCTCCGTCGCAATCGAAATTATGTGCGACTTGCCATTTTTCCATTTGTTGAAATAGCCTCATCGATTTTCTCTCACCCGGCGGCGGACGAACGCTGACCCGGTTGCCTTACGAGCACCGACTGCCCACCTTGGCTCAGCCTCTTCGCTGCTGATGCCGCCCGCTGCCTGGGCCTTTGGGTCTCACACCCTTCGAGGGACGGGCCTGCTGCCACGAAGGGCAACTGTGGAACTAGTACTTGCCCCCGAGTCTCTGCATCCTCAACTCTCTCTCTCTCTCTCTCTCTCTCTCTCTCTCTCTCTCACTCACACACACACACACACAAATAGTGGTGTGTCGTTGTGCCTTGTTGGGTTGATATGAAGCGCCCGTGGCGTCGCAACCTCATGTTTAGGCTAAAAAAGGTCAAAAATTATGCAACACGGCATTGTTTGACTAAATTTATTCATGTCAAATTGCTGGTCGGGACATGTAAGACGACCAGCGATGACTGGACCGTCATTTCATCAATTTTAGGCGAGAATTGGTTGTGAGAACTTGATTACGGTTTCATTCAAAAGTTTAGAGCTAAATTAGTTTAATTGAAATGTTTAGAATTGAATTTAAATCCTTACAATAATTTTAGGACTATTTTTTCCCGTTTCGACTAGCAAAATTCGTTTAACTAAATGGATCAAACTGAGATCTAGACAACCCAAACATGACCTCAACATTTCAAATAGTTTTGTTGAGATAAAATTAATTTTTATGGATTTAGGGAAAAAAGGAATTAAGCAATGAAAAAGAATTATGTTCAAGGTTCTATAGATTTTATTTTGAAATGATGTATTTAATAAGTCAATAGATTTATCTACATTAAATGAATAATTGTAGTAGTAAAGATGCAATCATGAACTTAGTTCTTTTTGTTTCAAGTTATGGGAGAATAATCTAGAAAAGATATTTAGGGCTTGTTTGGTAACCAACAAAATAGTGCATGATTCTATTCTTTTGTTCCCAAGAACCAAAAAAAAAAAAAAAAATAGAAACCCTCTTTGTAAATTTTTTTGTTCTCGGATACAAATTTGTTCCTAAAATCAGTTTTGAAACAGAATTAAGAATAAAAAAAAGAGTTGATTCTTGATTCTGGGAATAAAAATCAGAAATGGAAAAGAATTTTTTTTGCTTCTTCTTCTTCTTTCCTGGCCTATGGTTGATGACCAGCGATTGGCCATAGGCCAAGGCCGACGAAGGCGAGGGCTGGGCCGTGAGGGTCCTTGCTAGATTTGGCAAGGGTGGCCCTCACTTAGGCCGTGAGCCTCCTTTACGGGATTTGGCGAGAGCGATGATGAGTGTCCAGCCCTTACTAGATCCGACAAGGGCGACCCTTGCCCTGGCCCATGCCCATGCCGCAAGGGTGGCTCTTACTGGCCCTAGCTTGTGGCTAGCACTAGCGACCTGGCCATGGGCCAAGGAAGGAGAAGAAGAAAAAAAAAAGAAAAAAAAGATAAGACATATTAAAAATTTTAAAATATTAATAATAGAAAGAAATTTTATACCGTTACTAAAGACATTTATGTTTTTTCTATTCTAGGAATAAAAATTTTGGGCAGTTACCAAACGTTTTCAAATGTTTAGAAATTATTTCCGGAAAAAAAATAAAAAAATTATTTGTAAACAGAAATTGTTTTCAAAAACAGAATTGTTACTAAACATACCCTTAGTGTTAACAGCTGCATGAAGTATCAAGAACGGTGAGTGTCAATATTCACTAGTACTAATTAATAACTAATTTAAGTTATATTGGTCAATGTAAGTCATATAATCATTGGTCATATTTACATGATCCATTTATTAAAAGGACCAGACGGGTCAATTTCGAGCTAAATATGATGAATTCATACCAATCCATATAATTATTTGAATTCCGATCAAGTACGATACATATTAATCGCCTGAAGTAAGTTGACACGATCATCGTATAGTATGAACATGATTATCATAAATTCAAACTCGCTAATCTTCTGTCGTGTTATTTTATTGGATCAGAAATTACCGCCCCTAGTTCTATTTAACAAAAAAGTTAAAAAAAAATGTTACCAATAAAGGGATGAAAGAGCTCGACAAGAATCGAAATGATTGCACCTAGCTTAGAGTTACGTGTGCAACCTTTTGTCTTAAAAGGTTAGAAAAAGGGCGTGCAATATTTTAAGAACAAATTAAACGGTTGCGTTCTCGACTTCAATAGTAAGAGTGACTCGAGTGTTATTGATTCATGAACAATTAACCATTGTTTAACTCCGAATTACTATAAATGTCAACAATCGTTCATACGTTAGACCGCATTATTTTTAAAAATTCATAAGTTATATGTGTAAAGAGAGAAACGATTGTTTAAAAAGTGACTTACAAAATCATGTACAAGTAGTGAAACTTCCTATTGCAACTTTGAATACAACCCACTTATTTTAAAATCCAACATATTAAAGTTTATCAAATCACTTAATAATTCATTTTCTATAAAGACTAACAAAATCTACATGCCCTAGAAACCATTATATGAGATTTTTGTTTGGTCGACCAATATTGCAAAGATGACAATTATACATAAGTCACTCAATTTAGATATAATATAGGGGACCAGCCAGTTGCATTCTCGGTATGAAAGAGTTCCTTAGTAGGGACCGATGTTGTCGCAATCGTTTCTCAAGATAGCAATATAAAACGTGTTTGTTTCGGGAAAAACTTCATTGAGAAAATTGTCCAAAAAGTCCTAAATCTATTGCACTTTTGCTAATTCAGTCTCAAACCTTTTAATATTGTCAAATTAGTTCTAAACATTTTTAAGTTTTGCCAATTCAGTTCATCTGATCAATTTTCACTAGAAATCGCTAACATGAACGCCCGCCGTCTTACGCGGTACGGCTGGCGTGGCACGATCGATGCTAAATGGATAACTTTTTAATAATATTTTGATAATATTTTCGATTTTTTAAATTTTTTTCTTTACTTCTTTTTTTTTTGTGTTTTTTTCTTTGCCAGCGAGGCCACGGAGGCCCTAGGCAAGATCATCACGGTCCCGTCGGCCGTGAGCGAGGGCCTTCGTGGCCCGCCAGCCATGAGCGAGGCGGCCCTTGCTAAATCAACTCTTTAGGAAAACATTTTCCCTCTTTTTCAAGTTTGGGAATTCGTTTACCTATTCTTAAGCATGCGTATTCTCTTTGACCCTAAATGGCTTTCTCCCGACCATTCCTTCTCAGCAAACCAGACGTGCTCAAAAGTCTAGACAACTCATCCCCCGGGAAAATCCTCTCGCTCTAACAAACGCACCCATTACCTCAATAATCATAGCATAGCGCAATTCATGTAGCGGTCGACCATAGTGAATCACATGAGAAGATACCTTATGTAATATAAATATCAACTCAACTACGATGTCCCCAGTCGCAGAGGACGCGTCCACCCCTCCCTCCCCTCGTAAGCATGACGTCGCGTTTACGAAATGGGAACAAATGGGTATGCAAAATGCACTCAAAAGTAGAGAGAGAAAGACGGAGAGAGAGAGTTTCCGCGTAGACAGATGAAGACTGCTTGAAAAAAAGGGTCGAGAGAGATAAGAAAGAGATCTGACCCTGGACACCCAATTTTCTTTTCCCCTTTATAAGATGCTTAATTAATTGCAACCAACTTGATTAACCCCACTTCATATTCCAATGGACCGCCGTAGACCCAATATATACTAGGACTAATTTAATTCAATTCATGGGTAACGTATATAAAGAAGGATGTGTCGTTTTTTTGGATTAATCTAGTCGCTCTGTCCGTGGATGCTGAAAAAACTTCATGCCTGACCGCGGACCGGACGACGTGTCGTATGAATGGATCCCCACGCTTAGCTTCCACGCATGATGATGGCTATTTGCGTAAATCCTTCTTGTGACCATGGATTATGCTCGAGTAATCATGTTTATGTTAGTCTTTTTGGCCACTAAAAGTAACGTTCCATCCGGTTTAACTTTTCCTCCGCTGGAAATGGTAGAGAGAGAAGGAGAGAGAGATTTGCCAGTCGCTGTCTGAAATCTGGACGAAAAATATAAAGGGCGCTCTCGTTGACACCTAAGCAGAGATTGAAACCCGAGCCCCAAGCCAAGGCCCGACGTTTCTCGCCCTTTGACGTTTCACACCGGCCCTTTCACACCCGCCCCCGTATAAAATCTCTGTTTCCACGTCTCTTCTCATTCTTTTTTCTCTTTCTCTTTCTCTCTCCTCAGCGCCAATTCCATCCTTCCGGTGCAAGCATTCTCATCACCCCCCCTAGATTCTTGCCCTATTAATATGGAAGGGCACTTCCCCCATCATCTTCACCATCAGCAACATCTTCAGCAGCAGCAGCATCGGCCGCCACTGCAGCAGCAGCAGCAGCAGCAGATAAGCGTCAGCGTGGAAGCGGGCGGCGATAGGTTCCCGCAATGGAGCGTCCAGGAGACAAAGGAGTTCTTGATGATACGGGCCGAGCTCGACCGGAGCTTCATGGAGACGAAGCGGAACAAGCTCCTCTGGGAGGTCATATCGACCCGGATGAGGGAGAAGGGCTACAACCGGAGCGCCGAGCAGTGCAAGTGCAAGTGGAAGAACCTCGTCACTCGATATAAGGTACGTCCAAGGACTCGGCTCTAGCTTGTACTCGCAAATGAATCCCTCTCAAGATTTGTCGGTGCTAGTTGGTTTCCTCGTTCATTGCCCTTATAAGGATGTTCCTTTATTGTCACCAAGTTCTAATATGACTTTTATCAAGAAGTAAGTGTCTATAACAAGGTTTACATAGATGTGCATCATTCAAGAAAGAAACATTTTTCGATCCCCAAAGACCGATAGTCAAATATCAAAACTCGAAATTAGCAGAGCACACCTGTTTACATATAGTGATAGTTCTTTATTGCAGATAATGGGTGCGCTTCTTCTCATGGATAAAAATATAATTTGATTTATTTTTAGGGTTGCGAGACGATCGAACCAGAAGCTATGAGGCACCAATTCCCATTTTATAGTGAGATGCAAGCGATTTTTGCGGCGAGGATGCAAAGAATGCTGTGGGCAGAAGGAGAAGAAGGCGGCGGTGGGGGAAGCACCTCGAAGAGCAAGAAAGCATCTTCTTCCCAGTTGTCTTCTGATGACGATGGTGATGATGAGGAAAGTGAGGGCGAGAAGGGAAAAAAGAAGAAGAAGGCCAAGGGCAACACTGGCACGAGCAACAGCAGTAGTGGAAGCAGCAGCGAAGTGAGGAAGATATTGGAGGAGTTCATGAAGCAACAGGCACGGATGGAGGCGGAGTGGAGGGAGGCATATGAAGCGCGGGAGAGCGAGAGAAGGGTGAAGGAGATGGAGTGGAGGCAGGCAATGGAGGTTCTAGAGAATGAGAGGATAATGATGGACAGGAGGTGGAGAGAGAGGGAAGAGCAGAGGAGGATGAGAGAGGAGGCTAGGGCTGAGAAGAGGGATGCTCTTATCACAGCACTTCTCAACAAGCTTAGAAGAGAAGATCACAACATGTAACTCTCTCTCTCTCTTCCCTCTCTTCCTAATTATGGAGATTATGATGAAGAAGAAGCTTCCCCATGAGGTGTGTCTTCCTACTCCACAACTCTCAAATCTAGGAGATCAAAATTGAAGCGAAACATATGGCTTTGCATACTGTTTCCTGTTGTTTTTGCCTCAATGAGGCTTCTTTGTTTAGTACACAAGCTAGAGCTTCCATTTTCTCATCAAATCTAAGAAAGAATCTCTCTCTCTCTCTCTCTCTCTCTCTCTCTCTCTCTCTCATATTTTTCTTTTGCATGCATGTCCATGTGGCCGCTCAGTTCCTCCAGGAACTAGAGCTCATGTATTGTCAATATGTTATTCAAATAGGCAATTTTATAAGATTAAGGTAATGATTGAATAGATAGATAGCCGTAGATGACACTAACTACGAAAGAAAGAACTTGTTAAACCTACTAATTTGAACCCATATGGCTAAGGTCTTTTTTCTGATGATATAAAAGAGAAAGAAGAAGCTTGGAAACCAAGCAATGTATCCATTTTTTTTTTAAACTTGAAACTTTGATAGTTGCTATAAAACTATATATATAGGTAGGAGTAAAAATCACCACCTTAACCAGTGTATGATTGAAGTATACACGCATGAAAAAACTACTATCAGTTGTAGATGTTGATGCCTGGATTTGTTTCGGAATTGAGTTTTACGTGGGTTAGCACCAAGAATAGTGCTTAGAAAGAGTATAAGTGGAGACTTTACGATGTGTATTGTTTCTTGCCTGCTAGATCAGTTCTTTGGTTTCAAAAGTTTTGTATGAACAAATATCGTTGGATTATGTTTCACTGAAAAGGGATCAGAATTCATTAGTGCATGAACCCTGCTCGCCAGGTCAGTTCTTGGCTCTAAAACTTTGAGAATCTTTAGCTGTGTAAGTTTACATCATTTGATCATGGAAATCATTTTTTTTCTCATCGTACGTTGCCTTAATTTTTTTTGTGATCATGAACTGAGCATCCTTCATATGAACCTGTATTTGTTGCGAGCATATCATGTGAACTTCATGTTGGAGATTGATTCTGACCTTCAATTTTGAGACGATAGAAGCATTTGGAAATGGGAACAAGTCGACAGCTCATGTTATGGGTTGGCTGACTTCTTGCGTCTTATACTGATAACGTTAACAACCCTCCATGGACTTTAGATGCTACGAATCTTGATTATGTCATTGGGTTCTAGATAATTAGTCTCCTAATTTTTGGTGTACGAGCCATCGACTCTCTCGGAGGCCGGGAATCGGATACGGAAACGCATCACCTAGGTGCTGCTCTTCTCTTATCTTTGACAAGATGAAAAACTTCTCTTACATCTTCTGTCATTGACAATGTAGTTGAAGATTATTTGCGGGATGGAGCTAGGGTTTTGCTATCCTCTTGGTGTCCAGCGCGTTGCAACATGAGTCACCATCAACCCTATGCGTAGCTATGATTTTAGGCCTAGGTTTGTCATGTGGGATTGCCAAAGTGCCTATTGGACGCTACATTAGCAAAATAGGACAAAAAAGAGGGAAGAATGAAGAACGGAAGTAGGGAGTCGGTGAGGTGAGGACCACTATCCTTATCATCGACAAATAGGAGGGTGGATTGATCCTCGAGTGAAAATTTGCATGAGGTATTTACCTGGGGCCTGCTACCCTCAACTAGTCCCCGACCCTCTTTCTATTTCTCTTCCATGAGTTTCTCCCTTTTGTTTTGAAATTTATTATAATTTGTTTCATGTGCTCCTATTTCTATTTCTCTTCCTTAGTCATATCATTTTAGCAATTGGAAGGTGTTAGTGATGGAAGGATTTGCATATGTAAATCAAAAAAATAAGAAGGCTAGACTAGACAATGAATATAGGGGAAGAAATTGCAAGAACATGAAAAATAAGGGGAAATTGTCTAATCAGCCATAAACCTATTATACAGATGTTGATTCGGTAATAAACTTTTTGACTTTGACAATTGAATCTTAAACCTTTGCGCGAAATTTCAATGTAGTCATTCCAGCCAAGTAATGCCGGAAATCGCTGACGTGACAATGTGTCACATATGATGACTAGAAATGATTGAACCGTCGCGTTAGAGATTTTTGCAAAAATCGACCAAAAGGATTATATTGAAATTTTGTGCAAATGTTTAGAACTATATTGGCAAAAATTGAAAAATTTAGGATTGAATTGGCATTTGCACAATAAATCTAGGACTGAATGGGTAATTTTCCCTCGAAAAGCTAGATCACTACTATTTTGGAGATAAGCCAGTTAAATAAACACGAATAGTTTTTTTGTATATATTTATGGAGTGTTTAACATTTTTTAAGTACCGGGCTAATTCGTATCTGGTGTGGTAATCTCCGTATCCCACACAACAGGTAATTATAGAAGACACATGTATGTGCTCCTAGGGATGATCCCAAGGGAACTTGTAAGGTAAGTGTGTCGATTAGAATCTAGGCCATAAGACATGATCAAACATGGATTTGACTGATTCAAAGCCATTCAAATTTTAGCTAACTTCAAAATCCACTGGATTTGGACAGCGTAACAACAGTTTTATATTCTATTCATTTAGTAAAGATAATGGTGATATTGCCAGAACACAGAATTATGTTATATTGTATCTTTTTTCGTCTGGTATATGTTATACACTTCTCAATTGTTACTGGTGGTCTAATTTATAGGGGAAAGTTAATCAAGAATGTGTTGCACTCTCTCTTTGATCTATGTAAGCGTAAGATAACTTCCACGGTTTTTGTCATTATATATGTAAGTGTAAGATACCATTGATTGGGAAAAAAATTAGAGAGATATCTCTACGATTAGTTTTGACTTCCAAATTAATTTCCAGCAATGTGAAGAAGACGAGGCTCAGAACTTTGCTTTTTATGAAAGCATGTAAAAGCGTATGAAATTTACGTAAGTGGTTTAATTTCTCGAGCTATTGGTTCATCTTTTGTGCACCGGCATGGTCTGTCGGTGGCCAGAATGTGAGAATTGGGTCCATCAGCAACGGATTGAATTTTGACAATAGTGTTTCTTTAATATATTCTTCGAATTTCTCATGATTTTCGGCCTTATTTTCTTGATTGTTCGTCCGAAGTGATTAAGTTATAAATATCGTTTCTCTTTTCCAATGCAAGATTGGCTTACACATACGGATTTCTACCAGGTTAAGCAGGAATCATATGTACTTGATTCGTACATTACATAGATCCGTTCATCACCGTACAACCCATTATTTCAAAATGTTCCAACTTTTAGAAAAAAATTGAAGAAAAGCAGCATGCTGGTCAGCTCTCTAATATAATAAATTATTTTGAAAAAACAAGAACGGTTTCAAAAATTCAAATTCGAACCGTGCTTTCGTAGCTTTTGTCTCCAAAGCTTCTAGACTTGGTCATTATCATGTGACTTACGAAAAGTCAGCTTCTTCCGTCTTTTATTTATGTTTATTTATCTTTCCACCCGCGTAGCGAAAGGGTCTTAGCTAGGAGATTAGGTGAACCACCAAAACATTTCTTTTACCTTTCTCGAGATTAAAACTTTCTACCCTTATAATTAACTCTTCTCTCTCTCTCTTGACCAATTCCTCGGAAGTGAAAAATCTAGAAACTTGGAAATTGAGATCAATGAACAATACGGCCATGGATTGGAAAATTGTCTAAAAAATCATAAACATATTGTGCGGAGGCCAATTCAGTCCTAAATTTTCCAATTGTGTCAATTTCATCCTAAACATTTTGACGATCTGCTAATTTTGTCATAAACCTTTTAATAATTTGCTAATTTAGTCTTAAACCTTTTGACAATTTACCAATGTAGTCATTTCGGCCAAACATCCAAACAATAGGTTCAGGATTAAATTGGCAAATCTTGAAAAAATTTAGGACTAAATTAGCATAAAGAAATGTTTAAGACTGAATAGGCAAAATCATCAAAAGGTCCAGGACTAAATCATCACAATCGAAAGGTTTAAGGATCGAATCGGCCACCATACAATAAATTTAAGATTTTTTTGGGTCAATTATCCCGCTAATCAAAGCTACTGCATTCACCTTTCTCACAACATGCTTTTTCACTCGAATCTCCTTTGCCCAAAAGGGCTCGTGGCACGGACACGGTTTTAGGGTTTCGTGGATTGCATTATTTACAATCATTCATCTCGTCCAGCTCATGCACAATTCCAAAAAAATGCCACGGTTTGACTACGAACCAAGAGGGCGCAAAAAGAAGACAAAGCGAGTGCGGTGCTAAGTTAATGTCCAGCTAATGATTCGCGACGCATTTCGGGCAACCGCGTTGGTCTGTCTGGATGGGAGGCACCAAAACGAATGGCAGCGCCCTCGCCGACATGCAATTTGTGGGAGATCCTCGTATTTCATATTATATGTAGGTCGTGTGTGAATTATATGCATGGATTTGATTCTGTCTTGTGGACGGTGGACCACCGCTGTAAGAGATGGCAACAGCAGCGGAGCAGGGAGGCGTAGGGTAGGGCGGTGCGGGGCCAAGAGACCTTGCCCCCCCACCTTGCCCCATGTCAACTTTGGGGTCCGATTTTTTTTTTTTATATAAGTCGTCTGGCCAAAGTATCTCAAACATTTCATGATCACTTAAAGGTATATTGGCCACAACGTATGTGTGAAAATCGAACGAAAATAAGACCCCTTGTGGAACATGCTATTTATTTTATTCTTAAAAGTGTCATGTATGGGATGCATTTTAATGACCAAGAAGCACGAAAAATAATCGGTATGCTCTAATACCAGTGTTGGGTTTTGTCAAATTGTACATCAAATCCCAAGATCCAAGATTAACACCCATATGTTCTCTGATACCAATTGGTGTACTATGATGCCATTTAGTTTGTCCGTGCTGGTCGAGAGTATAATCACGAGCTCGGACTAGCACCCATATGTTCTCGACCAAATATGCCCCTTGATCTCAATGAACACATGCTTTTGCAATTTTCGGAGAGTATCTACTCTTTTTCTCCGCACCGACAGGCACGACCACTATCTCATTTTCTTCTCTTTTAATGTGCCTTTTCACGGTCAAGCGCGCCCACCCACAACCGAGCACACCTTTGGCAAACATGCACAAAATGCATCGAGTGCGAAAGAGAAGTTTCTCTTCTCATGAATATATTCCCATTAGGGAACTTCGAAATAGAGTGGGCTGCGCTTGGGTCAAGCCCATTATGGGTGGCTCAAGTCCAAAAACTAACATATGAGATGTCATTAAAAAATAAGGATTTTTTTTTTCTGCAAGATAAATGATTGATGAATCGGGTCGTTTTAAAAAAGTTGTGATACCTAAATGATCTGTCATAAAGTTTTAGAACTAAAGTGTTTTGTGCATGATAGCTTTGGAATCTCTAATGTCCTTCAGGGTTACAAATTCTTTTACCAGGAATCTTAGAACTATTAAGAAATAAGGATCCATTTATTTTGTGGAAAATGAATAATTTGAAAAGTATTTCTTTAAAATTGATCGCTTATATTGTTTACAAATGTGAATGAATGTAAAATATTTTCATCATTGACGAAAGTGTTTAGACATATATAGTTGTCAATAATGAAAACATTTTTTATTAACTAATTATTTTAAGTGATACGAGTGATTATTTTTTAGGAAAATGCTCTCCAAATTATCCATTTTCCGCAAAACAAATGGGTCCTAAGGTCAATTCACCAAGTGTCTTGCATCCCAAATGAACGAGTTAGCTAACCATCTTGTGCATGAGTCCTATTTGTTCAAATACGAATTTAAGACTCCGGTTATTTCGCGAAAATATAGCATTTTGGTAAATGCTTTCTAGGATGGCATTTTCTAGGTAAATGATAATATTTTTCGGTGTTTGGTTGAAACCCGAAAATGATTTGGAAAATGTTTTTCGCCTTTTGGTATGCCCTAGGAAAATACCAAAATATTTAAATTTTTTTAATTTTTAATTTATTATTTTCGTTCTTTTTCTTTTTCCTTCTTCTTAAGCTGGGAAAAAAAGAAAATAAAAATAATTTAAAATTATATATTTTTTAAAAGATATTTTTATAAGAACGAACATTTTATTAACTAAGAACCTGAGCCCAAGTGCCAAGGATCCACACACGGCCTTTGTGGGCCTGGGCCTGAGTGTGAGGGACAACAGCTGGAGCGTTGGGGACCCAAGTACTGCTTTTATGGATCCGGGCTTGGGTGCCAGGAGCATTGGACATGGGTATAGGGCTTTGGGCCCGGCCTCGATGGACCTAGGAATGGGTGTCAGGGTCTTGGGCCAGCTGCCGTAGACTTGATCTTGAACATCGGGACTCAGGAACCAACATTAGGGTTTTCGTGATCAAGTGTAGAGTTTTGGACCCAAGTGCCAACACCTAGTCGTATTTTGAAAAATGTTTTCTGGTGAAGATTCACGCGAGAAAGGTTGAGTTGCTGTGCAAACCAAATCCATGTGTTAACGGTGAGAAGACTACTTAAAAATACTTAATTCGTGTAAATGATTTTTTCTTCCTTGTATGTTCATTTCCTTAAATCGACTTACAATCCCTTAATGGTTTGGTTTCCTACCGTGGCGTATTAGAGATTTAAACCAGACGACGATGACTACATGCATGGAGTGATGACAGAAAAATCGATAGCCCTCACTTATCAAGATCGTTGCATCGACATTAATTGGGGGTTTGATGATTAATTTGTAAAAGAAATTTTGATGGACAAGGCTCCACCAATAGCCGGAGTTACTATGGACTCAGATAATTAAAAGACAACAAGAGTAACCTTTGATGAAGGCCCAAGGAGAGACCGAGCTTACATTCAACTAACTAGAATCGTTAGTAAAACGCAAGAACTAAAATATCATTTTGTTAAGATAGCGATCTCCAGACGAACTTCTGTGTTCAACTGCGTACGTGCTGTTGTTGATGTCAGACAAGCAAAGTTCATGGTCATCGCTTGGTCCCTTCCTGGGTAGACTCGGACGAACTTCTGTGTTTTATCACTGTTGTTGTTGTTGATGTTGCTGTTATTGCTGTTGTTGTTGTGGTTGCTGCGTATGTGTTGTTGTTGATGTTGGGCATGCAAGGTTCGTGGTCGTCGCTTGATTCCTTCGTGGGTAGACTCAGACGAACTTCTGTGTTCGATAGTTATTGCTGCTGTTTCTTGTGTTGTTGTTGTTGTTATTGCTGTTGCTGCTGCCGCTCCAACTGCTGCTGTTGCTGTCGCCGCTCCAACTGCTGCTGATGCTGTCACCGCTCCAAGTGCTGTTGCTGTTGTCGCTGTTCTTGTCGTTCTGGTCGTTGTTTTGTTATCATTGTCGTTGTCGAATTAGTGTTGTTGTTGATGTTGGACGTGCAAAGTTCAAGGTCGTTGGAGTTGAGGAGCTCAGTTCCTGCCGTATACAGCACAAGCCCTGAGGATTAGCCTTTCTACTTCTCTTGCGAGGATTAGGCAGCATGGTTTGTCTCTCCGTAAAGCTCCTCATTATGATTTTTCAATCTCTTGCTCGTGAAATTGGACAAGTGATCGAGAGTTTCGGTGTGGATGCCTCCTCGGCAAGCGCCAATTTCTGCAAAGGCTGCTCATTTGTATGAACGTTTAAGGCTTTGTCATTCATACAAAAGATGATAATCCTCTCTTCTTCATATGTACATAGAAAACATTGACAGTAAACTGAGTAAAGCTTAATCTCATACCTCACAAACCGCATTCGGTGGAGCTCTTTCGTCCTCTGGAACTAGCCTTCTTGATGACCTCTCTGTTTCCTGTTACAAGTGTAACAGAAGATGATCTTTGAGGATCCTATCTCAGAGCTTGAACTAAGAAAATTTTATCTCACGGGGAGATTGCAAGAAGAGATTTGATTATGGAAAAGCCAAAGAATGAGAAAGAGGAGGATTGTTACTTCAGAGCAAGCTGTATTTTCTGATAGAATTAGTGTCACGGGAGATTGTTTATAGGGAAAAAATGACCAAAAATCCCAAACTTTGTCATTTGTGATACATTTATCCTAAACTTTTTTTTGTGACACCAAAAACTCCAAATTTTGCTATTTGTGACACATTTACCCTAATATACTTTGTACATGGGCATTTTCGTCTTTTTTGTTTTTTCTTTCTGGCGGGGGCGGTCCTTGCCGACGTCAAGCGAGGGTGGCCCTCGCCAGATTCGGCGAGGGCCGCCCTTGCCAGTGTGGGGCGAGACTCGCCCGACGCCGGTGAGACTCGCCCGACGCCGGCAAAGGTTGCCCTCGCCGGATCTGGCATAGGCAACCCTCGCTGGATCTGGCATGGGCAACCCTCGCCCAGGCGAGGGCCGCCCTCACTCTACTCAGGAGAGGGCGACCCTCTCTAGATGCCAGCGAGGGTTGCCGGATCTGGCGAGGGCGACCCTCATTGGTGTCGAGCGAGGGTCGCCGTCGCTTGGGCGAGCGAGGGCAACCCTCGCCGGCGTCGGGCGAAGGTTGCCCTCGCCTGGGCAAGTGAGGGCGACCCTCGCCCAATGCTAGCGAGGGTCGCCTGACGCCGGCGAGGGCGGCCCCCACTCGACGCCGGCGAGGGCCCCCCTCGCCGAAAAGGAAAAAAAAAAGTGAAAAAAAAAGCAAAAAAGATGAAAATGCCCATGGACAAAGTATATTGGGTAAATGTGTCATAAATAGAAAAGTTTGGAGTTTTTGGTATCACAAAAAAGAGTTCAAGGTAAATGTGTTACAGATGATAAAGTTTGAGATTTTTGATGATTTTTTCCCTTGTTTATATAGTCTACTTAGGCTTGACCTTGATGTCAAAACCGGTAGGTACATTATTGCCTTATCATCACAAGAAAGGAATAGTTTTTTTTGTTTTGAGCTAAAATACAAGAAAGGAATATATAGTTACTGCAACCTTCCAAATAAACCCCAAATAGAGTCATATGTTTTGTACATTAATCTTTTGTTTTTTTGGTTTTCGAGAATTTTTACCTAATATATGAAAAATATGTGTCATAGAATTCACGCCAATTTAAATATGAAAAAAATATGCAATACGACATCTTGAGTACGTCAATTGTCTAGATGCTCAAGTTTTTGTGCGATAAATTTTTTTTAGTAAATTACAGATAATATGCTTTAGGCTTTTTGTATATGAATTTTTATTTATTTTTATTATTAAATTTTCAAATGACATCTAAAATGACTTAGTAAGAAATAAAGCATGTAGCTCCTGCACTGGCAAATTGGAAGGGTTGGATAAATGTTACTGAGATGGAAGGGTTAGGTAACTCATCTCAATTCAAAAATTGTGATAATTGGAAGGATTAGGTAAATGGATACAATTTGAAAATTGGAAGGGTTGGGTACGATATATCTTACCATATAATTTATTTTCTCTTTTGATGAACTTTTACTAAGATGGAAGGGTTAGGTAAAATCATAACAATAGGAAGGGTTAGGTAAATAGTTACAATTCAAAAATTGGAAGGGTTAGGTATGACATATCGTAAATCATAACAATTCAAAAATTGTAACAATCGGAAGGGTTAGGTAAATGGTTACAATTCGAAAATTGGAAGGGTTAGGTATGATATATCTTACCATATAATTTATTTTCTCTTTTGATTAACTCTTGTGGCATAATGGATTACTTCAAAAAAAGTCATGAGAGGTCAATTTATTAATTAAGCACGCATATATTTGAGGTGGAACCTACAAACAAGCAAAGATACGATAGAGTAAATTTAGCATTTAACTCCAAATATTTATGTGTGTGTATTATATGTTAAATATAAATAGAGCCCGTCAAAGGCCATATTGTCCGAACTACCCCGGCATGACTTAAAATTATCAACTAGTGCACATTAATATTGTAGTCTTCTCATTGGTCACATATCTCTAGTCTTACATTTCTTCAAGTTTTGAAACAATATAATGAGCATATAAACGTAACAAACACATGGAAAAGTATAAAAGCATACCTCGTTGGTGACATTTCTTGTGATCCTTTATGCTTGCGTGCTTCAAGTTACATCTCTTCGTTGTTTCGGGCGAGTGACAATTTACCTGAAAGAGAGAAGGTGATTGCATTAATTGACATAAAGTTTTCAAAAGTTGTCGTTTTGCTATTGTCAGGTCTTAAAAATTTGTAGCAGATGAATCATTATGCCTTAAATACTATTAAAAAAATGATCTAAAAATAAGTGGAAAACTTTAGAGAGAATACTGTTCGTGACAAAATTTGATAGTTTAGGATAACATGATACAAACTTTTAAAATTTGTTACTAAAAATGTAATAATCACCTAGACGAGAATATCTCGAGTGTAATAGTTTTCATTCAGCGCTTACTTTAGTTTTATAATTTTTTTGATCTTTTAAGTGTCACATCTATTAAAAATCGGTTACTTGAATGCCTTCACTGACCTATGGGCTTTTTAAATAAATTTTGAGTTCGATGTGGCTTGAAACGATAAAAACACTCTCTCTCGATCCAATAAATTATAACAAGAAATGAAAACTGAAGGAGAAGGGAATGAACACGAACCTCAACTTGGTTGAGGACGGAGAAGCTCTTAATGGGCTTGTAGTAATCGGTGATGAGATCGACCATCCTGTACGCATTCTCTCTTAGTTGCTCCACGTTCTTTGGCTTCAATCCTTCCTCCCCATGTTCGGTTTCTCCATCAAAGACATTCTTCCACATATTTTCTTATCAATCACACAAAAAAACTCATTATCAATGTCTTGCCATATTTCAGCACGATCTAACAGTTAATGAATGCATACTAGTCAATTTCGTGAAACCATGCGCCGGAATTTTTCTTTAAGAGCCGCATGAGAGAGAGCTCGTGTGTGTATGATTGTTTTTTTTTTTTCTCTCGTGTCCTTTCTCTTTCCTATAGTGTATTGCCAACTCCCTTTGTGAATATATATATATATATATATATATATATATATATATATATATATATATATATATATATATATGTAGGAGTAAGTGTAGGGTTTCTTTTAAATAGAAGACACACCTAACTTTCCTAGTTTGTATTGATAAGATATATTGCATATAATTCCAATGATAGTATATTTTATCTCCTCCTAATTCAATCAAATAAAGAAATCTTCCCAAATTTATAATTGCCCATGTGCCATGCATATGCAATCTGTTTCATCCACTGCAAAAAAACCTAGATTTTGCCATGAAAATTTGCGACGGGAAATTTCTTGTCACAAATTTGTAACGGATTTAATTTTCCATCGCAAATTTGCAATAGAATTTGCCACGAAATAAAAATCCATTGCTAATTTGCGATGGAAAAGTGTTCGTTGCAAATAGGCAACGAAAAATAAATCCATCGCAAAATCCGTCGTTAATTTGTAACGACAAATATTTTGTCGCAAATTTGCGACGGACAAAAAAATTCGTCACTAATTCGCTACGGATTTTGCGATGAAAACGAATTCTTCGCTAATTTGTAGTTTATCAGACAGTATAGCTTCTGTGATATTCCACCTCACCCGTTAATTTCTCTCTCCCTCTCTTTCGCTTTTCTCCATCTTTTGTATGTCTCAAATCCGCAAAATCCGTGCACACACAAATCAATCTCTGTGAAGTTTTTTTACTGGTAAGTATCATAGCAAATTTCGTGACTATTCATCGCTAGATTGGAATTTTTTTGTAGTTATAGACTTTTTTTTGTTTTTTTTTCGTAACTTCATCGCCGGTCTAAGGACCGGCTACCGGCAATACCTCGCCGACCTTGGGAGGAGACCAAATGGCCTCACCGACCATGAGGGGAGGCGGAGCTTGCAACAGAATTTTTATCCGTCCCAAATTTGCGACGGAAATAGGTTTCCGTCGCAAATTTGTGATGAATAAATGAAAATTCCATCACAAATTTGTGACAGATAAACATTCCGTTGCAAATTTGCGACGGAAACTCAAGTTTCTGTCGCAAATTTGCAACGGTAACATTTCGTCGCAAGGTCGACCTCGCCGCCGCCCAGATCTGATTGGCAGCGAGGTTGAACTCGCTGGCCAAAGCTGGTCGCCGGACTTGGGAAACATAATGGGAAAAAAAGAAAAAAATTAAAAAAAAATTCGAAAAAAATTAAAAATTATTAAAAAATGATTCTTAAGTGATTATTTTTTTTAGGTACGTGTCCATTTGAAGGTGTCGCAATCCACGTGAACGGTGCAATTCTCATCAAATTGACCATTTTCTACTACAAATATTTGGGTAAGTCTTCCTTACATAGCAATGTTTTCATTTTTTTTCAATTTCAAAGTAATTGTTGCGGCCAAAACAAAATTTTAATTTTCGTAATTTTATGGTTTTAATTACAAACAGTAGATATGATATTTTTAATATTTTATGAGATCTTTTTGTTTTTATACAGACACAATATAAAGAGAAAGGGCTTGGATGTATAATAAGAACTTACCTAGACATCGAGGACTGACAGATGAGTTTCGTATTGGGTTGGAACTATTTTTAGATTTTGCTAGTAGTAAATATGAGTTTATGGATGGAAATAAGTTAAGGTGTCCATGAAAAAAGTGCGGTAGAGGTAAATTTCTTGTATGTGATAAAGTTAGAGAACATCTTTGTAGATTTGAGTTTATTCCGAACTATTATAATTAGACTTTTCAAGGTGAACCATTTATATCTGATGAAGGATATTGAAGAAGTAACCAATTTTTAGCTAGGGAAGAATGTGGCTATTATGATCAATTGAACCCATATGAGAGGATGGTGATTGATGTAACTAGTCAGAATTTTATTTCAGAATCGAATCATGCAAGTACTAGTTTTACTTTTACACGTGAACAAGTGGGTACTAGTCATGCATCACAATTGGAAGAGATAGGAGTAACGGATTTTGATGAGAATATCTATAATGAAACTTTTCCATCTAATTAGTTTTGGGATGTGTTGAAAGCATCAAATGAACCTTTATGGGCAGGTTGTGAGAACCACACTAAGTTATCAGTGACAGCAAGACTGTTAAATATCAAAGCAAAGAATAATGTGTCTGCGGATTGCTTCAACTCTTTTGTTGAAATAATGTGAGAAGTAATGCCTCGTGATAACATCATACCAAATGATTTTTACGATATGAAAAAACTAGTGGATAACTTGGATCTTCCGGTTGTAAGGATTGATGTATGTAGTAGGGATTGTATATTATATTGGAGAGATGATGAAAATGCAGAATCTTGCAAATTTTGTAGCTAACATAAGTACAAGAATAACATGAGGCATGGTCGTAATTAGAAGCGTAGACCATGAAGCAAATGTTTTATTTGCCATTAATCCCCAGATTGCAAAGGCTTTATGCGTCTCAAGCCACTACTGAACACATGATTTGGCATACAAATCATGAAACATAATAGAGTCTAATATGTCATTCTTCAGATGCAGCGGCATGGAAACATTTTGATAGAACATACCCTAAGTTTGCGATAGAACCTCGAAACATCAAGTTAGGTTTCTGTGCTGATGGATTTGGCCCATTTGGAAAATTAGGAAAAAGTTATTTATGTTGGCTAGTTATCTTAATGCCGTACAATCTTCCACCTGGTATGTGCATGAAGACACATTATATGTTTTTGATATTGATCGTAACTGGCCCGCAAAATCCGAAAAAGTTGATAGATGTTTATATGCAACCATTGACTGGAGGGTTACAACGGCTATGGGATGAAGGTGTCTCTACGTATGACATTTCTACCGATCAAACATTTGTAATGAAGGCTATTCTTCTTTTGACGATAAATGACTTTCCAGCTTACGGAATGTTATTTGGATGGAGTACAACTGGGATCTTAGGATGTCCGATATGCATAGAGAGATCGTAGTCATTTAGATTAAAACATGAAAAGAAGCCCAGCTATTTTGACTGTCACAGACAATTTTTATCGATAAATCATTCATTCAGAAAGAATAAAAAAGAGTTCATAAAAAATAAGACTGAAAGAACACCTCCACCATTGAGGTTGACCGGCGATCAAATTTGGGAGCGGGTGCAGGACTTTCCAACTGTTGTTGAGAACCCGCATGGCACGACTTTTGCGTACGGAAGTACATATAAGTGGACAAAACATAATATATTTTGGGATCTACCATATTGGAATGCCCATCTTATTCATCATAATCTTGATGTCATGCACATAGAAAAGAATGTTTTTGATAATGTCATAAATACTATGATGGATGTCGCCAGAAAAACAAAAGACAACTTGAATGCAAGAAAAGATATGCGAGATATTTGTGATCGGCCAATATTAAATGTGGATGCAAGTAGCAGGGGACCAAAACCAAAAGCAGTTTATACATTGAATAAGGAGTAGAGGTGAGTTGTTTGTCAATGGTTGAAATTTGTGCGGTTTCCTGATGGATATGCTTCGAACCTCGGGAGATGTGTTGATTTGAATGAATGCAAGTTGATAGGTTTGAATAGTCATGATTGTCACATATTGATGGAAAGACTAATTCCAATAGCTTTCAAGGAAGTTCTACTGAACTTTGTATGGGGCGCTATTACAAAGTTGAGCAATTTCCTGCATGATATTTGTTCATCGCACATAGAGAAACTAGAGAGAGATATTCCAATTATTCTTTGCAATTTAGAAATGATATTTGTTCCAATGTTTTTTGATTCGATGGACCATCTCTTAGTTCACTTACCTTATGAGGCCAAAGTTGCAGGTCTCGTCCAATTTCGTTGGATGTATACATTTGAGAGGTAATTTTTTTTTAAAAATAAAGTTCAAATTACTTTATTATATATTATGTTCCGATAAGTTTCTTTCTATTGCAACTAGTTTCTTATATCATTTAAAGAAAAATGTGAAGAATAAAACATGTATTGAAGCTTCAATTTGTAATGTATATATTGTGGAAGGAGTAACAACATTTGCATCATACTATTTTGAGCCACATGTGCAGTGCAAAAGGCGGAGAGCAGGCAGAAATGATGAGGGCCCCATTGATCCCAATTACAAAGCATTCTCTATTTTAAATTATTTGGATCGTGAGTAAGATGGTCATTTAGTGCAAGTTAGGTCAACCACCCTACTAAACCCATTCTTGCTTAAACCCTCTCCCATTCTCACTCTCCCTCATTCCTCACCTCACCCTCACTGGCCACTCTCCTTCTCCATCTCGCCAACTCTCTCTCTCTCTCTCTCTCTCTCTCTCCTCTTGATCGGCCTTGAGCTACCGCCGCCGGAGGAGCGCCCCTGCCATGCCACACCTTGTCCGACCGTCCCATTCTCCCTCTTCTCTCCCCATCTGCCACCGACTAGCACCACCCGCTCCCTTTCGCCATGAATCGCCCGTCGCCACCGCCGCGCAAAGCACCGTCACAAGGACTACTAGAGCGCCGTTGCGAGGACTGTCGGAGCGCCGCCGCGAGACCATCTCGGTTCGCCCTTTTCCCCCACCGGTTCAGCCGCCTATTAGAGCTTAGGATTAAGTGAGTAATTAACCCTAAATCCTAATTAGGCCACTAAGCACTTCTAGATAAGGTTAGGTTGGTTTTAGGGGTTAATTAAGGTGATTTAGGATTAATTATAGGTTGATTAGTAAGTGGTGGATTATGTGATGATTTGGGAGCCTAATATGCTGATTTGGAAGTGGAGAAATTGCCTAGTTTGGCTTGAATTGGTGGTTGTCCATAAGGTGACTAATTGGACCTAGATTGTTGAATGAAGAGCTTAGTCGTGAAAATTGTCACGTATGCTCATTTGGTTCGATTAGTGGCTAATTTATGCTCGTTTGTGATCCATTTTTGTGATGCCATGTTGCGTGTTTGATGTGACTGAGTAGTGAGGAGATTAATGGGCCATTAATTGTGTAATTTTACATGGCTAAGTGTATGTGATCGAGTGCCAATGTTGTGCTATGGCCGAACTGAGTAATTGGGTTAAATTGAGCATGTTAATGTGACGATTTGAGCATGTTAAATTATTATTGAAGCACTTCGTGGCATTTGTTTGAGCATGTACTGGCATTGATTGAGTATGTGCCTACGTGATATGTAATGCTCATTGTGAATCGCATTGTTGCCCGAGTGTCGGATTGCATGACCATGCATTTCGTATGCTGAGCATTGACTTGAGACGAAAGTTGTGCAAGTATGCATGCCTGACATGAGCATATGATCACTTAATCGCCCTGATGCGTTTTATGCGGGGTTCAGATAAAACTGGTGTATGTATACGTGTGATCACATAAAGCCCTGATGCGTTTTACGCGGGGTTCAGAAAAACCGGTGTATGTATACGTGTGATCACATAAAGCCCTGATGTGTTTTACGCGGGATATTGAACCTGTCTTGATGTGTTTTACGAGGGACGATGTCCGGTTCTACCGGAAGACAGCCAGCCTGATGCGTTTTACGCGGGTTTCGGTTTGTATATGGAGATCGGTATTGCGCCTGATATGTTTTACACAGGCTAGAGACACTAGGCCTGATGCATTTAATACGGGCCATAAATTATTGGTATTGATTGATAGACTTGATACTTTTTATGCGGGTTAGACTTGAGGTATTTTACGCGGGTCAAATTCTTAATGAGAAATGAGCAGTGTGCAAGTGTGCATCATTGAGCCGGATCATGAGCATGGGCATATTGGTAGCATATGTGTGTAAGAGTGCATTGGCTGTTGTGCGGGCATGTGCATAACGGTAGACAACGTGTGATCCAGACATCAAGGAGCATGAGCATGTGCATGTGCATGGCGTACATGTGACTAAGCATGTTCGCATATGTGCCATTATTGTGGTTATTATATGCCTAACCTGCAGGGTCATTGTATTCTCGATCTGGGCCCCAGGGCCTAGGTCAATTGATTGTTGATTGTTACGAGTTGTGTATGATAGTTTCCCTGTCAGGAGGTGCACGTTAGCTTAGTTTAAGTTTAGGGGGTTTTACTCGCTGAGATTCGTCTCATTGTTATTGAAACCCAATTTTTCAGACCCCCGGCCCTGAAGATGTCCGAGGTGCCTATTCCTTTTGGGATTCTATCCCAGATAGACCGGGATGTGACTAAGTACCCTGTAGGGAACGGGATACATATATTAGACACTTTACTATAATATGGGTTAATGTGGGTGAACAGCACTTTCAGGCCCACGGGTACATAGGATGGTGTTTTAGGGACTACTCCAGTGAGTACGGGCCCCTTAGGACTTTTGACGTCCCGTTCAACGGGCTAGGTGACATAGATCCCCAATGTGCTGATGGAGATCTGGCGAACCCGAGTACACGTCCGAGGGGAGTTCTAGTGCTGACGTCGGACACGGGTTTGTTGTTTGGGAGATGGAGGAGCTGGACCCCGATGGATGAGGAGTCAGTGGACTGGGATTCCGATTCGGAGCCAATGGAGTCGGACGACGAGCCAAAGCCTATGGAGTAGCACCCTAAGCAGGAGGGCGAGCTTGAGGAGATGGATTCTGAGGAGGAGCCGGCAGAGGTCGAGTTCGAGCTGGATTCCCTAGACTCCGAGGTCGAGCTGTCTGACAGTTCTTCCGAATCCTCGGAATCCGACCAGGACTGGGTTTCGTAGGGTTAGCCTTAGCCTCAGTTAGGTCGGGCCAATACCTTTTTGACCGGAGCCCCTCCTAGCTTTAGTATCCTTGACCGCCCTGGCCACCTATCTCCCCTATTTGCCGTTTGTGGCCGTTGACCCGTTTTTGTGTAGTAGGTGTTTTGCTATAAATGGATAATGCATATTCATTCCCTGTTGCAATGCAAGTGTATATTTGTTTACCCTGTTGTTGGGATTGTGCTATCCTTGGTTGCGTGATTTATTTATACGGGTGTTTATTTATGTTGCTTCTGCGTGTGCCTTGATCTATATGTTAGGTGTTGGGTTGGCGATGCGTCCTACGACGTCGCACGAATACGACCAAAGGCGAGATGCCACGCGCCGTAGGGTTCGGAGCGTGACAAGGATCATGTATCAATTCATCAATTTGTGATATTTAAATCGCTTACAATTCGACTACTCTTTTCTTTATCTTTTTACAAGAGCTTCTCCATAATATATGAGAAATATGTTATAGAATTTGAGCCAGCTTTAAATATGCAATCGGACATCTCGAGTACATAGATTGTCTCATTCCTCTAGTGTCTGCACAATAATATTTGTTTAGTGTTGGGACTAATTATGCAACCTAAAGGAGGGTGAATAGGTTGTTTTGGAAGAATTTACAATTTTTGCGAAAAACATCATGTAACAAAGAGATATTGGAAAACACCAGATGTATAAGAGACAATGTATCACTTGTATGCTAAAGATGATAAACGAAAGTATAAGCAGCTGCACATAAGGTTATATAGTGGTTTGGCTTTGATTCCAAGTCTACGTCCACTCTCACCACTAACAGCCACAAGTTAGGTTGCATTGCATTAGTAATTTGCTGATCAGGTTACACTCAGCAAGCATCACTCCCATCAGTTTGTAGGCTGATATCACTTGGTACATTTGAAACTTCAACACAATTACAATGTAGCAAGTGCTATTGACAAGCAGAGGCTTTTTACTCAATACACATCAAGTAAGAGATTTCAGAAATATTGTAAGCACACACATACTCTCTCTAACTTTGTTGGCTTCAAAGACCTTCTCTTTTATAGATATCTTCAAACTAGTTGTTGCTGATGTCGTAGAGGGGCAAAGTAGTCGTTAGAGTCGTTAGAATTGCCATCCTTGGAATTGATTGCCCATACAACCTATTTCTGAACTTTTGCAAACTTTCTTGAAATAGAATTTGCTACTTTACTGTAGCTACAATTCTGACTGCCTATCGGACAGTCAGTTTTCCTTTCTACCGGATCTTTTGCTATGCTTGTCCAGTTCCAACGGCCATCTTATTGACATAACTGTCATATTAAATGAATCGTTACCTAAACATTACCAATTACTATATCTCTTCAACTTGAATAAGACATTATCAGTTAGCTGATTTTTGAGATCAATGGTGCTGTTTATACGATCCTTCAAGAATAGTCTTGTGATCTTCTCTTCAATGAATAACGTTATGAGTATCACTTAGTTTCAAATATATTTGCACTTAGACAATGTAGATATTATACCAATGATAGTTTGGGTATCATCAAAATTCATTTGGAGATGTTTCTTCAACATTTAGTTCATTGCCCAAAGTACGAGAATTAGGCTTTTTGTATACAAATTTTCAAAATTTCTTTTTCTTATCAATTTTTCACATGACATCCAAAAAAACTTAACATGAAATAAATCATGTAGCTCCCACAATGGAAAATTGGAAGGTTTAGGTAAATCTTACCGATATGGTAATAAACAGATGGATAGATATTGAAATAGACATTGATATATCATACCGTATAATATATTTTTTCGTTTTATGAAATTATGTGGCATAACAAATGACTTAAAAAAAAAAAAAATTCCGGAGACATCAATTTATTAAGCACCCAAATAGTTGAGGTGCAACCTAAGAACAAGCAAAGACGTTAGAGAAATTGTGGCTATTAAGTATGGAATAAAGAAATTCCGGTTCAATCTTATTGCTCCTCATTTTCTTGCAAAGATTGATATTTAATCATTCCCTTAAAAGACAAAGTTCAAGAAAACGATGGTTTTGCACCTGCAACTCTTGAGATGGGCAGAATGGTTCTTGAAATATTCTTTTGAGACCGATCATATTAAAGGTGAGATTAAAGTTCGTGCATATTTTCATTCGAGGCCCAAGGAAATTACAGTGTCTATCTTCATGTCCCACAGTGGAGAATGATCTTCCTCAGCATCTGAACCACCATCAAATTGCCATGGAGACATCCCTCCAGAAATTCCACAACTCCATAAGCAAAACAGGTTTTTTACAGGATGTAGAGAAATGATGTGGGAATATCAACTCAAGATTTTCAGGCAATATGGCGGATTAAATCTTAGACCATTCGGCATGCATCATGATTATCCATTTATTCATGTGTTCACAATTGATCCGGTCAATTTTCCTGAAGAACTCAAGTGGTTCTATTGGTATGTATTTCAAAATTTTAATGTGGCTATAGAGTTTCCCACCTCGAGAATTCTCAAGTTCATTGAAAGGTTTGAAGATCAACAGGAGGACCATTACTTCAAAAACATTGTAGAAGTTCTTCAATGGTTCTATCGGTTATGTTGCTAGAAAATTCTTTTCGATACAAAGTTTAAATTCATGGACAAAAATGCTTGTCTCCCAAGAGAAGAAATTTGAACAACTGCACTTTTTCACAGGTCATGGAGATATATCTCGTTAACTGGCAGATTCCACATGCCTCGCTCTTTGAAGCTCGAATATCTCAGTCCTTCACTCTCCTTTGCAAGGGTACACAGGTCATATGGATGCAGCATTGCTAGTCTTAATTCCGAATTTAGAGCAATCCAAAAAATATCGTGCGAGAAAAATCAAACTATTCCTAAGGAAATATGGCCTAGTGCATTGAAGGAAGAAGTACCATGAGATAATGCTGAAGCATACGAACCAACTAGAGATGCCATCCAACAAGTTCTATCTGAGTTCTATGCAAATAATCATCCTCAACCAGTACAGTCACCTCAGCCCTCGCAATCAATACAGCTTTACACTCAAGACCCTTGGGGTGGACCACTTTCTCAGGATCCGTGGGATTACTGTACCCCATATGATCTCCAGAACATAGCCAACTTGCAACAACCGACAATTCCTCACGGGGAATCTGATGCTCCTAACAGAAAATCCAATGAGCACTAGCAATAAAAGAGCATCTCTAGACTCCTCAGACATAAAGCGATGGAAATGCATGATAGATCTTGAAGAAAACAATCCAAATGACATCCCTTCATTTGACAGTGATATTTCAGACCCCTTGTTGTGAATTGTTGAACTACTAAGTGTAAATGCACCAACTTTTGGCCAATGTGTGTATCAGTGTGGTTTGTAAGAGCATCTTTTAAAAATGGATGAGAATCATGTACTGTATCAGTCTATGGTTATGATAAAAGTTTGTAATACTTTTCCCTCTTCCTCAATGTTTGGTGTCAGTCGATGTTTAGAGTGGCATTTTTAGCTTCATAAAATGAATTGGCTATGTGAGTATGCTCTTCACTTGTAACTCTGTGAATTTTGGGGATCAGAAAAGTTTTGAAAGTTGAAAGTTTTATGGAACAGATTCATAGTGTCTGAAAACTAAAAGACAGTCCCTTGTTTAAGACCAAGGTGGGCCATACTTGTCTCCAGCATTTATGAGTTTATTCCATAGCACCTTCGTGGTAGTAGAACTAATTCGTCAGTTCATGCTAAGATTGTAGCCCTATATTGAGAATGCACTAGTACTCAACCAGGAAGAAACGCTCCATAATGTTAGAAACACTATCTTCAAATAATACTCCTATTGTTATCAATGCGCCAATTACCCTTGATTCTCCCAATTCCCTCCTTAGATCCAATGCCTCTAAGATCAATAATCTTTATGAAGTATCTCACTTCAACGAAGGTGAAAAGATCTTTAACACCCAATTCTCCCTTGTAAATCCATATTAAGCCTTTGCTAAACCTGCATCCTTCTCTCCCAATCGCTCTATGAAGGAACTCATTCAACATACTCCGAAAGAGGTCAAAGATTATGTTCAGTCAACTTGTTTTGATCAGCATCCTATTTTTGCTACTTAGCAAGCGCACTTTGTCAACTTGCAAATACCCCCATAATTCCTACGCTAGTGGCTTACTCAAGGTTATACACACCTTTATTTTTTGTGCTATTCCTCTTGCTCTTACTTTCCATGGCCCCGGAGGACTTCCTCCAGTGGCCCGAATGGCATTACTCGACCTGGCTTTCGAATGCCAACATGCTTGTATTGGAACAGTCGAGACCACATTGAATGCAGCAATTGCGGCCAGTAGGCTATATCTGGAGATTAGATGGGGAACCGCAATCCCACTGATCTTAAGAAAGTAGTCTACCCTAAGGGTCTTGAGAGGCTAACTATATTGGTTGCAAAGTCTAAGGTGATTATATTAGCCTAGGAGGATTATTTGCGTAAAACTCGGATGGGGCTTCCAAATGGCATCTTTGGTCAATTCGTATGCGTGTGTACAATCCCATGGTGCTTCTTCCCGGAAATCACTAGCCGATATTTCCTTCGAAATGGTTTGATTTTTCTCACACAGTATTTCTTGATTGCTCTATATTCGGAATCAAGATCAACAATCCTGCATCCATATGACCTGTGTACCCTTGCAGAGGAGATTGAGGGACTAAGATATTCGAGCTTCAAAGAGTGAGACATGGGAAATCTGCTAGTTGTCGAGATATATCTCAATGACCTATGAAAAAGTACAGTTGTTTGGATCACTTCTCTTGGGAAACGAGAATTTTTGTTCATGAATTCAACTTCATGTCGAAAATAACTCTCTAGTAACATAACGGATAGAACCATTGAAGAACTTCCGCAAAGTGTTTGAAGTAATGTTCCTCGTATCCTCTTTAAACCTTTTAATGAACCTGAGAATTCTTGCGGTGGGGGACTCGACGGCCACAATAAGATTGTGAGATACATACTAATAGAGCCACTTGAATTCTCAAGAAAGTTGACCAGATCAATTGTGGATACATGAATAAATGGATATTCATGTTGCATGCGCATGATTTGAGATTGAATTCAACATATTGCTTGAAAATCATGAGTTGATATTCCCACATCATTACTGTGCATCCTGTAAAAAACCAATTTTGCTAATAGAGTTGTGGAATTTCTGGAAGGATGTCTAGCGTCAATTTGATGGCGGCGCAGATGTTGATGACGATCCTTCTCCACTATGGAACATAAATATAGATAATGTTGTTTCCTTGGGCCTTGAAAGGATATCTATAAGAACATTCTTCTCGCCGCTTGGTCTCAAAAGAATATTTCAAGAACCATTCTCCCAACGTCAAGAGTTGCGGGTGTGGAATTGTCTTTTGCTTGAACTTTGTCTTTTGAGGGAATGATGACATGTCCATCTCCAAAAGAAAGTGATGACCAATAAAATGAAACTCGAATTTCTTTATTCCATACTTAATAGCCAAATTTCTTTAAAATGTAGAGAGGTAATGGATTTCCACCTGTGAGAATTTTCCACTCTTATGTCCATAGATTCTTCGCTTACCATCTTCTTAAAAAAGGACTGCTACCCAATATTTGTCACTAGCATCACTCTACAGAATTAACTTTCCATTCGAAGAAATTTGTAACGGAAGTAAAATTTGCAACCATTCATTAAAGACTTGATCACCCGGGTCCGATCCTTTCCCCATGGAGGTGGTTCTTTTTTCAGCATCTTTTTGAGCGGGTGCATAAACTTCAAGATTTTATGAACAAAGTCCCTAACATGTATGGGAATGTATGGCTTGATTGAATGGTTTCTTTCGCTAATACTTACTTTCGGTATTTGGTTCTTGGGGTTCTCAAGAGAAGAATTAGAAACCATCTTTTTGTTCATTTGGCTCATCCGATTCATCGTATTCTTCATCACTGGTTTCTGATAACATTTCGATGACACGGATGGCTTTTTCTGATGGTTCATCATCTATAGAGAAAATGGATTCAAGATCGTCTTCTTCTTCAAGAGAGATACTTGTTTTTTCTTCAATGGCTTGCAATAGATTCATCTCTCTCTTCTTGGCTTGGGGGCAGTTTTTGGCAAAATGCCCTTTACGTCCAAAGATAAAGTATCTGTCTTTCTTTCTTCTGCTGCCGTTGTTTCTTCACAGTTTCTTTTCCGGAGAAATTTCATTTCCCTTTCCTCCGTTTGGAAGGATCAATCACAAGAGGTATCTTTGTAATCGCGCTTAATGTGTGTGTATATATATAGAGCCTGTCTAAGGGCATATTGTCCGAACTACCTGGTATGAATAAAAATTATACGCTTGTGCACATTACGATTGGCGTGTTCTCACTGGTCACATTTCTCTAGTTTTAGAGTTCTTGAAGTTTTAAGCAATATAATGAGCATATAAATGTCACAAAAATAGGGAAGAGAATAAAAGCATACCTCGTTGGTGACATTGCTTAGGAACCTTTAGGCTTTCGTGCTTCATAATTACATTTCTTCGGTTGTAATGTTTCGAGTGAATGATAATTTACCTGACAGAGTAAGGGTGATTGCACTAATTTCGATGCAACTTGTCAAAAGTTGTCGTTTTGCTATTGTAAAATCTTAAAAATTTGTAGTGGAGAAATTAATATGCCTCAAATGCTATCAAACATAGTTATCCAAAAATAAGTGGAAAACTGCATAGGGACACTATTCGTACCAAAATTTGATGATTTTAGGATAAAAAGATACAAATTTTAATTTTTTTTTACCAAAAGTACAGTACGGGATAATGACATCACAAGTATTATAACTTTCGTATAGTGCTCACTTGAATGCAATAACTTTACTCAATCACTTGAGTGTCAACATTGGTTGAAAATCATTCACTTGAATGCCTCTGATGATATGTTTCGGTGATTGGTCCTAAGTGGCTTTTTAAATAAAATTTTGAGTTCGACATGACTTTTTTTTTTTAAAGAAATTCATTTCCAAAGTGGAAAATGGAGGAGACAACGTGGTAAATGGGATAAAAAACAATAATATTCTCCCTCTTTCTCATGGAAATGAAAACTGAGGGAGAAGGGAATAAACAAACAACCTTGACTTGGCTGAGGACGGGGAAGCTCTTGATGTGCTAGTAGTGATCGGCAATGACATCCAACATCCTGTGCGCATTCTCTCTTAGTTGCTCTGAATCCATCGCCTTCAGCCCTCCCTCCTTGCATTTTGCATCAACAAAAGCAAAGAGACAAAGAGTTGGATTAGCATCACTTACACACACACACACATTGTATCACACAAACAAACTCAAATCGCACAAAGTCCTAGGTATGCCCGTAAGATTTGCGATCATGACTTACACGATTGTGCGCTGCTTCTTATGCACTTGCTTGTTGTTAGCAAATTGTAGAAGGTAATTCTGCCCCATATGATCGTTTATTATATTCTAAGATTAATTTAAACCATAGGATCATTTTCAGATTTGAAATCGGACCGTTGGATCGCGCTCGAGTGCGCGTTGACTCTCTCTCTCTCTCTCTCTGTGCCGCGCTCACTAACCCCCCTCATACACACGTCCCATCCCCCCCACGCCCCATGCAAACCGCTCTCTCTCTCTCTCTCTCCTCTTTCTTTTTCTTTTCTTTTCCTCTCTCTCTCTCTTCTTCTCTTCTTCTTCTTCGTTGGCTTCTCCCCCCCGACTAGCTCCGCCTCGCTTCTGCTCCCGCACGACCGGCCCTCAGCCCAGCCACTCGCTGTGCCTAACCACCGCGCCGCTGTGGCTCGCCCTCAGCCACCGTCCGCTATCTGTCCGTCCCGCGCTGCCTCCACAAAAACCTTCCCCCTTACTCTCCTTCTCCTCCCCCTTCGCAGCTCCTCCGGCCTTTGTCAGATGCCACCCACCCCCAACCGTCGCCGCGTTAGCCAGCCGCCGCGCCATCGCCAACCTAGTCACCGCCCGACCTCCGCGCACGACCTGAATGCCAGCCACCGTCCCTGTTGCTGCCCACTCGCCGGAGCTCACCCAGCTCACCAGGGCCCAACTAGCTCGCTAACTCGCCGCTCACCGGTTTGGCCAGCTTGCCCGTCGCCGCTGTGAGGTTGCTGTGCCGCCCCTTCAGCTCAGCCCCTCTCCCCCTCGCCACCACCGACTGCTCTCTCTCTCTTCCTCTCCTTTGCGCTTGCTCACGGCTTGGTGTTGCCCAACCAACCGTCGCCGCCCCCACCACCGGCCCAACTTTCCCAGTCACCACCTCCGCCGCCCAACAGCTCGCCAGCCAGCTCTCTCCTTTCTTCCTCCACCCAGCTACCGCATCACCGCAGCCGCCAGCTTGCCGCCCCAGCTGACCAGCTGGCTAGCCGCCTAGGTCACGCCCGGGCTATGGCCGAGTCGCCTCGAAGCGTGCCCACAGCTGGGCCCGTGGCCGAGGATTGTGCCCGTAGCTAACAGCCGTGACCGAGCCCTACACCCTCGCCCATGCCAGGTACGACACTGTTCACTCGGGCCATTTTAGGCCCGAGCCGATTTTTCCTTGGCTAAAACTTGGTAAGTGATATTCTAATCCCTATTTAGTATAATGTATACTATTAGACTTGTTTAGGGATTAATTAGAATTAATTTAATGACTAAATTAGAAAATAGATTAGTTGGTTAGAATATGATTAGTGCATGGATTATATGGTGAGTGGTAAATTAATTTATGGTGATCACATGACTAGTTAGGGCGTGCTAAATGACTGGATTGTTGTGGCACGTGTGGGTGAAATTGAGGATCGTATGTGATTAATTTGGATGTCGGATGTGTGAACTAGTGTGACGGGCTTGTGGTGTGACTGAAATGGGCATTGACTAGGATTGGCATGATGCGTTGATTTGGCGAATTGTGATGTGGTGAGCATGTCTTGAGTATGATTGGCGCGATTTGTAAGAATGGCAAATTGTGTTGTGGTGTATATGCATGTACATGTGAAAAAGCTTGGATTGAACGGAGGGCTGCTAACTTGAGGCATGGTTACGTGGGTATGGCGAAAAAGGCATGACTAGACCTGAGGCGTAATTATACGGGTCATTAGAAGGGGAAAATGTCCCGAGGCATTGTTACGCGGGACCGAGCCTGGCTTGATCTAAGGGCTGAGCTTGAGGCGCAGTGGCGCGGGCAATAAGATTAGGCCTGAGGTGCAGTGGTGTAGGTCGTGTTAAAGGACCTGGGAGGTCGTGGAAAGTAGTTCGGTCACGCATGCGATTTGAGTGTGATTAAATTGATTGAATTGACTGATTGATTGGGTGATCGAATTGGTTGAATTAATCGAGTGCTATTGTAGTTGGCATTTGAACGATTGTGATATGTTATCGAATTATTATTATATTACTATATTTGACTGACGTGCAGAGCCGACATGCGTTTGATGGCGAGGTAAGTACTATGGGCTAAATTCTTTATGTTAGGAATTAGATTACATGTACTACTTGTCTGGGTACGCATTGGCCTACGTGGAGTTTAGGGTATTACTTATTAAAACTCGTTCTCACGGTTATTATATAACCATTTTAGACCCCCGACCGTAAGAATGGTAGGAGTGCCCACGCGTTTTGGGATCCTACATCGCATAGAGCGATCGGTGATCGAATACTCCGTAGGGAACGGGGAAACTTACATTAGGCATCTTACTACTGTCTGGGTTGACATAGACGAGTATCATTTTCAAGCCCATCAGTACCTGGAATGGCATTTTCGGGACCCGTCTGACGTGTATGGACCTCTTAAATCCTTTGATATCCCGTTCAACGGGTTAGGGCAGTGAGACCCTTAGCCAGCCGACGAGGAATTGGCGAGCCCCGAAGCCTCATCTGGGGCGAGTTCTAGTTGAGGCTGCAAGCCGACTATCTGGGAGATGGACGAGTTGGACCCGATAGATGAAGAGCCAATGGACTGGAATTCCGACCTGAAGCCGATGGAGTCGGATGGAGAGCCAGAGCCTATGGAGCAGGATCCGGAGCCAAAGGAGGACGAGCCCGCGGAGGAGCCCGCAAATGCCGAGTCCGAGCAGGATTCCATGGACTCCAAGGACGAGCCCTTCGACAGCTTTTCCGAGTCTTCGGGATCCGACCCAGACTGAGTGTCGTAGGGTTGAGCCAGCTATAACCCTAGTTTAGTGGGACCGACACTTTTTTTTTTTTTATAGTAGCCATTCTTAATTTTAATACCTGACCGCCCGAGCTATGTGCCCTTTTTTGATGTTAGTAGCTCCCTGACCTGCTTTTGGTTTATGTATATTTTTGTATGGGATATTGTAAGTCTTCCCTGGTTTTTATTGTAAGAATGTTTGTTCATGATTTTATTGCTATCATTGGTCATTGTCTTCATTATGTATGAGTGTCGATTGCTTCCGCATGTGTATTATCCTCTGATTTGGGTTTGGGTCGACGATGCTTTTTGGGACGTTGCTTCAATACAACCGTGGGCCGGATATTGCGGGCTCAGTGGGATCCGAGGCGTGACAAATTGACATTCACTTGTGTTTGGATTAGCGCCCCAAGTGTTGTGTCTCTACTGATATCCACACACAGGAACAGAAATCTCCAACAATCCAAGTGTTAGCTAAAGAACTTGGATTTCTTTTTCCTAATCACCTTTGATTTTCGAGACTCTCTCAAAGATCTCTGAATAAAGAACGGTTCTCTTCGTATTCTCTCGAAGGCATTTTTTTTCTCTCTTAGTGTTTTTTTCGTCACTCACATGCTATATATATACCATTAATGGCCTAGGATCTGGGATTAAAAACAGAGAAATTACTAATATAAAAGAATATCAATATTTCTATTTATTGTTGGTTCTAGGTATTTGTAAAAGAAAGAAAAGAATGACAAAGACGTATATAATAGACAAACAAGTATCAAAGTGATTAACATATCTATTATATTGATTAAAAAGATATAGAGTTCTAGGAAAATTTCTATTATATAAGGCTAAGGCAAAAGCAAAGATATATTCTAATATAAAAGTGCAGATTTCTATGCAGAAAATTATTAAATAAATAAAATTAAATCAAATGACGAGCATTATAAATAATAAAAATACCGTAAGCAAGATATAAAACGATAAGTATCACAACAAGTACCTCTAAACCAACCATATAGGTGGTATGTAATATAGAATGACAAAACAGTAAGAAGAAGTAAGGATATAATAAATGCAGAAAATTGCTCTTAATTTAAATTACAGACCATCCACAGGCGGTTTGACCTGCCGATTGTGGGGTATGTAAATGTAAATGCAGGAATTTAAATGCGAGATATGAAAAGAAGATTACTGTATAAACAATATTAAAGATTACAATAATAGTATTGAAGATTACAGCTGAAATGAAAATATAAAAGTACAAGTGCAAATATAAAAACCTTAGTATCCTTAGATCATGAACAAGATCTGGGATATTAAGTATTACAGGGATATGGAAGGATATAAAAGGTGGTAGATCTTATGAAGTTTTGGGTGAAACTTTGTGTTTCCCGAGAATAGTACTACCAAATGTTTGCCGACTATATCTCTTTAAGGGAAACTAAGATCTAGAAAGAAATATTAGAACTCATAAAGGTTGTAAAATGAACTTACTTATTCAAGTGGTATTGAGAGTTTTGAGGTTGATGACCTCTTTTTCTTCAAGAGGGAAAGCTTGGATCAAAAGAAGCTGGGGAGAAAATGTTTGGTGTGGTTCTGAAGGGATGCCTCCTTCTGAAAGGTGAGGTTTTCTTATATAAGCAGATGAGTTCATGTAGAAATTGTTCACGGATAGTACTGTAGCGGTAAGTGCACAGTGTTTACAATGAACAATATCCTGACATAATGATGAAAGATTTTGAAGAAGAAAAGATTGACAGACACAGACTCCTTTCGGCCTAGAAATGATGAGAGTTCAAGGAGTCTTTCGGTGCCATAGATTATGGTTTGGACAGATCTACAGCTGATTCTTTGTCTTCTTCTTCTTCTTGCTCTGCCACGTCACCCCATGGGATTCTTGGGAAAATGCCGTAGTAGTCATCTTCATTGGAATTCCCATCATGATGAGAATGAGAAGAGCCGGTTTCTTCAATTTTAGAAAGGGCCTGTTTTAGCATTTCGGTCAGTTGTTGTTGAGACCGAGTTGATGCTAATCTAGAAAGTACAAATCCTTTATCATGTAAAAAGGGAGCTGTATCTTTAGGAGAAAGAGGAGAAAGAGAATTTCTATCATTAAGCCATTTGTTGACAGCCCTGACGGAAACTCTATCAAAAAATTTAAAACCATCCCACCACTTGACTTTGAATCTTCTGATGAGAATGGGAATGCCTGTATCGGGAGATCTTTTATAATCAAAATACCAACCAAGGACCCAAGATACTCCGAAGTAATAGAAAAAGAGCATCAGTTTGGGGAAGTTTTTCTCAAAAGGAAGTTGATGGAATTTCTCAAGGAAAAGTTCATAACTGGGTTGAGTTTTAAGATGGAGGAGTTCATCAGTTGGTCCTAGGAATTCCCATCATCTCAAAAACTAATATGGGCAGGTTTTGATATCAAAATTATCAAAAAAGAATAGCCAAGTATGAGTATTATTTGCATTCTTTCTCCAGAAAGTGTTCCACCAAGCTTGTTGGTAGTCGGAGTAGGAAAAAGTGGATCTGTATGGAAGGGCTTCAGAAATTTTTACATTGAATTTATTTAAGGATAAATGATCAAGTTTCCATTGTGAAGAATGAATGACTTTGTAAATTTTGGCAGTGGAGTAATTCACATGTCCTTTATCAGAAAAATGCCTAAAAGTAACTGACTGCGTTTTTTCCAGGATCCTTTCATAAAACTCAGGAGTCTTGTAGACATCATGAGGAGTATATAAAAATCTTTCAGAAAACATGTTTTGTGCAAAAACATATGGATTTTCATTATAAAATCCACTCTCAACATTGCAAATATTTTGAAAGTTTGTTTTATGAAAAATAGCCTCATTATCTAAGCGAATTAAAAGAAGTGGGACCGGACAATTTGGGCCCGCCAAACTGTCCACCTTCAATCATACGTTTAATCGTTATTTCATAATGTGCACGACCGCGTAGATAAGTTGAATAGGAGAATAAATTAAAATTTATTTCTTATTTTAAGTAGATTCCGGCACACAAAAAATATTAACTTAGTTCGCTCTTGTGTGCGACCCTGTAGGTTCACTAAACATTAACAGTATGTTCAAAACCCTTTTTAGCCCACAAGTCATAAGCGGTCTTTAACAAGACATTATGACTACCTAAGTAAAATGAATGTCGGTTTTCCGACACAACCTAATCCACAACTAATATTAGAGTATCAATTTTGATTGATTCCTAGGGCAGACCACTAACAATTGTAACATGCACTATAGTTGCTAATTTTTTATCCATACCATGTTCTTTAGGAACTAAGTTCCTTTCGACACGCTATATGTTTACAAATTATGCCCGGAACTTTTACTATGGAATTGAATTTAAAATTCGATATTTCTTTCGTGTCCTTACCAAAACCTCCGGATTTTTCACTGCAGGAGCTCTGTAAATTATTTCCTACTAAGTTTTTTAAGATATCATTTAACAATGGATAAGAAGAAAACGCTTAAAAATTCATATAACGATTTATAAAATCATTGTTTAAATATTAAAAAATATATATTATCTTGTGGAGACCACCAAAACAAGACTTTGGTCTGGTTCATTAGTAAATGGGAAAGTTACACTAAACTCCCCCGAACTTTTGAGCTAGTACACGTTTTCTCTAAACGCTCAACTATAACACATTAGCCCTTGAATTTTCATTTTGTTACAGCAATTATTCTTCCTTTATATTTTCTGTTAGCATGCGAAATACACACCACCTTTAAGGAATTCTCTCTATTACTCTTGATTTCAATAAAACATGAAAAATAAATAAATGGAGAAAAATAAACTAACTAAAATACTGATATCAGGATGATTATCAAACAATTATATTTAAAAATAAATTTTGTTAAAATTCGATGAAAATATTGTTACAGCTAATAATATATATCGTAAGAAAAAGAAACATGACTAAGTAAAAAGGAAAAAGACTTCAATAAAAGAAAGTCAAATTACAAAAATGGGATACGCATTTTTATTTTTAGAGAGTTAATTAATGTAAAAATGACTGATCAATAAAATGCGTTTAAAAATATCATCTTAAATTTCCTGTTAATCATTTCCTATGATGATGAGGAGACCATCTCTGTTAAATATTAATCAATAATTTTTTTATAGTTATTAACTATTTAAATATACATAATAAGTAACTAATTTTTGTCGCCAATTTTTTTATTAAGGCCTTTTCCCGTTTTACTTAATATGAATTTATTCTTTTCTTAAAATATCTTATTTAGTTCTATTAAAGTGGCTATACTTATCAAAATTTATCAGATCTTTATTGTTAAATATTATTATTGATATTTATTTTTAATGCTATTAGTGTTTTAGTTAATTTCTTTTTCCATCATTTTCTACTTTCAGTTTTTACAATAGTTAAGGGTAAAAGAGATATTGCCTTCAAAAAAGAGATGAAAATATATTTAACCTTTTAAAAGTATGTGCATTACACATTCTAGCAAAAAAAATAAAATAATTAAAGCTACAACAAAATGAAAGTCCAGGGGTTTTTAGAAAATCCAAATCGAAAAGCTCAAACCAGTAGGTAGAGGAAGATCACATGTATATAAAGTACATATAAGCTTTGTAGATAGGCAATATGAAATATTTTAACACCCCTCTCACATGTAAACCGAGTTAAGAATGGTATGAGGAATATGATGAATGGCTGGCCGCACTGCTCTAAGTTAGGAACGATACGTGGCATGTAGACAGGCAGAACTTGGCTTTTATACCATGTTAGATTTATGACATTACAACGAACTGCTTTAAAAGCTTAAAATATTATATGAATGTGTAATTTTAATTTTAAGTATTCTAAATATTCTAATAGTACAACCAACTGTTCATAGGAGTTTTGTCTAATTTTCCTTAAGTAAGTCATTCAATTTTCGTAAGTTACAATTACCAGTGTTAATGCATTTGTAATTATCACCTTTTAAGTTTACAAGCAATAAAAAAGTACCTCATTATACAATTAAGCACTCAAGATGTTTACACCTATTTCTCATATTTAAAGTTGGTAAAAAATCCGCCACATGAAAACCAAAGAGGATAAGTATTTAGAACATAGAACACATGTCAATCTATTGCATGCTAGATTTGTATTGAGCTTTATTTGTAAGGTTGCACTAAATGTTCCTTACTTGTAATGATAAGGCCACATTTTAGCTACTAGTTTTGATCTCAACAATTAAGCCTGAGTGGCCTATATAAACAATCCCAATTGACACACGCTAAATGCCCCAATCCTCCTCTTTGTCATCCTTAAGCATCTACATTCAAATTTTATTTTCCAATCTGACCACAAGATATAATCTTCTTGGGTTCATACTCAAAACTGGAACGTCAAACTTCACTTGTTGTTATGCTTGCAACCGATGTGGTCACTTTTCAACTTTAAAGGGATGGTTACAATCTCAACGTTGCAGGTGCCCATGACAAATCGATGAGGCCGTCCAATGGGCTAGCTGAGGACGACGGGGATGACACAACTTAACCAGATGCGGCTCGTGAGGCACGTATAATTAAGCTCTACTCAAAGTTTATTATCAATACTTCCCTCTGTAGATGTAATAAAGATTGGACAATCATCTCTTGCATTCATGCCAAAATCTTAACCATCAAAACAAATGGGCAGCCTGTACAGAAAGTGGTGCCAGCTAAGAAGGCACCAGCCGAGGAGGCTCAAGAATTAACACCAGTTGAAGTCTTGTCAAATTCAACCCGCGAGAGATCGAAAAATCGTGTTAAGGAGCCTTCATCAAGAGGTAGAGTAGACATGCCACCTCATCCTCACAAAAGGGCTAGAAACGCCAATCCCCAAAGATCGCTGTCTAGACCTCAAGAAGCAAGCTCCTCAAACCCAAAGACCGTGAATGTTGCACGCCCAACATCAACAACAGCAACATCGACTCTACAAAGAGAACAACCAAATAAAAGAGCACGTCCAACTCTACCCAGGGAGGGTCCAAGCAATGTCATGCCTGGACTAACATCTGCGTATCTGCAACCAGCAGAGCCACCGCATCCACTGACATATGTTCAGACTCTACAGAGAGAGTTACGCAGGATTTACAGAGACAGGGAAAAAGTAAGGGACGAGATGACGAGAGCCCGATCTGCAGTCGGCGATCTACAATCACAACTAGTTCAACTTGGGAAGGAGAGCAACGCACTTCTGAGGGAGAACGACGCGCTCCGGAGAGAGAATGAGGAGCTTCAAAGAAATAGATCCTCGGATCCAAACTCAATACATAATTGCTAGTGCAATAATATTGTAGATCTAGAGTGTTTTTTCTTTCTTTTGTGAGTACAACGGTCTCTTCCATCTGCATTTTGCCCTTCATGAAATAAATACATAATTCTCAGTTATCTTTTGTTTGATATCACACACGATCTAAAACAACTTAGTTGGAAATAAATCATGTAGCTCCAACAATGGAAAATGTGACATTTCAAAATTTCGCCCATTTGGGATTTTATGAAATGAATTATTTATTAATGTACTTGTAACTAGTTCTCGCCTGAAACTGATCATTCTTGGGATATTAACATATAGGGAAAGGCTAATGAGGGATTTAAATTCATACAACTAGAGGAATTCGACCGTGAACTGAATTTCGACCATAAAATCGTTGAGGTAACATTTTGAGCCAGTATATGCCAATCTTAGGATAGTGATGGGCCGATTCGTTATTATCATACACGTGGATCACGGATGATTCCGTTTGATCTTGAAATGAATTGACGAACGACCCCGAACCTATTCCGAATGATCGTACTCATCGAAACTAGTGATCGATCCTCGCGATTTTATTGACAACCGAAGTCGTTACAGTTTGAATAAATTGCACGTGACTCGAGTTAATATCAGTCACGGGTCGATTCTGCGAATTTCCCTGAAAGCTGCCCGTTGATCAGAGATATGCACGAGTTACATTATATAGGATTCAATTATTAAATTGAGACCAAATTGGGCATCGGAAAATTAGGAAGTTACGACAGAATGTTAGGACGACGTTGCGGTTGTAACGTGCAATTTTTTATGTGCCCGAATCCTTCAGAAAAATTTGATTTCGGCAAGAAACGGAGAAAGTGGCCATTTTACCCTTGGGAGTTAATAAAGGGATAGTTTCATGGGCAAAGGGCATTTTGATAATTTTGCCCCCAAATTTGGAAAAGACAATTTTGCCCTTGGACTTTTTGAGAAATTACAAGATTGCCCTTGGATATTTTGGAAAAGATTTGATCCGGGTTGTCGGTTTCAAGATAAGATCGAATTTGGGCCGTCAGATGAAAAGATTAGAGAGGGGCATTTTGGTCTTTTGACGAAAAGTGGTCAAAACTTGGTTACTAAGCCAAGACCCATTTCTCTCTCTCCCATTCTCGGCTCCATCTCTCTCTCCTCTCCCGACCGCCCACTCCCCCTCCAAGAGCCGCCGCCGATCAATGCTGTCCGGCCGCCGCACCGCCGCACCACCGTCGTCTTGCTGCGCCGCCTGATCGCCTCACCATCATCCCACTGTTCCTTCTCTCTCTCCCTTTCGGTCTCTCTTGGCCATGAGCCCCACCGGCCACCGCCCAAGCCGCCACCGCTGCCCGCAGTTCCTCCCGATCGCCGCCGTTCGTCATTACCGTCGCAAGCCGTTGTTAGATCTTGGTTTTGCCGCCGCTTTTACTCTAACCGTGTTAATTTAGAGCTCGGTAAGTTTAATCTAAGCCTCGCCTAGCTTATCAGGTATTTTCAGACACGTTTAGGCGCGATTCGGTAGAAATTAAGGGTTGGATGGATGAGCGGGCCGCAGGATTGAATTTAGGGATTTTTGGGAGAAATTTTAAAGGCCGAGAGTGGCTGTGATTAGTTGTTCTATGTGCTGTGGGGTGCTGTTGGGTGCGTGATTTGCACCGTTAGATCCGGCTTGGGATTTTATGCAAGTGTCATGAAGAGCTGGAAGTGTGATATTGTGATTTTGGGTGCGGAAAAGACTGATTGCTGGCTATGGTGTGCCTATGATGTGCTGTGAGATGCTGTTTGGTACATGGTTGGTACCATTAGGTCCGTCTCGAAATTTTATGAAAGTCCCGTGAATGACTAAAATTGATTTGAAAATGTTTGAGTGTGGAAAAATGTTGATTTGTGTGTTAATTGCGTGTTTATGATGTGATTGTGTTGTTGTGAGGTGTGAGGTGCAATTGTGTGCGCGGAATTCGATGCAATTGTATGCGAGTGTGAAATTGGGATCGGGTCAAGGTATTATAAGCTTGGGCAGCGATCACGTAGGTCTGTTGCATTTGTCGTATGCTGAGGATTGAGAAAATGAGAAATGAGATGGACATGAGGCATGATCAGCTTGGTTGAGAATGGGATCGGGCCGAGATGTTATAAAACTCGGGTCGCGATCACGTAGGCCTGTCGCATTTGGCGTGGGCTGAGAAAAGAAAGTGAATGTGGGATCGGACCGAGACGTGTGATACTCGGGGCGCAATCGAGTGGGCCTGAGGAGTGAATACGCCGGTCGGGAAAGTGCTTGGGAATGAGACATTTGATACGGAAAGTGAATGTGAGATCGGACCGAGGCGTGTAATGCTCGGGGCACGATCAAGTGGACCTGAGGCGTGAATACGCGGGCCGAGAAAGTGTTGAGGATGAGGCATGTGGTACGGAAAGTGAATGTGGGATCAGACTAAGGCGTGTGATGCTCGGGGCACGATCGAGTGGGCCTGAGGCGTGAATACGCAGGCCGAGAAAGTGTTTGAGTGAATGTGGGAACGACGAGTTGGTTGAGAATGTGGTGTGATTGACGTGTGATTTGATATGCGAAAAGTTCGCATGTTGTGGCATGCATGTGAAAATTGATTGTTGTGGTTGTGGATTGGGTTTGTGTGGATTGATTGGTTTTGTGTCTATACGTGTCTGAAATTACGTGGTAGCCTAGGTAGGGTTTAGATTGCAACTTATTGAGAAGTGTCTCATGATTGTATAAACCAAACCATTTCAGATCATCCGTCTGAGTGATGAATCAATCGCTGCCAGAGCGTTTCGGTATTGTCATGCACACCGATAATAATTTTGTAGAATACTCCGTGGATGAGAACTACACTTGGATCAAGCATACCTCGACTTTGTGGGTATACGTAGGACATCCCCCTTGGCAGGCTCATACCTACACTATGTGGACGTTTTGAGACGAAGTTGATGAGTTCGGTCCTGTTACCGGTTTCGACGTCGCCTTTGATGGAGTTGGGGACTGGGATCCAGCAGCTATTCCCTCGCTTGATGGGGAATTGATGAGTGTAGAGCTTAGCATGGCCCAGTCCGGACACCACCCTATTCCAGCAGCGCTGGCTTCTTCAGTGAACGACTTCGACCCAAATCCGGAAGGGTCCCAGGTAGGATTCGACCCTATGGATATAGACTTGGACGAGATACCGGAGGGTAAGCCAGAGGAGGAGTATGGTGAGGATCCAGGTGAGGACGAGCCAGAGGCAGAACCTGAAAATGGCGAGGAAAACATATCTGAGTACGACTACAATCCCTATTTTGTGCCAAAGATCAAGCTAGACGAGGTACCAGTTGCAGATGAGCCGGATGAGATCCCCGGGGAGTCGGGTTACATAAATTACCCGATAGAGATCGGAGTTGAGTCAGAGTCCTCAGTAGAAGCGAGGATCCAAGAGGAGTCAGATTCGAGTGATAGTGAGTCGGATTCTGAGTGGACACCGTCGCGAGGACGTCGAAGCTAATTAGGAGGTTGGGAGTAGATGTCAAGGGGCACCATTTTTGGAAAGTTGAGTGTTTACCCCTTTTGAGGTGTATAACTATATGTGATAGTGGTGGTGTATGTATGAATGATGAACTAAGTTGACAGTGGTGGGGTACAAGTGTGCTTGTAGTTGGATTTTGTAAATATATGGTATTGTAATTTTTGTAAGGAAATGGGGTTTGCCGTGCTAGTTTATTCTAGTGTTCTTCAATTTAATGTCTGGGTTTAATTATTTGCCTCCGCCACGATTAACTCTGATTTAGTAAGGTGGGTTAGAGACATATTCCTGGGACGTCGCACTAATCGACGGGGTATTGGGATATTGCGCGCTCGATGGGGTTCGAGGCATGACAGAAAATCGGAAGGTTTTGATAAATAGACATGATATATCTTACCGTATAATATAATTTTTTTTCTTTTTATGAAATGTTGTGGCATAATAGATGACTTTAGAAAAAGTCCGAAGACATCAATTTATTAAAAACCCATATAAATGTAACAAAAGAAGGGAAGAGAATACAAGCATACCTCGTTATTGACATTGCTTAACCTTTAGGCTTGTGTGATTCGATTTGCCCGATAGAACGAGAATGATTGCACTAATTCCAATACAACTTTTCAAAAGTTGTTTTGTTATTGGAAAATCTTTAGAATGTGTAGTAGAGAAATTAGTATGCCTTAAACACTATAAAAAATAGTTATCTAAATAAGAGTGGAAAACCTTACAGAGAGACTATTTGTACCGAAATTTGATAATTTAGGATTAAAGATACAAATTTTTAAAAAATTTACTAAAAGTACTACAACCATCGAAAGAAGGACATTATGAGTGTAGTAACTTTTTTGTGACGCTCATTTGAGAAGCAAAACTTTTTATTCAACTGCTCAAGTGTCGTATCGGTTAAAAATCATTCACTTGAGTACCTTCAGCGACAAATTTTAATAATTTGTCTAACGTGGCTTTTTAAACAAAATTTTGAGTTTAACGTGACTTTTCTAAAGGTAAAAATATCAACGTGGAAAATGGAGGAAATGAAAACTGTAGGAGAAGGGAATGGACAAAAACCTTGACTTGGCTGAGGATGAGGAAGCTCTTGATGGACATGTTGTAATCGGAAATGACATCCAGCATCTTTTGCGCATTCTCTCTTAGATTCCTCCCTGCATTTTGTAATGGCAAAAGCAAAGAGACAAAGGACTGGATTAGCATCACTGAAACACACATTTTATCACACAAATGAACTCTGAACCACTCAAACTCCTGGGTATGCACTAGGCATTGTGATCATGACTTGCACAACTATGAGCCGCTTCTCTTGCTCCTGCTCTTCGTTGCAAATTTTAGAAGGCAATTTTGCCCCAATTCCTCAAATCAGGATTAATTTTGCATCAATTGGTTAATTTGGAGGCAAATAGATGAGCCAAATGGTGTTGTTTACACACTCACTTGCTAACTTCAGTTTGCCACCTTGCAACATTGAATGGTTTATATTAAATAAATGCCACATCAGATTTTCCAGACAGACAAATCTCCGATAGTACTCAAGTGAATGATTTTTACCAATGTGACACTAAAATAATCAAAAAACAAATTATTGGCACTTGTAGTGTTTTATCCGGCCAACCACCTCCGTTTGGAGGTGAATGAAATAGCTCTCACTCGTTTGAGACCCGATCTTCCCGTTGGTAATGTTTACTTTCCCCTGTGCCACCAAAACAAGAATAAAAGCCGGTAAATCAACAATAAGAGTTTATAAATAAAAAAAAACATATTGGTAAGTAACATGATAACCCAAAGCTATAGATAATTTAATAAAAAAATTGATAAGTTACTCAAATAAATGTTGATCAAATCATATAAGAGTGATTAAATTTAAGTCATCGATCGAAAAGACCAATAAAAATTAGCGAAAAAGAAGAAAGATTGATAATCTGTAAATTATAAAAAAGAATTAGCAACTTCATAAAAATTATTGTTAGGTCACTAACCGGTTGCCTATAAATCAAGTGTCTAATAATACTTTTACAGCACCGTTGCCTTACCCCACGGCCCCACACACGCACTCTTAGATCTAAGGTGCGAACACAAGTTTGAGTCCGACCTCTGATCTGAGGTCGATATGAGGTCTTGACGACCTCGAACGTCCGACAACACACCTCATATCTTTATACAGAGAGAGAGAGATGCAAGGTTGCAGCGTCACTGATTAATGGCGGACGAGTTTGGTAGTGGCATTGTAACATCCCGGATTTTGACTTAATTTTGAGATTTAATAAATGTGTAAATTCGTCAGTGCACTTATAATAGAATATCGCCCGGGAACTGATCACTCTCGGGTTCTTGTTTTTAAAATAGAGATTTTGCTAGAATTGCACTCGATCGAATTTAACTGTTATTTAAACCCCGAACTTGGCAGTCGATTTTCGGGAGTTTTGGGACGAAATAAATTGGACGGTGTCGATATTATTGTGGCCAGCGTCGAGATTGTCAGGAATAGTGAGAAAGTGAACTTTCGACCGGGTACAAATTTGGACTGGTAGATCTCCCTCGTAGTGTGTTTTTGAGTTATTTTATTTGGCCCATTGTCCTATATTATTGTTTGGGATTTTTCGGGGACTATTAGATCTTTTTCCGGATTTGAATCGCGACCGCTAGTTCGATTTTTAGTTTAAACTGTGTTCGTTGGATCGCGCCTGAAAAACAAAAATCTGCTTTTTGTACTCTCTCCTCTCTCTCTCCTCTGCCCGCACGTTTTTCCCCATCATCACGTCTGTCCCCTCTCTCTCTCTCTCTCTCTCTCTCTCTCTCTCTCTCTCTCTCTCGCCGGTCACGCACGTCCCTTTCCCATGCAATGGTCTTCTCACGCACGTTCTCCCCCCCATCTATCAGACTCTCTCTCCTCTTTCCCTTCTTTCTTTTTCTTTTCTCTTTCCTCTCTTCTTCCTCCTCTTCTTTCTTCCTTTCCCGAGCCAACTAGTTCTGCTTCGCCCTTGCTTCTGCTCGCCCAGCCATCGCCGCTCAAGCTGACTGATCGCCGCGCGCCTCCGCCGCCGCTAGCAAGCTCTGCCACCATCATGCCCTCCGCCAGCCGCCGCCCCGACCGTCGCCTTCTCCTCTCTCATGCGCGCAGCAACGAGTTCACCACTGGTGCCCTTCGCGCCCGACGCTGTTCTGCCGCGCTTGGCCGTCTCCGCCGTCGTCCCCACCACTCCGACCGTCGCCGTCGCCGCCGCGAGCTAACCCAGCCACAGCTCGAGCTTGCCGCGCTCGGCCGCCGCAGTCTGCGAGCTCACCACGCTTGGTCGCTGCGGTTCGCCGGCTCGCCGTGCCACCCCGTTGCTGCCGCAAGGTTGCCGGTGCCGTCGCCGTGGGCCGCCGTCCCCCTCACATCAGCCGACAACCCTCCACCCTTAGCCATCACTCCTCCCTCTCTTCCTCTTTGTTTTGGCCATGGAAGGCCCTTCGCCGGAGGAGCTCCGCCGCCATCGGGGCCTGTTCCGCCACCACCACCGCCTCACCCAGCATCGTCCAACCGTCCCACCTCTCTCTCTCTCTCTCTCTCTAGCCGTGTCCATCTAGGCCGTGGAATCGCCTAGTTCGTCGCTGCCGTTCGCTGGAGTCGCCGCTCGCCGTTACTGTTCCGGTGCAGGACCGTCGCTGTCTAGCCGCCATTGCCACGTGTTTAGCTTGGTTTAACGCTTAGGACATCGGGTGAGTTTGACCCTAAACCCTAATTAGGATAATTTGCATTTCTAGACGGGTTTTAGGGGTTAATTAGGGTAATTTGGGGGTTAATTCGGATAATTCGGTGGATTAGGGGCTATTATCGTGGTTGATTCGGTGGATTAGTATGATGAATTAATGGAGGTTTAGTGGCCCGAGAGGCGTTGTACATGGGCTGGACAGATTTGGATCGGAACGGCCCAAGTTTGGGAAAGTTCGAGTTTGAAATGTAGATTATAGTGCGCGCCTTATTTGGTCTTGTGGTGGCTGATTAGAATGATATTTGGGGAGCATAATGGAGCATTTTGGCAATAATTATTAGCCTAGAAATTGCGGTATAGTGGCTGCCCATGACAGGATTTAATTTGGGCGCGGCGCGATCAATTTGAGGTTTAACCGTGCAATTATTGGGAATGATTGCAGGGTGCAATTGATGGGCTAATTGAGCCTTGTTTGTGATTAATTTGATGATGCAATGTCGCAGGTATAGCGGGACTAGGAATGGATTAGCTTGGTGGGCCCTGAATGCGCGAATTCTTGTTGAACTAGTTGTGTGATTATGCTTGTGAATTGTGCACCGTGCACGGGTGCTTGAATTGATTCCATGGTTGTACTAATATGTGGTTGGGTGTAATGAATTGTGGTCTGAGCATATTGCGTGATTAATTGAATAAGTGGTGTGGTGATATTACTTACTCTTTGTGAAATGTGTAATTACCCAAATGTGATTATTGCAGTCATGGATGTGTGTCACGAGCATTGGCATGACATGTGCATTTACAAGTGTGCCTGAGTGACATGTGCATTGTGATCACCTAAAATGCCTTGATGCGTTTTACGCGGGGATTAGATAAAAATTAATGCTTGTGAATGTGTGCTTACAATAAACCCTGAGGCGTTTTACGCGGGGTAGTGAACCCGTCCTGAGGCGTGTTACGCGGGACGATGCCCGGTTTACCGGAAGATGATCAACCTGATGCGTTTTACGCGGGTTATGTGTTATGAGCCTGATGCGTTTAACGTGGATCAGAGATCGATCTCGAAGGAATAGACCTGATGCGTTTAACGCGGGTCGGAGGAGAAATTGAAAAATGGCAGAGTGCTAGCATGCAAGCGTGCATTAATGCATTGTTGAGGCATGACATGAGTGCGAACATGAGCACGTGCATTACATACGTCGAGATTAAGCGTTATGTGTATTTGTGCTGCGATCTAATCGTTATGGTACGGTCGTGATTATATTTATAAATCGTCTAACCTGCAGGGTCAAGTAAAAATTAGATTCAGGCCCGAGGGCCCGAGTCAATTTTTAATTTGATTTGTGTGGTATTTAGTACTCGTCAGAAGGTGCACTTTAGCCTAATTTAGGTTTAGGGAATCACTCACTGAGATTATTCTCATTGTTGTATAAAACCATCCTTTCAGACCCCCAGCCTTGACATGCCTACCATTCCGGTGCGTTTTAGGATTCCGCATCACGTAGAGCGGACCAGGACGATACACCCCGTAGGGAACGGAGAAGTATATATTAGGTACTATACTCAAGTTTGGGTAGATGTGGGTGAGTCACATTATCAGATCCACGAGTACGTGGCGTGGTGTCTCAGGGATGATTTCGGAGAGTATGGTCTTTTTCGGACTTTTGATGTCCTATTTACCGAGTTGGGCACCCGGTACCCTCGATGCCCAGATGGCGAGGTGATTGATCGTGACTCGTCAGCCGAGGAGAGTGCGAGTTCCGACGGTGTACTGGTGGAGTACGAGGTAGACGAGTTCGAGCCGATGGACATAGAGCCCGACGACTAGGACGCTGTCCTGGAGTTGATGGAGCAGGACGATGAGGAGTCTGAGCCGATTGAGGAGGATCCCGCACTGGAGGCCGAGTCTGAGACGGACTCATCAGGGTCCGAGGAAAAGATGCCCGATAGCTCCTCATCCTCGGAGTCTTCTAATTTCGACCCAGACTAGGCACCATAGGAGTTAGCATTCGCCTTAGTTTGGGAGGGCCAGTACCTTTTTGACCAGTGCCTCGCCATTAGCAGTAGACTGACCCCCGATGCCACTTACCCATTTTTGTCAATAGTGGCCTTGACCCATTTTGGTTTTGCTGTTCGGGCTGTATTGAATGTTGTATATGGTTTCTGGTATTAGTGTAAATATTTATTTGTAATTGTTGTTGTGCATCCTCATGGCTATCCTTGGTTATATGTATTTTAATGTACGGGTGATTTTAATTGCTTCCGCATGTGCTTTAAATTTCTGTGTTGGGTGTTGGGTCGGCAACGCGTTCTGGGACGTCGCTTTCAAATCGACCCTGACAAGGGATGTGGCGCGCCGAGAAGTGCGGGGCGTGACAGGTATTAATCAAGCGGCGATGATGGCGAGTGGCAAGCACAATTGGTGGCGTCATTCGAGCTCGAGTGATGGGTGGTCAAGACTCAAGAGTGTTCTATGAGAGGAGAGAGAGATATGACAATGAACCCACGTGGATATTTGTATGGCCAATCTAGAAGCAAGTAAACAGAATTGTGTCCACGTTAGCTGACCGCCTCAGATTTTTTTACGGAAGGACATTGAGAAGATTTTAAGGTTCATAAACTAGATTGAACAAAAAAATTATTCAAAAGCTACATTGAATATTTAGAAAAATTTGGAGGATTACCGTGCCGTTATTGTTTTTTCTCTTTAATTAGTTATCATGACTCTATTCAGGGTAATTCAGGAAACATTTGAGGGTTGTGTGATTCAAGTAATTGTAAACTCTACAGTTTTATTTACAGTGAACAACTTGTCGATCTCTTTTCATGGAGTAGGCATATAATCAAACCTTACAAATTTTCATGTTAGGTTTGCTTTTCGGCTCTTAATTTCTCAATTGTATTGTTTGCGTTCGTCCAAGCTTCCCTGGTGTCCGTAACTATATTGAAGTAATGTAGGGGGATCAGTCAAGCAATATCCAATAATCAATATATTTCATGCAGATATAATACTATGCAGGCGGAAGCAATTTTCTAGAAAATTTTTCTCATATATACTTAATCATTTCTCGACAACACAAAAAAAAAGAGTATGGATTTCTTTCCTTTTTTCTATTTATTATTTAATAAAAGCAGCATGGATTGGTAGTAACCAGCTTTTATGGAATAGTAAGATCTATGATTTGATTCCTGTGATTTTCATAATTCCATGATTTTTTAGCAAAATTAAAAACACACCAACTATTGACTTTCCAATTTTGCCGTATCAAGAAAAGGATGTTGTGGAAAGAATATATTGGTTTGGTATGTCCCAAATATAATTCCTTTTAATTTTATTACACACTTATGGAAGAACAATCTTCTTTAGGAAAGCAGGTAAATTTATATTCAGATACACTTCCGTTTAGAGTCAATCCATTAAAATCTATACTTGGTAAAACCCATGATAAATTCAAGATCTATTACCATAATTGGAAATTGTAAAGTCAATAATTGGTGAGTTGGTCCTAGTTAAGGGAATTGCGCCTGAAATAGTATAAAATTGGATTTTTTTTTTTGTAATTTTCCATTTCGAATATAATTTTCCCTTTGTAAATTCAAGGTTTCTTCCCTTACTTGGTTGTTATAGATTCAAAGTATTTTCCATCATACCAAAAATGTTCATATGACACAATTGAAGCAAATCCGATTTTATACTATTTCAGGCCAGCTCCCTTAAATAGCACCGACTGACCAATTATTTGCTTTCCAATTTCTATTATGGTAATATCGCTTGAACTCATCATGGCTTTTACCAAGTTTAGATTGTAATGGATTGACTCTAAATGGAAGTATATCAGAATATAAATGGCCTTGGTTTAATTGAGTAGATTGTTCCTCTATTAGTGTGTAATAGGATATAAAAGGAAGTCATACCAATAACTTCTTTCCTCAACCTCCTTTTTTTGATACGGGCAAAATTGGAATGTCAATAATTGGTGTCTTTTTTATCATGCTAAAAAATCATCGAATTATGAAAATTACAGGAATCAAATCCTCGATCTTACCATGCTGTTAAGTAGAAAAAAGGAAAGAAATCAGTATTGCTGTTTTTAGTGTTGTCAAGAAATAATTAAGTACATATGAAAAAAAAAAAAATTGGGGAAAATTGCTTCCCCTGCATAGTTTTATATTTGTAAGAAATATATTGATTATTAGCTATTGATTAACAGATCCTAATACACTAATTCAATATAGTCACAAAACAAAGGAAGCTTGGACAAATGCAAACTATACAATCAACAAATTAAGAGAGGGAAAGTATACCAACATGAGATTTGTGTGGTTTGACGGTATGCCCACACCACAGAAAGAGATAGATGTGTAGTCCATTTAAAATAAAACTATAGAAAGCACAATTACTCTAAACACACAGCTCTCAATGTTTCCTCAAATACACCCTAAAAGAGTGACGAGAACTAATGAAAGAGAAAACGATGATGACAATGGTAGTCCTCTAAATTTATCTCAATATTCAATGTGGCCTTTGAATTATTTATTTGTTGAATCTAGTCCGTGGTTCAAAACTCCACTCAATGTCCTTTCATAAATATATCTAATGCCCTTAACCTATGTGGACACAATTTTCGTTAACTTGCCTTTAGATTAGCCATATCCATGTGGCTTCAACGTCATATCCCTCTCTCTCCTCTTATATAACATTCTTAACCGCACATCAGTCAAACTCGAACGACACCACTACCTGTGCTTGCCGCTCACCCGCGTTGTTGCTTGACCACCACCACCACAAAACTACCAAACTCTTCCATTACCAATCATTGATGCTTCTACAAACCGCATTATATTGACCTCTGATTAGTCCGCGGTGGCCTCAAAATTTAGGTCGCACCTTAGATCTAAGGGTGCGTGTGCCGAGCCGTGGGGTAAGGCAACAATACTGATAAAAAGATACTTGTCACTTACTTTCCAGATAATCTGTCGTTAACTTAGCAACATTTTATGAAATTATTAACTCTTTTTTATAGTTTATAAATTTTCAATTTTTCTTCTATTTTGTTAATCTTTATTTTTCTTTATTTTTTTTTTCCAATCAACGACTTAAATTTAATTGCTCTTATATGATTTGATCAATGCCCATTTGAGTAACTTACCAATTTTTTTAATTAAATAACCAAATGACTTTGGGTTATCATGTTGCTTAACAATGTTTTTTTTTCTAATTTATAAACTTTGATTGTTGGTTTACCAACTTATCGTGTTGCTTACCAATGTTTAATTCTTTGTTTTGGTGGCATAGGGGAAAAAAAAACATTAACCGTGGAAAGATCAAGTCTTAAAAGAGGGAGAGCTATTGCATTCACCTCCAAATAGAGATGGTTATTGGGATATACACATTACGAGTATCATAACTTTTGTATGGCACTTACTTGAGTGTCCTAACTTTTTTTCAATCACTTTAGTGCCACATTGATTTAAAACTATTAACTTGAGTGTCATCAGCGATTTGCCTGACCGGAAAATCCGATGTCATTAATTTGATATAAACCGTCCAACATGGCCACCAACAAAATAAAATTAGTAAGTAAGAGTGTAACAACGTCGTTTAGCCCATATGTTTTGCCCTAAATTAATGAATGAGGGAAAAATTAGGTATGCTCTTCAAGACCTAATCCCGATTTTAGGAATTAGGGCAAAATTACCTTCTAAAATTTGCAATGAAGAGTAGGAGCAGGAGAAGCAGCTCATGGCTGTATATGTCACACTCGCATTGCTTAGTACATACTCAGGAGTCTGAGATTTCAAAGTTCGATTGTATGATGAAACAGTGTGCGTGTGTCAGATGCTAATCCAATCCTTTGTCTTTTTGCTGATGCGGAGCAACTAAGAGAGAATGCGCACAGGATGGTCGATTTCCTCAGCCAAGTCGAGGTTCTTGTTCATTCCCTTCTCCTTTAGTTTTCGTTTCCGTGTTATAAATGATTCGAGAGAGAGAGATGGAGAGAGAGTGTGTGTCCTTTCTTAGTTCCATTTGCCACATTGTATTCTCTATTTTCCACTATGGACTTGAATTTTTTCTGTACAAGCCACGTAGGACTCAAAATTAATTTTAAAAGCCCAAAGGACTAATCATTCGGATATGTCGTGGGAGGCACTCAAGTGAGTGGTTTATAACATATATAGCCTTCAAATGATAAAAAAAAAAATTATGAAACTTAAGTAAGTGTCGAATGAAAATCATGGCACTTGTGATGTTCTTATCAAAGTCATTATCACACTTTTAGTAACAAATTTTAACAAGTTTGTATTTTGTTATGCTAAACTATCCAATTTTGTCACAATCTCTCTTTAAAGTTTTCCACTTAATTTTAGAAAACTTTTTTTTGACAGAATTTAAGGCATACTGATCCTCTACCTCAAATTTTAAGATTTACAATAGCAAAACAACAACTTTTGAAATTTTATGTCGAGTTAGTGCAATAATCAACTCTCTGTCGTGTAAATTGTCATTCGCTCGAAGCATCACCAGCGAAGAGATGTAACAACAAACACACAAGCAAAAAAAATTCCTTAGAAATGTCACCAACGAGGTATGCTTTTATTCTCTTCCATATTCTTGTTACATTTCTATACTCATCATATTGTTTCAAAACTTGAAGACATGTAAAACTAGAGATACGTGAACAGTGAGAAGACTCCAACCTTAATGTGCACTAGTTGATAATTTTAATTCATACCGGGGTAGTTCGTCAATAAGCCCTTTGACAGGCTCTATCTTTATTCACTCTCCCATATCTTTGCTTTTTCTTAGGTTGCACCTCAAATATATGGGTGCTTTACTAAATGCTGTCTCTCCACTTTTTCTGGAGTCATCTGTTATACCACGAGAATTCATATAAAGAAACAATAAATTATATGGTAAAAAAAATCATGCCTAATCCTTCCAATTTTCCAAACCCTTCCAATTATCGAATAGTAACGATCTACCTAACTCTTCCAATTGTGAGATTTACCTAATCCTCCAATTTTCGTTTTAGGAGCTACATGATTTATTTTCTACTAAGTCATTTTAGATGTCATTTGGAAATTTGATAAGAAAAAGAACTCCTAAATATTCGTATACAAAAAGCCTAAAGCATATTATGTGTAATTTATTGAAAAAATATTGTCGTGCAGAGAGTAGAGTATCTAGACAATCGATGTACTCAAGATGTTGTTATTGCAAATTTTCAATTTAGATTGGTGCAAATTCTATGACGCACATTTTTCATATATCTGGTAGAAACTCTTAAAATAAAAAAAGGAAGAGATTATTCTAAACATGTAGAAAACATACGACTAATGACTATCACACATCAGATATCTGTTGAGCTTTATATGTAAAGTTGCATTAAATTTTCCTTTCTTATAAGGCAACAATGCAGCTACCAGTTTCGACATCAAGGTCCAGCCATTCTATCAGAAAATAAAGCTTGCACTGACAATCCTCTTCTTTTCCAATCTTTGGCTTCCATTGTCAGATCTCTTCTTTCAATCCCCCGTGATAAAAATTGTTCTTAGTTCAAACTCAGAGATAGGATCCTCAAACAGTCTCCTTGCTCCACTTAGTAGCGATGCGAGTTCGAAGGAACAACTCAAAACCCATCAACCTCTATTTCGCAATTGCTCCTGAGGAGGCAATGAACAACGAAGCAGAGAGGTCGTCTGGAGGGTTAGTTCCAGAGGACGAAAGAGCTCAACCAAATGTGGCTTGTGAGGTATGAGATTAAGCTCTACTCAGTTGAATATCAATGTGTTCTATGTACATATAAGGAAAAAGGACTATCTTCTTTTGTACGAATACGAAAGCCCTAATCATCTAGACAAATGAGCAGCCTTTGCAGAAATTGCGGCTTGCCGAGGAGGCACCCAGAGTAGCCCACGCCGAAACTCTCGATCCCTTGACCAATTTCAAGGGCAAGAGATTGAAGCATCATAACGAGGAGCCTTCATCAACGGATAGGCAGAACGCGCTGCCTAATCCTTGCAAGAGGACTACTGAGGCAGATCCTCGAGGCATGCACTTTATACGTCAACAATTGAGCTCCTCAACTCCAGCGACTTCAAAATTTGCACATCCAACATCAACAACAACAACAAGAAAGCAACAACAGCAGCAGCACCCACAACAACGACGACGACAACCGAATAGAGACATACGTCCAAGATCACCTGGGAAGGAACCAAGCGGCATCCCAATAGAAAATCCTGGGAATCTCCAAACTGCGGGGTCCCCACATAATGCGTCGTATGTACGACTTCTGCAAAGTGAGATGCGCAGGATTTCTGAGGATAAGGAAAAGATGAGGCATGAGATGGAGGGATTTCAATCCTCGGTCAGCGTGCTACAATCCCAAATAGAGCAGCGTCGCAGGGAGATCCAAGCCCTTCAGAGTGAGAACGATGCCCTCCGGAGGGAGAACGAGGCCCTTCGAAGAGATAGCTCCTGACTGCTATCTTAACAACACATTATTGCCTGTGCAATAACATTTTGGCTCTTCGGTTTTTATGATCTGTTCTAGTATCAATATTGAATGTAAGCTCGGCCTTTACTTGGGCTTCATCGAAGGTAGCTCTTATTTTCTTTTAATTATCTGAATTCATAGTAATTCTGGCTATTGGTGGAGCCTTGTCCATCAAAATTTCTTTTACAAATTAATATCATCAAGCCCCAAATATATTATCATTGGCCATTATCAGTCTTCTGTCTCTCTTTTCTTTTTCTCACTAACTAGTACGTCGAGTCCAAGAGCTGCAAAGATCTTGATGTGTGAGGGCTCTATCAAAAGCCTTTTTTGGCCACCATTACATACAAGGAAGAAGAAATCATCAGCGCGAATTTAAGTATATTTATCACCGCTAAAACAAAGATTCGTGCCGCAACTCAACCTTCCTCGCGTGAATCCCAAGTTCAACCAGCTCGCAAATTCCAAGATTTTATACAAATAGGAAATAAAATTATATAAGATAAGATACATCGTGTCCATTTCACTATCTATTTTATCTTTTTATCGCCATCTCAATAAGATTTACCAAAACCTTCCAATTTTCCACTGAGGAGCTGCATAATTCATTGCCCACTAAATCGTTTTAGATAACAGACAAAAACTAATTGAGAATTAAAGGATATAACAAAATGAAAATTCATGGGGTATTGTGTAACGGTTGACAATTCGGGAGCAAGTGTCACATTGCCCCCAAAGTTCACAAAGGTTTTGTGTAATTTCCTCTATGTAAATTTTTCATTTTTCTCAAGTTACAATTTCCAGTGTTGACACATTTGTTAAGTATCGCCTTACAAGGTTCCAAGCAATAAGAAATACCTCATTATAAAATCAACACCTATTTCTAATATTGAAGGTTGGAAAAAAAAATCTATTACACATATTTTTTCATATCGTTTTCTCGAGACTCTTGAATACCAAAAATTAATGCATTTGGAAAGTCAAAAACATGTCAATCTATCACATGCGAGATTTGTATTGAGCTTTATTTGCAAGGTTGCATTAAATATTCCTTACTTATAAGGCCACAAAATAACTACTAGTTTTGACATCGACAATGAAGCCAGAGTGGCCTACTTAAATATATCCCAAGTGACACAAATTTCTATCTCAAAAGACATAGTTCGCGCTAAACGCCCCAATCCTCCTCTTTGTAATTCTTAAGCATCTACAATCAAATTTTATCTTCCAATCATATCATAAGATCAAATCTTCTCAGGTTCATACACAAAAAGAGGAGGATCGTTACTTCAGCGCAAGCTTTCTTTTTTAGTAGAATTAGTGTCAGTTGGGATTGTTTAAATAGGCCACTTAGGCTTCATTGTTGATGTCAAAATGGGTGGCTACATTGCCGTCTTATCATCACAAGAAAGGAATAATCAATGCAACCTTACAAATAAAGAGCTCAATACAGATCTAGTGTGTGATGATAGTCATATCTTTTCCTACGTGTCAAGACTACTCTTTTTTTTAAGAGTTTGTACATCATATACGAGAAATATGTGTCATAGAATTTGCACCAACTTTAAATATGCAATACAACATCTTGAGTACATAGATTGTCTAGTTGCTCTAGTGTTTACACGATGATATTTGTCTTGTTCATTACTGAAAGTATGCTTTAGGATTTTTTTAAATGAATCTTCAGGAATTGTTTTTTTATCAAATTTTCAAATGACATCTAAAACGACTGAGTGAGGATATAAAACATGTAGCTCCTACGGTGGAAAATCGGAGGGGTTGGGTAAATCTTACTGAGATGGTAATAAACAGATTGATAGATATCGAAATACACATGATATATCTTACCATATAATATAATTTTTTTTTATTTTTTATGAAATCTTGTGGCATAACAGATGACTTCAGAAAAGTCCAGATACATCATTTTAATTATTAAGCACCCATACAGACGTAACAAAAATAGGGAAGCGAAACAAGCATACCTCGTTGGCGACATTACTTAACCTTTAGGCCTGTGTGCTTCAAAGTTACGACTCTTCGGTAATGTTGCGTGCGAATGACTATTTACCCTGCAGAGCAAGGGTGATTGCAATAATTCTGATACAACTTTTCAAAAGTTATTTTGCTATTGTAAAATCTTATAAATGTGTAGTAGAGAAATTAGTATGCCTTAAAAACTATCAAAAATAGTTATCTAAATATAAGTGGAAAACTTTATAGAGACACTGCTCGTATCAAAATTCGATAGTTTAGGACTAAAGATACAACTTTTAAAAAATTATACTAAAAGTACTGCAACCATCTGAAGAAGGATACCATAAGTGTTACAACTTTCATATGATGCTTACTTAAAGGGCATAACTTTTTATCTAATTGCTCAAGGGCCGCATTGGTATAAATTGTTCACTTGAGTGCCTCTAGCGACATATTCCAGAAATTGGTATTATGTGGCCTTTTAAATAAAAGTTTGAGTTCAACATGACCTTTTTTAGAAGACGTTCAAGTCCAGAGTGGAAAATGGAGGAAATGAAAAGTGAAAGAGAACGGAATGGACAAAAACCTTGACTTGGCTGAGAATGGGGAAGCTCTTGATGGACTTATTGTAATCGGCAATGACATCCACCATCGTGTGCGCATTCTCTCTTAGATCGGCTTCAGCCCTTCCTCCCTGCATTTTGTAATAACAAAAGCAAAGAGACAACGGACTGAATTAGCATCACCGAAACACACACACTTATCACACAAATGAACACGAATCGCTCAAAGTCCTAGGTATGTACTAAGCATTGTGATCATGACTTTCACGATTGTGAGCCGTTTCTCTTGCTCGTACTCTTCGTTGCAAATTACCACAATTCCTCAACTCAGGATTAAAGTCTGGAGAACATACCTAATTTTTGCCTCAATCATAAATTTCGGGCAAATAAATGAGCCAAATGACGTTCATTACACACTCACTTGCTAACTTCATTTTGTCACCAGCCAATGTTGAATGATTTATATTAAATAAATGTTAAATCAGAATTTCCGGACTGACATATCACTGATGACACTCAAGTGAACCATTATAACCAATGTGGCACTAAAATGATGGAAAAACATGTTATTGGCACACTTGTGGTGCCTTATCCAAACAACCACCTCTATTGGATGTGAATTCAATAACTCTCACTCATTTGAGACCCAATCTTTCAATGGGTAATTTTTTTCCCTTTGCCACCTAAACAAGAATAAAAATTGGTAAACCAACAATAATAGTTTATAAATAAATAAATAAAAACATTGGTAAGTAACATGATAACCCAAAGCCAATTGATAATTTAATAAAAAAAATAGAAAAGTTATTCGAATAAACATTGATCAAATCATATAAGAGCGATTAAATTTAAGTTGTCGATAAAAAAAACCAATAAAATTTAGCAAAAAGGAAGAAAATTTGATAATCTGTAAACTATAAAAAAAAAAAAAGAGTTTGTAATTTAGTAAAAATATTGATGAGTCACTAATAGGTTACCTGTAAATGAAACGTCTAGTAAATCCTTTTACCGACACTGTTGCCTTACCCACGGCCACACACGCACTCTTAGATCTAAGGTGCGACCTCAAGTTTGAGGCCGATCGACCTCTGATCTCAGGTCAATATGAGATTCTCGACAACCTCGAATATCTGACAACACGAATATCTTTACATGGAGAGGGAGAGAGAGAAAGAGAGAGAGGCGAAAGCGAGGTTGAAGCGTCAATGATTGATGGCGGACGAGTTTGATGGTGTGGTGGTGGTATTGGTCAGCGGCGACGATGGCGAGTGGCAAGCACAACTGGTGGCGTCCTTCGAATTTCTGAGTGATGGGCAATCAAGATTGTTCTATGAGAGGAGAGAGATTTATAAGGATGAACCCACATGGACATTAGTATGGCCAATCTAGAAGCAAGTTAACAGAAATTGTGTCCGAGTTAGCTAACGGTGTTAGATATTTTCATGAAAGGACATTGAGCGGATTTTTTAAGGTTCATTGACTAGATTGAACAAAGAAATTATTCGAAGGCTCCATTGAATAAATTAAAAAATTTTGAGGATTACTATTGTCGTTACCCTTTTCTCTTTCATTAATTCTTGTGACTTTATTCGGTGTAATTCAGGAAACATTGAGATAAGCACACTTGAAGTCCTAAAGTTAGTCACAAAAGTGCAATTGAATCTTAAAACTTTTAAAAAGTGCAATCAAGTCGTAAAACTTATCACAAAAGCATAATTGAATCCTAAAACTTTTAAAAATTGCAGTGGATGGATTTGATTAGACTAATTGACAAATTTTAGGACTTGATTGCACTTTTTAAAAGTGTTAAAACTCAATTACATTTTCATGACAAGTTTTAGGACTTAATTGCACTTTTTAAAAGTTTTACAACACAATTGTACTTTCCTAACAAGTTTTTGGACTTCCAATGCACTTATTTCAAAAATATTTGAGAATTGTGTGATTCAAGTAATTGTAATCTCTACGGTCAAACCACACAAATTTTCATGTTAGGTTTACTTTTCGGCTTTTGCCTTCGTCCAAACTTCCTTGATGTTCGTAACTATATTGAAGTAATGTAGGGGGATCAGTCAAGCAATATCCAATAATCAAAATATTTCATACAGAAATATTACTATGCGGGCGGAAGCAATTTCTTAGAAAAATTTTCTCATGTATACTTAATTATTTCTCGACTACATAAAAAACAAGAATATGGATTTCTTCCCTTTTTTTTCTATTTATTATCCAATAGGAGCAGCATGGATTGGTAGTAACCAGCTTTTATGGAATATTAAGATCTAAGATTTTTTTTTTTTTTTGGTAAGGTTCTAAGATTTGATTCCTGTAGTTTTCATAATTCCATGATTTTTTAGCAAAATTGAAAACACACCAATTATTGACTTTCCAATTTTGCCGTATCAAAAAATGGAGGTTGTGGAAAGAAGATATGGTATGGTATGTTACATATATACTTCCTTTGATATTCTATTATACATTTATAGAGGAACAATCTTCTTTAGTAAATCAGGTCATTTTATATTCAGATATACTTCCGTTTAGAGTCAGTCCATTAAAATCTAAACTTGGTAAAACCCATGATAAGTTCAAGATATATTACCATAATTGGAAATTGTAAAGTCAACAATTGGTTTTTTTTTTTGGTCAAAAAGTCAATAATTGGTGAGTTGGTACTTTTTAGGGGAATTGCGCCTGAAATAATTTTCCCTTTGTAAATTCAAGATTTCTTCCCTTACTTGGTTGTACTTGGTTGTTATAGATGCAAAGTATTTGCCATCATACCGAACATGTTCATATGACACACGATTCTATAATATTTCAGGCCAATTCCCATAGAAAGCACCAACTCACCAATTATTGACTTTCCAGTTTCTAATTATGGTAATATAGCTTGAACTTATCGTGGGTGGGTTTTACCAGGTTTAGATTGTTATGGACTGACTCTAAATGGAAGTATATCTGAATGCCCTGGTTTAATTGAGTAGATTGTTCCTCTATTAGTGTATAATAGAATATAAAAGGAAGTCATACCAATATCTTCTTTCCACAACCTCCATTTTTTGATACGGCAAAATTGGAAAGTCAATGATTGGTGCCTTTTTAATTTTGCTAAAAGATCATGGAATTATGAATTGAAAGAGCAGTAATTCTTTTCATATCAGATATGACAGTAGTCATTACACGTTACGTTTGCTGATGAAATGACCTGCCACGACATTGCAGAATAAATTGTTCAATCCAAATGATGTTGATTTCGCAAAGCATTATTCATTAATATACATTTAAGAAAGACATACAAGAGATATAAATGTAAATAGATCTCCCTTTGTGAGCCAATTAAAAGAATGCTACTAGCTATTTATATTTATAGAAAAAACAAGTGAACACTAAGAAAGCTCCGAGCAAGCAGAGAACCCTGAAGAGGAAGAGATACTTTCTACGGGCTAACACAATTTCTTGCGGTTGTTATCCCACCATCCACAACAAGGTTGTGCCCACTAACATACTTGGACTCAACACTTGCAAGATACAGAGCAACCTCAGCAATGTCCTTAGCCCTCAGTGTTCCTCCTTTCAAGTTGGCCAGTCCTCTCACAAACTCCTCCATCTTCTCCACCTCTCTCTCACTAGGCACCCCAAAACTCATGCCCTCATCATCGCTCCTCCACGTGTCAACGAGCATCGATGTTGCCATGCCGAATGGCGATATGCAGTTGACCCTGATGCCATACCTGCCGAGCTCTCATGCCGCGTTCTTGGTTAGCCCCATGATGGCATTCTTGGAAGCCGTGTAAGCGTGAGGGCCGAGCCCTCCCATTACCCCGGCCACACTCGCCATGGAGATTATGCACCAGCTCCTCATTGGCACCATGACACAGACCTCGTGCTTTATCCCGAGCGCCGAGCCTTTCACGTTAACGCTCATCACGCGTTCAAATCCATGATGCTCTTGTGCTTCGATTGGTTCCCAAGCAACCTGGCATTGTTAAACATGACGTCGAGGCGTCCATAGCGGGAGACCGTGGAGCTCACCAAGTTCTCAACGTCCTCTTCCGAGCTAACATCGCAGTGGACGTAGGTAGCAGAAGGAGATAGCGAGTTGGCAAGTGCGGTCCCAAGAAGATCCTCGATATCGGCAATGACGACCTTCGCCACGTGCCTTGCAAAGAGTCGAAGCGTGGCCTCTCCAATTCCTTTTGCTCCGCCGGTTACAATTGCTATTTTCCCTTCCAACCTACATGAGAAAAGCACTGCATTCAATACAATCGGTTGGGACTATTGCAATGGAAGGTTGCTCTTATGCACTCTGCATTCAAAAGATGATATGTGCAGTATATTACTATGCACGGTAAGCACATAGCTTGTGAAAATCAATCCGAGCTAGTGCAGTCTTGCCAGAATATTGTATGAAATGATGCATTAATGACCTCTTTCTTACCTTCCAGGGCAAGGAGTAGTATTTTCATTTCCCAGCTTCAGACTGATATCCTGGACAACCTTTTCGGGCAAAACTTGAGCAGTCATGGTGGAGAGAGAGAGAGAGAGAGAGAGAGAGAGAGAGCTCCAATGAAGATATTGCAATGTTTGATGGGAGAAACGGAAGGATTTTATAGGAGGCGGAGGCGTGAGCTGACTGTGCTTCTTCTCTCTTTTCGCGGCGTCTTCCACGAAGCTGACCTTAACTTTTTAGCCCTCTGCTTGCACGTCAAGGACCGTTTTTGAAGATTGAAAAGGGGACCATGTGAAAGAACTGTTCTATCACATGATCCGCGTCTGCCAAACGCATCATCTAAAATCCCATTTGAGCACATAAACCAGTTTTGATTGTATAAAGATCTGCCTTCTTACTCGAACCTCATAAATCCAATGGATTATTGGAGCGTGACAGTCCATTTTTTGACTGACTGTCGAATGAGCCCGTCTCGGACGAATGGAACGCACGTGATGATCAGATCATCATCTATGGATTAATACTTGCGATTGACTTGTCAGTTTGAACATGGTTTGAAACTTCGAAATTATTTCATAGTCTTCCTTCATATTCGTATATATGTGTGTGTCTGTGAGAGAGAGAGAACAAACAATGTCCATGGAATTGAGGAACTATGTATGAACCGTAGTCAAAGTCTTAATGGCAAAGTCTGAATCTTTGTGGGTTGTTGATGCATAGAAATTGCAAGTGTTACTGGATCTTTTTATTTATCTTTATTATCCAAAAGCTGTCATTACCAAACTAAACTTAGCTGGCATGCTACTGGTACCAGCAGTGACCTATATATTAATATATATAGACACAAGTACACAACATCGATACGCCCACACTCGTGTCCTTGTGTTTCAAAAATATATCTTGAGTTGTTTTAACCGGAAAGAGAAACAAATGTGGTCGGATTGTCCGTACCCATTTCTATGATATGATGCTCGATGAGGCAGATAATTAAGATTATTGCAAAGTGTACTTTGACCGATGTATTAGGGTCTAAACCAAGGGAATTTCTTTCCTACACCGGTCATTGGATTGGATAGCTCGCAATTATTGATTTTGTGGGTTTCACGCGGGTTTACAAGATCTGTGATTCTCATGCACCAGATCCAGTGGCCCCAGCTCTGGACAAATATTCCCCATGGACCACATCGTGCATGGACATCTATGTTAACACCACACCGATATAGAATAAGAAAAGATATCGATACAGCTAAGTGGTGGAGGGCCGATGATCGGGGACACCACAGGAAAGGGATGAAGCCTGAGCGGCAATGGCGAAGCCACCTACCCACCAATGAGTGTCCAGCGATCCTCGCTAGGAGAGGCGAGGTCAATCGTGGCCCTAGCCCCTTTTGGCCACAACTGCCCTCGCCTAGATTTGTGGTGGCGCTGCAGCCCTCACCTTGAAGTGGTGATGACAACACGACGGCATTCAAGCAACCTTGGTTTGTAATTTTAGTGCGACATGAATATGAGCTCAAACAATGCCTCTACAATGAAGAATGACAATCTCTGGTTCCCCAGGAGCATCATGTTGCATTCTGTTTTGTTGGAAAATATGCCTGAAGATATGGCAAATATGTCTGGATTGTAATCGATATGATAAATCAATCCGAAATTGTAATTGATTGATGAATCAATCTAGGATTAGACTTGATTTCATCTGATTTGCCTAGGAGAAATTTTCCTTTAATTATTCACATTTTGTACTATATATTGAAGAATAGATAAGTTGAAATACATAGAATACAAATTTTCTTCTTCAATTCTTCGATTTGTATCATGGTATCAAAGCTTCCAGTGTAGCTTCTTGATTCTGGTATAGCTTCCGCAAACCCTTCTTTTGATTGCCTCCCATTCCTTTCTATTCTCGTTGTTGCAGAACAAACACTAATATGCAAAACAAGGTTAGCACTCCGGTGTTTGAATCAGTTTTTGAGCAAAATTCAGAGAAGAAAAACAACATTTTCTTATCGATACCATGGACAACTCCTCAAGATCTGAGGAAAATCGAACTCTAGAAGACAATCATGACAACATGGAGAATGTTCTTGAAGTGATTCCGAGTCAGGAACCTATTCAACCCACTAAAGGGCAACCTATCCAGGCCCAGCCCAACCAAGGGCAACCCATTTCGGGCTAGCCCATCCAATGGCTGCCTATGCAAGGTTCATTCCATTCATTCTGGTATGGGCCAAATCCATGGTTCAATTTCTAGAGTCTAGTCATTCAAAGCCAAGGAGAACATGACCAAGGAAGCCCACCAGCTGATGTTGGAGCAAATCCAACACCTAGCCCGAAATACAACATGCGTGTCAAGCATTAGAACCGGGGATCTCGGGTATGGGTACGAATCCCTACCCAATTCCTCCACCCGGTTTAGTGCCATTTCCATTCCAAGCCGCCACCAGCGACCCACTGTACACTTCCACCGCCGACGGACCAGAAATACAACTCATTACCCATCAACTTTCCGGCTTAGAAAATTATTCAACATGGTCACAAGAATTCCGATGAGCCCTTGTCACAAAGGACAAAGACGGTTTTCTTGACAGAACTGTCCCTATTCCGATCGATGAATGACTGGCCAGACACTGGAAAAAATGCAATCAACTTGTCCAAACGTGGAACGAAAATTGCATAGCCCCAGATGTCGCAGCCGGCCTTCCTCCAATAGAGGACTCAAATTTTATGTGAGAAAACATAAAAGAAATGTCCAGAAAATTGGATTGAGTGAAGCTATTTTCAATTACTCAGGCAATATCCGAACTGAAGCAAGGAAACACGTCCATCACAGCATGCTTCAACAAGCTCTTGGTGCTCTGGAATGAGCTAGAAGTGGTCGAAGAAAAGCTTGAAGGGCTGGATTCAACCTTGCAACAGTACAAAGCGATAAAGGAAAGAGAAAAGGTTACTTGTTTCCTTTTAATCCTGAATGACATGCACTTACCTTTCATTTCGGTCTCAGATCTTGGCAATAGACCCCATGCAGTCGCTCAATCGGATTTATCATCTTGCCGTACAGGAGGAAAGCCAACGACTTACCTTGGAGCATGTCAAGGCGAAGGAGATCATTTTGCTTGCTGCTCAAGCCAATCCTCAACATAGAGGACCGGCGAATAGGATCCAGAGCGAAGGAAGGAGGTGAGCTGATCAAGGGTTCATCGAGGAAGAAGAAAGAAGCTTCAAAATACCCGAGATGGATGGCCCAGATCTCACCTCACGATCAGACAGCTCCCATTATTTCCCTTCAGCTGCTGGATCGGACGAACGATATGAAGCCACGTCAGCACCAACCTACAAATCATCCAACGGTACACCTTTTGCCACGTCATCAAAGAATAATAGGCAAAGTTCTAAAGGGAAGGGTAAATTATTTTTGCGAATATTGCAAACGTCCGCATCATACAATTGATAATTGCTGGAAGTTGCATGGAATGCCCAGGGACAAAGGAAAAAAGGAAAAGGAATTTACTCATGACCAATATAGGCAACTTATGAAGGCTTTGAGGAAATTGGATGCTTCTGACAAAACTGGAAGTTTTTCAGGTATTTCTTATTGCTTGATGAACTCTACATCAAATAATGCATGGATAATTGATTCGGGTGCTAATGACCATATTATCTATGATAAAAGTTTTTTTGATATCCATGAACAATTATCTTCTCCTATATCCATTCTCCCAAATGGAAATGTCACGTACGTCACCACGATTAGCACAATAAATCTTAGCCCCCTCGTTACACTTCGGAATGTCCTTTGTGTTCTAGATTTCCACTTCAATCTTATTTTTGTTTCAAGAGTTTGTGAGGAAAATTCTTGCCATATCATGTTCAACTCTGATAATTGTTTCTTTCAAGCCCTTTCGACTGACAAACTGATGGGCTTGGGTAGTATCTTACAAGAGCTATATTTTTGGACTAGTTTCCCAAAAAATTTCGATTTATCTTGTATTCCATTGAATAATCAATCATTGTGTAACATTACTACCAATGATAAAATTTCCATTTCTTATCAAAGATTGGGTCACAATGCTTCCCTTCCTTATTCTTAATGCCATATTTGTCCTCTAGCCAAACAATCACGTGCTCCATTTCCAACAAGCAAAACTCATGCTAACAGTGCTTTTTCACTGATTCATGCTGATGTTTGAGGACCATATCATACCCCACATCATTATGGCTTTCGATTTTTCCTTATGATTGTAGACGATTACTCCCGTGCGACATGGATCTTTTTCATGCAGTCAAAGAGTCAAGTTATATTTTACCTAAAAATATTCTTTCTCTATCAAAAAATCTATTTGAGAAATCTATTCAACACATTTGAATAGATAATAGAAGAGAATTCTTCAATAATGAATGCACATCTCTTTTCTCTTCCCATAAAATCCTCCATGAAAGTTCATGCACCTACACCCCACAGCAAAATGGGATTGTTGAACGTAAACATTGTCATCTCTTAGAAGTTACACATGCTCTTAAATTCCAAGCTTTTATACCTGAAACTTTTTGGGGAAATTGTGTGATCATGGCAGCTTACCTAATCAATCGCATGCCAACTCTTGTTCTTGACGAACGAACTCCATTTGAGTTACTTTATGGGAAGAAACCAGAACTTCATCACCTAAGAGTTTTCGGTTGCTTATGTTACATCACCACTGTGGATCCTCGGGACAAAATGGGTCCCTGTACCCGTCGATGCATATTCATGAGATATCCGAGTTTCCAAAAGGGGTATCGTGTCCTTGAGATATCCACCGGCGATTTCTTCGTAAGCAGGAATATTATTTTCCATAAGAATGTATTTCCTTTTCATGTTGAAATATCTTCAACTGAAAATTCTGGCACGACAATTGCCTCATAGATTTCTATTTGAAGAGGATTTATCTAGTGGTCAACATTATATTCTACATGCACCTCCAGAATATCACGCATCATCCCCAATGTTGCCTTCAACACCTGATGAGATTTTTAATCACACAACAGGCGTGAATAATTCAATTGAGGACCCTATCTTGCCAACTGAAAAGACTTTTGATTCTTCAATGATGCTTCGTTCGGCAACTAATACTACTGATGAGTCACCTTCTATACCTCAACATCACCCACCACGACACTCCGGCCGTGTTTCTCGTCCGCCCACATGGACTAAAGATTATGTTTATGCTGTCTTCAACTCGCCAAGTACTCATTATCATGTTCCCTCTTATGTTTCCTTTCATCATCTATCATCAGAACATATGTGTTGTATTAGCCAAATATCCAAGAAAGGAGAACCTTCTTGATATGAAGAGGCATTTACTGACCCATGTTGGCAAAAGGCTATGGAAACAGAATTAAAAGCTTTGATGGAAAATCAGACATAGGACATTGTTCCATTACCCTCTCATCGCAAACCAATTGGTTGCAAATGGGTATACAAGATTAAATATAAAACATATGGCTCTATGGAACGCTATAAGGCTAGGCTAGTGGCTAAGGGTTTCATACAACGAGAAGGTTTTGATTACCATGAGACCTTCTCCCCAGTAGCAAAGGACGTCACAGTTCGCTCCTTCTTATCGATTGCCGCTTTTCGTGACTGGCCGCTACATCAAATAGATGTTCACAATGCCTTCCTTCATGATGATTTGGATGAAAAAATTTATATAGAGCTTCCATAGGGTTTACGGAGACAGGGGGAGTCTGGGGTATGTCATATCCACAAATCTCTTTATGGTCTCAAACAGGTTTCCCAACACTGATACGCCAAATTTACCAATGCGCTTATAGCTGCAGTATTTAAACAATCTAGACATGATTATGCTTTGTTCACATTGGCGAAAGGTATGTCATCTATTTATTTAATGATATATGTTGATGACATGCTTGTTATGGGAAGTGATGAATATACTATCAAGAGTCTGAAAGAATACTTGCATTCCACTTTTCACATTAAGGATTTGGGATCACCCAAATATTTCCTTGGAATTGAGATTGCTCGTTCAGACCACGGCATTTCTTTTAGCCAACGAAAATTTGTCCTGGAAATTATATCAGAAGCAGGTCTATCAGGATGCAAACGAGCTATTATTCTCATTGAGCAAAATGCCAAATTGACCACAGTTGATTATGATGCGGGTTTATTAACTCCAAAAGATGATCAATTACTCAAGGACCCATCAAGTTATCAAAGACATGTTGTAAAGCTTATTTATCTCACCATGACTAGATCTCATATATGTTATGCAGTACAAACACTCAATTAATTCATGCATAGTCCAAAACAGTCTCATATGAATGATGCTCTCAAAGTTGTGAAATATTTGAGGAAATGCCCAAGACTTGGGATACTTCTTTCTCAAAGATGTAACATGGAGATGATAGCCTACTGTGACACGGATTATGCATCTTGCCCTATGAGCCAAAGGTCTACCATTGGTCTCTGCATTAAACTTGGGAAATCATTGCTGTAATATCCTCAATTTCAGTCTCTGGAAAATGGCTATGGTTTAAGTTTGGTGGTTTTCCTAATTGGAGTCAATTTTACTCTTGTTATGGAAAGCCTAGATTCGGATCCTCTGTATTCCTTCATTTTGTTATTTTTGTGGAGACTTTTGTGATCTGAATTCCCAAACACTTCCTTCTTAAAAGTTTTTCCAAATATCTTCAAGTTTTACATACTTTAATTTCAAAATTTTTGAACTTGATATGAGTAGTATGATAGCCTAATTTTTGAATCTTGTAAAACTGTCTGGAATGGGTAATTATGTAATTGTTCACATTTTCTCAATTTTCTACAAACTTTTTTAAGTCTAATTTGAACAAATTTCCTTCACAAAAGTTGTTGAGAACTTCTTTCTCTATAACATATATACATTTGGGAATTTTTTCAAATGATTTGGATTCTGGAAAGAGCTTACTTTGAGAAGCAAAGATTATGTTCCAGCAAACCGTTTTAGTCTATTTTTGAGCTACTAAAAGTTATGTTTAAAAAAAAGATTCAGATTACATGTTCTCCATGGGAAATATTTTTTAAGGTCTTTTTTATGACATTCAAATTTGAGAATTTTCGGAGTCCATTTACTATGTTTTCAAGTTCGAATTCTAGAACAGTGCGAAAATTGCCAGTTTTGCCAGATTTCAAAGATTCATCATTTTCTATATGAGAACGTTGGAATTTCAGAGATTGTGCTTAAATGCCATGAACCGGTTATCCTTAAGTGCCATTGATGGACAAGAAGTAGCCCTACTTGGCCAAGCTTGGGGAGCAAGAAGCCAAATTGACCAAGACAACATTGAACCATTAATTGAGGGCTAATCATTAGGAGAATCTTATCTTATAAGATCTTCATTAATTGAGTGATCTTGCATGTTCTAGAGAGAGTCTCATGCCCAAGAGAGCTTGGAGAACAAGAATGAAGACCAAGACAAAAACAATTATTGAAAAGACCATTATTAGAGATTTATGTGTCCTCTTGGAAATTAATGCATAGGCTTATGTGTCCTCTCGAAAATTAATGCATAGGCTTATGTGTCCCTAAGAATTAGGGCCTAACGACCCTAAGGTAGAAACTTAGAAACCAAGTTGAGAGATATGTAGCCTCAATTGAAGGCTTGCCTAAGAAGCTTCATGATGGTCAAAAACTTGGAGAGTAAGTTTTGGGGTAGAAACATGTGACTAAAATCTAAACCCAATGATGACCATATCTTGGGTATTAAATGAAGGAGGATTCTAGAGAGTCAAGAACTTAGAGAGCAAGTTTTGACTCTTAAACTTGGTGAACAAATTAGTGATTTGTCTATAAATGGGCTTGATCCCCCTTAGTTTCCACACACCACCTCCTCTTCCTCTCTTATCTCTCATTCTCATGCCTCCCTCTCTCTCCCTCACCCTTATGCCAATCACCTCTCTCCCTCTCTCTCAACCGTTTGTTGCCGTCGATCGCCATTTTCCCATTTGACCCTCATTGACGTTTTCTTGTGCTTATAGCTGAGTAGATTCCCTAATACTTGAATCGGGCTGTGTGTTACGTGATTGGAACGCAACATGTAAGTGAATTCCCTAACACTTAGATAGAGCGGTGTGTTTTGTGGTTAGAACACAGCTTAGGAAGTTGTTGCTGCTTGAAACGGTTTTGTTCTTGTGCATGATTACATGACGCTTGGATGCAGTAGTTTGTGTGATATGTTAATGTTCTTAACTATGCTTATTGAATTATGATCTTGTGAGCTTTTCATGAGGACATACAACTAGGGCCTTGTATGCATGGATTAAGATAGAGGATAATATATTGGCTTGTATGGCTTATGATCTGTAATCACTAAATGAAAGAAGAAAACCGTTGTCACATAGCGTTGGCGATGATGTCTTGGTTGAGCCGGGATGCCCTAATTGAGCTAGAATGCTTAAGTTGAGCCCGGATGCCTCCGTAACTAGCATTGGGATGCTCTAGTTGTGCTACGATGCCGTGGTTGAACCCAAATGCCTCGGATGTGTTAGTCCCGGGATGCCTCAATTGAGCTAGGACGCCTTGGTTGAGCTAGGATGCTTAGCATGAAGCTGGATGCCTCAGTTGAGCCGAGATGGCTTGGTTGATCCAGGATACCTAGCATGAGGCTGGATACCTTGATTGAGCCGGGATGCCCTAGTTGCGTCAGGATGACGATAAATGAATCTTATATGTGTGTCGGTATGTGTGTTTATTGAGAAGTCGAAGGCTTTCGGATGCTCGAAGGATTCCAGAGGACCATCACCCACATGTAGAGAAAGCAATGCCTAATGGATAAATGAATTCATGTGTGAATATTTTCGGGTATTTTTGCATGCCAATTGGTTGCGAGGCTTCACGTATAAATTTTCTTGTACATTTTTATGTGACCAGGTAAAGGTGAGCTTTCATGTTAACATAACAAGGACAATTTTAAAGTCTTTGCTATTGATATATCATCGATATAAGACGAAAAAAATATTTGCATGCATTAGTACAACAATGAGGCATTATCCTGCATGAGTATTAGTGAATTTACTCATTGAATTTTCAACTCACTCCCACTGTTTTTCACGTTTTTAAGATGAGCTCCCCACCTTAGGTTCGTTTTGGTGTACCCGTCGAGATGAAGGTTGGCCTAAAGGAGCTAGGATTAACCTCGGCCTTCGCTTTTGATATGGTTTATACGTGGAACGGCTCGTAGAAAAGGGCTTGTAAAATATGTTTAAGTAAAATGGCAATAATGTGTTTTGTCTGTTGTGCCTTCATTGATTTCCAGCTATTATTTGTTTGGGAATTTGTTTATACACGTTTCTGCATGTGCTCATTAATAAGATAAAAGAAAACAGGGACGACGACGAGCTTGGGAAGTCACATTAATAACCCCAAGGTGAGGTAAGGACATCACAAATGCTTTCATGGAAAACAAAGAAAGAGTCTACTGTATCCTTGTCATCAACCGAAGCTAAACATCGAGCCATGGCTAAAACTATTTGTGAAATGGTATATATAAGAGGCTTACTTTTGGATCTTGGGGTACAAGTTAAAGGACCGACCCTACTATTCTGTGACAACGATAGAGCGTTCAAACTTGCAGCAAATCCCGTAGTGTGTGAAAGAACGAAGCATATGAAAGTTGATTGCCACTTCACTCGAGACAAGATCCAAGAAGGGATAATCGAGACAAGAGGAATTAGAACCACAGAACATGTTGCAGATATCTTTACCAAGCCCCTATGTCAAAGACAACACGCATACCTATTGAGCAAGCTAGGCGTCTTAGACATATATAAATTGCTAACTTGAGGGCGAGTATTGGAAAATATGCCTGAAGATATGGCAAATCTATCCAGATTGTAATCGATATGATAAATCAATCCGAAATTGTAATTGATTGATAAATCGATCTAGGATTAGACTTGATTTCATCTGATTTGCCTAGGAGAGATTTTCCTTTTATTATTCACATTTTGTACTATATATTGAACATTGTACATGGAGAATAGATAAGCTGAAATACACATAATACAAAATTTCTTTCTTCAATTCTTCGATTTGTATCATGTTCGAGCATCCACCGCTCAATTGACCTCGCTTGGGTGTCCACGCCATGTCCGTGTTGCTATAGCTTCTCTCCTCCCTTCTCTGTTCTTATTTCCAAATTTCTATTGTATAGATTTTGAAAATAATCTTGGTTTATTTCATAAAGTTCCATTTTTAAACCATGCGAATGCTAACGACCGTGGCAATTAACAATAATTTAACAGTCATGTCTGCTTTTTCGTTTACTATTTTAACGGAAGGAGCAATACAAACAAAAGAATATATAGTTCCAAGGCCCGATTGGCCAAAAAGCATTCATGACTAAATTAAAAAAATTGAGATATTTTCTAGAGTGACTTTTACTTTTTATTTCTTCTTTTTTTGTCAAAACACTAACCATAATATTAGCTTGTAGCGCCCATACTATAATTATATTTTAAAACGCCTGTAACTTTTATAATATACAAATATTGGCATTGTAGATTCATATTTAGTGTTTTTTTTCATAATTATTGAGAATTTGAGTGATATCTTAGAGTTTGGGGTAAGGTAAAAAACTTAAAAAGGTTGTTTTTCACTTTTTTTAAGTTTAAACCAAACAGTTCACAAAAAGTAGGAGAACTGCTGGTGCTTCTATTTCTTACTTTTTTTAAGTTTAGCTATAAATGAGCGGTACTATTAATATTTCTTTTTTGGGTCATATTAGCGTGAGAAGTATCTGATTTTAGAAATAGTGGTTGTGCGCAGTGCAAGGATTACTTCATATTAAAAACTGTAACAATTCCTTCTTTGATTACTGGGCACTTGTTAACATAGAGCCATATTTTCTTTCATCTCTAACCGTTTCTCTAATTGGTGAGCCACAAGTTATAGATAACACATACAAGCTCGATTAAATATAAATATGGATGACATCCTTATTGGAAACTCAACAATCAAGAGATCAATTGAGGGAAGTTTTCCTCTTTCGGATGGAGGAAAACATGACCCTTTTAACAAAATCCTTCAAATTAACATTTTGCTCTCTTGATGGACATTGCATTTGACTGAATTTTTCAATTGGACCTATCGCATGATGACAAGCGTAACTTCCTTTTCCAATGTGAGGTAGTCGAGGTTGGTAAATCTCACGTTCATGAAATACACCACTAACGTCGGCAAATACTTTGTATAATCTATTCTTAAAAACCCTGCAATAGGTTTAATTACCAAGAAAATTAATTCTCATTTTTCCACTATTGGTGACCTTGGTTAGGCTTTGAGATATGGTCCGTGATGGTGAATGACAAATTACATATGATACATGTGTTTTGAAAATAGGAGATACAAAGTATTCCTAAAGGTAAACTCGAGGCAGTAAAAGACGTTGTCCCGATAGGAACAATCTCCGTGATAGGCTTCCCGATCATTATCAAAGAGGTAATCAATGTCAATATACATGGGTCTAATACATGGGTGGTTAGGGGCGGATAGGAACAAGTCAAGTAAGTAAACACCGGAACAACACATTTAATTTATATCTACCAATCTCGATGATTTAATGGAACATACAGTTTGCGTCATAAAATATGTGTTCACACCTGTAGAAGATGACCGAAGTTCCAAGTCGAAGCTTATTCACCCAATGTACCTAATTTTTAAGTACAAAATAATAAGTTTTACAATTTCAAATCCAGTCAATTAATTGGTCAATTCCGTCCTTTTGGGTTTTCACACTATATGTTCAAGTCCACGTAATTTATTGATTGGGACACCATCAAGAAGTCTTTGTCTTATTACAGTCTGTGAGCTATTCAATAAACTATATTATAATATGCTTATTTATTATAACAATAGGCAAAATGATATTGCATGAATATCCGGGTCGGCCCTAAATAATGACCGAGTGGGAGACCCAAAAGAGCAGTGAGGTGCGGGTCGACATCCAGAACCGTTAAACCTCGGATTTACACGATTGATCCTTCGTGGATCGTTCCACGTTCATACTATTGGTCTATCACAAAGACAATCGAATTTTCAACCCGGTTTTGATTAAGTGCTTTCACAGCTTTTGATCAAGTCACTTTTCATCGATCCACCACCCATTTTTTTTGAAAATCAAAAGGTAGAAGAACATTGTAATTGAACGGAGGTTTGACGGTATACGTGGTTTTGATACTATTGTAACGAGATGTTGGGTAGAAGTGACTTAGATTGTACATTATAAGTTCTGATATTTTAATGATAGAACATTTCCGAATATTTGGTTCGAGTAATTATTTGTAGATGGGCGCAAAATATCCGGTTCACGTGCATGGATAAGGTTCCGTAACAGGGTGTGAGATTTCGTTGGACCATTGCCAACTATTCTAGAAGTTTAAACTATTAGATAAATACGTTGTTTAATATTTAACTACTCTATCACTACCCCCAGGCTTAGTTTGATTCTTTTGCCAAGTACTAAGCATGGTAATATCTTATTGGGGAGGTAAATAGAGGCTTGAAAATATTCGAATTCAAGATCTTCTGCTCTGATACTATGTCCGATTTAAAAGTTTAAGCCATTACATGAATGCGTGGTTTAATATTTAAATATTATTTCTTTTCCTTTTCCATTAAGCAATACCTTGTATAAATATTTGTATTGTACAATTAACAGTACAAGCAAGCAATTATGATTTACTCAGTGGCCAACATTGATCTAAGGGGTTATTTTAAGTATGAGACCTGTGGTTCAATATGGGACTTGGCACTTTTGAACCTAATATTTGACACTCAATTAACCGCTTCCAAGCTAAATAAACTCAAAATAACCTCTAAGTTCGACAATAACTAGAAGACACGAACAGTTGAGAATCACAATGTGTGTGAATGTTAGGGTTTTGCTCTAATATTTTAAGCCTTAAACTATACATGAAATTCGACTGGTATGAAAATAAGTCACTTAAGCATCCTAGCATATATAAATGCAATAGAAAAAGTCCAGCATCAAATGATTGGTATAGTATGAAACAGTTAATATATCATAATTGATTTATGATTCATTGATTTAAGTCTTTAAGTAAATGTGAATTCAACTAAATATTTCGATGGGTTCAGACCTAAGCTCTCTATTGGTGATATCTTCATATGAAGATGTGGAATTTATATTGCGTGTTTGAAAACCAATTCTACCTCATTTTAGTTTGGAGAAGTTTAATAGAAGTCCAATACTTCCATTAGGGGTAGATCCAAGAGGAAGCCCAAAACTTGAGCTACAATAGACCTAATTGGGCAACTTTCGCTTAAAAAACCTAAACCATCGGGTAATGGGCCAACTAGGTATATCAAATAATCAACCAAACATCAGACATCCCGATTTTCACACCGCACATGTGCACTTGCCATTCTTCTCCCCTATGAGCCAACTACACTCATTATCTCCTTCTTAATCCAAGTTAAGTATCGTGCCGCCGATCTTACCATGCTGATAAGTAGAAAAAAGGAAAGAAATCCACATTCCTGTTTTTAGTGATGTCGAGAAATAATTAAGTACATATGAGAAAAATATTTGAATGTTCAAATATTTTCCTTATTTTACTCTCTCTCTCTCTCTCTCTCTCTCTCTCCTCGCTTTTCCCGAGCCGTGCACGTCACCTCCCATATGCCAGACCAAGCCCCTGACACACTATCTCTCTTTCCTCTCTCCTCCTTTTTCTTCTTTTCTTCTTTCTTTTTCTTTTATTTTCTCTCTCTCTTCTTCCCTTCCTTCTTCTTCGCCGCGTCTGCTTCGGTCTCTGCGTCTGCTTCTGCTCCTTCTTCCTGCTCGCCCAGCCGACGCCGCCTGAGCCCGCCTGACCGACGGCGCCGCCAGCAAGCCCGATCGCCGTCGCGCCGACCACTGACCGCCGCCCCGACTATCCCCTTCCTCTCCCTTACGCGCGCGCGACATCAAGCCGTCGCCGCTGCCCTCCGCGCCCGACGTGGCCCAGCCGCGCCTGGCTGTCGCCGCCGTTGTCCCCACCGCTCCGACTGCCACCGTCGCCGCCGCGAGCTAGCTCAGCCTCGACTCGAGCTCGCCGCGCCCGGCCCCCTCAATCCGCGAGCTCGCCGCGCCCGGCCCCCTCAATCCGCGAGCTCGCCACACCTGGTCACTGCGGTTCGCCGGCTCACCGCGCCGCCCCGTCGCCGCCGCGAGGTCGCCGGTGCCGTCGCCGTGGACCGCCTTCCCCCTCACCTCAGCCGGCAACCCCTCCTCTCTCCTCTCCGCCCCGTGAGCCTCCTCCCCCTCTCTCCCTCTCTGTTTTGGCCATGAAAGGCCCTCACCGGAGGAGCCCCGCCGCCGCCGTTACTATTCCGGCGCGAGTCCGCCGCCTCGCCCAGCCGTCCAGCCGTTCCATTTCTCTCTCTCTATCTCTGACCGTGCCCCTCTCTCCCTCTCTAGGCCGTGGATTAGCTTAGACCGTCACCGCCGTTCGCCGAAGCCGCCGCCGCCGTTACTGTTCCGGCGAGGGACCGCCGCTTCCCAGCCCCTTTTCGTCGCGTGTTCGGCCCGTTTCAAGCTTAGGACATCCTGTGAGTTTGACCATAAGCTTTAATTAGGACAATTTGCATTTCTAGACGAGTTTTAGGGGTTTATTAGGGTAATTAGGGGCTAAATGGTGGCTGCTATTAGGGGCTGATTTTGTTGTGTTTGTGGTGATTAAGGGTGATTATTTGGTCGAGGTTTAGTGGCTGGTATAGCGCTGTGATGTGGCGAAGCGTAGGTGTCGGAATTTGAATAAAATGGTGGACTTAGTAAATGAAATTAATAACCTGTGTGGTGGCTGATTTGGTGGCTGTTCTATGGGCTTAGCGTGATAAATTAATGGAGGTTTAGCGGCCCGATAGGTATCGTTCAATGGCTGAACAGATTGGGTTAGAATGACCCGGGTTCGGAGTAAGTTCGGGCCTTAAGTGTGGATTTTTGTGCGCGCCTCATTAGTTCTTGTGAGAGCTAATCCAAGTGAAGTTTTGGGGAGCTCAATGGAGCATTTTGGCGATAATTATTAGCCTAGAAATTGAGGTATAGTTGATGGTCATGACAGAATTTGATTTAGGCGAGGCGCGATCAATTTGGGGGTTAGTTGGTAGACGCTGTTAAGAGCGGATGTTGTGGCGTATTTGGTGGCCTAACTTGATGTTTTAATCGAGGTCTAGTGGTTTCTGGTGTGCTGAATAGCGACTAAGCTTAGGAGCCTTAATTTGGGCAAAATTGCAGATTCGGCAGATATGATTTGTAGGCCGAATGGTAGCTGTTTTTGTGGCAAATTGAGGAGCCTAATGTGATGAGTTGACAGCGAATTGAGCGCCTAAGACAAAACGTTCATGGGTGGTTTAGTATCGGGAGGCTTCAGGCCATAATTGTTTATTCGAGGTTTTAGGGTGAATGGCTTAGGGAACGATGATCACCCGAGAGGATGCTAGATTAAACGTGGCTTGAATGTGATTGTATGATGCCATGTCGCATGTCTCGCGGGACTAAAAATGGAATCGCTTGGCGGGCCTCGAATGTGAGAGTTCTTGTTAACCCGGTTGTGTGGATTGTGCATGGATTGTGTGTCGAGTTGATGCCATGGCTTATTTGAATTGATTGTCTGATTGGGCATGTTGATTAATGAAATTGAATATGCGTGGTGCAAATGCGCATGATTGCATCGTGATTTGAGTAAGTGGTGCGGTGCAAGTGAATGCCCAGATGTGAACGTTATGGCCATGAGTGTACATCTCAAGCATTGGCACGGCATGTGCATATACGAGCGTGCCTGAGTGACATGTGCATTGTGATCACCTAAAATGCCCCAATGCGTCTTACGCGAGGTTCAGATATAAATTGGTGCTTGTGAATGTGTGATCACAATAAACCCTGATGCGTTTTACGCGGGGTAGCGAACCCGTTCTGAGGCGTGTTACGCGGGATAATACCCGGTTTACCGGAAGATGACCAACCTGATGCGTTTTACTCGGGTAATGTGTCATGAGCCTGATGTGTTTTACGCGGGCCAGAGATCGATCTCGAAGTGATAGACCTGATGCGTTTTACGCGGGTCGGAGGAGAAATTGGTAAATGGCAAAATGCTAGCATGCAAGTGTGCGATATTGCATTATTGAGGCATGAACATGAATGCGAGCACGAATGCGAGCACGAGCATATGCATTACATGAGTCGAGACCGAGTGATATGCGTATATGTGCCGCAATCTAATTCCTTTGGTGCTGTTGTGATTGTATATATATGAAATGCCTAACTTGCAGGGTCCAGTATGAATTAGATTTAGGCCCGAGGGCCTGAGTCAGTTACATTTTGATTTATGCTTCGTTTAGTACTTGTCAGGAGGTGCACTTTAGCCTAATTTAGGTTTAGGGAATTACTCGCTGAGATTTATTCTCACGGTTGTATAAAATCACTTTTCAGACTCCTAGCCTTGAGGATGGCAGACATACCGACGCATTTTTGGGAGGAGGCCCAGCTAGTAGTAGTGCTTGACCGGTGAGCCACGTACCCCCCCCTTTTACGTTGGTGGCCATTGAGTCGCTTTTGATTTTTGAGCGTGGGCTGTACATGAATATTGTTTATGATTCTCGATTTCAAAGCAAGTGTATAATTATCCATGTTGGTTGTTGAATGGCTATCTTTGGTTATGTGTATTTTATTGTATGGGTGATTTTAATTACTTCCGCATGTGTTTTAAATCTCTGTGTTGGGCGCTGGGTCGGCGACGTGTCCTGGGGCGTCGCACTCAAATCGATCATGGCAGGAATGTTCGTGCACCGTAAGGTTCGGGGCGTGACATCACTTAAGTGTCACTTTTTCAAAAAAACAATTACTTAAGTGCCGACTCCAATCTGGGTCACTGGAAATCCGACGTGGCTATATTTTATTAATTTTTCAGTCCTAAATGGCTCACTAGCGTGTCCAATCAACATATAGCCCCTAAACGATGTCGTTTAAAAGTTGTAAATAGTGATCGTTTGATTACCAATTTTTAAAAAAAAAATAATCACTTCAGTGCCAGTTATTGTTACAAAGTGATCACTTCAGTGCTAATTGTCGTCAAAAAGTGATCATTTCAGTGCCAAGCACCGGTCCAAACAAGCACTAGTGCAGTTTTGTGCTTTGCATTAGTTGCACAAACCAATAGCAACTAGCTACACCACCTTGTGTAGCTTGACCAATAAGCGCAATTGAGAAACCCTCCTTAACAAGGTGGTTTCATTCCTCTCTTTCCTGCCTTGTTTTGGATAAGTATGAGATCAATTTATGTCCACGAAACCTATTCGTAAATCACTCAAAATCTAAGTTATTAGTTGATGATTGGTGACGACATTGTTGTTCTAAATATTAATTTTTGATACCACTAGCACATAGCTGGTGTAACCACAAGATGCACCGGTACTAACCTTGCATCAACAACACATAGTTGGTGCATCTTGTGCTTGCACCAACATATACAATAGTTGGTGCAAGCACAACTAGCAAAACTAACACACCAGCACAACCAAAAGCAATATATAGAAATGACAAAAGCATAGACAAAATAAAGTCCATTGACATTAAATTTAGTCTTTACATTTGGTCAATTAGAACATCCCAACATCTAGGAGTTGTCTTCCCACCAAACAAAAAATTCAACTCAACACCTAACAATATCAACCCATCAGCCTTTGCATCAACACTTCTCTTCCTCAGGCCAAGACCCTCCGCTTCGAGGAACTGCCACTGCTATTGTTGCTGTGCTTCGCCTTCTTAATCTCCACTCCGATCTTGTTCAGGCCAATCACGGCCCGCCTCTTCTTCCTGCTCATGATCCCACACGCACTGCACAGAGATTGTAGGAGCAAAGCACAAATTGATCACAAGCTTCGTCAAAATCAAAACAACTATCAAACGATGAAGTAATCTTTGTTGGCTTGTCAGTCTCGATCACATTGACAAACTCAACCTCAAGGGGAGCTTCATTAGTGTCAGAATCATTCAAGTCTTCATATGAAACTTTTTGAATGCATTTTCCCTCCATGTTGACCTTCCTCATGATCTTTCCTTCTGCAAATCTCCCACAAAATCCCAAATGTACAATATTAAAAGGGATTAATCAAAGTATTACCTCCACTTATGGATGGAATTATTGCCAAAGACAACTCTAGAGGGCATTTTAACCCCCTTTTAGGCCAAAACTAACAGAGGCTTTAGTTATAAGTATAGAACCAACAATAACATGATAGATCAAAAGCCTGTCATAGGCCAATGAAACTCCATATCAACAGAAAGGTTAAAGAGCTCAAAAAAGAAATTGCTTATAAAGCTTCCTTAATTGTGAAATAAAATTCTAATATAATTCAAAAAAATTTCAAAGGCATAAATTTTCTTCTTCAAAAGCAATAAGAGACACTGGTTTATGAAAGAGATGAAGATAGAAACACCCATTGGAGCAACCTCAGAATTGCAGACAAATTAGTAGAAAAAAAAAAGAAACACATTATATGGAGAAACTGGGAAGACAGTACCTAGAGGAGAGTCGAATTCGGTAATCGCCGAGAACTGAGGAACGGCGTGATCATCGCGAAGAACGCAATCGTCTTCAACGATAGACAATGGCTCTTCCACCTCTACACCGAATACCATCGATCCATGATCGTCTTCGAAGACGGACGATGATGGCTCTTCCATCTCTACACCAAAACCCACAGATCCCCGAAGATTATTACTTCACCGCAAAGCAACAAAATTAAAAAAAAAAAAAAACCCTAAACGTGAAGCGAAAAGGGTAAGAGCTAATCAGCGCATATCGTCTCCATTCCATCGAAGCTCCGTCGGAACAATCCGTCAATCCTTGCAGCAATAGCGAACCAAATCGAGCTGTTTCAGCCACCTAACCAATGCAAGAATTTCGAGATCTCGACGAGATGGTCTCGCACGAATGCTCGATGAGTGCGACCACTAACCTTTTCACCCAGATCTGGCATTTGCGTCAAATATCCGTAAGATCTAGTAGCTCATTGAAGCTAGCGAATTACGACAAACCGTAGCGATTGCCGAGAGATGACCCCCCAAGCGTCGGGATTAGGGGCGAAGAAGCAATCGCACTGTGAAATCTATTGAACAGAAGATGGAAGGAGTTGGAAGCGAATCAAACCCAGAATGAGGGATCGAGAGAGAGCGGGGTCAGTGATGATCTTGAGGAAGTTAAAAATGGAGCCAAAAAGCACACACAAAGCAGGAGAGAGACTCTACAAAGAGAGGGGCAAAAATCCACGTGGATTGGATTTTTTAACAAATATGCCAAGTCAACTTATTTTTTCAATTATAAAAGCCAAGTAATTATTTTGACCGGAATTTTTCGCCGTTGGCATTTAAGTAATCATTTTTTTCTCAAATTTAGCACTTAAGTGAGCCAGCGAAAACATTTGGCACTAAAATGAGCTCCGTACACACTTTTTGATACTTTTGATGTCCTTCTTCCCTTAAATTTTAACTACTCTTATATGATTAGATCAATGTTCATTTGAGTAACTTACCAAATTTTTTTAATTAAATTACCATATGACTTTGGGTTATCATGTTGCCAATGTTTTTTTTTTTTCTAATTTATAAACTTTCATTGTTGGTTTACCCACTGGGTCCAGACCTTGCTTCCACCCTCTTTCGGATTCTGCATCTTGTTCCCATCCGGTGCGAACTGGGCCTTTGGTATATCGATGGCCTTTCTTATACCATGGCTTTTTCATGAGCCATGTCGATGGGCTCATATTTTACTGTTTTTGGGTGCTGTGTAAAATTGGTGTTGTCAATCACTTTTGGTCGGTGAAAATTGGAAGGTTTATAATTTGGAATTTCGGTTGGTTCAATGGTCTCAGAATTTTTCATTTGTTGGTTCTTGAATTTGGCGTAGTGCCAAAAAGGAAGTGTGCAGTACATATTTGATCGCAAGTATAATAAGCGATTTCATTTTATATGTAGGATCCATTCGTTTCATAAAAAATAATTTTCAGAAAAACGTTTTCAGGATTTTCTGACCTCGTATCACGAAAAATAAACTAGTCATAAAAAACGTTTTCCAACAATGAAAAAAATACCTTCTAAAGCGAGGAAAAAGTTTTCTGATTTTCAGAAAGCAGAAAACATTTTCCATATCTTCTTTCACCTTACTTTCTTTTACATAACATATTTTACTTTTATTTTTATTTTTCCTTTTTTTGGTTTTTTTAAAAACTATTTTTTCTTTTTTCTTTTCTTTTATTTCTTTTTCTTTCTTTTTTATTTTTTTCTTCCTCGGCCGATTGCCAGCCACAACAACAGTCGACAGCTAGTGACCGACCACAGGTGAGGCTCAGCTTCGCTCAAGGCCGGTGAAGCTCGAACAAGGCCTCGCCTCATCAAATCTGGCGTTGCTCGGCCTTGCCTCACTCGAGACCGACTAGGTGTGGCTGAGCCTTGCTAGAGCCTTGCCAAATTTGGCAAGGTGAAGTGAGGCCGAGCAACGCCTCACTTGTGGTTGACAATCGGCAAAAGAAGAAAGAAAATAATAATAATAAAAAAAGAAATATTTAAAAGTATTAAAAATTTAAAAATTCAAAAATAAAAAATAATTAAAAATATGATTTTTTTTAAAAATAAAATTTATTAAAATGAGTGCAATGAGAATTTTCCAAACCAAAAGATAGAAATATTTTTCAGTTCATTTTCAAGTCTCAGCTAAACATTAGAAAATATTGTAATTTTCCTAGAAAATGACTTTCTGGAAAATATTTTCAAAAAATGTTGTATTTCCGTGAAACGAACGGAAACTTAATCTTCTCAAGTTTTTTTTTGTCAAAATCTTCTCAAGTTTAAAAGAACATAACGTGGATTCGACCAAAGAAGAGGATCTAGTAATATGTGAAATGGTATCGGGAACCTCTCTAAAGTTTTGTTGTAAAACCATGTTAGTCCTTTTTTTTCTTGGGACGATTCTAGTATTTCCTTGAAAACACATGGGATTTTTCTTTTGTGCCAGTAGATTTTAAAAAAAAATTGATGAATGATAAAAAAAAAAATTAAGGGATATTTTCACTAGAAGTCCTAAAACTTGTCACAAGAGTGTAATTGAGTCCTAAAACTTACAAAATGTATAATTAAGTTCTAAAACTTATTAAATTGATTCAATAGAGTCTTAAAATTAACACTATCTAATTTACTAACGAAAAATGCTGATATAGTACTGACGTGTCTTATTTTATTAATTTTCTTGAGACACATAACGTCCAACAAGCGCCACGTCATAAAAAGTTGAAAAAAAATGTAAATTAAATTAGAAAAAGCTATAAAAAAGAAAAAAAAAAACCTAGGATCAGTCGCTGTGGCAGTGGCCAAGCCCTCGCTGATGGCCATCGCCACAACCGCCAGGAAGGATTGGTGAAGGTTGCCTGGGCCTTCCGAAAGCCCAACGACCCTTGCCAATCCTGAGCGAGTTCCCTGTGAGAGCCTGCAACCCCTAATCTGGAGAAGGGCACAACCCTCACCCCAAATCTAAGTAAGGGTCGCTGGCCCTCGCTTGGGGCTGGCAAGGGTTGCTAGCCCTCGCTTGGGGCCGGCGAGGGCTAGTGAGGCCTTGCCTAGGGTGGGCAACTCTGGGAGAGGCCTCACCGGTCCTCGCTGACCCCAGGCGAGGGCCGGCGACCCTCGCTCAAATCTGGGGCAAGGGTCGCACCCTCCCCTAAATCAGGGGCTTCATGCCATTGCCAGGGACCGGTGGGCCTCGCCCAGGGCCAGCGAGGGTCGCCAGGCTTTAGGAAGGCCCAGGCAACCTCGCAAGTCCTTCTCAGCGGCAACCACCAGCGAGGACCTGGCCACTGCCACTGCCGCTGGTTAGGCTTTTTTTTTATAACTTTTTTTCTAATTTAATTTTTATTTTTATTTTTACTGACGTAGCGCTTGTTAGACGCCACATCATTGCCACATGTCTTAAGAAAAGTAATACAATATGACACGTCAACGCCATATCAGCCTTTTCTATTAGCAAATTAGACAATGTTAACTTGATTGCACTTTTTACAAGTTTTAAGACTTAATTATACTTTTGTTACAAGTTTTAGGACTTTCAGTGCATATATCCCAAAAATTAATAAAAAAAAGTTATCAAGCACTTTATTTTTTGTAATTTGTTATTTAACTTACTATCACTTTTACGAAATTACTAACTAGTTAACAAATTATCAATTTTTATTATGTTGACTAACTTTTTTTCTCTTTCTTACCAACGCCTTAAATTGAATCAATTGTTTATTAACTTTTATTAATCACTCTTACAAACACATTAAATTCATGTTGTATGAATTTACTAATCTTTTTTTGTGTGAGTTAGCAATTTTTCTCCCAATTTATTACCAATTAGTTTACTAAGTCTCATTTGAATTGCTCTAAAGTTACAATTTTTATTGAAATTAACCAATTTTTTATCGAATTAAAAACTTCAATTTGTTTTGTTTATGAACTTGTTAAATTTATTAACTCTTTCTTAGAAATTACCACCTTTAATTAGAGTGTCATGAGATTAACCATTTAATGACAACAGAATGAAGGTGTATAAAACAAAACTTTGGAGGTTTTTCTAATACGATGAACCAACTCCATTCTTAATAAAAAAGTTAGGGTGTAGTTTTATATATTTATCCATCTTTGTATTAGGGGTGTGCAAAGCAACCATCAACTTGCTGGACTACCCAAAACCGGTGACCAAACCATACTAACCAAGAACTGGTTGTTCCCATAGGGACCGATCCGATTTCCAGTTTCAATTTACTGGAACTGGTGAATTTAATTCGATTCCAAATGTGGAATCACCTACTCGGACCGGACTGGTATTAATATAAATTAAAAAAATTTCAGCTTACTTTCAGCGAAAGTGAGTCTTTTTCGCCTGTCTTTTGCCATTTAACCTACAATCCTGCTCACGTCACACAATCCTCAAAATAGAAACAAAAAAAAGAAACCCTAGCCTCATCTCACTCTCACCATAAGAGTCTCATGCAGCCACGCCTGCAACTCTATCACTCCATTGCAGACTTGCAATCGCCTCACCTCCAGCCCTCCCTCACATCTCACATCTCGCTCTGGCCTCATGCCTCACCTCCGGCCTTCCTTGCATCTCACATCAGGCTCTCGCATTGCCTTCAACTCTGTCGCTGAATTGCAGACTCGCAACAAAGTGAAATTTTATGCTTAAGGGTACTCATTCTTTTTGCTGCTATTGGCAAATTTGATTTCCGATCGAGGGTGCTTCAAATAATGCTAAAGTTTAGTTTAGGATTTGTCGTTTGTGGCTTACCGTTGCCTTTTGCTATTGCTTTAGCTGGGACTTCGGGTGATTATGCGCTTACTTGAGCCTTTGTTAGCATATAATTTTAGGGAATATATAACATCCCGAATTTCGAATCAATTTCCGGAAATCAATAAAACGAGTCTTATCTATTATTTCATTTTCATAAGTCTTGCCCGGAGCTGATCACTCTAAGGATACTGACCAAATGGGAATCGCTAACTAGAATAACGGTACGTGGACCAAGAACCCAATCGTGAACTGGACACCGATTCCGAGAAACGACGAGGAAATATTTTGGGCCAAAGTAGGTCGATCTTCGGAAGGTAATGGACTTGGCTTGGCCGAGGCCAACGATGTACACTCGGATAGCAGGAGATTCTGTAAGACCAAAAGTGCACGTGGCCGACCAGTCCCGAACTTAAACCGAATGATCGTTATCTCTGAAACTAGCGATAATTCCTCTCGTTCTCCCGGTAATCAAGGCCGTCATGACTCAGATAACCTTAAGTCGATACGCGTGACCCCTAAACAGCCGCCCGTTAGTAAGATATTCAAAAATTGAAATTTGACTAGTATGACTGTGGAATTTGATCCGGATTTTGAGGTTGATTTTCGAGGGTTTACTGGACTAGTTTCGCCTGGACGACGTCAAAATATGTTGGCCATGTATATAAGGGGTTAGTCCGGTCGAAAAATGGAATTTCGGCCCAGAATCGGACAAATGACGACTTTGCCCCTAAGCCTTATGTAGTGTTCCGAATTTTGAGGTTTATTGGAGGATTATTTATTGGTTTTAATGGACTTGAGACAAGAGTTAGTGGAAGGGAATAAAGACCTCATTGCCCATCAATTATTGGACTTAGAGGAGTGTGGACCATTGGATCAAAGGGTAAGTTTGTCTTGTGCCTTGGATGGTTAACATGTGGCACCTAACCTTAATCACCCCACTATTAAGCCCATCTCTCCCTCTCTCTCTCTTCTCACTTTTCTTTTTCACCAAGCCAATCTCACCTTCCTCTCTCTCCCTCTTCATCTTCGCCGGCCACCCTTTCGCCGTCCACGCCGAGACCGCCGTTCCGCCGCCAACGCCGGTCCGTCGCCGCCGTGACGCCACTACCACGCCAAGCCACCGCCACCTCACCCTCTCGCCGTCACTCTCTCTCTCTCGTCCCATGTTCTCCCTCCTCTCGGACGTGTAATCACCGGAGTCGAGCCGTCCACCGCCATCGTCCGCCCGTCGCCGCACTGCTCGCCCGAAGCCGTCACCGTCGTCCGTTGCTCCGCCGCCGTTCCGTCTCACGCCGACCACCTCAGCCACCACCCTCACCGACCTCCTTCCTCTCTCCCTCTTGGCCGTTTGGAGGCCGTGCACCGTGAGTCGGCGCCGCCGCCGCTTGCCGCCACCACCGCCGGAAACGCCGCCGCCGATTTACTGTTCACCGGTAATTGGCCGCCGTTTTCTCATCGTCGTAGATCGAGTTTAAGTGAGTAATGCTCTCTAAACCCTAATTAGGACAATAATGCCCTTTAGATCGGGTTTATGTGTCGTTAGTGATTAATTAGTGTGATTAAGGTTGGTTATGAAATATTGCTTGATTGGAAAGTGCCGAGATGACGTTATTGGTTTATTGAGGAGAAATTGAAGTGGATTGAAGGCCGAAACAAGATCAAGTAGCGGCTGTCCATAATGGCAAGTAATGGATTAAGTGTTGACTAGTCGATGGATTAACTCGATTAAGGTATCGGGATGGCCCGAGTGTTTGACGGGATAATTGTAGTATTCAAATTGATTGATTTGTGTGTTATGATATTTATTTGCACCTTGCCATGTCGCATGATCGACTTTGTGCGGAATATGATTTGGGCAATTGAGCACGTTGTTAGGTGATGTGTTCGAGGTCATTGTTCGATGATTGATTGGGTTTATGCTTATGTAATGATTAGTGCTCATGTGTATTCCATATTGCCCGAGCATACACATTCATGGCTGTGCATTACGTGTGTGCGTGCCGAGTGTAAAGCATGTGATGAAAATTGTGCGAGAATGCGAGTCTGCCATGTGTATGTGATCACCTATAATTGCCCGATGCGCTTGACGCCGGGTTCAAATAAAATTTGGGCAGTGTGCCGTGTGATCACTTAAGGCCTTCGGGTCGTGGCCTTCGGGTCGATTCCGTCTTCATGCACTTTGTAGCAAGACGATGCCCGGTGTGTCCGGAAGACGACCAGTCTCATGCACTTTGTAGCAGGCTTGGTTTATAAGGAGTTCGGTGTTGCACCTCATGCACTTTGTAACAGGCTAGAAACACTGGGCCGGGGGCGTTTTTACGCTGGCCACGAAGAGTTGTTTATGTGTTTGGGCCAGTGGGCCGGGCCAATGGGCCGTGGAAAGATTAGATAATCTGAAGAGTATTAGATTATGTGGTGGAATTGCTAGGCATGGTATGGGACATGCCCAAGTGATTCCATCTTATAATCCAAATACGCGCGCTTGTGCCACATTGATGCATTGGCATACATAAGAATGCATGGACGAGTATGAATATGTGTGAAACTCGGTGATGGGAATGTGATCCAGACGTTTACGAGCATGAGCATGCATATGACGCACGTGTGACTGTGTATGCCCGAGTATGTGTTTGATTATTATCTTTAATCTGCCTAACCTGTAGGGTCATCGGTAAGTGCAATTTGGGCCCGAGGGCCTAGGTCAGTGGTTGTTGTTTGATTTGGTTTTGTTCCCGTTAGGAGGTGCATGTTAGTCTAGTTCAGGCTTAATGGGTTTTACTTGCTGAAATTCGTCTTACGGTTGTATAACCCAAATTTTCAGACCCCAGACCCTGACGATGCCAAAGGTGCCCGATGTACCGGTGCGACATGGGATTCCGCAGCATCTCGAGCACACCATGTCGATTCACCCCATAGGGAATGGGGAAATGTTCTTTAGACACTATACGTTAGTTTGGGTAGATGTAGGGACCACACATTTTGAGACCCACGAATATGTGGCCTGGTGCTTTAGGGACCGTTTTGGAGAGGAGTACGGACCCCTCCATTCTATGGATATCCCATTCAACGAGGAGGGCGAGCTAGATCCGCAGTGTCCTAATGGGGATATAGTTAATCCCGATACGGAGATGGAGGTGAGTTGGGAGATAGATGAGGGACCCGAGCTAGGTGAGGAGAACGAGGAGTTGGGAGGTGTGGATTTTGAGCCCGAGATTGTCAATCCGGCCCCAGAGCCGATGGACGTGGCGGTAGAGGAGCCCATGGAGGTGGACGAGGATCCGGAGATGAAGATCGAGTCCGAGGCAGTCAGTTCTGATGAGGACCAGGAGATATCCGAGAGTTCTTCGGAGGTGTCATGCTCAGACCCCGACTGGGAGCCCTAGGATAGATCTCCTTTTTAGTGTAGTGAGGACTGACACTTTTTGGGAATTTAGTCCTCCGTTTCCCTTTTGTCGATAATTTCCCCCTAGCCGCCTCTCCTTTTTTGGGATTGTATATTTTTGGTTGTAAATGGATATTGTAAAGGCTTTTATATAAGTATAAAAGTGTATATTTTGTAATTAGTAATTTCTGTTGTGCTATCCTTGTTCTCATATTGTTTTCTGTCCGGGTATTATTGTTATTATTTGTTCTGCTTCCGCTTGTGTATGAATTTCTATCTTGGATAATGGATCGGCGACGCGTCCTGAGACGTCGCACTCAAATCGACCAAGAGGAGGGATGTGGGGCGCTGCAGAGGGCGCGCGGCGTGACATCCCCTCCCCGTTCCTGACAGAATATACTAAGCCACCATGTTTGTAGTATGGTTGTGACTCTGTAGAGATTGGGGACTAGTTTCATGGAATACAAAGTTTGTATTGCCATATTAGTAGTTTCACACACAAAAAGAAATTGTAGTTTTCGACTATGGGAACTGTATGATTTTTCTCCTACTGAGTTGTCTTAGTTATAAGGACAATTCTACTATTTCGCTTTTATGAAAGTGGAATTTTCTCATATTGATAGATTCCTAAAAGAGTTGATAAGTGTCAAAATATAGCATGGTGGTTTTCACGAAAACGGATTTTTCTCATATAGATAGATTACTTAAAGAATTAGTAAGTGTCAAAGTACAGCATAGAAATGGTGGATGAAGAGGAATAGGAAAGAAGAAAAGAAAAGGTAAAGGAAAAAAAGATAAATGAAAAAGAGAACCAAAAAGAGGAGATAGCTGACTTTAAATTATAAAATTAACGTGGCCATTTTTTGGGAAAAGTGCCAAAAAAGTGCTAAACATTTTGCATTAATGCCAATTTAGTCCTAAACCTTTTTTTTGTTCCAATTCAGTTCTAAACCTTTTGCATTTGTGCCAATTTAGTCATAAACCTTTTTTTGGTGCTAATTAAGTCCTAAACCTTTTAAATTGGTATCAATTTAGTCATAAACCTTTTTGTTTTTGTACCAATTTAGTCTTTCCGGTCAATTTTGATCGGAATTTGCTGATGTCGATGCCTGCCAGCCGGCGACCGGTCAACGGCGCCGACGTGGCGCTAATGTTGACAACTTAAATAATATTTTAATATTTATTTTTTTCCTTTTTTTTTTGTGTTTACTCTAACCGGTCGCCAGTCCAGCTATCGGCCAGAGGCCAAAGGCCGGCGAGTTCGAGCTTGCCGGCCACTGGCCAGGGCGACCTCGCCCAGCTGTTGGTGAGGCCCGACCTCGCCGAATCCGGCAAGGTTGGGCCTCGCCTGACCATGGCGAGGCTCAGCCTCGCCGGCCTCTGGCCTCTGGCTAGTTGCCACACCGGCAACCGGCCAGAGTAAACCAAAAGAAGAAAAGTCGAAAAAAAAAAGAAAAAATAAATAAAAATTCAAAAAAATATTAAAATATTATTTAAGTTGTCAACGTCAACATCGGTGATCGATCGCCGGTTGGCAAGCGTCCACATCAGCAAATTCCGATCAAAATTGACCGAAATGACTAAATTGACACAAAAACAAAAGATTTAGGATTAAATTGGCATCAATTTAAAAGGTTTAGGACTAAATTGGCACAAATGCAAAAGTTTTAGAACTGAATTGGCACTAAAAAAGATTTAGGACTAAATTAGCACTAATACAAAAGGTTCATGATTTTTTTAGCACTTTTCCCCCATTTTTTGGCCTATTTAAACAATGAAGTTAATTTTAGGAACTACCAATCCCTGAGAGAATATACAGAATAACCCTTACGAGTTCACTTTGACAGCTCTCCAAAACTCTCTCACAAGTTAGGCTCACCTTAAAAAAAAAGTTAGGCTTGCCTTGATAAGACAATTAGGTCAAAGAATCATACTTAAAAGTTTGTTTTCATGTGCGATCATGTTGGATGGTTTTGGGCCTCTCACCCCAAAAATTAGCTTAAAAAGTGAAGCTTTCTCTCACATGTATAAATTAACCACAAACCCCTTCTACAACCGATGTAAAATAACCCCAATAATTTCCCCCTCACACATCGGGCCTCGGATCAAATGTGACTATTGGGTCCATACTCATTGATAATCAAGACTCTAATATCAGTGTTGGGTGATTTTTTTGTCTCTTTCACCCCCTAACTCAAAGGGAGAGGCTTTCCCTCACACTTATAAATTGACTACCAGCCCCTTCCACAACCGATATAGGATAACCCAACAAACTGGATATTCTCTCAAAGAGGGACACGAAGAGCTCACCTAAACTTGTCGAGGGCCGCGAAACACTTGCCCTCTATCGACAAGGGCTTCACAGCCTCGACAAGTCTAGGAAAAGGCCATGACCCTCGCCCATGGCCCTTGCCTATGATTAGTGAGGGTCAGCTGGCAACCCTCGCCGAACGTAGCAAAAAAAAAGAAAAAATTAAAAAGTCAATTTCTTAAAAAAAGTATAAAAATTGTCCACTAGATTTGTATTGCATTGAAGTATTTTAGTAATATAATTTGTTAAAAAAATCATACGAAACTTAAATATGAAAGTGTTTTAGCAATATAAATCGAGTTGGGTATGGATCGAGAAATTTGCATTACGAATAAATAGGTAATGAATTGATTAATTGGTCAATTTGGTTGGACCCTTTATGACCTGACTCAACCTATATGTTTGGCAGGTCTAGAGGCAAGTGACAATTCCTTTTGGTTGTTGTAAGCAAATCTGCTCTTCTAACCCATTTGTAGATATGTCTTTTTAATATGCAGATCCTCTAATGATAAATTGTCTCCTGTAGCCAAGGCAAGAATTTTTCACTGTAGGCAATACCTTCTCACTATGTAAACCAATTCTCCACCAATTGTGCTTTAAATGTGGTCACCTCTAGATCGAAATTTTTATGCTTCTCTTTAGAGACTTACTTGTATCCTACTACCTTTTGGCTCTTAAGTGGTTCTATCAACTCAATGTCTAACTCAACTGTGGGGGCTTCACTCCTCTTCCATAGCACAAAACCATTGCGGAGTCTCTGCTCTCGACAACATCTTTGACTATATAAGCGAGTTCTTTGCGTGACGCTTGAATTAACTCACATCAAATATTATCCATTAGGGTCTATACCATGCCAAGCCTCACAGTTTTGCTTTTTGGCATATAAGTAAGCACTTTTCCAAGTTACCACTTATCCTAATAGTACTCTCGCCTGAGCACTCTTAACAACTCCTATCATTGACTTCTAATGCTAAATGTTACTATTGCGTCAAAAGATACCTCTTATGAGTTAATTCTAATTTCACATATAAATTCCACAAATGCTTTCCTCATGTTCAGAGTGCAATTCGATTCATTTTTGTCACTTTCGCCATTATAGAAGCATGCCAAGAGACATTTCTTGTCTACCCTCTCCCCCTTGGCAATCACGCCCCACCCTTATTAGATCGAGTTATCACAGGCCCACTAGCATCACGTGGATCGTCATCAAATCACACGCTAGTACTGATACTATATTATAACACCCATGGGTTAACTCATTTGAGGTATTAGCCGCTTTGACCATTCCACACTCAACCTCAAGGTTTTGTCCTTTTACGTACAAATATGCACTTTCTCAAGATATCACCCATTGTAATAGTGCTCTGACCTTAGCACATTTAACATTGGAGTTTCAATGCTAAATATTGTTGTTACTTCAAAAGATGTCTCTCTATGAGTTAATTTCAATCTCACATATATAATTCAAGAAAGCTCTCTGCCTATTTGGAATGCAATTAGTTCATTCTTACCCTATTTCCTATCTTAGAAGCATGCTGGAGGCCGCTCCTTATCTGGCTCCTCTCACCTCAGTGATCACACTCCGCCCTTGTTGGATTGGATCATTACGCTTTGTCTCCTCTCCAATAAACCAGGCATAAACAACGCAATCTAAATAAAGCATACCTTTGGGGTTCATTAATCTCTCAGCATTCTCTGCCCCACACTAAGGTCTAAGGCGTCGCCGGGAGTTCCACCTCACCACTTGTACTAGACTAAGTTTAGGGCTAGCTACTACCCGGACCAGAACCAGCATCGATGCTTTGCTCAGTATCTATGTGTCCGGTATGGCTAGTGCCCTAACCAGCACAAGCATCTATACTTTACTCAATTCCTATGCGTGCAGTCTACTAGGCCTCCCCCATGAAGCTCAACATGTCTTTCAGCATTAAGGTCGATCTAATCTACCGAAGACTCCTAACCACCCCGAAGCATCACCGATTCATCGAATATGAGATATCTGCTTACTAGGAATTTGGATGACTTCTTGTCTGAACGCCACAACTTATAACCTTCACCTTTCATGTATAGTCTAGGAAAATGCATTTTGCCCACGAGTCCAATTTGTCATTCCTCACATGGGCATACCCAGGACTTCCAAATAGTTGTAGGCTTGAGCAATCAATAGTTATAATTCACACTTTCTTTAAATTGCAACACTCTATGGCAATTGATGGAGATATGCTACTCATGTGACACGCCAAATTTGTAACCACAACCAAGAAATCCCGTGACAAGCTAGCGTTTGAGAGCAAAAACCTCATTTTCTCAAGCAATGTTTTGTTCATCCATTCCGAAACACTGATTTGATGTGGTGTTCCCGACACGGTGCGATGCCTCCAATACCATGATCTGTACAAAACCCATCAAAGAGAGTGTAATTACCAATCAATTGAACTGAATATAAATCCATACTACTACTTTGGTCTTTCTTATAGGGCCTATTACATTGTATGTACGTGCTTCCTCATAAAGTAGGAGTATATGCTCTTCACATTATAACTAAAAGAGGAATGCTTATGTGACTGTCTATTATCTATTGTGAGAATAATAGCTTGCTTTTTACTAGAAAAAAATAAATAATTAATAATTAAAAATTATTGTGAGGTCTATTTCTTCAAAAATTTGTGGCTCATAACATATTGACCTTCTAACAATAACTTAAAGACTATTATGCCAACAAAACTCTAATTGAAACCATCCACGATTGATATGTTATATTTTCGACAATCAATAAAAAAAATATTATTTTATTGTCCATAGTAGTGTTGTACTAATTTACTTTTACTATTTATTGACCCTAAGTTCTCTATCAAATAATTTTGGAAGCCCCAAGCTTCAAATTTTAGACCTGTCCCTGCCTCCCGTGACTCGCTAACACCATCGGTCTTGGCTCCATGCCGCTGGCCTCGTCGTTGCAGCTTTTCGCCATTCTCTCCCTCCACCTTTTTCATGGCTTCTGTCGACATTTGCCATCCTCGACGCTCATTCCGAGGCTTCATGCCGCCGCCCCTCTTCTAAGAGTCACGATATCACCCCGGTCGAGTTTGGAGTACGTCGCCAGAATTCCTTGTCATGCCTGAGCGCTCTAGCTGTCAGCTATTCCCTCGCCGCTGGCCGGAGATTTTGCCGCCGCCACTGGAACTTGCTTGGGTTTCACCGAATGTCTATTTGAAACATAACCCATTTTACTTTCGATTCAAAAAAAAAAAAACTTTAATGGTATATCCTCCCGTGGTCGGCAGTTGCACCGCACTGCACATGACTTCTTGTTTTTTTTATGGCCATCCTCTGCTCATGAATAGGAAAACAAAACAAAAGTGAAAAGTCACTCGTTCAGTACACCACGAAGGGATCGTGTTGGGGGGACTGGGGAGCAACTTCCGTGGAAATTGAAGCAGAAGCCGACTTCGATGTCGACGTCAACGACGACTTAAGTCGCAGCCAGAAAACCCTTTTCACACCAGTAAATCCAGAACTTTACATTCCAGCTTTCGCCACTTTTGTTCTGGCCCACCAACTGTCGGGTTATGTTTTGAAATTTCAATGAAGTACGTATGATTCCGAACTCGTCAATTTCGATCCATATACTCTCAATCCTCGACAGATTAAAGGAATCAGTCAACTTCGGACTCTAATTAAGACGGAATAAGCGAACCCAAACGGAAAATTTTGAGATTAGAGAGAAGTGAGGCAGAGAGCACGTAAAGCACGACTTTGGTGATCGACTAGTTACTTGAGAGACGAGTTTAGCACGCATTAACCATTGCCCCGCCCTAGCTAGCCAATTGCCCGTCTGAAAGTCACACGTCACAGAAGTACAAGGACTATAAGTGAAGTTAACCCCGAACATATACATGGCACGGACCAACCCTCTCCCCATCAGCGGTTTCTTGAACCCTAAAATGACAGCTTTCTCCTTCATAGAAACCTCACGGCTTCCTCCACCAGATGGTCCAGGACATGGTGCTCGAGCATCGCACTCAACTCTTCAAGATTTGCAGAACCAACTCTGAACCATTTCGTGCGCTGTACGTCTTCTTCAGCCAATTTCCTCACCTTAACGACCTCCTCGATGAAGTGATCGACCTCCGAAGAACCATGGATCTGGTTGTTGCATGGTTTTTGGTCACGAACGAACGGATCTAGAATGATGCGCGCGAGTTGGACGGAGCTAAAATGTCTGTTGGCGGTACTGTCTTCTGCACAAATTACAATTAAAATTCAGAACATGACCTTAATAATAATTTGAGTTTATTTCGTACAGACATGACATGTAAGCAAATTGAAAGACAACGTGGTAACAAAAAAAAAACCCATGTTGAAGTATAGAAGGTTTTATGTGTATTACACAATTTCCTCATTATTAATAATATAAAGAGTTTTTTTTTTTGGTAAGGATTAATAATATAAAGAGTTCATACTACGAAAAATCTCAAACTGGTACATCTATGATAAATTTACCCCAAACTAATTTTTTAACCACAAAAAACTTAAATTTGTATACCTATGACAATTTTACCACAAATTAATTTTTTGACAACCAAAAATTTCAAACGGGTGTATTTGTGACAAATTTACCCTATGTTAAATTGAATTAATACCATAAAAAATCGTAAACTAGTACACATGTGATAAACAAAGGGTAAAACCCTAAACCGGTATATCCATCAATTATCACGTATTATCCAAGTTATAAATTTAACGGTTAAATTTAATGAATACTAACGATGGGTAAAATTATCACAGATATACATGTTTGGGATTTTTGGTGGTCAAAAAATTAGTTTGGGGTAAATTTATTACAAGTGTACCAATTTGAGATTTTTTGTGGTATTTACCCTAATAAAAATTGGATGGTTACCTAACAAATCCGATTCTAATGACCACATATCAACACCTTTAACAATTCATATCTATATTCTCCACTAAAAACCATTCAACTTGTTCCGGCTTTTCATATTGCCATTTCCATGAGACGCACTCTTTGTATTAAGAAATTAGGTTAGCCCATAAAGGAAAGCATACGATTTGGATGGATGACAATGAAAATCGCCATGACGAAACGTCACAAATGGTATGATTTCTCATAGTAAATATGACTTGTAAAAAATTCAATCTGAATCATTAGAATTTATGAGTTTCAATTGAATTTCGCATAGATCCCAACAAATATCTCTAACGTTCTTCCATTTCCTCGATTAATTGAGAGGAATATTCCTCTTGTTCTCTCTCCTAGTTGTTCACCTGGATTCTCTTGTGTGCTTTCATACTAAATGACATAAATAGTTTTTAAATTTTGATTCAATATGTAATGTGGTCCTTGAACTTTAAATTTGTTCAATGTGATATATTGACTTTTAATACATGTTCAATTTAGTCCCTAAGCTGTATGAACATATTCAATGTTATCCCGGAGCTTGAATTAATGAAAGGACAACATTTAATATTTTCATACAATTTATGGACTAAATTAAACACGTACCAAAAGTTCTATAGATCACATTGAAATAATTAAAAGTTTATAAATAATATTGTATGTTGGTCTAAGATTCATGAACTATATTTAACATTCCACATTATACATTGAACTAAAGTTCATAAAATATTTTTGTCATTATCCCTTAATTAATTAAGCAAATTCACTGTCCAAACTAGCAATGTGCATATGGTATCCGAAGTGTGTAGTCTACTAGATCATGTTGATGGCCTATAAAACAAAAATGGGGCCCACATTATGTCATTCTGCGAGGAAATACCAACAACTTTAGTAAAGACGGACGTTGGAACTGAGAAGGCAAACCTTGAAGACGACTCGCCGGCGGTTGATCAAGAACCGAAACCGGGCTCGACGAAGTCTCTCCGCCGCCAACGGCGGCTCGCTTATCTCTCCTTCCTCTGCTCACGAATGCCAGATCGCCGCCCACCAAGGCCTCCTTCTCTTTCACCACCATCAATGGCTTCCTTGCCCTCAGTTTTAGCTCTGCACAGTGCTGTGGCTGTCCTCCCAGATCGCGTTGACTGACTTTGGCCCGCCTTGGCTCGTCCCTCAGTCTCGACACCTTCCTCTCTTTACCTTCCTCACGCTCGCTCTCCATCTTCTCCTTCTTCTTCTTCGTCGTCGTCGTCGGCGTCTTCTGTTTTCTCCTTCCTCTGCTTTCACCCTTCTTCTTCTTGTTCTTCCCCAAGTCTTCCTCATCACCCAAGTACAGAACGATTAGATCCTCGCTCTTTTCTCGATCCGCTAACGTAGCGGGCACTTCGCGGAACGACACCGAAGTCCTGACCCTCCGGTGCCGGTTGCTGTCGGCTTCGTCCAGGTCGAGCTCGAGCAAGTAGTCCATGAAATTGACCGACCTGCTCCGGAGGAACGCGTCGGGGGACTTGGCCCTGGGGACCCACTTGGTGTCCGGCAGGGAGTCGAGCCCCATCAGCCTGGCGACGACTCCCGCCGGCCTTTGCGACGGCCGGTGGGTCCTGGCTGGGTCGCGCTTGGGCGATTCTTTGATGAAGATAGGGTCGGCGTCGGTGGTGCGCTTGGAGCTTGGTTCGGCGACGAGGGCGTCGTCGGACGGGTGGGTCGGAGCGCCGTTGCTGCAGAGGAGGTGGCGCAGGAGGGCAGAGAAGCAGCCGGAGTTCTCACTCTGTGAACGCGCCATTTTCGTCCAGTTTCTCAAGCACGTAACAACACAAAGTGAGTGAGAGAGAGAGAGAGAGAGTTACGTGGACAACATGGGCAGAGGGGAAATTGGTGGGAAATAGGAAAAAGAGAGAAGGGATTCAATTCTTGCTCGGAACAAAAGGAAGAGCGAGTGTTGAATGAAGAGAAGAAAGAAACGGCGAAAGAGACGCAGAGAGAGAGAGAGGCGGGCTTTGGGTTTGGGTTTTGAAAGATTTGGGGGGCGAGTTTAAAGCTAAAGCTTGAGCTTAAGCTGAAGAGGTGAGGTCGGTGGACGGAGAAACGGTGGTTGATTTCACACCTAAAGGACGACCGATGCGGTTCTTACGCGCATGACAGTCGTGGATCCGAAACGCACTGCAGACGACACACGGGTCAAACTGAACAAAAGATATATAAAACGTAAAGTCACGCCATATTCCAAGTTAAAAAGTACTCTCCGACCGTTCACATATCTAATGTGCGCATTCCTTCTCTCTTAGTTCAATCTCCTTTCGCGTACCTCGTGCATTATACGATCACGCGAGACATTTGTCTATTGAGTGCGAGGATATCAGATGCGGAACTCAATCCATTACTTGGTTGTCGCTGCCTTCTTGAAGTCTCCGGCTGCCACGGTCACTGTAACCACCGGCATCATTGGATCCAACGATGGACTCTTGCCTCTCTTTGTCTTGTTGATCAAGCTTGATGCTGCATTGGGCTTCAGCTCATTGCTGTCGACAAGCTAGTCGTTGATTAAGACAACCTCCACAAGAGGAAGTCACATATCTAGATATAGAGGCTTAAAGGATCGACAGTCGAACCTCTTCTAGAGGAGAAGGTTCCTCCATGGCCCCCGAGACTCAACATTCAACTGTCTTGGAGGAATGTATGTGTGAGGAGAGAGAGAGAGAGAGAGAGAGTCAACATTCAACTGTCTTGGAGGAATGTATGTGTGTGTGTGTGTGTGAGGAGAGAGAGAGAGAGAGAGGGAAGGTATGGGGGTGGCACCGCGACGTTGGATTTGTTGGTGGCAACGAGAATGACCTTGCCTTCGGGCTGATTGGGTGGAGAGAGGAAGAGAGATGATGAGGTAAAGTTGAATTAGAGTTTGATTGGGTGTGATTGGGTGTGAGAATGATTAAAATGAAATGTAAACACAATAAAATACATACAAAATGTTAGAAAGTTCAATTCAAAAAATTTGAAGTATCAAGTGGAGAAAGACTATATGTAAATAAAGAGCACATAAGTCTTATTGTCAAGCAATAAAAGATAACACTCCCTCTCACGTGCAAGAATGATTAAAAGTGGCATGTCAAATTTGATTAATGGGGGTAAACACACATGCGAAAAGGATAACACTGACTCTAATACTATGTGAGATTTTGTGAAATAATTACTTATTGTTCTAAAAGTTTAAGTTTTTTCGTTAGACATTCTAACATAATATTTCTTGAAATATGGGACTTATATGATCTTGTTATACATGTGGCCTCCATCTATTTATTAACTTAAACTTTTGAGTTGAATATTTTAATATATTATCAAAGCCATGTTCTTCCAGGGTGCATCCACCCCATTCATCTAATTTCATATGTTATTCCAAATTTTATTTGTACTTGAGAAGAGGTGTTGAAGTATGAGGTTATATGCTTCTTATTTATATGTGGTCTGTCTGCCTATTAGGTGAATCTTCCGGTTTGAACTTTTAATATATTAAAATATCTCACATCGCTTGACAATGAATCTTATATACTCTTTATATATATGTGGTCTATCTTCACCTAAAAGCTTAAGATTTTTGTGTTGAACCTTCAAATATGGTCAAAGCTGATGGTTGATTGATTGCCCACTCCCAATATATATCAATGTTTGGTGAGCATCTCAAAGAAGGAATCTTGTGACCAATGTGATTTTCGGACAACCTTCAAAGTTCAGCTTGGTCTTGAGAAAAAAATCAGAAATGAAGGTGGGCATTGGAATGAAGGTGGTTTTTGAAGGATATCTAAATTAAAAATAAGTTAACACTGAGCTCACACATAAATGAGAGATTGTTGATATGTACATATAAGTTGTGCTTGAAAAAGATTAGTGTGGTATGAATTAGTTTATATATTCTAGTTGGCCATAACTCATTGGCTTAAGTTTTTGCATAAAGATGTGTTCAACCGAATATGTTGACAAGCTCAAATTTGTGCTCCCTCTTGACAATTTCCCTAGATATATGTATTGGATTTCTGTTTTGCGTTCAATGACTAGAGCAGGAGACTACATGCCACATCCTTATAAGTTATACCATCAAGCATACATCTTTATTGTATATTACAATATTCATTTTAGTAACAAGAATTTGTCATGTTCTATTATTTATTTAAAATTGGACGATTAAATTAATTATACAACTACTAAAAAAATAAAACATGCCCTACATAAGCACCGCATAGGCCCCTCAATATTCACCTGAAACCGCCGTGAAAGAGGGCATAGTGGAGACCTCTACCAAAAGCTGCACGGCCATTGCAAATGATATCGACAATTACGGCGCTAATCATCAATTATAGCTTTTTGGCCTTGGAGTGATTTGACCATATATTCAAGAGCTAGTCACAGTCAGTCCATGTTGTCGAGGGATAAAGCGCGGTAAATTTGCCATGCTCATATTAGATGGTCGATGGCAACTAACTTTAGGGGACTTACCAAGGAAGTCCTAAATTTATTATATTTATGTTAATTCAGTTATAAATATTTCAACAATTTGTAATAAATTAACTAAAAATTAATGATGTAAACACCGGTAATTTTACGTGACATGGTCAACATTGATGTAGACATTTCTTTTAACTTTTTCTTATCTTTTTTGTCTTCTTCTTTCTTTCTTTTTCTTGTTTTTTTCTTCTAAGTCCGAAGAGAAAAGGCTAATTCTCGCCGGCCACTAGGCGAGGCCCACCAGCCCTTGCCAGTCGTGGGTGACGATTGTAGCTCTCGCCCAAACTAGGGCAAGGTCGTAGCCCTCACCTAGTGATCGTCTGGGCAAGAGCTGCGACTCTTGCCCAATTGCCAAGGAGGGTCACCCGTCCTCACCTATGGTTGACGACCCTTACCGGACTTGGTAAGGAAATGAAATAAAGACATATAATAAATAAATAAATAAATAAGATCTAAAAATTTTCACGTTAGCACTGGCCATCTTCATGGTACGCCCGACATCCACATTATTGGATTCTAATCAAAATTGGCCAAAATGATTATTTTGATAATCGTTAAAATATTTAAAATTAAATTGATTAAATTAAAAAAATTTATTACTGAATTGTCATGAATATAATAAAATTTTCCCACAAACTTTAGATCGAACAGCTAAAAGCGCACATGATATGATGGCTAAGGCTACTCTAGACATGGAAAAGAAGTTTGAGGGTAGAGCAGGCCGCTGGCTGCTCTAAACGTGGAAAAGAAGTCCTGAAATCTCATTCTTTATTTTTAAAATTGCACATCTTGTGTAATAAAAGCTCTCGAATCATAATTTGTCTAATTAATACTTCGAACATGCATGAATTTTCTAGTGAAGTTCCTTTGACTCCATATGCGACTGAATAAAGCTGATGGGTCCATTGGAGGGGGCAAGAGTACGATGTTGAAAGCATGTTGGGAAGTTTCAATGCCCAAGGTTTGGCCGTGATTTTTGTTGTTAGGATTTTTAATGTCACGTATTAGTTTTTTCATTTTTTTCAAAACATGGCCTTTCATCCTTCAACTTACAAAAGGATAACATAGAGTTCGGGTTTCTAAACATAAAATATCCTAAAGAGGAGGGGGTGGATTCAGAATCCAATTCGGCGGGAGGGTTTTCAATGTCACTTATTAGTTGATAGTTCAAAGGGTAAAACAATTTTCAAGTTAGATCTAGTCAACTGTGATGGACATTTCATCTCCAATTAAGTGGCCTTAGAGCATGAATGACATGATTAGAGAATTTATGCAACTTTCAATTGATTATACAAAACTAACATATCAATATCTAGATTGAAAAGAGTTACATATTCAAAGTCCAAAGGTGAATTTTCGTTTTTTTAACTTTTTATTTTTCATCATGTCTGAGTGAGATAAAATTTTGCTAATTTGAGATGCATTTGAAAACATACACTATTCAATTTTTGATTTTGAAATATCGAGCGTGACCTCATATTGAATTTGAAATTTTGATTACTATCACGATTGCAAAATAAAAGAATATGATTGAATGAGTAATATGACGTTGGTATATTTAACACATTTAACACGAGAAAAGTCCTTGAATTCCTCACATATACTTTCTTTCTCCGCAATTTCTTTCATGTTTATTGCTGGCGAAAGCTTAAAGGTGGTGATTGCACGCGCGTGAAGGAGGGGATTTTGAATGAAATGCAGAAGGAGTGAGGGAAGTCATGTAGAAGGGGGACCCGATTTGACTTGGAGCGTAGAGAAGGGGACCAGATTCGACACTTACCATCATGATCGTGGGGTCTCTCTGGACCCGCCTTAGTTTTCTATTTATTGGGCGCAGCCGAAGTTGCTGACTTTCTCCGATCCATGCTTGGAGAAAAAGGTTATCTGCATCTATATTCTGACCATTCACGAACTCTGACTTAGCAGTTTACAGAATAGATATAAAAAAAAGATTATCGCGAGATTTGAAGGCCAATCTATCATGGTATACTACAAGCATTACTAATCTTTTTCATACTTTCTTTCAAAATCATCATATTTTGGCCGTCGCCGTTGCTGTTGATAAGAATGAGCCACGATAACTATGAGCTGAGGTCACAGGATCGGCTCAAGCTTGAGCCTTCCGAGGGAGGGGGAGCGGCAGTGGTGCCGTTCAACAGCCATAGGTTTGGCGGAGTGAGTAGCGGAGGTGTCGGCAGCCATGGTGGTAGTCGGAGCTCCATTTGCATCTTGGTCAGGTTTGGATCTCTGTTGGGTCAGACCCTGAGAGGACAGAGAGGGTGTTTTCTTAGATTGGGTGGATGCTGGACAAGTGGGGCAAGCCCATCAGTATATAAATAGGAACAACAAACGGTTACAATCACACACCTAACGGATATGCAACGTTCATCTAAGCATCACGATCCGATTTCTTTCACACTCATATGGGCTGAAGACTAGAGTTTGGTGTCCTCGGGATAAAGTATTGAGTTTGAACAAGGGTTAAAAAAAATTGGTTTATGAAAGTGGCGTCAGATTTGTGTCAAGAATCTGGATTTGGGATGATAATCACCTTAGAGGAATGGGATTGGCCTCCCAGTGGTGAGGATCTGATGCCGCTATCTAAATTATGGCCACAACAGATCGAAATTAGTTGTTTTGCTGAACTGGTACATATGTTTCACTCAATGGATTAGATGCTGGAGCTAAATTGCATGTGGTACGATTAGTGATGATGATACAATTCGTCATACTATTCTTGAGAATAATCTATTACGATAAATATGGTTGGTGTTTCTCCTCATTTGATGGAAGAGTGCTCGACTAGGAAAGCATCACCCTGTGACATACACTGGTGGAAGAAAATTACAGATCTCAAAGTGTGCTCTTACATAACAAAACTTATGCCCGCCATGACCCCAATCTTTTTGTGCATTCGACAGCCTCATCGACTTTTCAAACACCAAAAACAGAAAAGCTTCACAGATAGAGTGCCAAAGCTATGTGGTCAACAAAAACAAAAGGGATAGGTATATTGAAAGTCCTAAAATTTATTATGAAAATGTAAGTGAGTCATAAAACTTTTAAAAAGTGCAATCAAGTCCAAAAACTTGTTACAAAGTGCAATCGAGTTTTAAAATTTTCAAAAAGTACAATCGGGTCTTAAATCTTATCGCGAATGTACATTCGAATCCAAAAATTTTCAAAAAGTGCAATCAAAGAAAGGACTTGATTGAATCAATTTCACAAATTTTAGGATTTGAGTGCACTTGTTGAAATTTTTAGAACTCAATTGCACTTTGTAATAAGTTTTAGGACTTAATTACATTTTTTGAATGTTTTAGAACTTAATTGCACTTTCTCAATATTTTTTAGGACTTCCAATGCACTTATCCTAAAACAAAAATGAAAGAAGCTTTTGAGTGAAGTAACAATTCTTTGTTTTATTGTGAAAAACAAATGATTAAATAGAACAACGAAATAAATTGAACATCGAACTTACGTGATTCAATCAATAGGACCTACTCCACGATGAGAGCAACATAGGAGTTTATTATAGATCAAATCATAAAACGAACATTACATATGCACTTGAATCACTCACTCTTAGGTGTTCCTCAGCCTTCAAATGCACCTAATAATTCCTAGCGTTTAGTCTTACACAATTTATCATGAAATAATACTGAATCTCGCGGTAAAATACACAAAATCTTAATACAAGATTTTGTCAACTTATGGTGTGTTTATTTTGGGAAAATTTCATGATAAAGGAAAATCCTCTCTGTAATATTGTTTTTCAGGAAAATGTTTATCCTTTTTTAGAGTAGGAAATTTTTTTCCTAACTTTAAGCATGCATTTTTTCTTTGATGATAAACGATTTTCTGTTGATGATTATATTTAACAAAATAAACGCGTGATAGTAAAAAAATTATTTCACAAAAAATTATTTCACTCAAAGAGATACACCTTAAGCACTCTTTAAGCAATGTTAGAAAGAAGCTCTGCTTTGCATTACATGCCAAAAACGCTGCCAGCCACACCAATCCAAAAGCCATGAAGATTATCCCCTTTCCCATATTCTGATATTTATGTGGAGACCATGGAAATAATGAAAACGACTTTAATCAGTAAAAGGAAATCAACGTGTTTTGCTTCGCCCGATTTCGGACATAGAATACTTGAAGAACCTTCCAAATTTCCACAATTTCCTTGTTTCCCATTCCAATTGTGACAACCTTGCATAACGCATCATGTCCATGTACTTCGATTCAAGTCGTTCAATAGATTTTAACTCAAGATATATTTTAACATCTTGCTTTTCGATGTATATTGGTTTCATTGGCCCGTTCTATATGCTAGCTTTTCCTAAATGAAAGAACATAACATCGATAATTATTTTGCCAAATGGCTTAAATGTCCTACTTTGATTGCTTACTTTTTTAACCTCTAGAGTATGACTAAATAACAATTTGATCTGAAAATATAACCTCTAGAGCATACAAAAAAGACAGTTTGCTCTCTCTAAAATTGAATTTCCTAAGAACACTTTTCAGCAACAAGAAGTTTCGATGAAACACTCTCAGGGAAAATTTTGTGATAAAAAAAAATACTTTCCGAAAAAAATATTTTCTCATTTTCAGGTTAGGAAATTTATTTTCCCAACTTTGAATGTGCTTATTTTCTTTGACCGTAATTGGTTTTATGTTGATTGATCATTTTCAGCAAATCAAGTGCTTGAAAATGCAGAAAACTAATTCGTGAAATTTTTTTTCACTCAAAAACTTATGCACCCGAAATGTTGGTTGCTATCTCACTAAAATTGGGTCTAGTGTAACATGCGGTAAGACGTTTATCGATTGACTTTTCAAACCTTTTGCGTAGATATTACATGTGAATGAATTTTCACTCCCACTAATATCCTTCCTCCATGTGTTCGCACTGACCTCGCAATTCTTTCCCAGCAGCATTAAGCTGTCGTGCGACTGGCGGTATTGTCTTTTCCAGAATTATTTAAAATTTGTTCTAAGCATGGCGAGCTCAATGGACAGAATCAACCAGACGAAAGCTCTCAGAAACGCAATGCACATAAACATAAGGCACTTGTAATAGTTCAGATGCCAAGCGTTCAGTTTTCATAGTAAGGCAGAAACAAGCGAATAGCCTGTTGGTAGTTAAGTACAGCATCAAAGTGGCTTTATCTCCATTGAAGCAAGAAAAAGCTAAGAGTCACGAGGTCGAAGACCGATGGGAAGTCCTTTAACTGGTATTGGCATGGGATCGTAAATTATTTTCTCGTTGGGGTCGACCAAACTCCAGTGAAATCCATTGACCAGATTGTGCAAGAACACGAGTAGCTCCACCCTCGCAAACTCGAGCCCCAAACACATCCTCGGCCCGCCTCCAAATGGGACGAATGAATATGGTGCAGGCCCGGATCCCTCAAACCTCGATTCGTCGAAGGTCAGCGTTCCTGGGTAGGAGTATGGGTCTTTGTGTGTTGCACATGCACTCCAATGTAACTATACATGACAGATCAATAAACAAACGAGTAAGCCCATTATAAATTTCTAACTCTTCTAGAATAATGAAGAAGGAAATCTAGCAAGGCCGTCTACTTCCCCCCCCCCCGAAAAAAAAAGCTGAAGTTTCTTCAAAATTATTCAAGATGGGCAAGGCTTCATCCGAAAACGAAAACAGCACCGTTTTAACTCGTCAATTTTGCGCTTCAGGCCCCTTTTGGGTACGCCGTGTGTGCCACGATGCCCCTTGATCAGCTCTAACGAAGGAAGTAAGCAATTATATGATGTACTAACGGAGAACGAATGCATGCATTACCTTCCAGCCTTTGCGAATGGTATATCCTTCGTACGTGAAATCAACCAGGGTCTGGCGAAAAGAACCGAATACTGGCGCGCTCATCCTCATGACTTCCGAGATGACATTCCACGAGTATCTCATCTTCTGCAAATCCTCCCACCGAAGCAGCTCTCCCTGCGCCTTCGATGCCGCGATTTCCCTTTGCTCTGGCAAATGCGAATTTTAAGTACATACGTGTAGGCCAATTACATTGCACCGTGAAGAAAATGTTGCGCCTCCTCTCCTCTCCAAGAATTCTAGATTTTTTTGGGCTACTCCTCGAGTATCTAGATATTTTCTTATAAGATATTTTAAGTAGCAATGTGTAGCTGCTAGATTGGTTACATCTAGGAATTCTCCAGATAAATCTAGGAAAATATATTCTCTACAAATATGTAGAGGTAATTACACCTCCTTGTTAGGCCTATGAATAGCTGAGAAGTGTTACGTTTCAAATGGAGAAAAGTGTCAAAAAAGTCCTAAACCTTTTGCATTTGTGTCAATTTAATCCTAAACCTTTTTGGTGTCAATTCAGTCATAAACCTTTTGCATTGATACCAATTGAGTCATAAACTTTTTTTTGGTGTCAATTCAATCCTAAATCTTTTGCATTTGTGCCAATTCAGTCCTTCGACACGTGAATAGCTATTAGTCAGAAGGATTGAATTAGCACCAAATTAAAAGGCTTAGGACTGAATATGCACAAATACAAAAAATTTAGGATTGAATTGGCACCAAAAAGAGGTTTAGAACTAAATTGGTACCAATGCAAAGGTTTAGGACTGAATTGGTACAAAAAAAAGTTTAAAACTAAATTGGTACTAATGCAAAAGGTTTATGACTTTTTTGACACATTTTTCGTTTCAAATGTGTAAGTGTGGGCGTGGCAATAGAGATGGCAAACTGAGGAAAAATCATGGAAACTAGCAGAGGCAACCAGAAAGGACGAGCACTCAACTAGGGGAAGCTCACCAGGATCGCAACAAGGATCACAATGAAGATAAAAGCAACATAAGGCATAGTGGACGATGCTACATTTGCGGTAAAGCGGTCACTTTGCTGGAGTCTGTTCGTTCAAGCGGGTGGAGGGAAATGTCGCAATTTTTATCGGGAAGGAGAATGACAATGGAGAAGAATGGGATTTCCAAGCGTCAGTTGCGGTAGGGGAGCAAGAAAAGTTCACGACCACCAGTGTCATTGAGTCAGATGATGGAAAGGCCCTTATCACAATAAGTGATAAATTAATCAGTTATGATAATGATTGGATTGTTGACCCAGGTTGTTCAAACCATTTGGTCGAAGATCAAGACAAGCTATCAAGCATGTCTAAGTACACTGGTGGACAACTAGTTGTCACCGCAAACAACTCAAGGTTACCAATTACCCACGTCAATTGAACGGTGATAACACCCCAGTTCAGTTCAAATCAGATTGCACTGCAAAATGTGTATCATGTGTCGGGAATGAAGAAAAAATTGTGACAAATTTAAGCAATTATGTGGTGTTTGGTCCGAGAAACGTTAAGGTGTACCGCAAGTGGAAACCCTCCAATACACTAATCATAGAGGGGCATCAACTGGAGTGTGTCTATGTGCTGTCGGCACAGATGGCATACGTGGACAAAACTCGAAAGAGCGAGACGCCTAACTTGTGGCAGACTCGGCTCAAGCACGTAAGCTACCACAAGTTGAACGTGATGATGAGAAGGCTATGCTAAAGGGTCACCCCCAATTAGATGTTTGAGCAAACGTAGTTAGTGCTGGGTGCCAGTATATGAACACACATCAACTTCTATATGAGGAGTCTATGTTCAGAGCTAAGATGACTCTCAAGCTCATCCACTCATAAGTATTTGGACCAGCAAAACATCCGTTTGTTAGAGGATCAAAGTCGGTGATAACGTTCATTGATGACTTTTCCGGGTACATCTAGGTTGACTTTATGAAAGAAAATTTCGAGACATTAGACAAACTTAAGGAGTTCTAAGAAAAAAGTAGAGAATTAAATAGGAACAATGCCTTTGTACTGATAATGGGGAAGAGTATACATCACACGAATTCACAAAATATCTACAAATATGTAAGTTATGTCGACAAATTACCTGCTTGAATACATCACAACAAAATGGAGTTGCCTAAAGAAAGAATTGGCATTTGGCAGACAGTCGCAGGAGCATGCTGCATGCAAGGAATGTAGCTTTTGGGCCGAATGTATAAAGACAACAAAACTGGAGATCAATAGACTACCCCAACAAGGCTTGGTTTCATGACACCATACGAGAAGTAATGGAATCGCAAGCCCATGATGAGTCAGTTTAGAGTACATGGTTGTATATGTTATGCATTCATGCTTGATCATCTATGCATCAAGTTCGATAGGAAGGTAGTTCGCTGTATATTTGTGAAATATGATGGTAAAAGGAAAAGGTAGGTGTTTGTGATCCTACAACAGATGATATTCCACTTCCGAAATTACAGTGTTTGACAAACTATCATCATGGTGATCGTCACAAGCCGTTGAATCGCCAAATTCAAAACAAATTAAAGAAGAGGTTCATTCAAAGGTTGATGAAAGAATGAAAGAAAATGATAAGCTTGATAAAGTCCAATCGATTGAAGAAGTAAATGTAGAAGGTGAACCCGTAGCTAGAAGAGAAGTCGGAGCATCGTCACCAGAAAAATCAAAGAGTCCACGGCGAACAGGGGGACGTCTAAGAACAACAGAAGAGCTCCAACCAAATCAGATAAAAGAACCTAAAGAGCAAGTGTGATGCACCTAGGAGACCGGCGGACCTGTTATACGACTGGACGAACCGGCATGCTTGAAGTCAAAGATGGCGTATTTAGGCAGTTTCTTATATTACCATTTAGGCAGTTTCTTATATTACCATTAAGGCAGTTTCCTATAATATTATTTAAGCAGTTTTCTATATTAGGAAATTAGATGTTATCTTCAATTATTTGGTTTCCATTAGTATTAGGAGTCCTATCTCTATATATAAGATGTCCGTCTTGTAATCAAAACACAGTATTATTGAATAAAAATTTCGAGTTTTTTGGAGTTGTTCCAAATTTACGCTTTCTCTCTGCGTCAATTGGAAAACGAATTGTTCTTCCGTTGAATTTTCTTGTTCAGTCAATTTTTCTATTGCGTTTCGGCATCAATTGGTATCAGAACACAGGTTGCTTGAATCAATGGTTGAACAGAATCGCGGTCGTGGACAGCGAGCTCGTGGTGGCCGGGGGCGTGGAGGCGTTCCTGAAGCAGACGACCAACCGCGTCTAAGAGATCTGCGAGACGTAGAAATTGAAGAACAGAGAAGACGAATCCAGGATTTGGAGTGACAACTTGCGGAGGCGAGGTTGGGCGTTCAATCCGAAGAAGGAGCGGAATCTGAGGATTCATCCGATGATGAAGAAGAAGACGTAAACCCTTTCGGGGTTCTGAACCAGGGGCAGAATCGAGGAGTACGACCTGGAAATCAACGTTCTTCTCAAAATTTCGGAATGAAAATCGAGATTCCCGAGTTTAATGGTAAGGCTCATCCTGATGAGTTTATTGATTGGTTACATACGGTAAAACGGAGTTTTGATCTTAAAGACCTAACTGAGGGGCAAAAAGTGAAGTTAGTGGCTATTAGGCTGCGAAAACATGCTTCAATTTAGTGGGAACACGTGAAAAAGCAACGCGCTAGAGAGGGGAAGCCGAAGGTGGATCGCTGGGAGAAGATGAAAAAGTTATTGCAAAAATTTTTTTTGCCTACCCAACTTAGGCAAGAGGCGTTTATTGAGTATCATAGCGTCAAGCAAGGTGATAAAACAGTTGAAGAATTTACCGAAGAATTTGATCGTTTGCGGATGCGTTGTGATGTGGCAGAGGAAGACGAGCAAACGATTGCACGATATCTGGCAGGGCTGCGATATGAGATCTCTGATGTTGTCCAATTATAGCAGTATTGGACGTATGAGGATGTGTGCAGACTAGCCCAAAAGGTGGAGGGGTAGTTTAAAAGAAAGAGCAGTAAGTCCAAGTGGTCTAGCAGCGGTTCTAAGTGGACAGGCAGCAATTCCAAGTGGTCAGATAAAAAGTCCAGGGGGAAAGCAGGGAGTTCTTCGGCCCCGGCAGCAGTTAAGGGCGCTAGTTCAAATCTGCAACAAAAGGAGAGCATGGTAGTGTAGAATCTAGCAGGGGAGGAGCTGCAGGCAAACGATGTTTTAAGTGTCAAGGATTCGGACATTTTGCTGCTGATTATCCGAACCGACAGTTTGTGACACTTGTAGATAATTCAACTTTTGATGAAGACCCAACTTATAACGAATCTGATGGCGAGCAAGCAGATGCGGATCCAGATCCGGAGGATATTGTCTATGCCGATTCTGGTGAGTCTTTAGTTGTGTGTCAGGTTTTAAATATTGCTGAGATAGATGATGAATCGTGGCTCAGGCATAATATCTTTCATACTAAGTGCACTAGTGGGGGAAAGGTGTGTAGTATGATAATTGACAGGGGAAGTTGCGAGAATGTAATATCTACCACTATGGTAGAAAAGTTAGGGTTGAAAACTGTTGAACATCCTCAACCATATAAGCTGTTATGGCTTAGGAAGGGGAATGAGGTAAAAGTGAGCAAGAGATGTTTAGTGCAATTCTCGATTGGGAAGAAATATGTTGATGAAGTGTGGGGTGACGTAGTTCCAATGGATGCTTGTCATATCCTATTAGGAAGACCTTGGTAGTTTGACAGGAAAACACAGCACGACGAATTAAAAAATACATACACCTTCAAGAAGGATGGCCGGACCATTATTCTGGGTCCTTCAGATTTGAGAAAAGAAGGAAAAAGTAATCTGCTTTCCAAATCAGAGTTCCAACAGGAGGCGGTGAATGCCCCAGAGTTTTTTGCTGTCGTAGTCGTGGAGCATAATCTTGATAGTCTAGATATTTCAACTCAAGTTCTGCCTATACTTGAGGAGTTTACTGATGTCGTGCCAGAGGAATTGCCACCTGGATTGCCACCCATGAGGGACATACAGCATTGTATAGATCTCATTCCAGGAGCTGCTATTCCTAATAAGACAGCTTACAGAATGAATCCTAAGGAGCATGAGGAGATGCAGAGGCAAGTGCAGGAACTATTAGAAAAAGGTGCAATTCGAGAGAACATGAGCTCCTGTGTAGTGCCAACTTTATTGGTTCCTAAGAAAGACGGGTCGTGGAGAATGTGCGTGGATAGCAGAGCTGTTAACAAGATCACGATCAGGTATCGCTTTCCTATCCCGAGATTTGATGATTTAATTGATCAACTGCATTGAGCGACTATCTTTTCGAAGATAGACTTGAGGAGTGGATATCATCAGATTAGGGTGCGTCCTGGAGATGAATGGAAAACCGCTTTTAAAACTGGAGATGGTCTGTATGAATGGATGGTGATGCCTTTCGGGTTATCTAACGCACCGAGCACCTTTATGAGACTGATGAATCAGGTGTTTTGTCCTTTTATTGGCCAGTTTGTCGTCATATATTTCGATGATATATTGGTTTATAGTGCATCGACTGATCAACACTTGCAGCATTTGAGAAGGGTGTTCGAGACATTGAGGGAACAAAAATTATATGCTAATACCAAGAAGTGTCACTTCTTGACTGATCGTGTGACCTTTTTGGGATATATAGTAACTAAGGAGGGCATTCATATGGACCAAGCTAAGGTTGAGGCTATTACAAATTGGGAGATTCCGAAAAATATTCACGAGGTACGTAGCTTCCATGGGCTTGCGTCTTTTTATCGGAGATTTATTCGGGATTTCAGTACTATTATTGCACCTCTGACAGATTGTCTGAAAGGAAGTAAATTTGTGTGGACTAAGCAGGCAGAAGTTGCCTTTCAACTATTAAAGAAGAAGGTGACTGAAGCACCTGTTTTTTATGTGCATTGTGATGCTTCAGGTGTTGGTATTGGGGGTGTCCTAAGTCAAAAATGTAAACCTGTGGCATTCTTTAGTGAGAAGTTGAACGAGGCGAAAAGGAAATATTCAACTTATGATAAAGAATTTTATGCTATTGTGAGAAGTTTGGAGCATTGGAGACACTATCTTATTTCGAAAGAGTTTATCTTATTTTCTGATCATGAAGCCTTGAAATACATCAATAGGCAACACAAATTGAATGCAAGGCATGCAAAGTGGGTGGAGTTCCTTCAAGTTTTCAGTTTTTCTATCAAGCATAAAGCGGGAGTGCTAAATAATGTGGCGGATGCATTGAGCAGAAAACACTCTTTGCTGTCTACAATGCAGGTAAAGGTTGTAGGCTTTGATACTTTTAAAGAATTATATGTTGATGATCCTTATTTTGGGGATATCTAGAGGAAGAGCAAAACGGAGCCTTTTCAGCAATTTCAGATTGTGAAAGGTTACCTATTTAAAGGTAACAGATTGTGTATTCCTCAATGTTTTTTGAGGAAATCTATTATTATTGAGGGACATGCAGGCGGTTTAGCTGGGCACTTTGGCGTGGATAAGACGAAGGTCTTGTTGAGTGAACACTTTTATTGGCCTCGGATGGAGCGTGACGTGACATGTTTTATAGAGAGATGCAGGATATGTCATGTGGCAAAGACCAAGAGTACTAATGCAGGATTGTATATGCCTCTACCTGTTTCAGTTGCACCATGGGAGGATGTCAGTCTTGACTTTGTCTTGGGTTTGCCGAGAACGCAGTGGGGTAAGAATTCAATAATGGTGGTTGTTGATAGATTCTCGAAGATGGCCCACTTTGTCCCGTGTAGCAAGTCCTATGATGCTTCACAGGTTGCTCGATTATTTCTGTAGGAGATTGTTAAGCTGCATGGAATTCCTAAGTCAATTACCTCAGATCATGATGTGAAATTTGTGAGTCACTTCTGGCGCACTCTTTGGAGGTACATGGGTACAAGTTTGAAGTTTAGTTCATCTCATCATCCTCAGACTGATGATCAAACCGAAGTTGTCAATTGAAGCTTAGGGAATTTGTTGCAGAGTTTGATTGGAGATAATCCGCGACAATGGGACTTGGCATTGCCTCAGGCAGAATTTGCATATAACAGATCAGAGAACCGAACTACAGGCAAGACTCCTTTTGAGGTGGTTTATGGGCGTAATCTAATTACTCCATTAGATCTCACACCGATACCAGTTCTCAAGCAATTTAGTTCGAAAGCTGAAGAACATGCAAAACATATCAAAGAGCTGCATTCTCAGGTCCATAATCAGATCAACAGGCAAAACATGAAGTATAAGCAACGCGTGGATATGCGCAAGAAAAGAGTCGTCTTCAAGGAAAGTGATCTAGTTTGGATTCACCTTAGGAAGGAACGATTTCCAACAGGTAGATTTGGCAAGCTTCAACCTAGAGCTGATGGACCCTTCAAAGTTTTGGAGCGAATTAGTAACAATGCTTATAAGATCGAATTGCCGGGTAAGTATAATGTATCCGGAACTTTTAATGTAGCGGATTTGTCACCTTACTACCCTGAAGAGGAAGAAGATCCTAAGGAGATTGATGACGGCAATGAAGGCGAAGCAGATTCGAGAACGAATTTTTCTCTAGTAGGGAAGGATGATGCACCTAGGGGACCGACAGACCTGTTATACGACTGGACGAACCGGCGGGCTTGAAGTCAAAGATGGCGTATTTAGGCAATTTCCTATATTACCATTTAGGCAGTTTCTTATATTACCATTAAGGCAGTTTCCTATAATACTATTTAAGCAGTTTTCTATATTAGGAAATTAGATGTTATCTTTAATTATTCGGTTTCCATTAGTATTAGGAGTCCTATCTCTATATATAAGATGTCCGTCTTGTAATCAAGACACAGTATTATTGAATAAAAATTTCGAGTTCTTTGGAGTTGTTCCAAATTTACGCTTTTTCTCTGCATCAATTGGAAAACGAATTGTTCTTCTGTCGAATTTTCTTGTTCAGTCAATTTTTCTATCGCGTTTCAGCATCAAAGTGCCTCAGTTCATATGATCCACAAGGCAGAGGAAACCAAATCCCAAATATGCAAATACGATGTTGACCGAGTTGTCGAAGTAAGTGATCCATCTAAATACGACGGAGCCTCGCAAAGCGGAAAATGGAGGAAGGCTACGGAAGAAGAGATACAAGCACTAAGGCAAAATGAGACAGGAGATTTGGTGCCAAGACCTAAAGAGGTACATCCTATATCTTGCAAATGGGTTTGCAAAGTTAAAACTCAACTAAATGGTTCAATGAAAGATATAAGGCAGGAGGTTGCTCAAAGATTTGCTCAAAAGTATGGCATAGATTATGACAAAACATTTAGCCCAGTGGCAAAGGTTACTAAAGTGAGATCTCACTAGCACTTGCAGCATTAAGTCATGGAAGTTGTGGCAGATTGACTAGAAAAATGCCTTTCTACATTGGCAGTTAGATCGAGATATATACATGGAGCCACCATATGGTTTCAGGAGTAATGCTCATCTAGGCTACGTCTCTAAGTTAAAGAAAGCTTTCTATGGCTCAAAACAAGCCCCAAAAATGTGTTATCTAAAGATTATGGAATTCTTGATGCAAAGTGGCTACTCTGTAGCCCCAACAAGCTTGAACTTGTTTATGAAGGTAGAAGATGGAAAACTTGTAGTAATACTGATCTATGTGGATGATTTGATAATTGCTGGAGATGATGTAAAGGTGATATGTCAAATTAGAGCCAACCTCTTGGTGCGGTTTCAGATAAAGGAGCTTAATTGAAACACTTTATGGTACTCTAGTTTGAGCAAACCAAAACAAGGTTGTTTCTATGTCAACAGTGTTAGAAATTAAACCAAATTTGTTGATACTTGTTTCCTTTTTTGAGTCTGTTCGTATTTCCATATTTTGATTTTTCGTGTCTTTTTTAGGTGCTAATTATAGTTTGAGCCCGAAAGAGGAAAATTTCCTAAGTCAATTAGATTTCCTATTTTGAATGGTTTCCTAATTGGAGTAAGTTTCCTAATTAGAATAGGTTTCCTATTTAGAATCAAACTATGGCCTATATATAGTCTATTTCTCTTGTAATTGAGATATGCAATACAAAGGCGCGAATTGCGATTATTTCATCTTCAAAAAATTTCTTACGTCAAATCAAGTTGTTGCCGCGTCTCTGACGCTCAACAAATTGGTATTAGAGCCTACGGTTCGTGATCATGGCCTCAACGAACAATCAGCTTCCTCTTCAATACCCCTGTCTTATCAAAGAAAATTATGGTAACTGAGCTGTTAGAATGAAAGCTCTACTCGGCGCCTACGTTATGTGGGAACTTGTTAACACTGGCTATGATGAGCCAGAGGATGAAGCCACATTGAACCAGAACCAGAGGAATGCCTTGGAGAAGGTTCGATCGAAAGATCAATATGCCCTGTCAATCATCTATCAAGTGTTAGATGATTCCATGTTCAAAAAAGTTTTGAACGCCACTACTGTCAAAGAGGCATGGGAGATTCTTCAAAATACACATCAAGGAGTTCAGAAAGTTAAGAAGATTCGCCTTCAAATCTTGATAGGCGAATTCGAGGTAATTCATATGAAAGAATCCGAATCGATTGCTGATTATTTTACGAGAATTTTGGCAATTGTTAATCAGATGAAAAGAAACGGAGAAAACGTTTCCGATGTTCGTGTTGTTGAGAAAATACTTCAGTCCTTAGACAAGAAGTATGATCATATTGCGGTTGCAATTGAAGAATCCAAAGACTTGGATGCCATGACGATTGATGAACTTATGAGTTCATTACAAGTCCATGAAGAAAGATTTAGAAAGAAAAAGATTGAATCGGTGGAGGAAGTTCTCCAAACACAATTGACCATTCTAAATGATAAGGAGCAAAGAAGAGATCCCGTACAAAATCGCGGGACAAGTCAAGATCGTAATCGAGGTCGTGGACAAAGCAGAGGAGATCCTGCTCGAAGTGATGAAGGATACCAGTACCAAAGAGGTATTCGTGGAAGAGAAAAGAACTCAACAAGCTAATGGTATGATAAATTTAAAATCCGATGTTATCATTGCAATAAACTTGGCCATTATGCTTCTAACTACTGGAACAAAGAAAGTAGTAGAGCAAACGAAAAGGCGAACTTGGTGAATGATGCTGATCAAGTTCTCTTATTAGTATTCAAAGAATATGAAGAAGGTCAAAACGATACGTGGTATTTGAATACCGGCGCAAGCAATCACATGTGCGGGAGAAAGGAGATGCTTGCCGAGTTAAATGAGACAATTAAAAGGACTGTCTCATTCGGTGATAACTCTAAAATTCTTGTTGAAGGAAAAGATACAATTTTGCTTCGCTTAAAGAATGGTGTACGTCAGTTTATTACCAATGTTTGTTATGTTTCAAAAATGTCAAGTAATATCTTGAGTTTAGAACAACTTCTGGAGAAAGGTTATACTGTTCATATGAGAGATCTTAATCTTATGTTGATAGATCGAAATAATAAATTGATTGCAAATGTGAAGATGTCGAAGAAAAGGATGTTTATTCTCAATATAAACAGTGAGATGTCTTAATGTCTAAAGGCGTGCATAGATGATCCTTCATGGTTGTGGCATTTGAAGTTCGGCCATCTCAATTTTGGCAGACTCAATTTGCTTTCTCGCAAGAAGATGGTTTATGGCTTACCACATATTGATCATCCCGATCAATTATGTGAAGGGTGTGTTATCGGCAAGCATTCCAGAACTAGCTTTCCAAAGGATGCGACTTATCGAGCAAAAAAGCCACTTGAGTTGATTCATTCTGATTTATGTGGCTCGATCAATCCTCACTCATATGGTAATCATCAATATTTTGTTACTTTTATTAATGATTTTACTCGGAAAAATTAGGTGTATTTTTTGAAAGAAAAGACAGAAGTATTTGATACTTTCAAACAATTTAAGAACCTGGTTGAAAAGGAAAGCGGCTATTTTATCAAGGCTTTAAGGACTGATCGTGGTGAAGAATTTACCTCAGTCTTATTCAACAAATTCTGTGAAAATCATGGTATTCGGCGTTTCTTGATGGCCCCGTATTCTCCTTAGCAAAACGGTGTGGCTGAACGGAAAAATAGAACTATTCTTGATATGGTTCGAAGCATGTTGAAGAGCAAAAATTTGTCCAAAGAACTTTAGGCTGGAGCTGTTTCGTGTGCCGTCTATCTTCAAAATAGATGTCCCACATATGGACTTGAAGGCGTAACTCCACAAGAGGCATGGACGGGGAGAACACCAAGTGTTTCGCACTTAAGAATTTTCGGGAGCATTGCCTATGCTCATGTCCCGGACCAAAAAAGATCAAAACTTGAAGACAAAAGCAAAAAGCTCATCTTTATCGGGTATGACTCATCATCCAAAGCCTATTGATTATTTGACCCTAACACTTTAAAAGTGTATGTAAGTAGAGATGTCAAGTTCGATGAAGATGGAATGTGGGAAGAAAATCTAAAAGAAGAAGCGAATGTTCGTGGTGATTCCGATCAAACGGAGTTGAAGGATCAACCTTCACCTTCTTCTCCAACATTTTCTTCAAGTTCATCAACACCATCCTCTTCAAAGAGTGTCAATGAACCGCTAGTGCCAAAATCAAAAAGATTGTCTGAAATTTACGAAGCTACCGAAGAGCTTCATCTTATATGTCTTCTTGCAGATTATGAACCACTTGCTTATGATGATGCGGCCAAAGAAGAAAAGTGGAAAAAAGCCATGAATGAAGAAATTGAAGCCATCGAGAAAAATCAAACATGGGAGCTTGCTAATCTTCCGAAGGACAAGAAATCAATTGGTGTTAAATGGGTGTACAAGGCCAAGAAGAATGAGAAAGGTGAAGTGACAAAGTACAAAGCTAGATTAGTCGCAAAAGGGTACAAGCAAAAAGCCGGAATTGACTATGATTAAGTTTTTGCCCCTGTCATCCGCATAGAAACTATTAGATTAATTATTTCTATTGCTGCTCAAAATAATTGGTGGATTTATCAAATGGATGTCAAATCAGCATTTTTGAATGTCATCCTTGAAAAAGAAATTTATGTTGAACAACCTAAGGGGTTTGTTGTGAAAGGTCATGAAGACAAAATGCTGAGGTTGAAAAAAGTTCTATATGGACTTAAACAAGCACCGAGAGTATGGAATTCCAGAATTGATGCATATTTCAAAGCGAATAAATTATCTCAATGTCCATACAAGCATGCACTCTATTTGAAGCAAGAAAAATGTGATATTTTGCTTGCTTGTTTATATGTTGATGATCTTGTTTTTACAGGAAATAATTCAGCGATGATTGATGCTTTTAAGGCATCGATGGTAAAAGAATTTGAGATTACTGATAATGGTCTCATGAATTATTTTCTTGGTATCAAAGTAAAACAAAGTGCCGATGGGATTTTTATTTCCCAAAAAGGATATGCAGACAATATCCTTGAAAAATTCAACATGAAAAACTATATGCCGGTCAATACACCAATGGAGTGCAAAACCAAGCTTTCGAAGTTTGATGATGGTGCCGATGTTGATTCGACATACTATAGAAGCTTGATTGGGAATTTGAGATACTTGACATACACGAGACCGGATATTATGTATAGTGTTAGAATTGTGAGTCGATACATGAAGAAGTTGAAATCATCTCATCTTAAAGCTGCAAAGAGAATACTTCAATATATCAAAGGTACTATTTCTCATGGCTTACATTATTATTGCTCTAAATCTTTCAAACTTAGAGCTTATTCGGATAGTGATTATGGTGGAGATATCGACGATCGAAAAAGCACCATGGGATTTGTATTTTTCTTGTGCGACACTACTTTCACATGGTCATCAAAGAAGTAATCAAGTGTTACTCTGTCGACATGTGAAGTTGAATATGTAGCTGCATCTTCATGTGTTTGTCATGCAATATGGTTGAGAAGACTACTTAAAGATATTCTTATGGAGCAGAAGAAAGCAACAGAGATTTTTGTTGATAATGTTTCTGCTATTACTTTGGCGAAAAATTCAGTTTTTCATGAACGAAGTAAACATATCGATGTTCGATATCACTTCATCCGAGAACAGGTTAAAGAGAATGAAATTGAAGTATTGCATGTGAAGACCGGACATTAAGTAGCAGATATTTTACTAAACCTCTCAAGATCGATGCTTTTTGAAAGTTCAAGAGCCTGCTTGGAATGATCGATGGAAGAGAATTTGGTTTAAGGGGGAGTGTTAGAAATTAAACCAAATTTGTTGATACTTATTTCCTTTTTTGAGTTTGTTCATATTTTCATATTTTGATTTTTCGTGTTTTTTTTTAGGTGCTAATTATAGTTTAAACCCGAAAGAGAAAAGTTTCCTAAGTCAATTAGATTTCCTATTTTAAATTGGTTTCCTAATTGAATGGTTTTCTAATTAGAGTAGGTTTCCTAATTAGCATAGATTTCCTAGAAAGAGGTTTCTTATTTTGAATCAAACTGTGGTCTATATATAGTCTATTTCTCTTGTAATTGAGATATGCAATACAAAGGCGTGAATTACAATTGTTTCATTTTCAAAAATTTTTTTCCATGAAATCAAGTTGTTGCCGCGTCTCTGATTCTCAACAAACAGAAGTATGCACGAGATCTACAAAAGTTTGGAATGCTTGATTGCAAGCCGATGTCTACTCCTATGGATGGAAATATAAAGCTGTGTGCAGTCAAAGGACAAGAATTGGAAGATTAACCTATGTATAGGCAATTGGTGGGTAGTCTTATTAACCAAACGATAACACGGCCTAACATTACCTCGCAATGGGATAAGCAAGTCGGTTCATGGGAGACCACGAAAGCCTCACTTGGATGCAGCCAAACAAATAATAAGGTATGTAAAGGGTATATTTGATCTTGGACTCTTGGGTAAGAAAGAAGCATTATGTAAGGTAGTGAGGAATTGCAATGTTGACTTTGCTAGAGATCATGACACAAGGCGATCAACTAGCGGGTAAATGCTTAGTCTCAGATAGCACTGGTGTCATGGTGTATTTAAAGATAACCAATTGTGTCATTGTCTACGGTAGAACCTGAGTATAGAGCAGCAACAATGCAGCTCAAGAGAATACGTAGCTGGTATAGTTGATGGAGGATCTCCATCAACTACTAGACTACTTGACGCGGCTGAACTGTGATGATCTATCAACCATAAGCTAGCAAAGAATCCATTTTTTCATGCAAGGACCAAGCATGTAGAAGTACACCATCACTTACTGCGACAAAAGGTATTACTAGGCGAGATAGAGTTGGAGTACGTCAAAACAAGTGATCAAGTTATAGATGTCTTCACTAAAGCACTTTGAGCAGCAAAGTTCTAAGAGTTCCGTGAGCAACTTGGCATGGTTGCCAGATCCACATTGACAGAAGAGTAGTTTGAAAAAAAAATGTTAGCCCTCCTCTCTTCTCTGAAAATTCTAGATTTTCCTAGGCTACTCCTTAAATATCTAAATGCTTTCTTGTAAGCTATTGTGAGTAGAAATGTGTGGGCAAATAATTGACTCCCATTTCAAGTGTGTGTAAGTGTGGGTGTGTGAGAATTTCTCGCAACCAAAATTATAGAAGTGCATTTAATCAAAATGTTTGTTCTCTTTAAGTGAGTTTCGTGTCTTTCTCAAAAAGTATAATCAGAGCCACACTGTGCACTCAACACACTGGTGACTAGGAAAACCAAGGACATAGAGGGACTAACCGGCAATTAACTTCTCGAGTACATGAGGCAGCTCACTCAGGTACTTGATGATCAACACTAGAGTCGAAGTGGACGTATCATGGCCAGCGAATAGGAGATTCAACATGTTGTTTATGATCTCCACCTCGGGCATGAGCTTCCCATTCTCGTCCCCGTTCGCTATCAGATGCGACATGAGGTCTTGCGAAGGTGAGGCCGTCTTCTTCTCCAGCTCCATCCGGCGCTGCTTCACCAACACCCGGAGCTCCTTCCTGATGGAATTGGCCGCTTTCTTTGCCCGATAAAACTTTGTGCCTGGGACGTTGATGGGGAAGTCAATGACTCCCCTGAGGAACACGTGGAAGTGTTTGGCAAGCCTCGAGACAAGCTGCGGGTCTGTGATGCTCAGGAACAGCCGGCACGCGAGCTCGAAGGTGTGCTGCTTCAGGGTTGAGTATGCCTCCAGCTGATCTTTGCCTTCACACACGCACAGATTTATAAAATGCGACTATTGTAGATTTTGATGAGTTAAGATCTAGAAATTGCTTCTGCATATGTTCAGAGATGCCAATCTTAAGAATCCTTTATGCTTCTATCTAGACGAATTACATTCGAGAATTGTGTCGGTATCAAGTTCCATTGAACATGAATGATGATTAACTTGCTAGATTAGTTTTAACCAACCTTTTTCACTATTAGTAAAAAAATAAATGAACGGGACAACTGTTCACGATGGATGAGGACAAAGGTGCGAGTGCGTAGTTACACAGAACCCAGCATGCATGCCAACAACAGAAACATAAAAAAAAAAAAAAAAAAATTCGTAGTCACAAATTATCGGAATCATACACCACGTAATTGGTGCACGCACAGTTTTAGTCTTTTAATCTGATGATAGTCGAGAATTGCGCCTATTTGAAACAGGTTCCTCCCCAATAATTAAAAATGCACATTTTCCCTATTTGTTTAGGCTACATAATTTTCACTCCTTGAATAGCTTTAGACACAACCTAAAATTCAAATAGCTTTCGATACCCCTCGGTTAGCTTTAGACACACTCTCATTAATGCTAAGATTGATGAAAAGGGAAATACAAACCTTTAATGTGTCAATCAATCTCATGATTTTCATCTACTTTTTAACTATTGGCTCTTCTCTTGTGTTCAAGTCGGAGAAGGTTTACAGATTAGTTGTTTTTCTACAAGAATCATCTAAGATTCAACTACTTTAATGTACTTAATGATAGATATTTTGTTTTAAACGAATATCAATAAAGTGGTGATGTGTAGAAATTTATATACAATCTCTCTCTAGAGTTCAATATCCAATAACTCCCTGTCATACACACTTCTTTGGTTCAAGTTCTGTCTTGAGTAGTAGTTAAATTGTGAACTCTCTATGATTATACTTTAGATTTGACATAAGTTAATTAACAAAAATTGCCAACCACACATTCGAAGTCATTGTAATGTGTCCATCGCAGAATTCAGCTTAAGCACATTAGTAAGTATAAGAGAGGAAATGAAGTTTGTATAAAAACGAACGGAACTGAAGGTGGAGGAGTACATCAACGTTGTTGATCATGTCAATGAGCAGCTTTTACATTTTCGATATGTAACAACTTTCACCATTTTCACCTTGTTGATCAATCAATACTCTTGAAACTATTTTCATAAACTCAATAATTTGGAGTGAAATTTAGTTATTTAAGGCATGAAAATAGAGTGAGGCTTCTATCAATTCTTAAATTAAAAGAGATGGACATGGGTTTGCTGTTCTATGCTATTGCTAAGGCCGCAAGGGCCCAACTGCGCGCGGTTGTTGTCTTCATTCGTCGGTCATTCTCCAAGCAACAGTATCACTCTCTCATTAACCTTTTCTGTGTCCTCATATTTAGGACAAATATTCATGTGGAGAGACACCTTTCCACGTGCTTTTCTTTTACTAAAGGATTTTTCATTTTTATAACTTTCAATTTCCTGACGCCGCCGCTGCTGGTCGACGTGATTCATCCGATTACCTAACGTTTCTTTATTAGTGCCCCGTTGTTTATCCACCGAAGAAGCTTATCTATTGCTAAAGTGACAAGAAAGAAATCACTTTAAAAAGGGAAGCAATTTCTAAACCAGTGATGACCCCTTTTGCGAGAATTGTGTTTTTTGACCGAGAAATATGTTCAGAGAGCACCGTGAGATTCATCGCAGAATCACAAAATAAACAAATTTCAAGTGTAATTAATGATTAATGATCGTCGATATGCACACACCTTCCCAGTGAGTCCTAAGATGGTCCTTCGTCACCTCATCGATGACCCCAACGCTCCTCATGAGCGCCTCCGGATTGAAGAAGCTCATGAGGAGTTTCCTGTCCGACCTTGCCTCGACTCCGGCCTTGGCTACGAGGCACCTCCCCATCAGTTTCCTGACCGAGCTCGGCCACCACAGCGCCACCTTCTTGCCCTCGTTTGAGAACAGGAACTTGTTACCCGCCGGCCCACACAGGATGACCATCGTCTCCCCGAGCACCGAGGTCTTGAACACAGGGGAGTTGTACTTGCTCATCCGGTCCTGGATGAACTTCTCCGGTCTCCCTTCATGTTGGGAACGGAGGAACTCGAGGCTCTCGCCAATGATCGGCCATCGAAAGCTCCCCGGCGGGAGTTTCGGGTGGGGGCTTTTGGATTTGAGTAGTTTAGTAATTGCGAGGACGAGGAGAAGAGCTAAGACCGGGGTTAGGGTCCAGACTCGCATGGCTTTTCAGTATTTTGCTTCTTTGGGTTGTGAAACGATCGTTCAATAAGGAACGAGAGAGAGAGAGAGAGAGTGAGAGCAATGTTTTTAAGAAGAAATGTCAATCGAGTGACGGCGTTGATTAAGTTGGGCCTTTGTATATACAATGCCAGCTTGACATTGAATGAAAAAAAATATTAAACTATTAATAATACAAGGTTAGTGGGCGGCTGATTTTAAAGCAAAAGGAGGACCAAAGGGAATTCAATAGATTTTGTATTACGAGGGCTTGTGCGTAGGATGCTTACTTCTGTCTTCTTTTGTTTTTTTCCACCCACTCAGCTGGAATAGCCTAGCCTATTTATAGCCTTCAATTAACCGACATAGTAAAAAAATCTCAGCTAGTTACATAGATAATTTTTAGATTCTTCTATATAAGATCTCTGCTGGACTCTTCTTTATCACAAACTTTAACACCATCCCATAGGCATAGACAAGAATTTTGTAGAATGGTAACGATTAATGTAGAGGTTTCTGGTAAGTGGGTAATTGTTTAACACTCCTTGGTCCATTTTCTTCGTACACAGACCATTTTGCGTAATGTCTTGAACCTCACTTGTAGTACCGCTTTAGTAAATGTGTTTGCTTCTTGATCCTTTGTTCTGCAATACTTGAGCTTAATCTCTTAATTTCTTCGCACTTCTCGGATGAAGTAATATTTGATAGCAATATGTTGGCTCTTTAATAAAATATAGGATTTTTAGAGATTACGATAGTGGACTTGTTGTTGCAAGATAACGGAATATGTTTTGCATGCGTTTCTCTTATGTCCTCTAATATTTGAAGCCATAATGCTTGACTAGTGATAGTAGTGGCCAGGACATACTCCACTGTAGTAGACTATGCCAATGAGTCTTGCTTTTCAATACCCATAAGAACATTCCGGAACTTAGTGTGAATCCATAATCAATAGTACTCATATCATCATATGAACCTGCTCAATCACTATCGGTGTAACCAAATAGCTTTGCGGTTGCACTGCACTTGGCTGATACCAAATGCCATTAACTGTTATTCCTCGTAAATATTTTAGAATTCTTTTGATAGTTCCAAAGTGAATTTGGCTTGGACTCAGAATGAAGCTTGATAGTAAAGTGATCATGTGCATGATATAAGGTTGTGTAGCAATGAGATTATAATAGACTCCTAATAAGGCTTTTGTAGAGAAAAGCATCGGCCTCTACTACTCCATCTTCCTTTAGTAATTTCTTGTTTGACACAAGCGGTGTGGCAACCTTTTTGCAATAGTTCATCTTGAATTTCTTCATGAGGTTCTCCGCATATGTCTTCAGTGTGATGAAAATCCTTCATTTTTATTGATCTTGATACCAAAAAATAGTGCATCAAGCCCAATTCTGCCATCTCAAATACCTTTATTATCTTTTATTGAATTTTTGAATCATTTTCTCATTACTTCCGGTATATATGAGACTATCCACATAGAGATAGGGGTGATCGTTCCCAGATGATCCGGTTCCCATCCAGAAAATGGGAACCGAACTAGAGAGATCGTTTCCTAATTTTTGGAACTGGGAATTGGCTCACCTGGTCTTGGAATTAGACTAAAACGAATCGATTGGTTCGATTTGATTTGCTGGCGGATCAATAAAACTGATAGCATGTTGCGAGAAATGGAGGTAGGCTCACTCACTAAACGATTTCAGCTCATTTCTACAATGCGAGAAAACGAAGGGAGGCTCACTCATCGATTCTAGTCGTTGCTGGAGAGGGAACCGATTCCGCTTCTATCCCAAGCAACTCGCTCTACTCACTCACTAAAGCTTGCTAAAACTCAGAAAACTCACTGGGTTCAAGCGAAAGGTCCTTTTCTTGAAAAAGTGACTGCGCAATTTGACAGTTCTTTTGGTCATAGCATCTTCTACAATGTCAGAGCCACTGCCACGAGAAACGGGATGATGCCCATTACATTCGGGAGAGAGAGAGAGAGATCGTACATACATACAGATTCTCCCAAAGGATAATTGATTGAAGAAAAAGTTGAAATAGTGAAGATTTTGCGTTTGCGAGTGAGAAAGATATATTATAAGGGAGAATTATTAAATAACTAGCATTTTCAGGTATTTAATGGAAATTAAATAATGAACAATAATAAGAGAGATAAAAGTGAGAAAAGGATTGAAGTGACCAGTGAGCGTGACTTAAGGAAAAGGACTAGATAGAGAGAGAGAGAGAGAGAGAGAGAGAGATAAATGCTTTTCCTATGGTTCTTTTTCATCTTTAATTTTTTTATTATTTAATTTTTGTCTTTCGGTTTTTGCTTTTTGGTGATTTTGTGGAGATTGAAAAAACTTCTGTATGGGCTGAAAAAATATTTTTTTAATACAATAATTCAATTCAATCAATGTAGTTCGGATGAATGGACATTTCCATACATGAAATCGAGAACCGAATTAGTGCCCCTAGTAGGCCGCCTGAATTGGCCAATTTGATCCGATTCAAATGATTACTTTTGCTCACCGTACATACAGAGAGACGATAAAAGTGTCACACCTACCTTGAGTCTTGATGTAGAGCGTTGGCTCGCTCATGCTCCTCCCAATATTTGTTGATTTTGCTATAACACGCTTGCAATGCTTGTTTTAACACAGATAAGGCCTTCTTGAGTCTTGGAACCTTTTTCTCTTTGCCTTTGGCCACAAAGCCCGGTGATTCTTCCACGTAAATTTCTTCTTGAAGGTATCTACTTAGAAATGTTGATTTTACATTGAGCTAATAGATTTTCCACCTTTTTTTGTGCTGCTGAGGCTATGGGGGCACGAATAGTATCAAGGCAGGCGAAAGTCTCAGTGCAGTCAATTATCCAGCTGTTGCAAATATCCTTCACCACGAGCCTTGCCATTAGTCGTCGTAGCCAATAAATATTCCCTTTTCTATCTTCTCGTCGAGCTTGCTCCTTTTTTTTTAGTAGGCGCATGGACGTAGAATATGCAACCGAACACTTTGGAATACTTCGCCGAAGGCTTCCGTCCACACCTATTTAATAAGTATACTTCTATATATATTGCTTCTGCCCATAATATGTTAGGAAATCCTTTTTCCTTGAGTATGGATCATGCCATCTTCATGACGGTTCCATTCTTTCCTATTACAACTCCATTTTGCTCTAGGGCATGGCTGATTTTTAGTTGATGACGAACGCCTTCATCTTCACATAATTTGTTGAACTCATTAAAATTGTATTCGATGCTTTTGTCGCTTCTTAGGACCTCCATGCTACGCTAACTTTTCTTTTCAATGTGGTTCACGTACTTTTTGAAGATAGAAAAAAAACCCTCCGATTCGTTGTCGAAGAAAGTAGACCCACGTCCTTCCTGTGCTGTCATCGATCAAGAGTAAGAAATATTTACTTCGGTTGGATGCGGAGGTCCTCAATGGGCAGCATGCATCCATTTGAAGTGGTTCCAAAGGGTTTTTTAGGTCTACATGTATCTCCAAATGGAAGGACTACCTTTGTTGTTTTCCCAAAAGACAGACTCCACAAACGTCTGAAATTTATGAAAGGTATGAAAGGTCTCTTATCATATTTTTCTATCGATAGTTTTTAGCTCAACAAAGTTGTAGTGGCCGAATCTTTGATGCCATAACCATGAATCATCAACTGGAGCTTGCATAACAATGTCTCTGGCATATTTTCATTGTTGAGGAAAGTTTCTGTTCTCCATTTTAACAGAGCAAATAACTTGATTTTTATATTTGTCAAAGATAGTGCAGGTATCTCCTTTAATTTATAGAGAATATCCATTTTTTATTGTTTGGCCCACACTAAGAAAATTTTGTACTAGACTAGGGACTAAATGTAAGTCGCGAATATACTTAGGGCCTTTCTTTGTTTCAGTGGCTGTAGTGTCATGTTCCCACACATTGACTAATGCTTCATTACCGAATCTCACTTGGATTTTTACCAATGTATAAATATCGGCGAATGATTTATCCCCTATCACGTGGTTAATGCACCCATTATCAACATGCCACTTGATGCTTGGTCTATGTAAAACGTATTGTCTATATTTCCTTTTTCTTTAACATAATAGCTCGGTAATTTTTTTTTTTTTGAAAGACGATCTTTTTCTATGCGGACATACTTTATACAAGATTGGCATTTTTGTTTATCTTAAAACCATCAATCTTTTTCACGTGATTTGTTTTCTTCCAAATACTACAAGGTAGACATTTTTCTCTCGAAGAGGTTTCTCCTCCTTTTTTATTTTTCCATGAACTCCTTTCACCATTTTTTGATTTACGGGGCCCTTTTTTTATTTTTATTTTAAATTGAAAGGCACTTTTAACTGATTCTTCATCTTGTACCATTCACCCATCGATAAGATTGTTAAATGCTTAGATTCTTCTATAAAGGTGACAATAGAATTGTATTTTCTAGTAAATATTTTTTTCTACTACCCTTTATTAAGTGATATCATCTCCGCAAGCCCTCATTTACATGTTCTTCAAATGTACCACAATATTGTTGAACGATCTCATAATATTTCATTTTAGTATACTCTAATTTCCTTCTAAGTTATTGAAGTCTAATGGTGTGCATTTTTGTTGGCTTTGAAACTTTTATTGTAGTACATCTCATGCCCCTTTTTCGGTCTTCGATCCAATGACCCCTCCAAATATCATTTCCAAGAATGCTTGTTGGACGACACGCAGACCCTTTGCATCCTTTTCTGTAATTATTATGCCGGAATGGTTGCAACTTCTTTCGAAGCCGCATATACTTTCTTCACGATGTCCCATAAATCTCGAGCCATAAAAAAGGTAATCATTTTAATGCTCCGGTGGTCATAGCTATATCCTTTGAAAGTAGGAATGAATAGTGAGTGTGAGGTAACATTGGTCATAATTGTACTACAAGGGCTTGTACATGGAAAATTTAATGGATTTTGTATTACAAGGGCTTGTACATGGAATGCTTCTTTCTAAGTTTGCTTTTTATGTCACACACTCGACTGAACAAGGCTAACCTATTTATAGCCTTCAATTAACACTCCACAATTTGCAAACATAATTTTTAGATTCTTCTGCATAAAAGCTTGCGTGGATTATTTTTATCACATACTTGAACCACCTCCCATAAACAAGATGATCACGTCTCTTTTCGCTAGAGAACAATAATATATAACTTAGTTTCTTGAACACAACTAAATATTAGGAAGTTAATCCCATTTCTTCCCCAAATTTAGGGAGAGATCCTCTTTTACCGATGTATGTGTGTGTGGGATTTAAAGGTATCCCATGTCTCTTGATCTCGGATCCATCAGTTCCACTTCACCTTTTCTTTAACATTATTTTCTTTTTCTTTTTCTTTTTCTTTTTTTGTTAGATATTGCCCTTATAAAAAATGATCCTCCAACACCAAACACTCCTTCCTGTCTCAAAATAAGGAGGAAGTACAAGATGGTTGAGAAGACACTAGAGCAAAACGAACCCATTTCCATGTCCAGGAACCATTTTCTCTTGGGAACCACCATTCAGATTTGCTTGAGAGTACTGTCGATCGCCGCGACTTTGGCCGCGGCATTGGTGATGATGACCAGCAAGCAATCCACAGCGGTTTTCAGCATTCCCGTCGATGCTTGATATACTTATTCCCCGGCTTTCAAGTACTGTTTCACAGTTAGCGGTTTTTACCTGATCAATTGAAGAGTCTGAGCAACCCTTTGAGTGACTATCGGTTTAGAAATCCATGTCTAGGCCCTCCATGACAAAAAGATGTTGGATTTTCTTTATTGTAAGTTAGAAGGTCATGACAAGCCTTGGACCCTAGGCCCAGGAAATCGCGAAACCTCAAAGTAGTTAATTATTGTCTTTCTTCTTGATTTTCATACTGACCATTGAGTTCCAATTGCAGGTTCTTTGCACATGCAAATTTTGTGGCCTGCGCTCTGTCTGTTATCCTTGTTATTCCTTCTCATAATCGAGAGACGAAGAGACTGCTACTCTAGCAGCTACATTTTCATCTTCCTTCACGACTTGGCATGTACCGAGGCGCGTTATATCGTATGGTTCGTGACATCATTTGGCTAATTTCAAAATCGTTCATGCTTGTAGGTGGCGATGACATTGGTGATGGCAGGGTGTGCGGCCACGACAGCTATCGGCTACGTGGGGAAGCATGGAAAGGCACACGCAGGATGGATGCCCATCCGCGATCACCTTGGCAAATTTTGCGATAGAGTCACCATCTCAATCGCCATTTCCTATGTATGTTTCCTTCTTCTCATTATTCTCACCGTCATCTCCGCCTGTAACTCCGGCACCAGGTTCAGGTATGCAAGTTCAAAGCTTCGAGGAGGAGATCATGCAGAAAATCAATCGGGGTAATGACATTTTCACCTTGCGTCGGGGACGAATGTAAAGCAGGCATGTTGGAGGCATTCATAACATTTTCTTAGGCAGCAAATCATGGAAAAAATTCACTTTATTTTTTCAATTAATAGAACGTGTTCATGTAACAAAGATATCTTTGTCTTATAAAAAAGATGCTTTATTTTATAATACTAATAACTATTCGACAAAATAAAAACTCACAACATCTCATAAAAACGATGAAAAAATTATCCAAAAAGTCCTAAACTTATTACATTTTTATCAATTCAATCATAAACCTTTTAATTATGTCAATTGAGTCATAAACATTTTCATTTTTTGCCAATCGAGTCAATCCCGTCAATTTTAGTTAGAAATCGCTGACGTGGACATCAACTGTCTCACGTGACGACGCTGGCTTTAAAGTGGACAATTTTTAATAATATTTTAATATTTTTTATTCTTTTTTTTCTCTCTTTTTTTTTTTTTTTTTCTGCCCTTCTTCCTCTAGCCAATTCAGCTACTAGCCAAAGGTTAGGGCTAGCAAAGTCAACCTCACCAAACTCTAACAAAGCTCACCCCCCCTCCCCCAGGCCACTGGCGAGGGCGAGCCTCATCTGTCCAAGCCTTGCCCAGTCAAGGCAAGGCCAACCTTGTCATCACTAGGCAAGGGAGAACCCAGTGACGACAAGGTTCAACCTTACCCAGCCATGGCGAGGCCAACCTCACCTTCGCTGGACGAGGGAGAACCCAATGACAACAAGGTTGACCTCGCCTTGGCTAAGGGCAGGCGAGTTTCGCTAGAGGCTAGCAAGGTCGACCTTGGGTCTAGTGACTGGCCAAAGGAAGAAGGGCAAAAAAAAAGAGAGAAAGAAAAGAAAAAAAGGAAAAAAAGAATAAATAAATTAAATTCAAAAATAAATGTTAAAATATTATTGAAAATTGTCCATGTTAGCGCCGGCGACGCCATATAGAACGACCAGTGTCCACGTTAGCGATTTCTGACCAAAATTGGTTGAATTGATTCAATTGAAAAAAAAAATAAAAATGTTTATAACTCTATTGACACAATTAAAAGGTTAGGCATGTATTAGCAAAAGTACAATAGGTTTGTTTATGACTTTTTGAATAATTTTTCCTAAAAACAAAAAATTAAATTGTTAATGTAAAAGAGAAAAACAAAGAATATTAACAAAAATGTTTCTCTAAATCTTGCTAGTTTTGGATAAAGGGGTCTTAATCCATCCATTGGTCCAACTCAATAAATAACATTTCGTCGCCTTAGCACCCTGCTTTACCATGAGCTTGTATTATTGAGCTCGGCCCACGTTTCTCTAAATTATTAGTTAAATAAAATTAGACTTAAAGAATTGTTGATCTATAGTTTAAACAAATAATAGGAAGATCAACATGATGAGTCAAAAGAAGAAAATTAAGAGATCTATCCACTTCTAAGCAAACTGGGCCTAGAATTTTCACACTAACCCAAGAAAAGGTTGCTTATTTCTTAGGTTTTCTACGAAACAGCCCAGAGGGAAAAATAGCTTCTGAGCCCATTTCCTTTTCCAATTTCTAATGACGATTCTTCCTTTAGCAACACCAATGATTATAGTACTTTTGTCTCAAACAATGTTGAATTTGTCTACGGCAGCCTTCACGCCCGTGACAATTTGTGAAATGATTGCAAGACGTGATCATATCATCTGACAGTAGGAAAATTGTCAAAAAATCTTAAATGTAATTTATGGTAGTTAATTCAATACTAAGTTTTTAATTGTATCAATTTAATCATAAATATTTTTTACAACTTACTAATCTAGTCATAAATCCTTCAATTATACCAATTAATTCTAACCATTCTAACCGTTTTTTAATTTAGTCCTAAAACTTCGAATAATTTATCAATTTTAGCCGAAAATTGTTAACATGGCGGTTTAGTCAACGCCAATTGTTATACGTGGCACGGGCACTTACTAGACTTGGCATGAGGCGCTTATTGGACAATTTTTATAATCTTTTTAAAATTTTATGAACTTTTTTTCTTTTTCTTTTTTATTTTTTCCTCCGCCAGCCATTGCAAAACCTCGTCGAGGGGAGGGGCACCCTCACCTGAGGTTGGCAACCTCCACCAGCCATCAACTAGGCTTGGCAATGGCCAACGAAGGGAAAAAGTACGACGTGGAAAAAGCCCTTTTGATTGTATAGAATCAATTTGCACACACCAAACTTCAAAGTAATTTTTCCTAATGCACCTCTCTCTTCAAGACCATCATCATTAAGTCACCTACCACTCTTCTTCCAAAAAAACAAAAAATCACCTACCGCTCGTTTCGCCTGGGTTCTACTCTCATAACTTCTCTCGAAGGAACTAGCGGAGATTGTTGAAGTAGTAAAGCATACTCATTTTCCTCACTCGAGTTTGAACCATCGTATTCGCTCATTGTCTTGGCCCATCTCTAGTAACACGTAATCTTGTGCTCCGGCAATCACTCGATGTGTAGAGGACAAGGAGAAAACCGTTCATTTAATTAGCATGTTCTAAGCTTGAAAAATCTTGCTTTTTGCATGGTTCTGGATGAAAATGATTTGCTTCAGATAATCTTTTTCATTGTGAAACAAGTTCACATGAAACCATCTGGTCCTCGCCTATGCATTTGCTGCACTTTGAAGCGCAAGCGTACGTAAAGTCTAGTTTAAAAGCACCATTAAGGCTAAGATTTATGAAGATTCATTTATAAAATTTGCATAAATAGTGATATGATTAATTATTATTGTAATTTTAAATTTGACCCACCGTATAAAAATAATGTTCCATGTCCTCTTACTCTTATTGTTGAAGTATTATCCCATATTGCTTAATAATGATGAGTTGTAAATATTTTTTATATTCATGTGATCCCCCTCCACTTATCAGCTTAAGTTTTTAAATTGGATTTTCTAACATGATATTAAAATTAGTGTTGTCCTTTTTGAGAATGTGTGTCCACCCTTCATTAGTCGAATTTCATTATATTCATGTGATTTTTTTTTCATTTATTAGCTTAAATTTTTGAGTTTGACTTTCTAACACTAATATTGTATTGAATCTATACCTAGCCTCCCGATTATTGCTTAGGTTTTCTTTGGTGAGGTTTCAAATGAAAGTCCATGTCATAATGACGTCACTGGATTTGGTTCTCTCTCTGATTTTTTCATTTTTTTGGGCCGAAACTTGAGTGGAATTTGCTGGTCACTCCATGATCCGGGGATCCCCCTTTTTCAGTACATCGAAGGCTGTGGTCGAGCTAAGATGACCACTAAGCTGGCCAGTTGACCTTTCTCTTTTCCCCATCCTTTCCGTGTGCATGATCATTAGAATATTCCTTTTTCCATGTATCGAGATTCCAATGTCCAAATCCCACTTCTCATGGATTGCTTTTGCCCAATTCTGCACCCATTTAAGTGACCCAATATCTTACTTCAACAAGGAGAAAAGCGTTTGAAAAATCAACTCCCGAGTCGCCATGTTCGCCCCACACATCGAGTTCCACATGGGTATGTGAAAGCCTATAGCACTCCATGAGAGAACCAGAAGATTTTCTTTTTCCTTCTTGGAGTTTGAAGGCGTGCACTGTTGATGAGCGGGGGACATGATTGCCAAAGTGAAGCAATTGCTTCTTCTGATGAGAAAAAATTTGTGGACCATAGTCCTCCAATACACTTCCATTAAAGTCTCTAAGTTATTTTTTTTTGGGTCAAATGTCTCCAAGTCGTTAATCATGTGTATTCTTGAGGTTTGAAGGTAGATTGTACTTTCAAAAACTCTCACCCATTTTGTGTGGGACTTGTGATGTCATAAACAATTTCACTTAAAACCACTGACGCGTGATACTCGCCATATTGAATATGTGGTACTATGTATGACCACTCCCTCCGTCATTCTAAAAGCTTACTTGTTAGGACCGCACCTCGTCCAAGCCATCTTGCATTAGCAATCATTCTCCTGCCTCATCAAATTGGGAATGAGTCTAGTTTGTTTACGGACCACATTTCTATCAAAGGAGGTTTTACCTTAATACTATCTATACTGGTTCAACCCATTGTACATAGATTAAACCCCTAAAATTAGTGAAAATAGTCATACAATAAGGTGACCATCTCCGTATGGATCTTATCTATGAATACTATCACAAGTTCTTACATATGTAACGTGATACTTGTAGTGTCACAATTTGAAAATCCTGTTTCTTACCAGACGAATTTTTTAACAATATACCGGACGAAGGAAACGGAAACTAATATTGTGAAGAGCCTAACGTTCAAGAAAACGATTTTCATCTGGCTTAACTCTAAGAACTGTAGCACGTGTTCTTCGTTTTCCTAGAAGGACGGCAATTATTAACCTACGAAGGACAATGATTGAGATGAAGACACTTGAGAGTGCGACAACAGTCTTTAAGATCCGATTGTCGATGTTTTGATCTTTGATGTTGAGTACTCATGAGAAGAAAGAACCCATGTGAAAAATGGGTTGCTTATTTGAAACGCTTGGAAGATAATGATGTTTCCTAAAAAGTTTTATTCCATCCACTGGAACAAAGTGCTGGAGAATTCAAATGTTTATGCACTAGAACACGCAATAATCATTCTATTTTCGACCAAATCTATTTTTCTGTTTCAAAAATAAGTTTAAAATAGAAATTCATTTAGTAACTCAATTTCATTTTTTTATTTCTAGATAAATTCTAAGTTCATAAATTGATTTGGAACATAAATGAAAAATATAATGTTCTACTTCTTTGTTTATGGAACAAAATGAAAAATAAAAACACTTCTCATTGGTCGTCCTCACCTCCTGTCACCTACCGGTCTCCACCCGTCAATGAATAAAAAATTTAAGAAAATTTGTCAAACGAATTTCTATTCTGAAAAAAAAAAATTTATATCGTTATCAAACGAATAGAAATATAAAAATATTTTTCTAACCTGAAATCTATTTCATAAATAAAATAGTTATCATTCACAACGTTGATTTCTATCAAAGTGTTGGGTAAATTTTTTCAAAGGTAAATAAGGGTAGTTGACATTTTGTAATCCAACAAATGAACTTTAAATTTCAATCACTACATGCACTGCATTTTCGACTTTTTGCAATTGATCCAATCGGAATCCAACTAGTTTTCTTGTGAAGAAGTGGCGTGCGAAGACGCGGCGCTAACAAAGTATCCAAGCTAATGTCGCTTAGCCCTGAAAAGATATTTAAAAATTATGGAAAAATTTTAAAAAAAAATTTGGTCGTCGCCCTTTGCAACATTCAACGTGGGGCCAGTGACCCGTGCCCTAAACCGGCCGGGGGGCTCGGTGACCTTCTGCCGGATTACTCTCTCCTCATTTTTTGTTTTTGTTTGTTTTTGCTTTTACTACAAGTTTATAAAGTTTTGTTATAAGAGTATGAGGGATCGCTAGGTTGGACGCTATCTGACCAAAAAACATCATATGTTTGCTACGATTATGTCAGCGTTTGGCTGAAAATTTTGCCAATTCCGGTTAAAGTCATCAATTGGGAAAATGGAAAGTTCAATGTGTTCGGCTAGTGAAATCAAAGTTTGTTTATTAAATTGCAAATACCCCCTAAATTTAGTGACCAATGACTAAACTTACCCACAATGAGCCATTATTCTTTGGTCTCCACTACATACACGGGAAGGCATGAAATTGAGAAATTAAATGGAATACTCCATCGAATGGGATTTTATTTTGTTTGAATTATTGAAAATCACCTGTCTAAAGTAGGTGGAATGTGTTTTCACTTGTTTAATTGCATTTCGGTCCAATATAATTACAATTTATTTATATTTGGCAAATATTGCAAAACTATTTTTGCTTTCTCCGTACTAGCAAAAGTGCAAGCGTTTTGGATGTGGGAAAAAAATACTAAAAAAGACAGTTATATCAAGAAAAAATTACATTCTTCTTAAAGATTTTGGTCTATTTAGGGAGACAAACTTAAATTTTTATGAATTACAAAAGATTTAATTGATTTTTGTGTCCAACCATAAGCTCATGTTCAACCTTTCTTTTTTTGGAAAATTACCAAAACAATCTTAAACATATTGTAATTATATTAATTCAGTCCTAAATCTTTTTTTTTGCCAATTTAATCCTAAACCATTTGCATTTGTGCCAATTTAGTCCATCCGGATGGCGCTGATGTGGATAATTTTTAATAATATTTTAATTTTTTAAAATTATTTATTAATTTTTCTTTTTTTCCTTTTTTATTTTCTTTCTCTTTCTTTTTTTTTTTCTTTTCTTCTTACCCTAGCCGGTCACCAAGGTCCGGTGACCAACCAAAGGCTAGGGCAATGAGGTTGACCTCGCCAACCATTGGGGAGGATCGACCTCACCAAGTGGCACGAGGTCGAGCCTCGCCATGTCTGGGCGTGGCTCCTTGCCCACAATGGCAAGGGTGAGCTCAACCTCGCCCAACCATGATAAGGCTCGACCTCGCCAAATTTGGGGAGGTTGACCTTTGACAAGCAACAGCAAGGCTTGACATCGCCCACGAAGGTGAGGTCGTGCCTTGCCACAACTGGCAAGCTCGACCTCGCCTGCCCTAGCCTCTGGTTGGTTGCCAGACCTCGGTGACAGACCAGACATGTTACCTCAATAACAATGTAAAGTTCATGTTTTCTTGTTCTCCTCGGAGCTGCAATTTCTGCTGCCAAGATCTCACAAATTTGTTCAGTTTTGGCCGAAACGTCAGGAACGTAATAGCAAACGTATGCTTCATATTCCTGGAAAATCAGCATCCTGATATGTCGTCAGCAACGATGATTCAAATTGATGGCCAGTATCATTCACTCGCCGAGTTTATCACCAACAACTTTTGCTCATTGAAATGGAACGAGCTTTTGTTGTGCGAACTTGAAGAATGTACGAGCTGTTGTCGGATGATTGAGTGTATGTAGCGAGTCTTTGGTTCCATTTCATTATCAGTAGACAGTTCTTTGTGAACAGCTTCCTTTGTAGCAGTTAAAAAGCAAATTAGCAGGATAAGAAATGTGTGCGCTTGTATGAATTAAGCCCACGACACATTCCAGCATCAATTTCTTGATAAGCAATTGAGCGTTTTAATGTCGCGTGTGGAAAGCATGTTTTCATTGACGATTTAACAGAAGATAAGATCAGACAACTTTGAAAGTGCATTCAACCAATTGAATGTCCACATGTCCAGGAATTTGGATTTCAATTTCAAGGGAGCCTATAACAACATCTTAGGGAGGCTATCAGACTAGTGTTGGATACACCTAGTATGAGTAATTCAGGGTTCAATCAAGATGAACATTATGTCTCAGTATGAATCGTTCTATGACTATGGTTATGTTTTAACTTTGTTTTAATTGTTTTGTGAAGTGTTGTAGATGTTATTAACACGATGGCTTTTCGTATATTTCTCGAAACTGTTGCAGTGCAGTTGTGGAGATTCCGTAACCTCCAATTGCAAGGTGTTTAGCAAATACCGCATAAAAGTTATAGCTAGGCATGGCCACGGTTCAGAAAAGGCGGTTCCGGTTCGTGGTCATGTGTGAACCGGAATCGGAAACGGCCGGTTCCGGTTCGTAATTTAAAAATTTTTAAAAATAAATTATGAAATACAAAAATTATGAATTATAAAATTATGAAATAATATACTTACCTTACCAAAAAAAATTATGAAATAATGAATTATTTAATATAAATTGTAATTTAAATGTAAATTGTATGGGTGATTGGTTTTCGGTTCGGTCCGATTCCGCTCGGAACCAGGAACCGAACCGTTAAGACCGGTCTCTTAATTTTAGAACTAGGAACCGGACTGGCAAATCATAGAACCGGAAACCGGACCTGATAACTCTATAAAAATAGAGTTATTTTACCTACTCTAGGCAATAAATAATGCAATATTTGTTAGAATATATTTGAATTTCCTTTTATTTACTTAATTTTTCCTTGTTTATGCAGAATATTGAGATATTGAGAAAATAAGGAAAATATGGCAAAAAGAAGGAAAGGAATATGCAACCCAAAGAAGAATTAGAAGGTGGATATCACATTGAGAATTCTGCGATTTATTCCCTAATTTTATGCGAAAAAAAAAAAACAAATTGCCTTGTGAGAAGAGTTTTGGATATTATTATATAAATAGGATAACTTGGGGAACATTGAGTTTTTTTTTTCTTGGAGTTCGTTTTTGTTTTCAATATTCTGAGAGTTTTTCAAGTATTTTGAAGAGAAGACAAAAGTGGTGACAGAATTATTGTTCTTTGATTCAAGATATTTGATTTAATTTCTATTGTCATTTCTTCTTCTATTATGTTTTACTTTTCTTTACTAGAGCTACGATGTAACCTAACTATAATGATATGAATTTCATGCTTTTTATGCTTTGCAAGTAATTTCATTCATGTGAGTTATATTTTATTGTGCTTAATGCGTTTAGGTGACTAGCCACCACTTGAATGATCTGATGTGCATGTTTGAGACTGAGAAGTAATAATATGCAATTGCTCCTTATAATATATAACCATGAATTAAATGTGAATAGAAATATACCATGTTATTTGTGTAGCTTTCAGTGATAAGGTAGTCCAAAAGATTCATTGTAAACCGAGAATATTCACAAATTTTAATGCGCTTATGTTTATTTAAATTTACATAGACATATAGTGAATTAATAAACTGAGTAGATTTGCTATACCTAGAGATAGGAAAGTAAATAGACTAGGAAATTCTGTTATTACATGTTTGATATTATTCTTGTATGCATAATGATCCAAAATTCATATCTAGTGGTTATGGTGAAATCAGATGCTTTAACATATTTTACCTGATTGATTATCTGCATTTAGTTTATAAAATTTCGTTTTTTAAAAATTGTCAATTTTTATTTGTTCTCAATTATATTTTGATCAGTTAAATAAATTTTAGAATTATTCCATTTTTAATATTTAATTGGTTTATTATCATCAATCTCTGTGGAACGATACTCTTCTCATCATTATATTACTTGTTCAACATGTTTGTTGACACGTGCAGAATTTTATGAACAAGTTTTGGCGCCGTTGCCGAGGATTGTTTATTTAATACCAAATAATATTGATACTGGATAATTCTAAATTTAATCTAGCTTTTATTTTTTTTTTCAGAGTATACATTAGTGCATAACACGTAGCCAACGAGGAAAATTTACTAAATTTGATCCAGAAATCGAACGCACATTTAAAAGGCGACTGAGAGAACAGAGAATCACATTAAAAAGACGGAGGGAGTTGATAATGGTAAAATTCAATGTAGACTCTTGAAAGATTATACTACGCCAACAGTTGAGGGCACCACTTCAAATATTAGGAGACCTGCAATTCAAGCAAACAACTTTGAGATCAAGTCATCACTGATTCAGATGCTTCAACAATCAGTGCAATTTAGTGGGCTACCAAGCGATGATCCAAACACTCATATCGATGCTTTTCTTGAAATCTGTGACACAATTAAATATAATAGAGTTTTAGATAATGTTATTAGATTGTGATTATTTTCATTTTCTGTTAGAGACAAAGCTAAAGGCTAGCTCTCTTCTCTTCCTGCAGAATCGATCACTACATGGAATGATATGGCCCGAAAATTTCTTGGTAAGTTCTTTCTACCTGCAAAATCTGCAAAAATGCGTAACGATATTACTAATTTTATGCATATGGATAATGAATCATTATATGAAGCATGGGAAAGATTCAAGGAGTTTCTTAGGACATGTTCACATCATGGATTACTCGTATAGATGCAGGTACAAACTTTTTATAATGGGTGTAGTACTATTCTCCATTCTATGATTAATGCAGCTGCAGGGGGAACTCTGAATAATAAAACACCAGAAGAAGCCTACAACTTATTAGAAGAGATGACATCCAATAGTTATCAGTGGCCTACTGAGAGGATACCAGTGCGAAAAGCTAGCGGAGTTTGTGAGGTGGATGCTTTCATGCAATCACTGCGCAAATTGAAGCACTCAACGAAAAGATAGATAATATGAGTTTTTCAAGCATGAAAATTCAAAATATGACATGCAATTTTTGTGGTAGAGGACATGTTAACATAGAATGTCAGGTAGGTAACACTTTTGCTCAATCTAATGAAAATGCTAACTTTGTTGGGAATTTTAACAGATCATAGAACAATCCTTACTCCAACATGTACAATTCAGGATAGCACAATCATCCAAATTTTTCATAGAATAATCAAATATGTGGCGAGACTACCACTAGGATTCAAACAACTAAAAGAAACAAAGTCCAGTCTAGAAGATATAGTCACAAAACTTGCCAACACTACTCAGGACTTCATCGAGAACATAGATGTAAGATTTCAAAACCAAGAGACTTCAATCAGAAATCTGGAGATGCAAGTGGGGTAGTTAGCAAACATAATGTCTGGGAGACAATAGGATTCTTTGCCTAACAACACAGAGAAAAATCCAATTAAAAATGTAAAAGCTATAATCTTGAGAAGTGGTAAACAAGTGGGTGGAGAAGATATCAAACAAGAGATTTCCAAAAACAAAGAAAAAGATGTCAAGAAACAACCAAAGGAGATAGGCAAGAGCAAACTTTTTTTTAAATAATCCCAAGCCATACGTGCTGCCAGTTATATTCCCTCAGCGACTCCAGCAACACAAAATAGATAAGCATTCTTGATGTTTTTAAAAAATTGCACATTAATATTCCTTTTGCAGATGCTTTAGCGCGAATGCCTAGCTATGCAAAATTTTTTAAGGAGATTTTGGCAAACAAAAGAAAGCTAGAGGATTACAAAATTGTGAAGTTGAATGAGGAATGTTTGACCATCCTACAAAATAAATTACCTTCGAAGTTAAAAGATCCAGGGAGCTTTACAATTCCTTGCACTATTGGAGATTCTTACTTTGAAAACGCATTGTATGATTTAGGTGCAAGTATTAATTTGATGCATTTCTCTATTTTCAGGAAATTAGGATTAAGTGAAGTAAAAGCAACTACAATGTTGCTTCAACTGGCTGATCGATCAATTAAATATCCGAGAGGCATTGTGGAAGATGTATTGGTAAAAGTTGACAAGTTTATTTTTCCTGCAGATTTCATAGTTCTTGACATGGAGAAAGATTTTGAGGTACCACTTATCTTAGGTCATCCTTTTCTAGCAACAAGAAGAGATCTTATTGATGTACAACAGGGGAAGTTGATTTTTAGAGTTCAAGATGATCTCGTTTCTCTCAAAGTTTTTAAAGCAATGAAATATCCCTCTAATGATAATTCTTGTTTTAGAGTTGAGACAGTTGACAAGTTGGTGAACAATGTTTTCAAGAAAATATTTTTAAAAATCCACTTGAAGCATGTTTGGTTCAACCAAAAGACGGAGAAATTGAAAATGGTGAGATAATGGAGTACACAAATTTTATGGAGACAAATCCAACATATTCAAGGCATAAGGCAACAAAATTTGAGGAGTCAGAAAAACACACAATGAAGCTTGAGCCATCAATTGAAGAGCCTCATATTCTTGAACTCAAACTTTTATCTTCTCATTTGAAATATGCTTATTTAGATGGAATTTCTTCTTTACCAGTAATTATATCTTCTTTTTTGATAGATTTGATGGAGGAGAAACTGTTCAGAGTGTTGAGAGAATATAAAGATGCAATTGGATGGAAAATAGCTGACATCAAGGGAATTAGTCCTTCAATTTGCATGCACAAAATTTTAATAGAGGAACAACATAAACCCATTATCCAACCTCAGAGGTGTTTGAACCCGAAAATGCAAGAAGTGATGAAAGTTGAGATAATTAAATTACTTGATGCAGGGATCATTTATCTTATCTCTGATAGTTCCTGGTAAGTCTTGTGCAAGTTGTACCAAAGAAATGAGGTATGACTGTTCAAAAAAATGACAACAATAAATTAATTCCTACTAGGACAGTTACTAGATAGTGTGTGTGCATGGATTACAAAAAATTGAATGATGTCACTAGAAAAGATCATTTTCCTTTACCATTTATTGATCAAATGTTGGAAAGACTTGCAAAACATGAGTTTTATTGAGTTCTTGATGGATATTCAGAGTATAATTAGATTCCTATTGCATCAGAAGATCAAGAAAAAACTATTTTCACTTGTCCCTATGGTACTTTTGCTATTAGAAGAATGCCCTTTGGTCTTTGTAATACACCAGCTACTTTTCAGAGATGCATGCTGACTATTTTTTTTTATATGGTTGAAAAATATATTGAGATTTTTATGGATGATTTTTCCGTTTTTGGCTCATCATTTGACTCTTGTTTAAATAATTTGGCTTTGGTCTTACAATAATGTGAGGAGACTAACTTTGTTTTAAATTAGGAGAAGTGTCATTTTATCATACAGGAAGGAATAGTGCTCAGGCATAAAATTTCTAAAAATGGAATAGAAGTCGATCGAGCCAAAGTGAAGATTATTGCAAAATTGCCTCCACCAACATCTGTGAAACTTGTCAGAGAATTTTTAGGGCATGCAGGATTCTACAGGCGATTTACAAAAGATTTTTCAAAAATTGCTAGACCACTATCTAATCTTTTAGTAAAAGATGCACTATTTAGTTTTATTGATGAATGCGTGCAGGCTTTTAACACTTTAAAGGAGAAGTTAATATTAGCACCAATTATGGCAGTACTAGAATGGGATTTACCTTTTGAGCTAATGTGTGATGCTAGGGATTCTACAGTGGGAGCTGTTTTGGAACAAAGAAAAAATTGAATTTTTCAAACCATTTACTATGACAGTCGAACCTTGTCAAGTGCATAATTGAATTATTCAACAACAGAAAAGGAACTTTTGGCAGTAGTTTTTGCTTTTGATAAATTTCGTTCTTAATTAATTGGCTCAAAAGTTATAGTTTATTCTGACCACTCTACTCTTAAGTATCTACTTGAAAAGAAAGAATCAAAATCACGTTTAATCATGTGGATCAATTGCTGCAAGAATTTGATTTGGAAATCAAAGATAAGAAGGGGACTGAAAATCTAGTTGCAGATTACTTGTCATGAATTCCGAATTTAAAGAAAGAGATAAGTCTAATTATGGAAGAGTTCCCTGATGAGAAAATTTTTTCCATCAAATCCACAAAAATTCCTTGGTATGCTGATTTTGTGAATTATTTAGTAAGTAATATTCTTCCTTCTGAATTATCATATCAACAGAAGAAAAAATTCTTTTTTGATGTTAAAAATTATTTTTGGGAAGAATATTTTCTTTTTAAGGTATGTGTAGACCAAGTCATAAGGAGATGTGTTCCAGATGAAAAAAAAACAAATATTTTGCATCATTATTATGACAGAGAGGCAGGTGGTCATTTTGGTGCCACCAAAACTGCAGCTAAGGTTTTACAATCTGGATTTTATTGGCCTACACTTTTTAAAGATGCTTACTCCTTTGTAGCTTCATGTGACCAATGTCAGAGAACTGGAAATATTTCTAGAAAAAATGAGATGCCTTTAAACAACATTATTGTATGTGAATTATTTGATGTTTGGGGTATTGATTTCATGGGACCCTCTACATCTTCTTATGGTAATTTATACATTTTAGTGGCTATGGAGTATATGTTTAAGTGGATAGAAGCTGTAGCATTGCCAAAAAATGATGCTAAGGCTATTGTCAAATTCTTGAAGAAAAATATTTTTATGTAATTTGGCACTCCTAGGGCAATCATAAGTGATAGGGGGACACACTTTTGCAATAAACAATTTGAAGCACTTTTGAGTAAGTATGGAGTTATAAATAAAGTTGCAACCCCTTATCATCCTTAGACTAGTGGTCAAGTAGAGGTTTCAAATAAGGAAATCAAGAGAATTTTAGAAAAAACAATGAATGCCTCTAGAAAAGATTGGTCAATAAAACTTGATGATGCACTTTGGGCCTATAGGACAGCATTCAAAACCCCAATTGGAATGTCTCCTTTTAAGCTAATGTTTGAGAAGGCTTGTCACCTACCGGTGGAATTAGAGCACAAAACATATTGGACATTAAAATTTCTTAATTTTGACATGCAGTCTGCAGGTGAAAAAAGATTGTTGCAACTAAATGAATTGGAGGAATTTCGCAATGAGGCCTATGAAAATGCTAAGATGTACAAGGAGTGTACCAAAAGATAGCATGATAAATACATATTCAGAAGAGAGTTCGAAATTGGCTAAAAAGTTATAATTTATAACTCTCATCTTAAACTTTTTCCAGGAAAGTTACGTTCTCGATGGTTTGGTCCTTATATAGCCACACAGGTATTTCCATACAAAGCAGTTGAAGTTGCACATGATACTGAAGGCACATTTAAGGTGATTGGTCAATGATTAAAGCCCTACTTTGAAAATGGTTACAACAAGCAGAAGACCACTATTGAACTCCATCTTCCAGAATAGCGACATCTGAGATAATTTAGCTGAAAACTATAAAGCAAGCGCTTCTTGGGAGGCAACCCAAGCATTTTTATTATGTTTCTTCATTAATTTTTATGTTCAATTTTTTGTTAAAAAAACAAAAAGCATGATTAATAATTTTTATCCAGATTAATTTTCTTTCTTGAAGGATCACCTTTGTGGAGTTTAGTCATCAAGATCATCCATGGACACATCCTACAGCAAGGGAAGTTTTCTTATTCCTATTTTTCTTTTGTTTCTTTTGTTTTTCGCATTGAGAACAATGCTTCATTCAAGTTTGGGGGGAGACAAAATTTTTGCTCAAATTTTTTCGCTAAATCTAAATTTTTTTTTTTGCATTCCTTGTTGTGAATTTTTGCGATTCTTAGGAAATTTAAATTTTGTTCAAACTTGCGAATGATATATGAGTTAATTTTGATTCTGAGGATGTCGATCCACTTACTGAGCATTAGAAGTCCTTAATTTTTTAGTAGTGTGTATATCTAAAAAACATTCATATGAAGTATGTGTTTTTCTTTGATCTCACCCAAATCTATTTGTTTGATTTTCTCTTGAGGCAAAATCCTAGGTTACATCTAACTGAGAAAATGATTTAGACAATTTTTGGATCGATTGAGCCTTTCAAGCCAACCCTGTTTATTTATCCATAGTCACCACGTTGAGCCTTAATTATTATCCAATCTTTTATTGGCACCCACGTACTTTTTAGCTTACCTTTTGCCAAATTATATCATTGTCCCATGCCCCATGAACATGTTGATTTTTTTTAGGATAAAAGTTTATTTGAGCATAATGGCAATTTGGGAGGAACGGTGGACCATGGAAATAATTTGATTGCTATGATTGTTTGGGGTGTATCTTCAAAAAAAATGAAGAAAAAGAAAATATTGCTTTTATGGTTCCCTATCCAACTTTCAATTGAGTAGCCTTTTGCATACTCGATGGGATAGTGGCATAAAGATTATTTTGAAAATATGAAATTGGGGATAGTGGCATGTGCTCTAATTAGATCCTAGAAATCAATGTGTTCATGGGTGATTTGAGCTTAAATTTACCATTATCTCACCGTTAGCCCAGCCTTACATTACAATCTGAAAAAAGTCCTATTGATTTTTGGTTGGATGATTAACTTACATTAGTTGAAAGAGGAATAAAAAGTAAATCTATGAGATTTGGTTATAATTATAAAGAGTTTTTGAGAGGTTGTATACCAATGTAAACTTATTTAGATTGCATATAATTCGAAAAGATGAGAACTCACACACACTTGGATCACATAGTTAGAATCGGTTTTAACTTATGAATCTATTTCAATGTTTGGATGAAATTTGTGTATTTCTTTGAATTGTGATTTCGAGCAATTATGGAATGAAGTAATGGATAGGGTTGTTAGCTTGAGTATGTCTTATATCTTGTTTTTGCTCGAGGACTAGCAAAATGTTAGGTTTGGGGATTTGATAACTCTATAAAAATAGAGTTATTTTACCTACTCTAGGCAATAAATAATATAATATTTGTTAGAATATATTTGGATTTCCTTTTATTTACTTGATTTTTCCTTGTTTATGCAAAATATTGAAATATGGAGAAAATAAGGAAAATATGGCAAAAAGAAGAAAAGGAATATGCAACCCAGAGAAGAGTTAGAAGGTGGATATCACATTAAGAATTCTGCGATTTATTTCCTAATTTTATGCGAAAAAGAAGTAATTGTATTGTGAGAAGAGTTTTAGATGTTATTATATAAATAGGATAACTTGGGAGAATATAAAGTTTTTTTTTTCTTGGAAATCGTTTTTGTTTTCAGTGGTCTGAGAGTTTTTCAAATATTTTGAAAAGAAGATAAAAGTGGTAACAGAATTCTTGTTTTTTTATTCAAGATATTTGGTTTAATTTCTATTGTCGTTTCTTCTTATATTATGTTTTAATTTTCTTTATTAGAGCTACGATGTAACTTAACTATAATGATATGAATTTAATGTTTTTTATGCTTTTCAAGTAATTTCATTCATGTGAGTTATATATTATTGTGCTTAATGCGTTTAAATGACTGGCCATCACTTAAATGATCTGATGTGCATGTTTGAGACTAAGAAGTAATAATATGCAATTGCTTCTTATAATATATAATCATGAATTAAATATGGATAGAAATATATCATGTTATTTGTGTAGCTTTCGGTGATAAGGTGGTCCAAAAGATTCATTGTAAACCATAAATATTCACAGATTTTAATGCGCTTATGTTTATTTAAATTCACATAAAAATATAGTGAATTGATAAACTGAGTAGGCTTACTATACCTAGAGATAAAATAGTAAATAGACTAAGAAATTCGGCTATCACATGTTTGATATTATTCTTGTATGCATAATAATCCGAAATTCATACCTAGTGGTTATGGTGAAATCGGATACTTTAACATATTTTTCCTGATTGATTATCTACCTTTAGTTTATAAAATTTCATTTTTTAAAAATTGTCAATTTTTATTTGTTCTCAATTATATTTTGATCAGTTAGATAAATTTTAGAATTAGTCCATTTTTAATATTTAATTGGTTTATTATCATCAATCTCTATGGGATGATATTCTTCTCATCTTTATATTACTTGTTCAACACGTTCGTTGACACGTGCAGAATTTTATGAATAAGACCATTGACCCGGTCCGGTTCTAAGCAATCCAATGAAACCCTTTGCACTTAACTAGCAAAGGATCGTAGACACAAAAAGCATACAACTTCACATGCTCATGGCTAGGCTTAAGTTTTATACACAATCCCTTTGATGGTCTCTTCATTTCCATTCGATGTGGGACTCTTGGCATTTGCATAATGACAAGCCAAGAGTCTCACATTGAAGGTGTTCAAGGCAAGTCAAGAGTCCCATATCGAATGGAAACGAAAAAACATTAGAATCATTGTATATAAAACCCAAGCCAGGTCTTGTAATTAGAGTTCAATACACACAAGCCAAGTATTGTAATTAGAAATCAATGCACTCACAATGCATGGCAATTAGAGTTGAAATTGTTTTATAAAAAAAAATTAAATAATGAATTTTTTTAAAAATTTCATTTTTATTATTTTTTAAAAATAATTTGGAACCGGAATCGGTGGTTCCGGGCCGGTTCCAAAATTGTTGGAACTGGAACCGGGCCCATAGGCCACGGGCCGGTTTCAGTTCTGAACCGCGGGCCCGATCGACGGGCTGAGCCCAGGTTTGACCGGGCCGGTTCCAAACAAAACCGGCTCGTGGCCATAACTAGTTATAGCACTCATTTTCGCAATAGTTGAAGTCGTTGAAAAAACAGTATCAAATGACCTTAAGGCTAATTGATACATTTCCGACATCAATGAATGTTAATATCAAAGGAAAGTAAAGCCAATGCTGACCTAGTTGACAACCCAAGCAATCCAAGGCCTCTTAGATAAGTTCGATTTGTATGATTGGAGTGGAAGAGGGAGGGAGAACTGAAAATTATCTTCATCAAATGTCATTCCTTGACATTCTTGACACAGGATAAAAGGGGGTGTAGAGACGAATTATTCCCCTTCAAAAGTAAATTTACAACTTCTTGCTTTACATATTACAAACACAAGCTAATTCACAAAGTTAAACGTTCCATATTTATGTATGTCTCTCTGTCTCCCCCTCATCTGCTAGCGGCTTGTGTGTAGGCACGAAGAATGGCTTGCCCTTGCAGCTTCATCATCTAAGTGAAACGTGCGAGATCCACCTGCTACGAAGCTACATCAAAGTGTCAATAGTTGGGCTTCAACAGTGATTGAAGTTGAAACTCCCTGTCTGGTGTCTTTTCAAATGCAGCATTGGAAGCTTCCTCACTTAGCGTCAGAACTAGAAGAGCCACCACCACCAAGCTTAGGGTCAGTTTGGAAGTAGACTACGTCCCCGTTGTTGCTGACGTAGTGATCTCTCTTCAAACTTTGTGTCAACGTCCCGATCAAATGGAAGGGCAACGGGCCCGACTTCTTCGGCTCCCGGTAATATTTCCCGAGCACCGGCTTTGCCGCTTCTGTCTGCATCATCCCAAAGAAAAAAGGATATCTCTCTGAAATTTATCAAGAGACGCCATGATTATCAAAGCCCAACACTTCATAGATATACATTATCTGATCTAGCCTAATACAAATAGTGACGGGACGAACCTACTTCAATATTCTCATAAGATTTGCGTTTGTGCAACAAAGCTTCTATTTTTATCAATTAAAGTGGGGTCCATTTTTTTCTACCCAAAAGAGGGAAAATGTGTATAACTTGGCTTCAATCAAGTGATAGTGAGGGATCTGAGGGAAAAGATGGTGTATGACATGAATTCCGATATCCTGGTGAATGTTGTTGATCCACCTGTAGTCACAATCCAGCGTGGTGAGCCCGCCTCTTAAGTAACTCCATTCCTTAAAACAGAAAAAGCGAAAGAGACAACCTTCAAGAAATTATGGTCCCAAAACGAGGAAAAAGAAGGTGGAAGGTGTCTTCTTTCATTGAATGACATTACCTTTCTCCTGTACCAGGGGAGTTTGTCTTCATGACCACGGTGATGTAGGTAAGTCACAAAGTCGAGCCACATCACAAAAATCTGAGACTAACAATAATTGAAAACACACTCCGATTAGAATTCGTCGACTGCTCGGAAATACTAAGACTGATGTACAAAACTCAGATACGGAGTGATACGGGAAGTGGTAAGTAGAACTTTTAAACAACTGGGTCGCATTGAACATCGAAACAAAAGTCTGCTGCGTGTCTTAGCACGCGGAGTTTTCAAATCAGAGTTATTATACCGAAACGTATGTGAAGATAATGATTTAGAAAGAGGAGAAGAGGAAGAGGGATTACCCAATAAGGAATGCCATAGAGCTTGAGCAACTAGAGAGGACCCATCACGAAGGACAGTCCCCCAAGCAAGCCCACCATGGCGGTCCAACATACCGTGGATGTCATCACATCTTTCCTCTCGCTTGTCACGAACCGGTCGCTCTCTGGGTGAAAGTGAGACCCTCTTTTCCCTGGACTTCTGCTCCACTGTGAAATTAACACTATGTCAGGGCCATGAGAATGTCGATTCCTAACGACTCCATTCTCTCATTTAAAATTTCACTTTTTTTATGATCTTTCAACATTCAAGAATACTTTTTCTATTTCTGAATTCTCCAAGGAAAGTCAGGATTAGAATTTAGAAGTAGAAGATGAAGTTTTCAGTCAATCACAATCGCAAAGGCATATACGAATCGTCTATAACCCCGAGTAGCCATGCCCGTCGTGAGATCACGAATCAATATCAACCCATCGAATCTTAAAGGGATTAAACTAAGGCTTCATTTCGCAGAAAATGATACGTTTCTAGAAAATGTTTTCCAAGAAGTCATTTTCCTGGAAAATGACACAATTTTCCGATGTTCGGCCAAAATTTGAAAAACTCTTGGAAAATATTTTCCATTGTTTGGTATGAAAAAGATTTTCCTCCTTGCAATATTTTTAATCATTTTTAATTTTATTTTTTAAAAAAATTAATTTTCTTTTTCTTCTTTTTCCTTCTTTTTATTTTCCGGAAGGTTACCAACCTCAGGCAAGCTCAAGCCTCGCCACAGGCCAGTGAGGCTCAATTTCGCTAGATTCCGACGAGGTTGAGCCTTGCCAACCTGTGGCAAGGCGGAGCCTCACCCGAGGTCGCCAAAGCCTCATCGGATCCGGTAAGCTAGGCAAGGTTGGAGCCTCACTCGAGGTTGCCAGAACCTCACCGGATCAGGCGAGGCTCGAGCTCACCTAAGGCTGATTGCCAACCGCCGCCGTGGCCGGCGACCGGCTGAGGAAGAAAAAGTAAAAAGTAAAAACAAGAAAATATTGAAATTAAATGATGAAAGAAGAAGAAAAAGAAGGAAAATGCTTTAGTTATTTTCCTCTTTTGAGAAAGAGGAAGTCATTTGCCTCAAAAGTGAAGATATTTTGTGCAAGGGAAGGAAAATATTTTCGGTAGAAAGTTACTTTTCGTGTAATAAATATTGAAAAATTCGAAAAATATTTTTTTAAAAATTATTTTTTATAAAACAACGAAACTTAAATTTCAAAATCAAGCTCTACCATTCAAAGCAAACAATGATTACTCCGTGAAAAGGCGCATTCATGTCCGATTCAAACAGTGATTGACAGATGGGTCTATGATCTATCATGTCAGGAATGAAGTTAGGTAATTAGAAATGCTTTTTGTGGGATGCTTGCCCCCCCCCCCCCACTTCCTTCCTTTAATGTTGTTGATTCAGTATAAGCAACGAGAAAAAGATCATCTTGGGGAGCACGTGTCGAACACTCATGTTGTTGACCTCTAAGGCTGATTGATTCATTTCCGACATTGATGCATCACTACAACAAAATTAAGTTTTAGCGACAAATTTTATGACAAAAAATTTGGCAAAATTCATCGATGAATTTTGCAACGAAAAAAATTTCGTCACCAATTCGGCATTGCAAAAATTAGCGACGAAAAATTTCCAAATTCGTCGCTAAATATCCTTCGCAAAATAACGACGAACTTTATTCGTCGCCAAATTCGTCGCTAATTATTTATCGCAAAATTCGTCGTAAATTATTCATTGTAAAATTCGTCGCTAATTGTTCGTGACCAAATTTGTCGCTAATTATTCGTTGCAAAATTCGTCACTAATTATTCATCGCAAAATTAGTCACAAATTAACCGTCGCAAAATTCATCGCTAGTTATTCGTCGCAAAATTCGTCTCTAATTATTCGTCGCTAATTTGCCACGAATTTTTTTTTTAGTCAGTAATAATTTTTTTGGTCAGTAATTGGCAACGAATATTGTTTAGGGACGATTTCGATTTTAAATCTAATTAACATTGATTATTAAGCACTTAATAACATCAATATATTATAATGATATGAAAATGAAATACATTCATGAACATTTTCCACAAAAATGATATAAACATTTTTCTTTACATTATACATAATGAGGCAAGAAATATTTTTCTTTCCAGGGTAGGAACATAGCCAACTGCACTTATGGCACAGAAGATGCTGAAGCAAGCTTACCCCCAAATTTGGAAATTTTAACTAACAAGGACTGACAAATTCATCATCATCATCAGCAGTAGCAGTAGCAATATCATCATCATTGTGCCCATCACCAATTGGATTGGTGGGAGGTGCAAGAGGAACCTCATCATGATCGAGGTTGAAGTGCCGCAAGATCAATTGCATTTGTTGTTTGGCCACTTTTATTTCTTCGTCCTTCTCTACAAGTAAATGTTCCAGTTGGCTCAATTCTTGAGTCATTTGCTCCTCAAGTTGTGTCCTCCTCGAACCAGCTGCATTGGAGGATGAAGTTGCAGCAGCCTGCGTTGTGTATATCCTTGACAAGGATCCCATCCCAAATACTTTTCCTCCTTTCATCACACTCGATACCTCTATCCATAATGGCATACTATCAACTGAAGGCTTAAACGCAGCAACACCATCATCACCGTCACCACCACCATCACCACTAGCAGTACTTATGAGAAGTTCATCATATTTTTCCTACATCAACAATATAGATGAAAATAATATAACTTTATATATATATAACTTAAATATTAAAAGCATTCATGGTTGTCATTGTAGTTTCCATAAAGTCCAAAGTATAACCTTACATACATACCTTAATAGCTTCTGCTCGATTGCTAGTCCATGTCTTGTCTTTTTTTTGAAATGTGCATTCAAATATAACTGCATATGTTGGTTCCGTCCCCAATTCATCCGCCTAAAAAATATAAACATAAATGAGTTACCATTTTTTTTCTATGCTCACAACATATTTAACAGACTTACTATTCTTTTTCTATACTCCCCGATGTTGATAGAGCCCCCAGCATATGTGGCAAACCTTTCACCAAAACTAAAAGGTCGATTCTTCTTATTCTGTTCACTCATTTACTTATTCTTTTCAGTTTTCCAAATTCTCTTAATTTCCGTCCAATTGTCACCTGTAATAAAATCCGGCTTTACTTGTTTTGTCTTTGCTCTATTCATCACATTTTGTATGTGATCTCCTGCTTTCTTCTTAAAAATTCTTTTAACTTCATCATCTTCCGTTTCATCCCACTTGAAATTCCGCTGCAATCAATCAATATAAAAACAACTGAGTTTATTTATACCAAACTTAGTTCGTGAGAAAATAGAAGGACAAAACTTACCCAGAACTCATTCCAGCACAAAGTCTTTATTTTTTTTGGAGCGCTGCTGTAACAAATATACTGCCTCCTCCAAGAGTTATTGACTATTTTATTAAGTTGCCTCACAACATACATAGCATCCGTAAATCTGCAAAGAGGTTAGAACGATATAAGTAAACAGTGCTAATCAGCTATCTCAAGGCTAGCAAAAATCATGATAATTCTACCAAAGCATGGCTGAACATAAGTAGAACAGAAGAACAACAGAACGAAAGCAGAATCGAAGCAAGCAAGATAGCAGAATAGAACAGAAGCAAAACAGCAGAACAAACAGAACAGAAGCAGAACAGCAGAACGAACAAAACAGAAGCAAAATAGCAAAAAGAACATAACAGAAGAAGAACCAAAGCAGGACAGCAGAAGAGAAGCAGAACCGAAGCGGGACAACAGAACAGCAGAACATAACCGAAGCAGGACAGCAGAACAGAACAGAAGTAGAACAGCAGAACGAACAAAACCGAAGCAGAACCGAAGTAGGACAGCAGAACGGAACATAAACAGAATAGCAGAACGAACAGAACCGAAGCAGGACAGCAGAACACCAAAACACCAAAAAATCAGAACCAAACCGTGTGCCTATATGGCTAGTGGTTGAGGAAATATTACAATACGCAATCAAGAAAATGTAAAAAATATGTTAAAGTTAAACTAGATTTAGTGAAAAACCATCAATCTAGCAAATGTGAACTTGTGACATAATATGTAAACATAAAAGTATAAACAAGTACAATATATGAATGAACCAATATCAATAATACCAAACTCTTCACTATTTAAAGCTTCCTCTAAAAAGTCAGTTGACATCCATATCTAAAATCATAAATGTTACATATACTTAAGAAAATGATTACGAATCTCCGTATAGGCATATCATGATTCGGCTATCTTCTTCACTCGTGTTTCCGTCATCATTCGAGTATTGCACTGAAGAAGAATGTGAAACTGGAGGAGATTCAGTTGGCTTGTGTCCAAGCTGTTCTTAAGGAGGGTCGGAGGAGGAAGGGCCAATGTGGCCATGTTGTCCATCGGCAAGTAGTGGTTGAGGAAAAGATGAAAGGGCAGGGGACGAGGCTGCTGGTTTTCTTTGTGAAGCTGTACCATGCATGCGACCCCCACGTTTATACTGACAAGTAGGAAGATTAGATAAGTGAACGCGGTGAAAATATGAACATGTATTATGGACACATAACAACGTATATCATAAAACTTACCATTTTGTTTTGAAGAGCAAGAGATAAACTTGATAAATTTTGGCAATTGAAAAATAGAACCCTGAACTAACAAAGCAGTTCCAAAATCTGTGTGAAAATTCTATTCCAAAATCTAATCCAATCTATGTTAATGAAACATTAGAAACGCAGTTCCATGCGAAACTAACATAGCATGTATCTTTCACGCAATATTTAAACCAAACTGGACCAAAAAATCGGCATGAATAGTAAATTCCATAATATAAATCCTCTTAAAAACCCATCTAAATGATCCTAAAACACTAAAAAATGATGTACTTCACAGTAAAAAACTGTGAATATTGCTCAGAAGGCTGTTTCTGCTTGGTCGACCAAATTTCAACCTATTCCGAGTTTGCCAATCGCTAAATTTCAGCCTATTCTCAACCTATTCTAAGTGCATCAAGAGGACAAAATGCAGACCCAACCCAATATCAAAACCCTAAAAACCGAAACACAACATCTAAAAACACAGAATCAGAAACACATAATCAAATTCGTCGCAAAACGCCCCACGGAATCCGAAACACATCATCTAAAAACAGAGGTGCAGCAGCAAAACATCCCACATAATGGCTTAAAACACAGCATCTAAAACCAAAAGCAGCAAACCCAATCCAATACATCAACAAACGAACTCGCCTTACCCATCCAATACAGAAGCAACGGCAGCAAACGTACGAACTCGCCCTACCCATCCAATACAGAAGCAGCAGCAGCAGCAAACATACGTCCCACAGAATCCGAAACCAAACAATGTCCACCCTACCCATCTAAAAATAGCACTCACCGAAACCAAAAGTGCAACAAATTCAGAGACAAAACAAGCTCGTGTACCTCCTCCTTCCCAGCGTCCGCTGAAGCCGAAGGTGACCCCTCTCCCCAAGAAAAAATCGTTGTTGCTGCACGGAATCAATCCCTGTGACCAAGGGATCGAAGCAACCGATTATAATAGGAATTTCCTTCACCTAGCTAGGGAATTTTGAATTCCCGAGCGCTGAAGAACTCCTGAGAACACCGAATCTGACCGCTAAAGAGCGCCAAATTCGAAGAAACATTTGCATCTCACTGCCGGTCGCCGGTCACCGACTCACCGACTCGTCGGAAGCCATCCAGAATCGATCGACAGAGAGAGTGAAAGCCAGAGGAAGCCCTAAATTTGCCTTGTTCTGCGCAAGAATGAATCAAGACACAACCTAAATGTTCTAAATTTGCGACGAAATATTTCCGTCACAAATTTGTGACGGAATTTAAAATCCGTCGCAAATTAAGCCACGGAATTAAAAATCAGTCACAAATTTAGCGACGGATTTCAAATTCTGTCACAAATCTACCAACCCAATTTGTGACGAACTCTAAAAAAAGTCCCGAAAGTTAATTTTCGTCGCAAATTCCATCACAAAATTAAGCCACGGATATTGAATCCGTTGCCAATTTGCGACGGAATTCAATTTCTGTCGCAAATTTTGCATCTAAAAAATTTCGCCCAAAAACTTCCTGCAAAATTTGAATCCATCAAAAAAATTCCCGCAAGTTAATTTTTGTTGCAAATTCCGTCGCTAAATTTGTGACAAAAATTGAATCCGTGGCAAATTTGTAATGGAATTTGAATCTGTCGCAAATTTTTCGTCTAAAAAGGTGCCCCGCAAGTTTATTTTCGTCGGAAATTCCGTCACAAATTTGAAGTCTAAAAAGGACCCACAAAATTTGAATCCATCTAAAAAAAAGGTCCCGCAAGTTAATTTACAGCACCAAATTTGCGACGGAAATTAACTTGCATTACTGTTTTAGAGTTCGTCACAAAATTCGTCGCAAAATCCGTTGCAAAATTTGCAATGGAAATTGAATCCGTCGCAAATTTCCGACGGAAATATAATCCGTCACAAATTTTGCAACAAAAATATAATCCATCGCAAAATTTGGGACGAAATCATAATACGTTGCAAATTTTGCGACGGATCCAATTTTCATCGCAAAAGTTTGCGACAGAATCCAATTTCCGTAGCAAATTTGCGACAAATCAAATTTCCGTCGCAAATTTACAACAGATCCAATTTCCGTTGCAAATTTGGTGACAGATCCAATTTCCGTCACAAATTTGCGACGGAATAAATTTTCGTTGCAAATTTTGCAACAGAAATTGAATTTCCATCGCAAAAATTTGCAACGGATTAAATTTCCGTTGCAAATTTTGCAACAGATTTTGCGACGCACTCTAAAACAGTACTGCAAGTTAATTTTCATCTCAAATTCCGTCACAAAATTTGCGATGGAAATTGGAATCTGTTGCAAATTTGCAACGGATTTGGCGATGAACTCTAAAAAAGTATCATAAGTTAATTTCCATCGCAAATTTGCGACGGTCAGGTCAAAAAGTCTCGAAATTTAATTTTCGTCCCAAATTTCGTCGCTAAATTTGCGACAGACTCTAAAAATGTCCCAAAAGTTAATCCTCATCGCTAATTTGCGATAGAATTAGCGACGGACTCTAAAAAAAAGTCTTGAAAGCTACTGTTCTGTGGCGTTCGTGACTAATGTTTCGTGGGTAAATCCTTTTTCTGTAGGGTAATTTTGCGACGAATTTACACTCGACGCAAATTGCCAACGACCTATTATATTAAAAATTTAGCAAATAAAAAATGTCGCAAATATCATCACTAATTTTGTCAATTAGCGACGATCCAAATCCATTGGAAAATAAAATATCGCAAATATCATCGCACGAATAGTATTTGACTTGTCGCCATTTACCGACGAATTTTCCAATGACCTATTACATTAATAATAATAACAATAATAATAATAATCAATAACAATAATAACAACAACAATAACAATAATAATAATTAGGACAACAACAATAACACATGTCGCAATAATAATAATTACACATAATTAGTAAAAAATCTCAAAAATCATAATCTTCATCTTCGTCCTCATCTTCATCTCCATCCCCATCTTCATCTTCGTCTTCGTCTTCGTCTTCGTCTTTGTCTTCTTTATGAGCATCATCTTCATTCTCTATCTCAAAATCAGATTCTTCAACACCTTCTAAATTTGAATCGTGAATTTCAGTTGGATCAACATCTATCATTGCTCCACATGGATCTCATAAAGTTGAAATGTTATATTCTCAGTTTCAACCGTGTTACCAACTTCCTCTTGTTGATATGTTATATCCTTCCAATGTTCCTCGATTTTTCTTCGTACTTTGGTTTTACATACAGCCCATCAATCAGTTTTGTCACGTTTCAAACTAGGATATGATGCATAATACTTGAATTTTTTGTTATGCCAAGACAAATGATTCATATTTCATATATCTTTTCTTGTTATTTATTTCAACCAAATTAAACTTCGTATGCATATTCATTCCTTTGACGGGATTGAACCACATACACTTAAATAACACAACCCGCATCATTAATGGTCTAAGGTACTCTATCTCTATAATTTCATCCAGCAAGCTATAAAAATTGTCTTTTAAACTGCCACCATTAGATAACCGAACACACAAACCACTATTCATTGTGGCTTTTCCCATTCTATATTCTTGAGTGTGAAAATTATACCCGTTTATGAAATATGCTGGCCAACTTCGTACTGTTGAATTTGGACCCCATGACAAATGATATAACAATCCTTGTTCTCCATGATTACTATAAACCTAAGGTTATATACGCAAAGTCAATATTATATATTTTAATAAATGATGTATAAAATATTAATAAGTTGGTTTTGGTCCATAGGCAACTTACATATGTTTTAAACCATGCTGCAAATTCTTTATCATACAAACGGTCAAACTCATTTAGTGATAGCCCATATATTAAAGTTTGGAAAATCTTATTAACAAATATCATTTATATATTAGCAAATGTCTTGAAACACAATACATATATTTGTAAATATACACTTACTCAAAGTATGGCTCCACTTTTGGATAGTTCAGTAAAATATATGTTTGGGCTGCCTGCCATTCTTCGTCTGTTAAGTAACGAAACTTACATGCGCCGCTGCTTGGCCGACCAAGATAATTGAAAATAAAGAATGATTTGCAATTGGAATCAATGGGGCCCTCATTATTTCTTCCCGCTCTTCACCTCTTGCATTACACGCGCGGCTCAAAATAGTATGACACAAATGTTGTTACTTCTTCCACAATATATGCATTACAAATTGAAACTTCAACACATGCCTTATTCTTCACTTTTTTCTTCATATGATATAAGAACCTAGTTGCCATAAAAATAAGCTTATCAGAACATAATTTATAATAAAGTAATTTAAAATTTATTAGAAAAAAATATTTTACCTCTCAAATAGATACATCCATCGAAATTAGACATGACCTGTAACTTTGGCCTCATAAGGCAAGTGAACTAAGAGATGCTCCATTGAATCAAAAAACAATGGAGGAAATATCATTTCTAAGTTGCAAAGAATAATTGGAATATCTCTCTCCAGTTTCTCCATGTGTGATGCTTTTAACACTGTTGAGCAAATATCATGAAAGAAATTACTTAACTCTGTAATAGCGCCACATACAAAGTTTGGTAGAAGTTCCTTGAAAACTATTAGAATTAGTCTTTCCATAAATGTGTAACAATCATGACTCTTCAAAGCTGTCAACTTGCATTCATTCAAATCAACACATCTCCCGAGGTTCGAAGCATATCCACTAGGAAACTGCATAAATTTCAACCATTGACAAATAACCCGTCTCTGCTCCTTGTCCAATATATAAACTACTTTTGGTTTTGGTCCCCTGTTGCTTACATCCACATCTAATGTTGGCCGATCACAAATATCTTTCGTATCTTTTCTTGCATTCAAGTTGTCTTTTGTTTTTCCAGTGACATCCATCACAGTATTTATGACAATGTCGAAAAAATTATTTTCAACATACATGACGTCAAGATTATAATGAATAAGATAGGCCTTCCAATATGTAGATTCCAAAATATACTGCGTTTAGTCCACTTATGTGAACTTCCGTACGCAGTAGTTGTGCCGTGAGGGTTTTCAACAACAGTTGGAAAGTTTTGCACTCGCTCCCAAATTTGATCACCGATCAACCTCAATGGTGGAGGTGTTCTTTCAATCCTATTCTTGATGAACTCTTTTTTATTCCTTCTAAATGTATGATTCGTAGGCAAAAATTGTCTGTGACAGTCAAAATAGCTGGACTTCTTACCATGTCTTAATCTGAATGACTTTGATCTCTCCAAACATATCGGGTATCCTAAGATCCCAGCTATACTCCATCCGGATAACATTCTATAAGCTGGAAAGTCATTTATCATCCAAAGAAGAACAGCTTTCATTACAGATGTTTGATCAGTAGAAACATCATACGTAACGACACCTTCATCCCATAGCCGTTGTAGCTCTTCAATCAATGGTTGCATATAAACATCTATCAACTTTTTCGGATTTTGCAGGCCAATCACGATCAATGTCAAAAACATATAAAGTGTCTTCATGCACATACCGGATGAAAGATTGTACGGAGTTAAGATAACTGGCCAACATGAGTAACTTTTTCCTGATTTCCCAAATGGGGCAAACCCATCAGCATAGAGACCTAACCTGATGTTTCGAGGCTCTATCGCAAACTCAGGGTATGCTTTATCAAAATATTTTCATACCTCTGCATCTGAAGGATGACACATTAGACCCTTTTCTGTTTTATGATTTGCATACCAAGTCATGTGTTCAGCAGTGGCTTGAGACACATAAAGCTTTTGCAATCTAAGGATTAAGGGAAGATAAAATATTTGCTTGCATGGTCTACGCTTCTGATTACGACCCTGTTTCCTGTTAATCTTGTACCTAAGTTAGCTACAAAATTTGCAAAATTCTGCTTTTTCATCATCTCTTCAATATAACATATAATCCCTATTACATACATCAATCCTTACATGTAACATCCTAAAATTCGACTCAATTTTCGAAAATCAATAAAACGAGTCTTATCTATTATTTCATTTTCGCAAGTCTCACCCGGAGCTGATCACTCCTGAGATACTAACCAAATAGGAATGGCTAACTAGGATAACGGTACGTGGACCAAGAACCCGATCGTGAACTGGACACCGATTCCAAGAAACGACGAGGAAATATTTTGGGCCAAAGTAGGTCGATCTTCGGAAGGTAACGAACTCGGTTTGGCCGAAGCCAATGATGTACGATCGGATAGCAAGTGATTCTGTAAGACTGAAAGTGCATGTGGCCGACCAGTCCCGAACTTAAACCGAACGATCGTTATCTCCAGAACGAGCGATAATTCCTCTCGTTCTCCCAGTAATCGAGGCCGTCACGACTCAAATAACCTTAAGTCGATACGTGTAACCCCTAAACAACCGCCCGTTAGTAAGAGATTCGAGAATTGAAATTTAACTAGTTTGATAGTGGAATTTGATCCGGACTTTGAGGTTGATTTTCGAGGGTTTACTGGTCTAGTTTTGCAGGGACGATGTCAATTTGGGTTGGCCATTTATATAGGGGGTTAGTCTGGTTGAAAAATGGAATTTCTGCCCGGAATCGGACAAATGACGACTTTGTCCCTCAAGCCTATTTAGTGTTCCGAATTTCAAGTGATTCATGGGGATTATTTAATGCAAATTAAGGACAAGAGACAAGGTTTAGTGGAGTGAGTAATGACCACTTTGCCCATCAATTATTGGACTTGAAGGAATGGTGGCCATTGGATCAAGGGTAGGTTAGTCTAGATAGCTAGGATTGTGACACTTGTCACCTACCCCCACCAAACCCCACTATAAGCTTTCTCTCTTCTCTCTCTATCTCTTCATTATCTTCTTCAACAAGCCAACAACATCTTCTCTCTCTTTCCCTTCCTCTCTCCCACGCCGACCACCCCCTTTGCCGTACATCGCCGCCGGTTCGCCGCTCACCACCGCCCGTGCCCGTTGCGCCGCCGCCGTCCACCACCACGCCGTTGCCGTGAGCACCGCCACCATCCTCACCGTCTCCCTCCCGTGTTCACCCTCTCTCTTTCTCCCGCCGGTTTGCTATCCGTCCGCCGTTACGCCGCCACGCCGCTCGCCCAGAGCGCCGCCGCCGCACGCCGTGACCGCCCACTTGCCATCCGTCCACACCTCAGCCACCCTCACCGACTCGTTTTCTCCCTCTCGGCCACTTGGAGGCCAGACCGCCGTGAGCTCGTCGCCGCTGTGAGCCTGTTGCCGCCGTCCACCGCCGCATCGCCACCCTCATGCCGGCCGCGCCTCACCGCCATTCGTCTGTCTCCCCACCATTCGTCTGTCTCCCCACCGTGAGCCGCCAGCCGAGTCAGCCCGGAGAACCGCCGTTCGTCGCCGTCCATGGCCGTCCGCCGACGCTCATCGGGAATCCCATCGCCGACTTGCCGTTCACCGGTAGTTGGCCGCCGTTTCCCGTTGTCTCGATTTTGGTATCAAAGCAAGGTCAGCTCGATCCAATGTGGTCGAAGCCTGGAGTGATAAGGAGCGATGAGATCAAGGGTAGACAGTAGGGTGACCTCGTGTGCTAAGTGTACCTCCTGACTGTTTGTGCATTACTTGAGTGATTCGTTGATTAACTGACCCGTAAATGCAGGTGCGGCAGGACCGGAGGTAAGTATATAAATCCTCCTAGGTGATGTGTTGAGGTTGCTAGTATTAAGTCGCATGCTGGTTGTTGGTTGTTGATCCATACCTTAAATTGGTATAGCTTGAGTTAGGTCTCTAATTCCCGAGTGGAATTATAGAAGGTAGGTGTTTAGCGAGGGTTGAAGGATGAGTAGAAGAAGGGGCAAGGAACCCCAAGGGCAGCCTAGCACTGGGAATCGTGAAGCTAGGGATCTGAGGTTTAAGGAAGTGATGGAGACCCTGAGAGAGATAGGACATATTATGGGTTTGCAAGCGTAGGAAAGAGCCGCAGCCCATGCTCAGGCTGTTGAGGCCGCCGCAATTGCTGGCAATGGAGGGAATCAGGCTCCGCAAGGACAAGCTCAGCCGGTAGGAGCTAGACTAATGCCTCAGTTAGTGGAACAGTTTCTAAAGTTAAAGCCGCCTAAGTTCAATGGTAAAGGTGACCCCGAAGCCGCCCCACGATGGATAGAGGAGTTAGAGAAGGCGTTTGATGTTCTAGGGTGCACCAATGCGGAGAGAGTTACGTTAGCCGTGTATCAGCTTCAAGAGGGTGCGAACAATTGGTAGAGAGCTACCAAGGAAGAAGTGTTCCCAGAAGGAACGGAGTTGATTTAGGCAGTATTCGTGGAGGTTGATTGGTGGTGCTTAAGGTTGATTAAGGATTTCCATTGGATTAGTGAGTGCCGGAATAGAATTAATGGATTGTTAAATGGATTATGAGGTGAATTAGGGGCCGGGACAAGGCCAATTGGTGGTTGTCCATACCGGAAATCAATGGATTGGGTGTCGACAAGTTGATGGATTAGCTCGATTGAGTTGTTAGGATGGCCCGAGTAGTTGATTGGATAGTCATGGTATTCCATTTGAGTGATTTGGGTGCTTTGGTGTCTATTTATACCTTGCCATGTCGCGTGATCGACGTTGTGCGTAGTGTGATTTGGGCAATTGAGCACGTTGTAGTGTGGTAAGCTTGAATTCATTGAATTGTAATGATTGGTACTCTTGTGTATTCCATATTACCCGAGCATAAACATTCATGGCTGCGCATTATGTGTGTACCGAGTGTAAGGCATGTGTTGAAATTTGTGCGAGAATGCGAGTCTGCCATGAGCATGTGATCACCTATAATTGCTCGATGCGCTTGACGCCAGGTTCAGATAAAATTTGGGCAGTGTGCCATGTAATCACTTAAGGCCTTCGGGTCGTGGCCTTCGGGTCGATTCCGTCTTCATGCACGTTGTAGCAAGACGATGCCCGGTGTGTCCGGAAGATGACTAGTCTCATGCACTTTGTAGCAAGCTTAGTTCGTAAGGAGATCGGTGTTGCGCCTCATGCACTTTGTAGCAAGCTAGAGACACTAGACCGGAAGCGTTTTTACGCTAACCACGAAGTGTTGTATATGTGTTTGGGCCAGTGGGCCGTGGAAAAATCAGATAATCAGTTAATCTGTAGAGTATTAGATTATGTGGTGGAATTGCTATGCATGGTATGGGACGTGCCCAAGTGATTCCATCTTATAATCTAAATACGCGCGCTTGTACCACATTGATGCATTGGCATACATAAGAATGCATGGACGAGTATGAATATGTGTGAAACTCGGTGATGGGTATGTTATCCAGACATTTACTAGCATGAGCATGCGTATGACGCACATGTGACCGTGTATGCCTGAGGATGTGCTTGATTGTTACTTTAAATTACCTAACCTGCAAGGTCACTGGTAAGTGCGATCTAGGCCCGAGGGCCTAGGTCAATGGTTGTTGTCTTATTGAGTTTGTTTCCGTCAGGAGGTGCATGTTAGCCTAGTTTAGGTTTAGTGGGTTTTTACTTGCTGAAATTCGTCTCACGGTTGAATAACCCAACTTTTCAGACCCCAAACCCTGAAGATGTCGGAGGTGCCAGACGCGCCAGTGCGACATGGGATTCCGCATCATCTCGAGCACACCATGTCGGTTCACCCCATAGGAAATGGGGAAATGTTTCTTAGACATTATACCTTAGTTTGGGTAGATGTAGGAACCACGCATTTTGAGACCCACGAGCATGTAGCCTGGTGCTTTAGGGACCGTTTTGGAGAGGAGTACGGACCCCTCCGTTCTATGGATATCCCGTTCAACAGGGAGGGCGAGCTAAATTCGCAGTGCCCTAATGGGGACATAGTTGATCCAGATACGGAGATAGAGGTGAGCTGAGAGATAGATGAGGGACCTGAGCTAGGAGAGGAGGATGAGGAGTTAGGAAGCGTGGATTTTGAGCCCGAGATTGTCGATCCGGCCCCGGAACCGATGGACGTGGAGGCAGAGGAGCCTATAGAGGTAGACAAGGACCCGGGGATGGAGACCGAGTCCGAGGCAATCAGTTCTGATGAGGACCAGGAGATATCCGAGAGTTCTTCGGAGGCGTCGAGCTCAGACCTCGACTGGGAGCCCTAGGATAGATCCCCTTTTTAGTGTAGTGAAGACTGACACTTTTTGGGATTTAGTCCTCCGTTTCCCTTTTGTCGATAATTCTCCCTAGCCGCCTCTCCTTTTTGCCTAGTGTGGTGGCTGTGATCCGCTTTTGCTGTTGTATCTGGGATTGTATATTTTGGTTGTAAATGGATATTGTAAAAGTTTCTATATGTATAAAAGTGTATATTTTGTAATCAGTAATTCTGTCGTGCTATCATTGTTCTCATATTATTTTCTGTCCGGGTATTATTATTATTATTCGTTCTGCTTCTGCTTGTGCATGATTCTCTGTCTTGGGTGATGGGTCGACGACGCTTCCTAGGGCATCGCACTCAAATCGACCAAGAAGAGGGATGTGGCAGGCCGCAGAGGGTTCGGGGCATGACATTACAACTGGAAGACCTAAGTCATTCACTAACTTCTTTATATCGTAAAAATCATTTGGCATGATATTATCACGAGACATTATTTTCCGCATTACTTTAACAAAAGGGTTGAAGCAATTCTCAAACATATTATGCTCTGTCTTGATAATTAATAGTATTGTTGTCATTGATAACTTAGTGTGGTTGTCACAACCTGCTCAAAAAGGTTCATCTGTCGCTTTCAACACTTCCTATAACTGATTAGATGGAAAAGTTCCATTACACACATTCTCATCAAAACCTGTTACTTTTATCTCTTCATCTTCCAATTGTGATGCATGACTAGTACCCACTTGTTCAAGTGTACTTGCAAGGCTCGATTCTGAAACAAAATTCTAACCAGTTGCATCAATCATCATCCTCTGGCATGAGTTCAATTGGTTATAATAGCTACATTCTTCGCTACCTAAAAATTGATCACTTCTTCAATATCCTCCATTAGATATAAATGATTCAACATGGCAAGTTCAATTATAGTAGTTCGTAGTAAACCCAAATCTACAAAATTGTTCTCTAACTTTATCACACACATAAAATTTACCATTACTGCACGGACACCTTAACTTATTTCTATCCATGAACTCAAATTTACTACTAACAAAGTCCAAAAACTATTCCAACCCACTATGAAACTCATTGGTCAAGCATCGACGTCCAGGTAAGTTCTTATTATACATCTAAGCCCTGTTTCTTTGCACTGTGTTTGTATAAAAATTAAAAAAATATCATAAAATATTAAAAATATCATATCTACTGTTTAATATTCTTAATTAAAACCATAAAATTCTGAAAATTAAAATTTTGTTTTTTACAATACAAAACAATTACTTCGAAATTGAAAAAATGACAAAAATACCATGTCAAGAAGACTTACCCAAGTATTTAACTGAAATATTTGTAATAGAAACCAAGTTAATTTGATGAGAATTGCAATGTTCACTTAGATTGCGAGACTTTCAAATGGACACATATCTAAAAAAAAAAATTACTTAAGATTCATGAAGGTTATAGATAGAAGAAAATGCATAAATAAACAACAATTTATTATATGATTACCATAAGAGAATGACAATTACCTAAAAAATCCTAAACTTTTTGCAATTGTGCTAATTCAGTCCAAAACCTTTTGTAATTGTATTAATTTAGTCCATCCGGCCACTTTTGGCTGGCTGGCGTTGACGTGAGAATATTTTAATAATTTATTATTTTTTTAATTATTATTGTTATTTTAATAATTTATTGGTCCGACGACCTGCTGAGATCGGCGAGTTCGACCTTGCCAACCATGGGCGAGGTCGAGCGGCCTCGCCATGGCTGCCGCTTGACCTCGCCGTCACCACAAATCTAGGTGACAGTGAGGTCGAGCGGCGGCCATAGGCGAAACCGCTTGACCTCGCCCAAATCTGGGGACGAGGTCAACCCAGATCTAGGCGAGGTCGAGCGGCTGCCATGGGCGAGGCCGCTCGACCTCCCCCAGATCTGGGCGAGGTCGAGCGGCCTCACCATGGTCGCCGCTCAACCTAGCCCATGTTCATGGCTGAGCGACAGCCAGGCTGGCCCGCACCAATGCCGGTGAGGGCCAGCCTCGCCCATGGCCAGCGAGTTGAACTCACCGGCCTTAGCCTTTTGCAGTCACCGGTCACCGGACCGGCGACTAAGGAAGAAGATAAGAAAAAATAAGTCAAAAAACTAAAAAATTAGGACGATGAACCGTCTTCGTCGCCAATTAGCAAAGAAATTAGCCACGACACTTATCGGCAGAAAAATTTACCGAGATTAATTTGCGCACACGGAGGGGTTTGTCCAGACAAACAAAAGAGGGAGAGGGAGGGAGAACAGCAAGGAGGATATGAGGAATCAATAGAGAGAGAGAGGGAAAAATTTTTATTTGTGGAATTAGTATATCAGCGACTACATAAAACTACTCGCTAATTAGTGACGAATTTAGCGACGGAGAAAAAATTCATCGCTAATTTGTGACGAATTTAATGACGAAAGAAAATTTGTCGCAAAATTAGTGACGAACACTATTTTTCGTTGCAAATTAGCGATGAATTTTTTTTCGTCACAAAATTCGTCGTAAATTTGCAACGATATTTTTTCTGTCACAAATTCGTCTCAATTTTGCGACGAATTTTTTTCCGTCGCTAATTTGTAACAAATTTTTTATCATCGCTAAATTCGTCGCAAATTTGCGACAAACTTTTTTTTCATCACTGAATTTTTTTCGTCGCTAATTTGTAACAAATTTTTTTTCCGTGGCAAAATTCGTCGCTAATTAGGGACAAATGTTTTTTCGTTGCTAAGTTCATCGCAAATTTGCGATGAATTTATTTTCCATCACTAATTAGCGATGAAATTTTTATCCATCGCAAATTAGCGACGAATTGTTTTTCGTTGCAAATTCCGACGAAATTAGCGACGAATTATTTTTTCGTTGCTAATTACCGACGAATTTTTATTTTCTTCGCAAATTAGTGACGAATTTTTTTCCTGGCTAATTTTCCGCGGCTAAATCCTTGTTTTTTGTAGTGTATGTTAATATCAAAGAAAAGTAAATCCGATGCTAACCCAGTTGACAACCCAAGCAATCCAAGGCCTCTTAGATTAGTTCGATTTGTATGATGGGAGCGGAAGAGGGAGGGAGAACTGAAAATTATCTTCATCAATTGTCATTCCTAGACATTCTTGACACAGGATAAAAGAGGATGTAGAGACGAATTATTCCTCTTCAAAAGTAAATTTACAACTTCTTGCTTTACATACAATCACAAGCTAATTCACAAAGTTAAGCGTTCCATATATATCAATCAGGATCTTTCTCTGTCTCCGCCTCTTATGCTAGTGGCTTGTGTACAGGAACGAAGAGTGGCTTGTCCTCGCAGCCTCTTCTATCAAGTGAAACGTGCGAGATTCATCTGATACGAAGCTTCATCTAAGTGTCAAGAGTCGGGCTTCAACAGTGATTGAAGTTGAAACTCCCTGTTTAGTGTCTGTTTAATTGCTCCATTGAAAGCTTTCTCACTTAGCATCAGAACTAGAAGAGCCACCACCACCAAGCTTAGGGTCAGTTTGGTAGAAGATGACGTCCCCGGTGTCGCTGACGTAGTGATCTCTCTTCAAACTTTGTATTAACATCCCGATCAAATGGAAAGGCAACGGGTCCGACTTCTTTGGCTCCCGGTAATATTTCCCAAGCACCGGCTTTGCCGCTTCCGTCTGCATCATCCCAAATAAAAAGGGTATCTCTCAGAAATTTAACAAGAGACTATCATTATCGAAGGCTGACACTTCATAGATATGCATTATCTGATCTAGCCTAACACAAACAGTGACAGGATGAACCTACTTCAATAATTCTCACAAAATTTGCGTTTACGCAACAAAGCTTCTATTTTTATCAATTAGAGCGCGGTCCATTTTTTTTCGACCCTAAAGAGGGAAAATGTGTATAACTCACGGCTTCAATCAAGTGATAGTGAGGGATCTGAGGGAAAAGATGGTGTATGACGTGAGTTCCGATATCATGGTGAATGTTGTTGATCCACCCGTAGTCGCGATCCAGCGTGGTGAGCCCACCTCTTAAGTAACTCCATTCCTTAAAACAGAAAAAGCGAAGGAGACAACCTTCAAGAAATGATGGCCCCAAAACGAGAAAAAAGAAGGCGGAAGGTGTTTTCTTTCATTGAATGACATTACCTTTCCCCTGTACCAAGGGAGTTTGTCTTCGTGACCATGGTGATGTAGGTAAGTCACAAAGTCGAGCCACATCACAAAAATCTGAGAATAAGAACAATTGAAAGCACACTCCGATTAGAATTCGTCGAATGCTCGGAAATACTAAGACTGGTGTACAAAACTCAGATACGGACTGACACGGGAAGCAGTAAGTAGACCTTTTGAACAACTGGGTCGCATTGAACAAAAGACCGCCACGTGGCTTAGCGCACGGAGTTTTCAAATCGGGAGTTATTATACCAAAACGTTATTGAAGATAATGATTTAGAAAGAGGAGAAGAGGAAGATGGATTACCCAATAAGGGATGCCGTAGAGCTTGAGCAACTGGAGAGGACCCATCACGAAGGACAGTCCCACAAGCAAGGCCACCATGGCCGTCCAACACGCTGTGGATGTGATCACATCTTTCCTCTCACTTGCCACGAACAGGTTGCTGTCCGGGTGAAAGTGAGACCCTCTTTTCCCCGGACTTCTGCTCCACTGTGAAATTTACTCTATGTCAGGGCCATGAGAACCACAATTCCTAACGACTCCATTGCCCCACTCAAATTTGCCTTTTTAATGATCTTTCAAAATTCAAGAATACTTTTCCTATTTCCGAATGCGCCAAGGAAATTCAGGATTAGATCTTAGAAGTAGAAGATGAAGTTTACAGACAACATTTCTACCCAGAGAAACTGGAATTGATTTCAGTCAATCATAATCACAAAGACGTATACGAATCATCCGTAATCCCGAGTGATCATGCTCATCGTAACATCACGAATCGATATCAACGCATCGAATCTTACTTGGAATAAAGTAAGTTCCAAACTCGGGCTCTACCATTCAAAGAAAGCAATGATTTCTCCCTTAAAAGGTGGACTCTTTTTCATAGTTAATTAGTCGGGCCTATGATCTATCACGTCAGGAATAAAGTTGGGCAATTTGAAAGGCTTTTCGTAGGATATTGCTTCTATCTCTCCCTCCTTTTTCATCCTTTAATGTTGTTGATTCAGAACAAGCAACAAGAAAGAAATCATCTTGGGGAGCACGTGTCGAACACTCACGAGATAGAAGGGGTAGGCAAGCATGGGAAAAGGGACCGTGAAGCGGAGAGTCCTTGTAATGGCATCCAAGCTATTGTAGATTCTCTCTGATAACTGCGAGAAGGAAGAAATCGAATTCAACTCAGAAATTACGATACCAATAATTGAGAAAATGAAGGAAAACAAAAGGCAAAAACAAAGAAAAAAGTAGAAGGCAGGACAAAGAGGCAGATGACTAACCGGATGCCATGACTCATCATTCTCGACGTGCCCGTGATTCTGGTGATGAGTTCTGTGGCTGATTCGCCTGTCAAATTCAATGCAAAAGGAAGTGACGTTTGAAATTGTTAGTCACATCACGAGTCGCATTATTAAGTTATTGACTATACTCATTGTAAATTCTAACTATTTCAAAGTTACCGAGCTTCTTAAGAGAGGAGCCACATAATTCCCATAAAAGAATCCGTTTATATAAATTCCGACGATGAACCTAATGATTTTAGACCGGACGAAACTAAGCAAAGTCGTAAAGGTGGTGACTTGAAGCTTACCATCCATGGTAAGGCACGAGAATGGAGGAATGAAGTAGATGCCCCACCACACTGTTCAGCTTGGGATTGTTCGAGAAACTCCCGTGCCCACTGCGTCGGTTTCAAAAGCAATATATCAGACAACGTTCCGAATCTCCATAGGCAACTCGATAACGCATCGCGCTGCGACTTAAAGGCGGAAGCACCAAACCGAAGACACACACAACACAAACTATAATAACGATAATCAGCATGATATATGATGACATGATACGAATTGCTACGCAAGAGACCGAGCCAGAGGCCGTACCAATCGTGGCCGAGAACGAAGAGGGCCCAGAACATGGTGCCCTGGGCGGCCCAATAGAGCGGCCACACGACCCAGCTGTTCAAATACGCCGCCCCACAGGCGAGCCCGAACACGATGGCGACGTCCCTCAGGACGTAGCTCATGGACCTCCACGGGTCCTTCACCCAGCAGCGCTTCGGGATCGCTGCCCTCACGTCCGCCAGCTTGAACGGCGGCGCGGCCCCGGGGTCGAAGAACTCCTCTCCTCCTCCTCCCCCTCTTTCTCCTTCCTTGTCGCCGACCCCGTTCCGCGTCCTCTTCTCTCCTTCGTCATCTTCCTCGCTGATCGGATAGACCCGCAATGGGGCGCTCACCCGGGTCGGCAAGAGAGGCCCGCGCGGTGGTCCGGTTGGGCGGAGCTTCAGATCTGCGAGACGGACGTGCTTTGACTGGAAAAATCTGTTATTCTTCGTGGGTGTCCTTTGGAGTTGCGATCTGCGGATGGCTAGAGGGAGCGGTTTCAGGCCACATTGGGACAAGACCCACGTAGCCATTGCTGAAGAATAGGGTGGTAGAGAGAGAGAGAGAGAGAGAGCGCGCAAGGTATATGCTATATGTGGGGATTTCTTCTTTTTTTAGAGGGAGAAAAATGGGGGAAGGTGCAAAAGTGTCGGGAGCCAAGGGAAAAACAGTAAAGAAATGGTGAAGTGTAACAATGCACAGAGAGAGAGCGAGAGGAATGAATCTAGAGGAATGAATCTAGATATCTGCAAGAACGAGAGCGAATGGTGTGGTCTGGTACGAACAACAGGGCCCCTCTTTCCCTGCAAGAATCTGTCGAGTCTCTCTCTCTCCTCTGTTTCGAGCAAGATTTTCTCTCTCTCTCTCTCTCTCTCTCTCTCTCTCTCTCTCTCTCTCTCGTCTCTGTCGCTCTCCTCTTGCAGGTTGTCTGAAAGAAGCAGGAAGACACGAGGGGGCTGTGTGTTATTATAGCTTGCAAGTAGAGACCGTGCTTCGCTCTTTTCCTGCGTTCGTTCTTGCTTGGTTCGTGAGAAACTTCATCTCCCCGACTTGCCTAGAAGAAGGAGGAGGAGGAGGAGGAAAGCTTTTGACCTGTTTATCTTATGGAATCGACGTGGACCTCAAAAGTTTTCTCGGATGAAATCAATGTGTGACCTGTTAGGTACACATGGTTTTCGGAATCTAAACTTTCGGCATTCAGGATTTGTAGTTTCTTGATTAATGTATAGTGATTGATGGGGGAAGTCTTTACGCTTAAAAGTTCGATTCACCCGGTTCTTGATCTATCTCTCCGTGAGATGAGTTCGGCTGATTTCGGGAGATGGATCGTGGGACTCGCTCGTCTACACGGCTCTCCAATTCGTTTGTGCATAAAACTCGATTTGTTACCTTTTAAAAGTCGGTATGGAGGTCTCTCGCTCCTTCTTAAACACGATAAGCATCTTGCATTTTTGCTCAAAGTTTTAGGAATCAAACGTGCTCGGATTAAACGATTTAAATTTGTGCCATATGACAAGATATGACATGAAACTCGATTGGGCCTTTATAAAAGTCGATACGTCAGTCTCTTTATAGCCTCATAAGCTCCTTCTTAAACACAAGATGCATCTCACATTTTGCTCGAAGTTTTTGGGAGTAAAACGTGCACAGACCAGGAGAGCCCGATTGGTGCAATATGACAATATACGATCGTGGCATGGGAACCACCAGATGCCCGTCCTATAATAGTGCCATTCATCATGGTGGCGTTGAAAAGGGGTCGGTGGGAGGATGAGTGAGGCCATACGAGCAACGTGGGTCAATTCGAGGTTGCGTACAGGACAGGAGCATCAAACGGGAAAAGCGGACCATGTGAAATTCCTGGTTTGGGGTTTGGCAAAACGTTTTAGGTTTTGGCAGAAGCGTGCTTTGACTAAGCCCACTAAGGGATTGGCCATCCCACCTCCAAGTTCTTGATTGGTGGCCATCTTTGTCGCTCTCAAAAATTCAGACCTTGATTCCTCCTTCAATTGCTCCTTTATTGTTCCTACAAAAGTTGAAAGTGTGGAGACGTTTGATGGGGTTTTAATGTGACCTGAAACGAGAAACATTGGAATTATTTCGTGATGAACTGAGATTTCCATAGTTATAGGGGCGAATGTTGTCCTCTCTATTCTCACTCTCTCTCAATTAGAAGTAGCAACTTTAAATCCTTTCTCTCTACCTAGCAACATCAGATCAGAGGTTGCCAAGTGCCAACCTTGGGCTGGCCAGGAGGTTGCTTGAGGTGAGGAGACCTCGAAGATGTGATTGTGATGCAATGTAGTGTAGCCACCATGCAAAGCACATCTCTATGCCTTAAACGCACACATGCACACGCGCGTGCGCACACAAGTTTAGGGATTAGAGTATGGTATTTTGCATGTGATTTTTCTTTGAAGTGTAACAGTATATTTGATAAAGTTATGTTAAATAGGTGATATGGCTAAATCTAGACCCTTGATGTGTCAACTAAGTAAAGGTTAAAAATTAATATTTAGGCTCCGTTTGTTTCGTGAAAAATGAATAATTTGAAAATCTTTTTTCCAATAAAACGACCACTTTTATCACTTGAAATAATTAGTCATGGAAAATGTTTTTATTATCCATATTAATTTATGTCTAAACATTTTTGTAGAAAATGAAAATATTTTTTGTTCATTTATTTTTGTTAGCGATATAGCAATACAAGTTATCGTTTTTAGGAAAATATTTTTCCAATCTTGAGTTTTTGGTGAAACAAATACACCCGTAAATTTAAGTAAAGATGTTCATCCAACTGTGAAATATCTCCTAAATGTGAATTACTTCTTCAAAAAGTCCAACGTTGAGCAAACATGGCTTGTTTGACTAATTAGACATAAGATGTTGTCGATAGTAAAAATATTTCACGCTTACTAATTATTTCAAGCAATACAAGTGATTATCTTAAAAAATATGTTTTCTTAATCATGCATTTTCCAAAAAATAAATGAAGCCAAAATTCTCAACATCTTCAACAAAATTGAGGCCCAAAGATCAATGAGGTTTTTCAATAGCTATCACTTATTCATTAACTTGCTTACCCTAATCATATAAGACATTGAACTCTCTTAAGGCTCCATTTATTTCATAAAAAATGAATAATCTGAAAAATATTTTACTAAAAGAGATCGCTTATGCCGCTTGAAATAATTAGTTAATAAAAAATATTTTCATTAAAAAAAACAATTTATATCTTATATTTTTTGTTTTTTAACTTTTGTAAGCTATACAAATGATTGGTTTTAAGAAAATATTTTCAAAATTATTTATTTTTTGCAAAATCAATTGAGGCTAAGACTCTGGTGTAATGATCCTACTCTACACGATATTAATAAGGGATTACGCCCACTAATGACACATGCCTGCCACACTTAATGACAGCAATGGTTGAATTAAATGAAACCAAATTAGACTCCACAATCATGAAAATGATCCGTCTCTGTCCAAATTTCTTTTGCAGGAAGGTATCTCCATGATGAGTCTAGTGATGGCTTTTTGTAGTTATCGCATTCCACACGTAATCATTTCTAACCACGATCCAGTGACGTAACATGAAAATGGGATCATCCCTATGCAGCAAACAACATTGAATAGTAAGATTGACAATTAGCCTTACTAGTAAGGTCCTCTCGCGAACGCGTTTTCAGGACATTTTCGAATCGGATCGGAACGATCCATGCAAACATTTATTTGATAATTGCTTAACTTAGCAAGTGAAGAAGATTTGCAAAGTTAGGAGAGAAACCGTGAAGCCCTTTTCGTCATTCTTGCGGTACATGACAATTAGTAATTGATGGCGATTTTTCATCAAAGCAATGCAATGCATTGCAACTTTTAGATGAGAATGAGACGTGCATGCAACGACTGTAACTACTAATTTCATGTGCAGCATCTTCCTCTCTTCCCACTGTTGAAGTGTTGCACCAGCAAAATCAACACTTGCCATGATTGTTGCCACATCCACCAACAACAGATGCAATAATTGTAACCTTTGTTCGAGCACTCGAAGCACTACCTACATTTCCAAGCACAAACGATTTATTTTTTATTTTTTTAGAATTTTCTCGTCATTGCTACTTTGCTCTTCAGTCATTTTTCCTCTCGTTGCACAACCTACTCATAGATTAATCATCGAGAGGTCACGCATCCAACATCAAAGTAAATACCGTATACAAGTGATGTGACGTTGATGACTTTAACGCTCCCTCCTTTGTAAAAATAGGACGACAAATGATATACAAAAAATGCTTTTGGTCTTCTGAATTTCTAGTTATAATAGAATTTGATATGAAATCCAAAATTTTTCCTATATCCTATCCACTGTTTAGTTAATAGCTGTAATAAAATTGGTTATTTTCATATCCTATTATGTCCATTGTTTGGTATTTACAACATCAGTGTAAATGAATGCACAAATAGAGATTGTTAAAATCTCTCATAATTCATTGCCAAATCTAGTAAGAGAGAAAATATGATCTTTCACTTTTGCAATTACGAAAAGTGTAGTGCTTTGATTCTATTGCTACTTTCGTGAAACTTCAACATAAACAAAGTTACGAAGGAAAAGAAGTTTCAACTCTATTGTTGCTTTCGTGAACTTTTGACGTTAATTAGAGAGCTACGATGGAGAAGAAGATTCAACTCTTTTGCCGTTTTCATTGACCTACGTGAACTAAAAACTACAGAGGAGTTGCGAAGCTTCAACAAGAGATATAGATGAGAAAGAGACGGAGAGGGTAGGTTTTTTTTTATAAATTCCAATGCCCCTCATTCTTCAAGAATTCGAAAGAGAATTTTTGAGTTTGAATTGTTCATTTAAAATCTGGATTCTTCTACTTTTTTTTATTATTCTTCCATCTTTTTTATTTTTTTATTTCCTTCCATCATTTCTTAATAAAATTTAATCAAATAATAACTATACTAATACACCTAAAATATGTAATAATATAGATACTATATTATATATATATATATATAGACACATACACACAAAATATATATTACAGAGTATAAAGAAATTCGAGTATATAAATAAAAAATTAATAAATACAAATGAAAATTATTTTTTTGTTATTTTGAAATTTCTTTTATATTAGAATTCAAATAATATATATTTTATTATTATTTTAGTTTTATTGTTTAAAAAGTTAGTCATTCGAGAATAATAGCTTTTATACCATGAACACAAGAAATTCTATCTACGTTCACCCCACCTCTGTCATTGGATAATTTTACCCAAGCTATATATCCCTTATATCTGATTTTATCATATCTTAGGTAGGAACCCACATGATAGAATAAATGCCATTATATGCCGACTTTTATCCAAACGTAGCCAAAGTGTTTTTACCTGCCCTACCCCGAGCACATGGCGTTCAAGAACGGGGAATAAGACAAACAAAAACAGTGTATTGAAACATCAGGTGTGGGCATGATGAAAATCCGAAACTTGGTTCCATATCATAGCTTTGCTCAAATGGAAGGTAACCGCGTGGGAGACCAAAGCTTCCGCCATAGGAACTCACTCATCCAAGTTGACTCCATTAAAAGAAATACTCCATATATTATAATCCTGCAAGATCTTAAAGAGATATTCAATATTCGTAAGATCTCCAAGCACTATCTATGTTCCCAACAATTTTTCATGTGTTAGTGGGTCATCATTTGATGGCCAGGCCTTTGTCTTCGCACAATGTACCTAGGAAAAGTATCTAAAAAGTCTTAAACTCGTTAATACCAATTCAGTCAGAAACATTTCAATTGGACCAATTTAGTTCTAAACCTATTATATTGTACCAATTGAATCCATCCAGCCAATTTAAGTCAAAAATCGTCGGCCGTCCTACGATGTTCACGTGGCATGGTTGGTGCTGACCCAGAATTTTTAATATTTTTTTTTATTTTTTATAATCTTTCTTTTTTTCCATTCCCTTTTCTTTTTGATAGTGGGCAATTGCCAACCACTGACCATAAGCCAAGGCCAGCAAGGGTGAGTGTTGGGGACCCTCGCCCAAGCGACACTTGACGAGGCCAATATAGCATAAGTGAGAGTCAGCCTTGCCAGATCTAATAAGGAGGGCCCTCGTTGGTGCTCACCCTCGCCCAAGCGAGGCTACTCTAGCCTCAGCGAGAGTCGACCTCGCCAGATCTAGGAAAGGGAGTCCTCACCAACCATGTGCTATAGCCGATGGCTAGCAACCAACCATTGGCAAAAAGAAAAGGGAAAGAAAAAAGAAAGGAAAGAAAAGGAGGAAAAAAATTCACATCAACAATGACCGTGCCATATAAGACGACCGACGTTTACGTCAGCAATTTCCAACATAAATTGGCCAAATAGATTTAATTGGCACTAATGCAAAAGATTTAGAACTAAATTAGTTCAATTGAAGGTTTAGGACTAAATTGGTATTAGGAATGAGCATGGTCCAATTGGGTGATTCCCACTATAAAACCAAGAACCACCTATGAAGGACCAATTTCGAATAATTTAAACCGGGAATGCCTGTTGGTTCCATGGACCACCCGGGAACCGAACCAGTTCGAGTGGGTCCATGAAACTGGTCCCACCAGACTTCATGCAAATGGAGATGATCAAGAGCGTGAGAGGGAAGCGATGAATGGTTGAAGGCGTGGCCATGAGTCGATGGATGTTAAGCTTGAAAGTCGAGACCATGAGTAAAAGATAAAGAGACGACTCAAACAAGACGAAAGCGAGATGAAACGAGACGAGTACTCAATTAATGAGCGTTGAACTTCAAATTAGAGATTTTAGAATTTTCATTTTTCTTAGAACAATTTTTGTTTTTTTGGTTGGAAATTTTTCTTAAAAATTATATATATTACCGATCTGATCCGAGTGGACGGTTCCACGTCTAGAACCAAGAACCGGACCAGTACTCACCGGTTCCACTAAATTAGAACTGGGAACCAGACCGATCCCCATGGAAACCGCCGGTTCCAAACTTGTCCGGTACAGTTCCAAGTGGTTCCCGGTTCCTTTATACTCTTAATTAATATCAATGCAATAAGTTTAAAATTTTTTTAGTATTTTTCCCCAGCTGATCCTGATTTGCAAAAGAGAATATGCTCTTTTCGCTAATCTGTCAGACAAAACAAAGCACAAATTAAAAATCTTTTCACTCCTTTTTCGACCCAGACGAAGCAAGAAAACTGAAGATTTTCTAGCGCCTCAGCCCGGTAGCGACAAGATGATCCACACTCCAGTAAGTGCTGTTTGAAAGATTATACCAATGAAGGTCGATTTGTTATCACTGATGGTCTAGGAACCATCGATCGATATTGACTAGCATAACATAATTCATATTCTTCATATTTATTTCATTGTACTTCTCCTGTCAAAAATCAGCGCAATGACATTGTTCTATCAACTATCTTACCAAGAGAAAAGGAGAGTCCATGGCCATTGATTGCTTTACAGGAAAGAAGATTCGAAACTTCACCAGAGAACAGTAGCATTTACCTTGTGGCACCTGTTAACTGACAAGCTCCGCTTCCACAGTAGATGCCATCTGCACACTCATTTGGACAACAGTTCGTGGCCACCCACGTATTTGAACAAGATAGCCACCGGTGGATGGATGCATAGTGACGTAACAGTAATGTTTTGCTCATATGTGCCACCATTTTCGACTTTCCATGACCTTGACAAGCTCATTGGCTAGTGAAGCAAAATCTTCAGCTCCACTTTGCAGTTCTGCAGTGCGCTGGTTGATTTTCTGATAGAACCAAAACAAAGACGAACTAAATTTCATCAGAACACAAAAAAACGTGCACCAACACAACCGATGTGCATCAAGAATATTAAGCAAACAGCCACAAGAAACATAACATTATGGACATGTCCATTTTCTTCAGTTATACTACATTTTATGTACATTCAACACTAAAGCAACTGACTAATGCTATAATTGAAAACGACAATTGCCCTGACATATTTCATTCATTGAATATATGATTCAGCCAAGCCTGCCCCGTTCCATTTAGAATTTGACTTATGCTTGCTTTGCGAACGAATGTTTACATATTATCAGGATGTAAATTTTATGTCCCCCAACAGCATTGGCAATAAAAACATGTAGACTACTAATAGATGATAAATACACTAAACGCTTGTCTTTATAAAAAGCATGACATGCAGTTTCCAGACTTCTGGAGCAGCTTCATTGCATGCCTATTTGTGTCTTTGATAAGAGACTCCCGCAGTCACCTTAATCATGTTCAACTTGGAGTTATGTTCTCATCTGAAATCGAGTAATTTTCTTTTTATTGTAATTTTCACATAAAAACAACTAATGTCCTTGCCATTCCGGTGACATCTATGGAAACTCATAACATTGCACTACCTCCAGTTTTGCCTGCCTTTCAAGAAGCTTGTTTCTTGCCTGTTCAGCCACAGCAGCGGGATCCTGAAATCATTTGCCACATAGTTTAATACCAGTTCACTAAAACAGCTATAAAGAGTGCATCTGCATAAGAGAGTGAGCAAGCAAGAGAGAGAGACAGAGAATCCGGCATCCATTTTGCTTACCCTTTTCCGATATTTAGCAATTATTTCTTCAGGTGTCCTGAGTCTAGGTTCCATGACATCCGTTGCGCCTTCAAATAACTTCTCCCTTTCCGTTCCTTTTACAGAAGAAAATGGTAATCTAATCTATCACATCATGAAAGTCAAATATGTCATCATGTAATTCATGTAGTGAAATGGAAAATTACTGTTGTCTTGATTTTGGGGTTTATAGACTGAAGCAGACGCCATTGGTGCAGGATCATCAATTTCAATGTCATCTGTGCAAACAAGAACCTGAAACTTAGACGATAGCCAAAAAGTTTAAAAAAAAAAAAACCAGGATGTGGTTGCAGAGATGGACCTAACCTATGCTAAGCTCCACTTCCTGATCATTTGTGCTAGAAGATGGATCCACAGTTTCCTGATTATTTCTAAGGGTTGATAACTGCTCTGCAAATGGAGATTTTGAGAATACATCCTCTAAATGAGTAACACCAGATTTTGAAGTCGCGGCGTGTTTCCCCTTGTGTGCTGCTTCTCGCATTTTAAATCCTTTCACAATGCCCCTCAGAATTCCCGGTGATGAAGCCTGGATTAAAAAGAATTATATAAACATACAAGTCACGGAGATTGTTGACTTGGATGCCAAAGAAAAGAAAATAGTTTAACCTGTTTTTTCTTCTGACTAGAGAAAGTGAGTGCAGCATCTGCAGCAGCAGCAAGAACCTGATCATGGAGACAAGGCAAAGCTTCCAAGGCCCTACAAAATGATCTTATATTATTTGATAAAATTAGAACTTCTACAACAATTAAAAAAAATAACCTAATTACTTAAATTTTCGGTATACAAACTCGATTTAATAGTAGCATAGAATACCTGAGATCATCTTCATCTTCAAGAGAGATGAGAGCCAATTCACACCCATTTGCCTATCGTAGATGATTACAAGTGAATCCTCAAACAAACCAAAAACATGCAGATTGCAAAGGAAAGTAGACAAAATATGCTTTTAAAGAAGATCAACTTGAATGATGTCTATCATACGCCCTAGCTGATGGAAAATCGTGATGGAACAGATACCATTGCACCAGTTTTCACTCCCTCCATTGACTATGAAGGGCAACCAATTGATAGATGGATACAACCTAGAACTTCTCCTAATAATTAGGTTCATTGTCTATCATTTATGTAATACCAGGGCAATCTGTGAACCGTCAGAAGCCATCATCTTGTCCATGTTTGCCTTGAAATTCCACCTTAGAATTGCCACTAAAGAGCTTACTTTCACCAAAGCTAAATTGGGCAAAGATCTGGCAAATTGACAAAAAGAATAGTGAGGAATGCTCTATTGGTGAGTGAAGAAAATATATCTCAGAAAGAAAAACCAAGCCAGAAAGCCAGAACCAAGGGAAATTAGGTTGTTTATTCCAGTTCTGGAATATGATCATAAGCCTGAAATTCACAATTACCTGATTTCAAGGTCTCCAGTCTGGTACAGCACGGCCAGTCCACTAACTTTCCCATCTTTCCTTAAAGTTGAAGTCCAACAGCAAGGCTTTGCATGTTTCACTTTGTGACTAGTTTTATGATTTCCCTATGTGAGTTTAACAATTACATTGCTTGAAAACATAAGAACGACAAATGACTAGAGTAAACAAATAGAAAGAAACCTGAATGACAGATTTTGTCAAGTAGAGGCGCAAGGAATCTTCGTAGCATAGCAGTAAAAGTGAATCCAGCAATCTCCCCGCTGAACATGCTTCTTTTGCAACTTTGCCTTCGGTAGTAGTATCTTTCCTGGACGAAGAAGTGTCCATAGCTGACTGCTCTGAAGAGCCTGAAATGTTGTCATCTGAAGAAAACTAAAATTCTGTCTTCAGCACATCATAATGAACTAAATGTATATTATTGCTCACTAACCAAAATATTTCACTTACCTATAACATACATGGCAATTGGAGTAGATTTCTTTTTCAAGAGCAGTGGACGAGAACTGATCCGTTTACCCGTGCCACCATCTATAATAAGAATCTTTGCATCCTTGGTCAATACAAATACAAGCTCATCTATAGGATCGGTTGGCATATTCACTTCCGCAATCTTTTCACTCTTCAGTGTATTATCAATGTTACTGGATGATCTCCAATAAATGGAAACGACAGGTGAGAGAGAGCCACATGAACAGTCTGAGCAGAATAAAACTGATACTGGACCCATGTCAAGCACTGCTACCTGAAATAGAAACATAAAATCAGCTTTCTCAAGAAAGAAAATCAAGCAGAAAAGGTAAAGTATACTTGAATAATCAAGCACTATAATCCTCACTTGACCAGACTGAAATCCAACAGCGAGTTTGGTTGCATGATTCACAAACTGTAATACTTGAACTGGAGAGTTTAACAGAGAAAACACAGCTTTGCACTGGCATGCCTCTTCTGAAAGCAAAGGGTGCACTGGCAAGTTTGAAGAGTATTAGGTTAGAAAAATGTAGAGGTCCAGAAAATCCTACATTATCACACAAGGAAATGGTCCAGCAGATACAAGGAACTCTTGCAGGAAAGATGCCATAAAAAAGAAATACTCAGAATGTACAGAGTCTAGACCAGAAAAATCCAGTGAATTCACTAGCCAAAAAACACTCGTCTGATTACAACAACTAATCTTCAGCTCACTTGAATGATTGTCTCTTATACTGCCAAGCACAATATGCAATTACTACAACTAGACATTCCACCTAGATTGCAAATAAGCCATTTTTGTCTGATCTTGAAGAGGTTGTTATATACACATTTCCAATAGCAATGCAACAATAGCCAACATCACTCTGAATGGTTGCATTTGGTTTGGAAGATCATGTCAAATTCTACAGATTTCCTGCAACCAGCATCCACAATCTTGAAGAGAAATCTATCTTGAAGAGTATATTGAGATCGCAGCTTCACTTTAGAGACTCAGGTTCCAATTCCTACAATTACTCCAACATGCAACGACTCACAGTTTGGATTCTCTTTACAAAAAAAATCAAATTGCACCCATTGTTCCCAGGATAAATTATATTATTGTAGTGTTAAGGAAGATTTTAAGGGTTACCATTAAACAATGGCTGACACCCAAAGGATGAATATTATGTATCCTGCAAGTAAATACAGTAGACTTCCATTTTGGTACTAAGCGTTGTCCAAGTTTTCATATGAATTTCTGCTATTACATTTCACTCCAAAGATACCATTGTGCATGTGTTGTTTGCAAGCAGAAACTGCTTTTCTCAATAATGGTGTTTGCAATAAATCTCGATATCGAAATCACCTTCATGTTTAGAGTCTGTTATGACGTGAAAGTTTTTGTCAGTTGTCCCACCTTTGAGATTATATATGACCACCTGGACAAACAAAAAAGAGGGTGAGGCTTTATGCATTCAACACAACATAAAACAGAAGAATTTTCAGGAAAAGATGTTCTTCTGACCAAGCCACTTTCGTTGCCAACAGCCAAATTCAGTGTGAAAACACACAAGTCTAAAGATGAAACTGATGCAGTTAAACCAGCCACTTGAATACCTCGCACCTGGCAATTCAAAGCTTTGATTTGAAAGATGTATATTTGCAGTAATTTTAGAATAAGATTAAGGAAGATATGAATAGGAATAATAACCTGTCCTTGCAAAGTAAAAATAGAAGACAAGATAGGGTGTGTCGCATCCCACATCCTCACAGATCCATCTTGATATCCACCTATGTAGACTCTGCCAATTCCACTCTCTTCAGTACTTGATAATTGACAGGGCACACCTCCAGTCAAGGGCCAATCTGATCCACCATGTATGGAAGCTGCTGGTCTGGCCACTGAACTTATCTGCATAAATACAAAGAGGACAAACAATAGTATCGAAGAACATTTAGTAGAACAATTAAGTTAGCTAGGGTAGAGACATGCAGGAATGCAACCTTTGAGAGGTCCTTTGATGAGCATTCTGGTAACTTATAAAGCCTTGCGGAAGTCAGCAATGGATTTCTCAATGGTATTACTGTAGGAAACTCTAAAGCAGAAACAGATGGTTTTCTCTCATGTTGAGACATCAAGGTAGAAAGGTAGGAGTCATCGTAAAAATGCAGTTGCCCAGGATTGGTCAATAAAAGAAGATCAGCACTTCGGCTACCCCCCGCTCCAACACTCGGTAACAAAATCATGTCCGCAAAAGAGCCAGCTAAGGTGAGATCAACACGACCAGTACATCTCAGAGTTTCCGCCCCCGATGACCATTCAAGATTTAAAACCTGAAGCAGTAGATGAAATTGTAAAGGGCATAATCCATGTTGATAGGATTTAAAGGTTCATACAAGCAGCTGCATTAATCCATCGCCTGATTAAAGATAACCTAAGAAATATGATAATCATAGCTGGTCAGAAATAGGACAACTGGTCAACAAATTGTCAAGTAACTAAAAGTTTGTTACTTCACACATTATTCTGGTAATATGGTAAGTTATCTTCAAGGCAAATGTTTCGTAGTAAAATATTTTGAATTTGATCCGTCTAAAGCACATCAACATGTTCATGAATATCCTATTTTAACTTTATTGAGTAACCATGAAATGAGAATTAACAGCAAACTGAGCTATAATAAGTTATGCCGTACTGTCAAAACTTCTTCAGCCCCTATCTGATCACCACCATAGGCAAAGAGAAGGCTGTTATAGTTGTGAGATTTCTTGGTTGGAAACCACTGCAAGACAATGACAGGGAGTCTCCTCTCCTCAGATGACAATCGCAGCCTAACAACATCTCTTGATGGCAAATTGGCCCCCGGGGCTTTATTGATGGAAGAAGAAGATGTTTTCCAGAACAAAATATCTCCATCTACATATCCTACAGCAGCAACAGACCCATCACAAGATGCCCAACATAGAGCACTGATTTCTTTCTCCCCAAGATTGCATCCAGATGTATCATCTGAAAGATTATCCTCTTTGAGAGCAGAATTGGCAAATCCATCCTTCAAATGGAGATCTTTACCCCCTCCAGTGAAAAGAATCTGACCTTCAGAAACATCCCAAAGAATAAGCAGCCCACTCTCATATGCAATAAGTACTCTGCAAAAAAAAAAACTCATTATTAAATCAGAAGACCACATAAATCAAAATTCTTCTGTTAGAAGTATCAAGGGCAAAGTGGTCTTTAGAACTCTTAGGGTTTATTGGATTACCATTGTATAAATACGGTATTTTTGCTGAATAATAGTTTTTCACTTTTCCCTCTCACATGGTATCAGAGCAAGGTTCTTAACCCTAATCGACGGAGCAGCCACTCGCCGCCGTCGACCACTTGCCGGAGCATCTCGCCGGTGTTGTGGCTTGCCTCTGAAACGAACTCTCACGCGCGACTCCTCTCTTTCTCTCCTGTGCGAGGTCGCGCGAGTCACCTCAGCACGACCCACCTCGCGCGAGTCAAACGACTCTCGCGTGAGTCGTGACTCTCTCGCGTGAGTTGTGCGACCCTCTCGCGTGGGGTAGCACGATGATCTGAGGTCTTGCGGCTTCTCTCTGTGCTGCTTTTGCAAGGCCAGATCTGGAGTCAGCAAGATCAGCGACCCATGTAGAGACGTCACTCAGCGTCACCAAGGCTAGCAAGTCCAAATCCAACGCTGTCCATCGTCAGGGAGTCTTGTAGAGAGGTCGTCCAGCATCAGCGAGGTGTGGTCCATTGTCAGTGAACCAGATTCAGCATCTATGTCTCACGGTTAGGATCCACAGGTTTGATGTTTTGGCAGCTTGATGGTTACTGAGCATCATAGCAGGAATTTTGAGGCGTTATTTGTTGATTAGGCTTGATAATGATGTGGGTAGTGCTTTATTAGAGATATGGATGTGTTTGTCGAATGTTTCGGAATTTTTCGGAAATTATGCGATACTGATTAGGTGAAATTTTGGAGATTTTGGAGTTAATTATTTGGGGATCTGGTGGATTATTGAATTGTTAAGGATGGGTGATCCGAGTAAAATTGATGGTAGTTTTGGAAAGAATGATACTGTGACGACTGAGGTAATTTCCTCTTCATCTTCTCGAATTACTGACAAGAAGCTTGAGGGTATTACTAACTTTTAACAATGGAAAAAGATTGTTAAGTTTGTTTTGACGGGTAGAAATCAGCATATGCATTTGACTGAAGCTAAACCCACTAATGATGCAAATTGGGAGGTTGTTGATGCACGTCTTATGGGTCAGCTTTTGAACTCCATGGAGAGCAATATTGTAGACTTGGTAACTCATATTGATACAGTCAAGGACTTGTGGGAGTACTTAGATGTATTGTATTCTGGCCAGAACAATATTTCTAGGATATATGAACTATCACAGGAGTTTCACCGATCTGAAAGCAAGGGGCGTTCTATTGATCAATACTTTGCTGATTTTAATAGAATGTATGAAGAATTGAATGCTCTCCTTCCTATTTCTTCTAATGCTGAACAAATGCGACTCCAAAGAGAACAGTTGGCTGTAATAAATTTTCTAGGAGGTCTTGCTCCAGCTTATGATACTATTAGGTCTCAGATTCTTGGAGGAGAGACTATTGCGTCACTTAGGGATACATATGCTTGAGTTCTTCGAGCATCCCGTGGTTCTTCTCAGAGCACCACAGCTGTGGTTAATAATTCAGCTCTTGTTTCTCAATATCGAACTAGTGGAGGTAGGGGTGACGAAGGAAATCGTGGAGGGTATAATGGTCGTGGTGGCCGTGGTGGTCGAAGCACAGGAATAGGAAGAGGCCAAGGACAAAGACAGCTTTATGGATCGCCCCAAACTACTGCTGAGAATTCAGGGACTATTCGAACTTGTCATTATTGTGGAAAACTTGGCCATATTCAGAAATTTTGCTACAAGTTACATGGTAGACCAGGACAGCAACAACAGTTTGCAAATGCTGCATCTAACACTGACTCTTTGTCCCTACCACAGCCTTCACAAGGCAATGTAGTGGTAATGTCTGATGAGGAATTTGCACGGTACAATCAGTCTCAGATTTCACTACCTACTTCGTCTTCCACTGCTACTCTAGTCCAGACAGGTAATGCTACTGCATGCGTTTCAGCTAGTTCTCACCCTTGGGTCATTGATTCAGGGGCATCTGATCACATGTCAGGTCTTTCAGGTATATTTTCCTCTCTTGCTCCATCATCGTCCACCGTTACTTTAGCTAATGGTTCATCTACACATGTTAAGGGAGTTGGCACAGTTCATCCAACTCCTTCACTGTCTTTGACCTCAGTGCTTTATCTTCCACAATTTCTTTTTAATCTCATGTCAGTCAGTAAGTTAACTAAAGCCTTTCAGTGTTCGGTAATATTCTATCCTGATTCTTGTATATTCCAGGATCTGGCTACGAAGAGGACGATTGGTAAAGGACGTGAGGAAGGGGGACTGTATGTGCTTGAAGACTCAACTTCCTTTGCATGTTCTGGTGTTACTTCTCTACATCAGATCCATCGTCGTCTTGGTCATCCTTCTCTACACAGTCTTCGGAGATTGAATTCCCGTTTTAAATCTATTTCTAGTTTAGAGTGTGAGTCATGCCAACTTGGTAAATTACATCGTGTTAGTTATCCGCCTCAAGTCATTAAACAAGCAGAGTCTCCTTTTCTGTTAGTTCATTCAGATATTTGGGGTCCGTGTCATGTGACTTCCAAGTTGGGTTTTAGATATTTCGTTACTTTTGTTGATGACTACTCCAGAATTACTTGGTTATATCTAACGAAAAATCGTTCTGAGTTGTTTTCTATATTTCGCGCATTTATATCTAAAATCTTTACTCAGTTCGGTGTGCATGTTAAAGTATTGCGTTCTGATAACGCTAAGGAGTATTTTTCTGCACCTTTTTCTAATTTTATGACACAGCATGGTATGATTCATGAATCTTCATGTCCCGATACACCACAGCAGAATGGTGTTGCTGAGAGGAAGAATAGACATTTGTTGGAAGTTACTAGATCTATGTTATTTGAGATGAAAGTCCCTAAAGTCTTTTGGTCTGATGCTGTATTGACTGCATGCTATCTCATTAATCGCATGCCTTCCTCTGTTCTACAAGGTGGTATTCCATTTTCTACTTTGTTTCCAAATCAACCACTTTTTGCCTTACCACCTCGTGTATTTGGTTGTGTCTGTTTTGTTCGTGATCATCGACCTGGAGTATCCAAACTTGATCCCAAGGCTATCAAGTGTATGTTTCTTGGTTACTCTCGTACTCAAAAGAGTTATCATTGTTATTCTCCCTTACTGAACAAATACTTCATAAGTGCTGATGTCTCATTCTTCGAATCCACTCCATATCATGATGTTCCAATTTCTGTGTCCGAGTTGGATGAAGAATTACATGTGACTACAATTCGATCAACTACTCCGGCTATTTCACCTGTGTCTACACAGGAACCACCTCCTCTACAGGTTTATACTCGGCGTTCTCAAGTTCACAACACCCCCCTTCCTCCTGTCACGACTGTGTCATCTTCCGTGCCAGATCCACCATTAGTCGATTCTCCTCATGTGTCAAATCTTGATCTTCCAATTGCTCATCGCAAAGGTACACGTGCCTGTACACACCATTCTATTGCAAATTTTATTTCATACTCTTCTGTGTCTCCTTCTTTTCGATCATTTTTATCTACTGTTGACCAATATCCTATCCCCAAGTCTATATCTGAGGCATTACAAATTTCTGGGTGGAGGACAGCAATGGAAGAAGAGTTAAAAGCTCTACAGGTAAATCAAACTTGGGACTTGGTACCTCTTCCTTCAGGCAAAACTGCTATTGGTTGCAGATGGGTGTATGCTGTCAAAGTTAATCCCGATGAATCTCTTGCTCGCTTAAAAGCGAGACTTGTTGCGAAAGGGTATGCTTAGACGTATGGGATTGACTATCTGGATACTTTCTCTCCTGTTGCCAAGCTTACTTCTATCCGTATTTTGATATCTCTTGCTGCCACCTATCATTGGCCTTTATTTCAGCTTGATGTTAAGAATGCCTTTTTACACGGTACTCTACATGAAGAAGTTTATATGGAGCAACCTCCAGGGTTTGTTGCTCAGGGGGAGTCTGGAGGAATGGTTTGCAAATTAAAAAGATCTTTGTATGGTTTGAAGCAGTCTCCTCGGGCATGGTTTGGAAAATTTTCCGAAGTTGTACTTTCTTTTGGACTGTCTAGATGTAACAATGATCACTCTTTCTTTTACAGACAGTCAAGGAAAGGCAAATTATTCTTGATTGTCTATGTGGATGATATTATTATCACGGGAGATGATTTAGTTGGTATAGTTGAACTAAAGATCTATCTTCAGAAACAGTTTCAGACCAAGGACCTAGGAAAATTGAAGTATTTCTTAGGAATTGAGGTGGCACAGTCACAGAAAGGTATTGTTCTGTCACAGCGAAAATATGTCTTGGATTTACTCATTGAGACAGGCATGTTAGGATCCAAGCCTCTTGATTCACCCATGGAACAAGGAGTTAAATTGGTTGCCGAAGGAGGAGAGCTATTCGATAGTCCTGAGAGATATAGAAGATTGGTAGGCAAACTAAATTATCTCACAGTTACTCGACCAGACATTGCCTTTCCAGTTAGTGTGGTCAGCCAATTTCTATCTTCTCCTCGTACTTCTCACTAGGATGCAGTAATGCGAATTTTAAGGTACTTGAAGAAGACTCCAGGGAAAGGAATTATTTATCAAAATCATGGTCATAGTAGAGTTGAAGGATTTTTTGATGTTGATTGGGCAGGGTCTCCAGATGATAGGAGATCTACTACTGGCTACTGTACGTTGGTTGGAGGAAATCTAGTGTCATGGAAGAGCAAGAAACAGAATATTGTTGCCCGCTCCAGTGCTGGATCAGAGTATAGAGCCATGGCACAAGCAATGTGTGAATTAATGTGGATTCAGGAGCTGTTAACTGAGTTAGGCTTGAAAGTTTCAATTCCTATGTCTCTATGGTGTGATAATAAGGCCGCAGTACATATAGCATCTAACCCTGTGTTTCATGAGAGAACAAAACACATTGAGGTTGATTGTCATTTTATTCGAGAGAAGCTGCAAAGTGGAATGATTCTTCCTAATCATGTTAGAACTGGTGAACAACTTGCAAACATTTTTACTAAATCTTTGAGTAGTGGGAGGATAGAATATATTTGTAACAAGCTGGGCATGATTAATATCTATGCTCCAGCTTGAGGGGGAGTGTTAGAAGTATCAAGGGCAAAGTGGTCTTTAGAACTCTTAGGGTTTATTGGGTTACCATTGTATAAATACGGTATTTTTGCTGAATAATAGTTTTTCACTTTTCCCTCTCACACCTTCAATAATTACTCATAAAGCTAAAATGATGAGGTTTTGACCATGCAAACATCAGGACATGCAAATTCACACAAGGACGGATAAAATTTGGCTCCTTTAGTTTATGCACACCAACAAGGCGCCAAGGTAACCTATGACTTATATTTAAGGACATAAAAGGAAGAATGAGAATAAATAATCCAACAGAACATTAAGTACAGTAGTATATTGGTAGCTCTTGTTTGAGCAATAGGTAGAGTTTTCTAGAAGAGAAATTTTACTCCACACTAATTGACAATCTAACAATTACGGTTTGAGAAAAATATGGTCCGTCCTGTTAGGATTAGAGGTAAGCAATAGGAACAGTCTGAACATGGAACCGCCCAAACCGGCCGGTTCTAGGCAGTTCCCGGCTCCTAAAATTTGGAACCGGTGAATATCGGTCCGGTTTCTGGTTCCAAGTGTGGACCAACCCACTTGGACCGGACCGGTACACCCTAATTTTTTTTTATTTTCTGCTCTTCTTTCTAAAAGTAAAGGAGTAACTGCAAAAGCCCTAGCCTCCTCTCTTGCACTCACGACCCTAGCCACCTCCTCCTCCTCCTCTCTTGCACCTCAAAAACCCTAGCCTCCTCCTCTCTTGCTCTCACGATTCTCTTCCTCTCGATCTCTGCTTTCTCTAATTCACCTCATCGCAGTCACTCCCGGCCTTGCCAGTCGTGGTCTCACCTCTGGTCGTACCTCGCAGTTGTAGCCTTGCCTCTAGCCCTCCATCGCAACCTCACAATCGCAGCCAGCTCAATCGCCTCGATCTCTGTTCTTCCTCCAGCCCTCCCTCGCAATCGCGGCCTCACCAGGCGCCTCCAGCCCTCCCTCGCTGTCACTCACAACCTCGCCTCCGGCCCTCCCTCGCAGTTGTGGCCTCAACTTCAGTGATCACTTTCATGGTGAGGGAACTGTGGATCTCACTTTTGCGGCCTCGCCTTTGGCCATCACTTTCGTGCAGTTGCTGAACGCCGGTTCTGGGACCCACCAGGGACCAAGTGGGCTGGTTCCTGGTTCCACAAACTAGGAACCAACCCTTTTGGTCCAATTCCGGTTCCAGGATGGGAACCGGCCCACCCTGGAACCGATCACCCCTCGTTAGGATGACAGCACGTTATTCATTCATTAATTTGATGATTGAATTCAGAAGAGATGATGTGAACAAAATGTTCCAGAAAGATAACAAAATGGATCCGTCGAAGTCATTCTGACAGAAGTGAATTCCTTGAAGACAGAAATTGGATCATGCCTTCAGCATACAACTTCAAGGATTATAAAGCAGTATCAACACCTATGATAAAGGGATGACTACTGCATATGTTAGCAGTTCAAATTTGAATCAGAAAATTGTCCAACTGGTGACATATACATTCTTAAGGTGACAGCAAGCACAATGTGCCTACTATCTGCAAACCAAAGTTATGACCAAATCAGTACACCTAAATTAAGAACAAGATTGTCTGAAAAAGATAATTAGATCAGCAACCAAAGAATAACTACAAAGCCTCACATACAAAGTGATATAATAAATGAAGAGAATTGTAGATGACTAAAGTTCATTGATCTTACCTATCCCCCAATAGACATGGTTGGTGGAGAACTCCAACAATTGGATGATGATCATCTGGACATGAAATTCCCAAAACTTCTGCAAAGAGAACAAAGGAACTAAATCACTGTCTGAGCATAAACCATATTATGAAAAATCTACGAATGAAAGGAAGTTGACAACACAGGTAATTGTGTTAATCAGGCATATATCAGTCCTTTTAGCATCAGCTGTATTCTTCGAATATGCTCCGAACTCGTGGAGACAGAGTTCCACACCAGTCGGTCAATCTACTAAACATGTTTGATATTTATTGTTGACAACTTTCCTGACAGCTTAAGCTTTTAGGAGAACAGCTAATTCAAATGGTTTGAAAGCTTTGGGTCAAGGATTCGAATCTTGGCACTCCTTTATATTGTCATTATGTCTGTTACTCCTGTTTGCCATCCAACTGTACTCTGATGAGGTTATGACCACGTCTTATATTTCATATGTAATGTCTGGTTATATGCAGTACTCAATTTGATAAATAGCATTTTAACTACCTAAGTGATTTAGTACATGCTGTATAAGACTTTCAAACCTTATTTGAGAAATTTTCAATTTGTTCAGAAGGAGAGCATATGACTCATTATCAACCTAAGATTCAACCTATTCAAATTCCTTTATAGGGTAACTAGTGGAACTAGTTCTTAAGGTGACTACAAAAGAAATAGAAAATTGGCTGTCAACACATGATCCTCCATAAGATGTAAAAACAGTCTATATATACATGACATGAGAACCACAAAATATTCTTCTAACCGTACATGTATTAATCCAGGCATGTGTTTCCTAAGAGTAATTTCTGTGACTGTGAGACATTGTTCAATTTTGTAAGCTACAAAAATGCAAGAAACAAACTATCTTCTAATTAAAAAGAAAGCCATAACGACATGCACGTGAGAAAAAAACTATATGCAAAATCCTATCCATAGCAGCCTAAAAGAAAAATTCTTTCCCAGGTGGGGTTAGCCAATGGCATGAGAATTAGGCCATCAGCAGATACTGCTAATCATCATCAGCTTCGTGATGAGTTCACTCAAGACACCATTTAACAATGTCATTTAACTTCACAAAGTTCTAGATCAGTAGATCAGTAAATTTAGAAACACTCATCAATGATGAAAATACTGAAACAGACTGACCATTCAGAAAAGGAAGGAGGGGTTACTGCTTATCGTAGTTGCAGGAATGTGATAGGGCAACTGGTAAAGTTCTCCACTTTCAGCATCGCATTTTAGTACAGACAGCAAACCATGCTCATCACCAATATAGCTGCATGTGATTATAAAGTAGCTGTAACTTGAAGCATTTATAACTTATTGACTTGCAAATTGGAATGAAATAAGGGACAGATAAAATCACTGCACAATCTTACATGAAGTTGGAGCCCACGATTACAGAAAAAGCTGTAATGTTTGATTCAAATTGTAAACAAGAAGCTAGGCTTCTGCTCTCCAGATTCCACACCTACAAAGAACGGCAAACGATGTAACGAAATTTTTTTACTCGATTATACTTCCTTTATCCTAAGTCAGAAATCCCAAAAATGAAGCCTAAGCCCCTGTTGGTTCATGCCTGAATGAAGTTGTCGTTCGAGATACTGACTAAAATTCCCTGGTTCCTCAGGAACTGTCAGAAAAGAGGTTAACAATTAGTCCTCAGTAAAGGAAATTTCAAGAGGCTATCTAAGTACTACACAAGTATGTGCAGTAAAACAAAGTTCTACTTCCATCAACCAAGCAGACAAAGCAAACACAACAAGACCAACACTGCAGTCATAACACTGCAAAATAAGAGATCAATTTCCCAAAGTTTTTTAATCAATTTATTTATGCATCTGTTTAAATTACAACCAATAAGCTCCTTACTTCAAGCTAAACCACCCAAAACAAGATTATATAATCTAAAAAGAACATATCATTCGATATGTTCACTATTGAACAAAGAAAGCCATCATGTGGCAGCTTGTATGAAAAAATGCTATAAGTAATACCTAAAAAATGCGAAACAAAAGAACAAAACTAGAAGGTAGCAACCACATATATCCACAGCTACATGAAAAGTAAAATACACATCCGAAAATCAAGACTTGAACGGATTGATGACCCTCGTTTGCAGTTGAAATAATTTAATACCACAAAGGGTGGAAATAAATTCCAAGATCATTACCAAACAGCACTTAGAATTCTATAATGTGCCGTCTTTAAAGTATCAATTTTACAAAGAAGAAAGTTAAAGAGGTGCTATATTCCATAGTCATCATCATGTATCAAAAGCTCATCAGACAATCTCTCTCTCTCCCTCTCTCCCCCTCCCCTCCTCCCCCAGCTCCCCCCCCCCCCCCCCAAAAAAAAAAAAACAAAGAGAAATCAAAATGACATGTACAAGCTATGCTTCTTCAGGATAAAAGCAGTCAAAATCTTTCTCGCACTAATATTGCTCGGTATCATTGAATGGAAATCACTCCCTCCTAACAATATGGAAACTATTTTTTGTCTGTACTAAATTAAGGAATACGATAAACTGGATAACAAGAGCATAGAACCGAGACATTTTAAGTCATTTGACATCAGAGCTCTTCTACATCTATAAGTACTCAGTTTCTCAAACCCACATCATGCAGATTTTCCAGTTCTATTCTAGCTGTGGCTCGAAGAAATTGCTTGTAGTAAACTGGTCAAAGGAGATAGAAAATGTATCCTTCAGAGAAGCTGAAGCATTTGATGCCAGGTGCTCTTGGACTCAGTAACTTTTAACAGATTTCACTCATGCATCTTGCTGGTTATGCTGTCGAGCAAAGAAGTACCCTGAGGGTAAAAAGTCAGTAACTTGAATACTCCGATCAATTTTTGCTTAAAAAGTACTGCACATTAGCCTTCTCATATAACAAGCTGAAAACCTAAATATTAGAATAGAAAACTTCTTTGAGAGGTTCATCAACATATGCCATTCCCTCTTCAAATACATAATGAGAGCACGACAAGCAGCAATGATAATCTGCATTTCATGAGAAGCAGACAAACCTCTAAGTGTTTGATCGGAACTGGTTTAGGAGATATGAAAAGTCCTTCAATGCCATCACCGCCTATCACTTTGATCCTGCCATCTCTGCAACAAAAGTATGAACGTACGAAAGTTCAAAACTGCATGTTCAGTTGTGTAGTCCACAAGATGCATGGGATTATCGACTCTTCCAAGACTTCCATCAAGAGAAAACAGCAGCATTTCAACTTACAGGGTACCGATCGCCAAGAGGCGCTGAATGGGGTCAAAAGCAAGAATTGAAGCTGTGGATGGGACCCCATAGTGGACGTTAACGCGCAAATCCAAATCCTTCCATACTGAATTGCCATGCTGTGCATTGCCCTGCATGAGTATTCTCTTCCATTAGTCAAGTCATCACACGGTAAAAAAATCACCAAACAAGAATCATAGAAAGAGCAGGAACATGTAACAAGCACAAAAGTGAGACTTTAGCGCCGCATTAGAATCCATCAACCACAAAACAGCGCGATCGCGCATCTCGAGCAATCAGTCACGCCCAAAACGTCCGTAATCGCTAAACCGGCATCGGGAGTGTATAATTCAGTCACTCGTATTGTTAGGAGGTGGCGAGAGACCACGTGAATATAAAGAACATGTCAAGCACTACAAACAAACTAACCCCCCCCCCCTCCGCATTGCAAATCGGGCCAAAAGGGCACGTTGGAAATTGACAGATGGGGAGCCAAATGGAAATGCTTTTACATAAATGAAAAGACTTCGAACACGGCAAAGTCATCACCGTTCGCTGGTACGTGAATGGCTCCGAAGAAGAAACAACGACATCAACTCCAAGCTACGACAAAGGATTCCGATCGACCGGTAGCGCAAAAGAGCCGCGACGAAGTGGAAAAGAGGAGGAAGACGACAAGACACGAAAGAAGAAGCGGAAGAGAAAAACCTGGGGAGGAGGACTGTGGATCGCTTTCTCGAACAGTCGCTTCGCGAACATGGCGAATCAGGGCAGCCAAAAATTGGAAGATTTCGAAGGTCTTTCCGTTTTTCCAGATTTGATTTGATCTTGGAATGGGAGACGATGTTGTAGCTGTTCGGGGCTTACGGTCGTTTCGAGGCACGACTTTGTTGGCTTCGATGCAGCTGCAACGACTCCTTTTGTCCCGTAGTCCAGGGAATGGATGGCTGCGTTAGAAGATTGAAACAAAGGCGGTACTTTTTCCGCTTCTCATTCGGCTGAAACACTCCTCGATACAATATTTTGACGATTGTACCCTTCACGAATCCCATCGTGTTTCACCTTTTATGAATTTGGTCTCGCTTTCTTTCATCATCTTCCTCTCTCTTTCTCTCTCTTCAGGAAATCATCTTCCTTCCTAATGCCCTACAGCGGAGTTGAGGATGATGCGGACCGCAAGAGGTAAAACACCGTCTCGAAAAACAGAATGAAAAACCATAGCTTGAAGCTCCAATTCAATTATAGACAAGCTTCTTTCACCATGTTCAAGTAAGAAACTAGAAAACAAGATTCGAACGCCATCTCGAAAAACAGAACAAAATAGGGATACAAAAATTTCTCCGGGAAATTAGCAAGTGGGGTCAAAAGAATTTCTCGTGCACTTGGCAGTATCGATTACTCAAGAGCAGCAAGCAATTAGATCAAGATGTAAAGAAACCGCACTCCTTGACCCTCGCCACTCCACACGGACCGTGCCTCAACCATCACCACTCACACCGTCAATGGCAACATATTCAGAGTGATGTGGAGGTCCTAAGCTTCGATCACCATCACATGCAGGTACCGCAGCTTTGAAGACTGGTAAACCTTATAGCGCATGTGAGCTACGTACAACGCATCCGAGTTCCACGCCTTGGATGCCAATCCAAACGGAGAGCTAGATGTCGCCGGAGACGCGACTCTTCTTCGCTACATCGCCGTCTACAAGGTGGTACCATAGAGGATCCATCGAATCGTCCGACAGATTGCAGACCGGCACGTCAAAGAGGCCGAAGCAGACAGAAGGTCTTCGAAGGCGAGTCTCGGACGAAGATCTCCAAAGTGGAGCCTTGTTGACTCAGGCTTGTTGTGGCCGCACAATTCCAACAATATCACCCTCTGCATCCTCATCAACTTCACCCGAGGATACGACATTTTACAAAAAGTGTGAAAAGGAGAAATGCCCGCCAAAGAGATAGAAGGAAGAAGATGAGGGAAACTGGAACCCGTAAGAAAAGAAAAGAAAAAATCCAACGCATAGTAGCTCTCGAATGCCGAAAGGTAGGACGAAGGATAAAATTGTCAGAATACTACATTGAAAAGTGTTTTAGTTAAGGAGAGAGCGGAAAAAGCGCCGTATAGAGTTTTATTAAGTTATTTATAAGAGTAAGAAAATACTTTACATACTTATTAAATTGATTCAATCGAGTCATTCCATTAATTTTGTCAAATAAAAAAATATTTAGCGATTACAAAGCGTCACATCAATCGCTGCTGTGGCGCGCATTTTTCACTCATATCCAATAATAAATTAACACGTGTCAGCTGAGGTGAAATAAAAAATAAAAAATGGATTTTTCTTTCTTCCTCCGTATCTGCAGTATCTGCAGTCCTCCATGGCTGCCGGCGCTGCATTCGAGCATCTTTTTGGCCAGCTTTTCTAATATGGTTGTCCATGGCCACCGGCGCCAAACGAACCCTTGTAAACTCGCGGCCATGGCTCCAGATGTAAAAGTTCGGCCGGGCTAAATCGGGAAGCAGCAGCCATGGGCGAGCAAGGATGACGGAGGGTGCTTGGCTTGGACGCAGCAGTACCGGCTTGGACTCCATTACTCGCAGTCCTTAGGTCTGGAGTCATGGTGACCAAATTTGGACTTTGATGCTTGTAATTGTTGCCGTGGAGACTAGATCCGGACTTCTTTGCTCGCCTTTGCTGCTTGCAGTTACAATCACAACGACCAGATCCGGACCTTGTTGCTCGCTCGTTGTCGTCGGCGGACGGGTAAACTCCAACGGCGGCTCGTCGCAATGTCGTTGTCGGTCCAGTCGGTGGATGGACGAGCAAAGCTTGCAGCCGTGGCCTTGGCATGATATGGATAAGCAACAAGCCAACTGCAAGTGATGAAGGAGGGATAGCTTGGGTCGACCGCAAGCGACGCTGGAAGGGGTCGAGTCGGTGGCTGAACGAGTGGTTCTCTATGACGGAGGAGGAAGCGCCGCCACCCATGGACAACAACCAGAGTAAAGTGGGTGTTGGAGGAAGGAAGAAAATTTAGATTTTTATTTTTTTATTTCATATCAGCTAACACGTGTCAATCTATTATTTAATGTAAATTAAAAAAAGCACAGTACATGACGTGACTCTTTACAATCATTAAATATTTCCTCTCGTCTAATTTGGATAACCAAAAATGTTGACATAGAAATTTTTTTTATTATCTTCTATAACCTACATGGTGATGACATGATTAAAACGACTTCGTTTTAGTTCTAATCTAATTTTTAATATAAATTTTATATAGATTAAATTTTAAAAATAAGCTAAATCTAAAAATAAAAAAGGTGCAAGAAGCCCTTGCTTTCGCTGTCCCACCCTCACCAAGAAGATAGTGGATGGCCGGTGGGGGTCGCCAAGACGAACAAAGAGGGTGGGGCGGCGGTGAGGGCAAGGGCTGCAGCCCTCATCACCTGATTACAAAGTTGACGAAAAAACTTGATTGTATCAATTTGACAAGTTTTAGGACTTAATTACACTTTTTATAACTTTTAGAACTCAATTATACTATCGTGACAAGTTTTAAGACTTCTAATGTACTTATCTTTTGTTTTTTATTGTATGGGCTTTGCACATAAAATTTATCCCTAGAATATTCGCGTTTAGAGCATGGGATTATTATTCAAAAAGTCGTACACCAATCTTTCATAAATTTTTTGATGATTTATGACTGTAGTCATTCCGGAAAAATTTAGGATTTCGGTCCATCATACGATAAATTTAAGACTTTTATAAAAATTTTCCCTTTGGAGCATTGCTTGAATCTTTTTTTCCAAAGGCACTCCCTTGAGAATTCATGATTAGCTCTATCTATTTATGATCCATTTACTAATATATATATAGGTTTTTTTTTTGGTCAGACTAATATATATAGGTTAAAAAATGGGTTTATGATCCATTTTGACAAGTGTAGCTATTGTAAGAGTAACAGTATGTTGTGAACCACAAATTCTTGAAGGAATGGACCCCATAATAATTTATAATCATGTATTCTTTTTGTCCAGAACAAACTATTATTCTCACAATAAATAAAAAGCTATCATCCAATCATTTATCTTACAAATTTATATCAAAAACATTTAAACAGAGGGCAAGCAACAGTCCAAGTTCAATTCAGAAAGCTAGCTAGAACAAACCTTGCCGACTTGATTAAAGGTCGGTTCCGGAAAGAATCGGGTAAATTTGCTAGTAAAAAACTTGGAAACTGACTAGGTTTAATTCGGTTCAGTACTATTTGGAAATTTAACCGATCAAGTTTATTTCATGAAAGAATTTGTTTTGAACAAGTCAAGACTTTCTTTTTAACGACAATTTACCTTTATTAACAAATAAAAACTCAAAGAATAAAAAAAAAAAAAAAGATTCACGGCTGAAATGAACAAATTGAAATTAATAGGGAAAAAAAATAGAGGATTGATTCCAAGTTTTACCCAGGAGCCGACAAATTTGAAAGACAATCCCGGTTCGATTCACATTTTCAATTTTGAAAATAAATACCCGAGCCACATCCACCCCTAATTCTAAGAAACCATTCCCTCAATTGCATATAATTGCCTGATAACTTCCCATTCTTCTTGCAGTTTGTAATTTTTTGTAGCTTTCAATCACTCATTGTTAAACTTGAGCAAAATAGGTGGGTTGAGTGAAGCTTGAGTTGAGCTCACCTGGTCAAGAAGGTTGGCCCTACCCGGGTCGAACCTTTTCTGGCCCCAAGTTGCAGAACTAACAAAATAAAAAGTGGCCCAAAGCCCGCCCAAATGAGCTCGAGATTGTTTTCACGGGTGTCATAAAAATATACGAGTTAATACTGCGAAAAATCCCAAACTGGTACGTCTATGATAATTTTATCCTAAACTAATTTTTGACCCCCAAAAATCCAAAACTAGTATACCTGTGAAATTGTTTTGTTAAATGACACGCGACAATTGACGAATGCACTAATTTCATGTTTTACCCTCCGTTTGTCATAAGCGTACCAATTTACTATTTTTTGTGATATTAATTCAATTTAATGGAAACTAACGGAGGATAAATTTGTCACAAATGTACCAGTTCGGATTTTTTATGGTCAAAAAATTAGTTTGAGGTAAAATTATCATAAGTGTACCAGTTTAAAGTTTTTCGTTATATTAACCCGAAAAAATACATGATGCACGTTAGGGCACGAGTCCTTCCTTTATCTCTGCATAAAGTGATTTTTTGTTCTTTCAAGACTCCCGGTTCACTGTACCTACTAGAAACATGCTCCAAAACAATCTAACATGACAACAATTTGTTCGCGGTGGTCGGTCCCTCCAAATCTTTCCGTCAATTTCCCCTCTTATATATATCGTCTCTTAAAAGATCTCTAAATTTCAATCTGTTGATTACATATGATAATTATAATCAATTGCATCGACAGGGACCCGAAAGGATCGACCAATGTCATAGGTTGCTAAAAGAATGATTCAAATGTTCAATTAAAAATGACTGATTTTCTTTCATATTTTCTTGAGAAAACTTCAAATAAGGACACAAAGTACCCTAATTTTCTCAAATAAGAGCATAAAATAGATTTTCTTTCAAATAAAGGCATGAATTGAACATTAGTCCAAATAAGAGTTAAAGTAAACCCCTTTATCGAGATCAAGGGCATTTTCATCTTTTGATTTTTTTCCTTGTTTTCTTTTTTGTTTTTTTCTTTCTTGGCCGTTGCCTCATCGCCAATGGGGCATCGGCGATGGCTGGCGACAACAGGTGAGAGGGCAGCCTCCGGCTTGATTTTCTCTTTTTGTTTAAAAAACTTTTATTTTTTTCAATTTTTAATTTAATTTAATCAAAATTTACGTTAAAATTTTTTTAAAATGAAAATGCTAATCGGTGGGGGTGAGGCCTTTATATTGGGAAAAATGCCAAAAAAATCATAAATCTTTTGTACAAGTGCCAATTTAGTCCTAAACCTTTTTTTGGTACCAATTCAGTCTTAAACATTTTACATTTGTGCCTATTTAGTCATTAATATTTTTTTGGTGTCAATTAAGTCATAAACCTTTTAAAGCAGTGCCAATTTAGTCCTAAACATTTTGTTTTTATACCAATTTTGTCCTTCGAGTCAATTTTGATCGGAATTTGCTGACGTGGACGCCTATCGGCCGGCGACTGGTCACCGGCGCTGACGTAGACAACTTAAACAATATTTTAATTTTTTTTTTGAATTTTTATTATTTTTCTTTTTTTTTCGATTTTTTTTTTTTGAGTTTACTCTGGCCGGTTGCTGGACCCAGAGGCTAGAGCCCGGCAAGGGCGGCCTCGCCAGCGGTTGGGCGAGGCTCGACCTCGTCAAATCCGGCGAGATCAGGCGAGGGCAAGGCTTGATCTCGCCGACCAGAGTAAACCAAAAAAAAAAAGGAAAAAAAAATAGAAATTCAAAAAAAATATTTAAATATTTTTTAAATTGTTTATGTCAGCGCCACGTCGGCGCCGGTGACCGGTCGCCTGCCGGCAGGCGTCCACGTCAACAAATTCCGGTCAAAATTGACCGGAAGGAATAAATTGGCACAAAAACAAAAGGTTTAGGACTGAATTGACACCAATTTAAAAGGTTTAGGACTCAATTAGCACCAAAAAAAGACTTATGACTAAATTAACACAAATGCAAAAGGTTTAGGACTGAATTGACATTAAAAAAAAAATTATGACTAAATTAACATCAATACAAAAAATTTAAAACTTTTTTGGCACTTTTCGCCCGTTATATTTGAAACAACATCTGTTCCATGTCTCCTTATGTGGAATTTTCCTTATTTTCTCGCTGTTTTCATACACTATCGAGGCCCGCCTAGACCTGCGGGCCCAGTCTCCCATCTTCTCTCTCCCACGCAGCTGCCCACGCATCGTCGTCATCTTCATTATCCTAACGAACCTCTTTTAGCTCTCGCGAGACCGACCCATATGATCAGTCAAAGCAACGCAGAGCAAGATCAGCTTAGTTTCTCTCTCCCTGCCTCCTCCTTCTAGTCGCCCGGTCGTCTCGACTCTGCCTCACCATGACTGCTCACAAGTCTGAGAAGCCAGGTTGGTTTTAGCGAACTGTTTGCCCGGTTGGGTGCTTTGCAGGATCGAAGCTCTGTCGGGTTCGGTTAAATTTTAGATTTTTGCTCCTGGGTGTCTGCAATTTTCGAGGCTCTGCCGATTTGGGCGTGCGCAAGATCCATTTGACGGAAAAGAGGCATCTGGGTCATCGATTAAATCCTCTCTCTCTCTCTCTATAGAGTTTGTATTGATTGGATTGATGAGAACGTCAAGTATCTGACAAGCCTTGTGATGTTCGATGGATTGAGCTCCAATTATCATGATTTGCCCAAGAATCCGTTTGGACGCTTTTCTTTGATGTTGATGTTAATGCTCAGAGTATTCGTTATGGGAATCATACGTAGCAGTAGCATGGATTGCTTTGATTCTGATCAATGCAATTTGATATCATCCTTTCAGATGATCTGGAAAAGAAGGCGAGAAGTTCTTATTTCGGTTTACCGGGATTGGATGTTTCGGTTGGATTTCCTCAGGCAACTCCGGCTTCTATTTTCCCTCCTTGCAGTAAGAAAGATTGTTGTTTTGCGGCTTTATTGTGTAGTTCAAAGACTCTGAAGTAAATTCTAGACATGCTGCTAAACCTCAGTCCCTTTCTGTGGTCCATGCAAGAAATACTTCTGTCCCTTATGTTTCTTCTTTCATATTTATGTGCTTCAGCGTCAGATTATTATCATTTTGATGACTTATTGACTCCTGAGGAGCAAGCTATCCAGAAGAAAGTTAGAGAATGTATGGAAAAGGAAGTTGCTCCAATCATGGCAAAGGTATGGATCCTGAATATTGTTCTTATGTGCAGCTAAAATGTGGTTGTGGTGCCTAGTCATGCCAGAATATTTAACTTTAACCATTGTCACTAATTTCAACCAAAAGAAAAAAACCCCGCATTGTCGCTAACACTTGATACTCAAGGTTGTCTGATTTCTTATACTTTGCTTGAAAAAGTTTCATATCGACTTTTCCACCTTCAGTATTGGGAGAAGGCAGAATTCCCATTTCATATTGTTCCAAAGCTTGGCGCACTTCGTATTGCTGGTGGCACTATTAAGGTACTTTTCTGCTTTGTCAATATATCTGGCCCTGGCAGCTATGTGCAATTACGAAAATTCTTGTTAAAAAAATCCAGTATGTTGTTTCTTATTATATTTCACAATATCTATGATATTTGTAGGAAGCATTTGCCCGTAAAGATTTGGGTGTATAATGACAAGTATCTTCTAATGCATGATCGTCGACTTCATTTGCCATGTAATGCGTCTTGGCCAATATATATACAAGATGTATGCAGTTCACTTGGATTGAATGTTTAGCTGCTGCCATTTTTGTCATGCACCATAATTCAATGAACCTTGAAGAATCAGTCCCTTTGCTGCTTGATATTATTTTATGGTGACTGATGCTTAACTTGTTTTGGCTAATTAGGGTTATGGTTGCCCTGGTCTTTCCATTACTGGAAGTGCTATTTCTACGGCTGAAGTTGCTAGGGTGGATGCGAGCTGTTCTACATTTATTTTGGTTCACTCTTCTTTGGCAATGCTCACTATTGGTAAGGACTTGATCTTCTATATCCTTCTTTTAATTTCCTCTGAGGGGTTTTATTACAAGGTGTTAATGCTAATTCTTGTTGACTTGACTATCAAGAGTAGCATTATGTGGTTCCGAGGAGCAGAAGCAGAAATACCTACCTTCTTTGGCGAAATTTGATACTGTGGCTTGCTGGGTAAGTAGACTGACTCTTAGGTCTGCAGTGCTTCTCATCATTACATTTGAAACTTTTTTCTCCTGAAGTCTAGCTGTTTGATTTGTCTTTTCCTATCCTTAGGCGTTGACAGAACCTGATTATGGAAGTGATGCAAGTGCTTTGAAAACATCAGCTACAAAGGTATGGTTTTCACCCAGTATACTTCTGATATCTAAAACAACACCAATCAAGAGAGAACACCTTATTTAATTTGAAGTATTTTGTTTTACTTCTTATGGCTCTCTCACAGGTGGAAGGGGGTTGGATTCTGGAAGGCCAAAAGCGCTGGATTGGGAATAGTACCTTTGCAGACTTGCTGGTCATTTTTGCTAGAAATTCTTCAACCAATCAAATAAATGGGTATGCTAAATGAGTTGGGATTTAGGATGTCAGATGCTTGCTTGTCCAGCCGACACTTTAGTTTCGCTCATGCATGGATCCAAAATAGGCTTCTCGATTAGCATGGATTTTGCCAAATGAGTTTGCATTTCTATGGGTTTTGGTTTGTTCTGAAGATAGGTTGGAAGTAGTATATTCATATTCACACAATTATGTGGTCTGTTCTGTATCTCTCTTCTTGTTAACCCCTTAAGAAAAGAAGAGGAAGAGGAAAAGGTCATAGTTATCTTTCTCTCACACGGGCAGGGTAATGCTGGTAGTGAACAACTGTTAGAACATCATAGATGTTAGATTGAGGTTTCGATTGTAGAGCTTTTTTTTTTTGCACGACTGGATTGTGAAAGCATATGTGATTTGCTCAATGCAGATATATACCTATTGGTTGAGCATTTAGATCATGTAAACGCGAACACCCCCCCCTTCCACCACAAAAACAAAGGGCCGTGGAAGGCACATTGATAAATATTTCAGTAATAGGTAAGAATGTCACAGCAGAATCTTCCATCTTGATCGGTGAGGATCAATCGAGCTGGGATCAAGGGATTAATGAATCTATTAACAGGATAATTACTAGGATCTTACTTCAATAGTTAGTGGTTTGTTTTCATTTTCCAGACATCCATATGATAGAATATTTAAATATTAAATCACGTTTTCATTTAACAACTTAAGCTTTTGGGACAATTGGCATTAGTCCCACAAAATCTTACATAGTATCAGAGCAGGAGGTCCTGAGTTCAAATCTCTTTAGCCCTTATTCGCCTCCCCTATTACATATTTTCACGCTTAGTACTAGGCAAAAAGACCATACTAAGTGTGATAGGAAGCGATAGAATATTTAAATATTAAATCACACATTCATCTAATGGCTTAAGCTTTTAGAATAGTTGGCATTGGTCCCACAACATCTTGCACTCTTTCAATGGATTTTTGTCAACATACATATTTTGCAAGTGTGGACATTTACCGAAGGTTGTTTGTCCTGCAGATATATAGTAAAAAAAGATGCTCCTGGATTAACAGCTAGAAAAATGGAAAATAAAATTGGCCTGCGCATTGTCCAGAATGGAGATATTATCATGAAGAAAGTCTTTGTCCCTGATAATGATAGGTTGCCTGGTGTCAATTCATTCCAGGATACGAACAAGGTACAAGGTCGCCATTTTCTCCTGCTTGCATTTGTTGTGTAGATTTCTTAGTGCCAATATAGCTACGGTACATTGTCGTCAGTGCTTTCAAGTCACTGCATCTCGAGATGGCCCTTTATAGTGCAGTACCTTCACTGCCTCGGGAAAGTCGCCAAAAACTTCCTTACCCTTTTACTGTAGTTAGATGACTTAATGCTAATGCACACCTGAATAATGACATTATCCTTCATCAAATTTTGTAGTTGGTGTGTTTAGTAATCATATTCACTGGCTATTTACAGAAAGGTCTATAGGTTCAATAAACTTAATCGAGTGGAATTTCCAAGCAAGTTTGTGGACTGGGTTTCCCTGTATAAATTATGCGAACACAATTAAAATGAGAGCTTGAGGTGCTTTTTCCGGCTTATCCGTTGCTTCCCATGTGATGTAAATGATGTAGATCAGTCCTGTGTCTCTTGTGATCATGATTGCATGGTATGGTAATGGTAATTTTGTGGTCTTTCAGCCTATTCATGTGAGAACCGTGCTTTGAGGATTCATGTTCTACTCTTATCTTTTGGTTTTTCTTGTTGTGAACTCACAACGACATTTTACTAAAAGACGAGACAGAATTACTTCTCTGAAGAATAATATTTTGGAAAATGCTAAAGTTTCGTCCTTGGTTTATCCACTTTGACGCCTTCGAAGCTTGTTTCATGTATTGTACAAGTGCTTGGGCATTCTTACCTCTGTTTAGGTGTGTCCATGTTCATCTATTTCAATTTTAGAGTTAAGTTGCAGAATCTAAATGAGCATATTCTTATGTGAAACAGGTGCTTGCAGTTTCACGTGTTATGGTTGCTTGGCAGCCCATTGGAATTTCGATGGGAGTATATGATATTTGTCACAGGTGCAAACCGCATGAAGGCTTTCTTTCTTTAAATACTTGGGAATGGAATTCAAATGACTTACCTGACTGTTTATGAATGATTCAAAGGTATTTAAAGGAGAGGAAGCAGTTTGGTGCACCACTGGCCTCTTTCCAATTAAACCAACAGAAACTTGTCCAGATGTTGGGAAATGTTCAAGCTATGTTTCTCGTTGGTTGGCGCCTTTGCAAACTCTATGAAAGTGGTAAAATGACCACTGGTCATGCTAGCTTGGGAAAGGTAAACCTAATTCTTTTCTGCTATGTACTATATATCTGGCAAATTCACCATGCAGTTAAATTGGCTAGTGAATAAATTTTTATCTTCAGTCATGGATCACTGCAAGGGCACGGGAAACAGTAGCTTTGGGCAGAGAGCTGCTTGGTGGCAATGGGATCTTGTCTGATTTTTTGGTTGCAAAGGTTTGTTTTGCTTCTCAATTCTGAAGTTTCTTCATACTACGACGAAATGGTCAGCCTTCTTAACTTATATAAGATGGCGAAATGGATTTTGTTCTTTCAATTAATGCAATATTGGGCTTTTATAAATAAATTAGGTGCTGTTATCATACAGCACAGTCGGCATCAGATAACTTTCTTCAGCTCTCCTTATTCCCGAAACTACTAGGGCACCCGATGAGTGAATTATAAGGCCAAGAGAATGTAAAATTTGGAGGCCCAGTTGTTGCCATAGGCTTGAAATACTGTATCCATGCACTGCAAAAGTTAAAGTTTGTTGCTATTTATGGAGGATGACTCTCAAGTGCAGAGCTAATTAATTCATGATCATGGGAATAGTTTCTAGTTCCTTTGGAGCATGAACATTTAGTGGACATGGACATAATATTCAGTCATGCAGGGTGGACTTTTCCTATCGGATAAAATTGTTTCGATCATCCTGCAGGCATTCTGCGATTTGGAACCGATCTACACTTATGAAGGCACTTATGATATCAACAGCTTGGTCACTGGCAGGGAAATCACAGGTTTGGCCAGCTTCAAGCCAGCTGCATCAAGTCGAAGAAGTCGCCTGTAACAGAGTAAATATCTTCCCTGTAACCTTTTACGGGGTTTGCTTGTTCGTGTGGATTCTGTAAATCTGGGACCATGATAGACCAGGAAAAGATTGTAACAAAGAGTCTTGATCATTCAGACGGGAGTATAATTAAGCAACACAGGTGTTTACTGTTTACATCATGTCTGGCATAAAATGCACGCATATCCAGACTCTTGAAGACTTAAAAATCACATTAGGTACTTGCGCTTGGTTTGCTAGCCGTCGTCTACATAGGGTGTGAGTTGTTTCAAACTGGTTGGGTAAATCTTCTTTCTCGTTCTTTAAAGAATTCTCAGGCATCAAACACCTGTGTCGTCACTCGTGGTTTGTTTCCTGAGAAGATGGCGTGTCAATTGTGAAGATCTACTCGTTTTGCCTAGATAAATCCATGATTGAAATGTCATTTCAAATGTTGAACTAGAGGCATCGAGTTAAATCACCTAAAAATTGCGTGTTGGTAGGTTGAGTTAGAACAGACCTCGGCCAGGAAGAAATGAAAGAATCACATCACCTTTACCAACTGATCCGACGACAGAAACTAATGAGAACCAAATGCACTGGACTGATGGATGGTTTGAAGTACAAGCTAATTGAGATAGCATAGCCACTTCATATGCTTGATGTAAATAGGCAACATGGGGACCCTTTACCTTTATATCTTGGCAGGGTGCCTGTCATACATTTGTATATAACATATGCTGACGGGGCACCTGACAAAGGTGAAAATGTGCCAAAATCACGCGGTTCTCAGATAACATGCCACGATTTTGTGCACAAATTTAATGATATAATATGGATCTTGGACAGTTGTTGTGCTGCATGAAATGTAAAGACGATACACAAGGCGCATGTCCGTTGGGGATTTGAAGTTCTTGATGCATGTATGCACATGGGTGCGACACTTGTGGACTATGATGGATAGTGAATCCTAGGTCATTACAGCCGACAGGGACACGGCAATGTGATTCCTTGTGATTATCCGGCTGACGGAAGTTACCACTGCATGTGGTGATGCCCTTTGGTTTTGATTCAGCAAAGGCGAAAATGGCACAGAGCACGTACTGTTATGAGAACAGGGAAGAGCAAAACATAGTTTGTCATCTTCTTTGCATTGAAAGAATTTTATATGAAATGCTGATTATTGACTCATAATAATAGACATCGATTGGATATTGAAATTGGTTAAGATGAAAAGATATGACACATGAAAATAGTACGTATTACATCACATGCATGACATTGGATTGAAGGTCGTTTGTAGCTTTCCTTGACAGGAACTGATTACTTCAAAGAGGTGCGAGATGTGATACTACTGGTCCAATGTATAAGCGACCTGCGTGATTCCTTGTAATGCCTTTTCGTGCACCATATTGAGATTCCTGATTCTTGTAATGGACGAAAATGACTTGGTAGATTGCACTCTTTGGTTGCTTGTCGTACATGACTAATAATAGTTGTGTTGGAAGTAACAGAATAAGTAGAACTTGTCGAGAATTCTGGATCTACCGTTTGATTATACATTGCGTTACCAAAATCTACACCTAGCCGCAAGAAATTGTAGTACCATGATACTAGATTTATAACTGGATGCCAAAGTGCCAATTCGAACTCCGATCACAGAACACTTTGCTGTAGTGCTTCATGTACAACGCAACACTTAAATTGCCGGTAACATATCGAATTTGACCTGTGGATGAGTCTCATGATCTCAAAGAACTTACAAAGCTTTTGGATGGTCGGGGAAGGCTAGATCCTCGATAGGATGAGAGGGAGTTCTTGTGGCTTATAACCTAAATGACACATCTCTTCTAGCTAAAGGGCCTAAGACACGATCACACTAGTCGAGGCCCAAAGCAGGCAATATCTTGGATGATTGGCTCAATGTTCCGGCAATGGATTACATAGAACAAACATCAACAACTATTTAATCCAACCTAATTTCTCAAAGCGTGTGACTAATTGAACTATCACTAAATTAGAGTAACGTAAGAAGATAATAGGCATTGTAAAGGACACGATTACGGAATCGGTACTATCGCGTAGCTTCCTCTCTCTTCAATTGCTGTGATACCCAAGATGCAAGATTTTGCTAGCTTTCAACTTACTCGCTGTTGGGATGCTTCAGCGCACAAACTCTCAGGCCATGCAATTGTTTCTATCATCATTTGAGAGGACAACCTAGAAGGTCGAATCCCATGCAACTGCATTGCTTTAACTTCACTCCTACTCTTGTAAGCGAAACCCAGAAAATATATCTATCATCCATTATCTCCTTCTCTCTCTCATGATCCCAAGTTCATCATCACCATCACCATCACCATCACCATCACCATCACCATCATCATCATCATTATCATCTTCTTCTTCTTCTTCTTTTTCTTCTTCTTCTTCTCTCTCTTGGATACAATGTTGTCATTCATTCTAACCCTGAGCAAAATGAAGCCATACAGAGGAAACATCCCTCTATCTGTAGTCTATGTCCTGACATGCACTTGTGCACTTATAGCTCTCTTATACACAGAGAAGGTCTTTTCTCTCTCTTCCTTCTCCATCTTTCGACTCATATCCTGCACTAACAGAGATGCTATCCCTAAATACAGTTAAGCCTCGATCTGTCGCTCTCCCCCATACACACGAGAATTTTCTAGCTAACAATTTGTGTCCCATTGATGCAGGGGTTGGAAGTGGAGAATATAGACCTGAGATCGACGGCAATGGCCGGTCCGAGTTTGACCCAGAAGAGTGCAATGATACAGCGAGAGGCAAGTGGGTGTTCAATGCTTCACTCAGGCCTCTCTACTCGGAACAGAGCTGCGCTTATCTGGAGAAGCAAGTGACCTGCAAAAGAAATGGACGGCTTGATTCGGATTATCTCCATTGGGAATGGCAACCAGATGATTGCTACTTGCCCAAGTCAGTTGAGAATTCACTTGGTTTTCTTTTTGGCTAGTGATATATTAGTTAGTTTGCTTGGTTATTACTCTCACATAAATCCAATGATACCTCCGATTTCTCTTTTTTCTTTGGGTCATTTTCGAATGCTCTCGTGCAACTCTAGCACTTGTGTGCAAAAGTAAATGTGTTGACTCGATGCATATACAATCTAGTTCATTCTGAACAAGCTTCCGTCGGGTATAGATCGCAAGTCGATTGTCATGGAGGGGAAAAAGAATCATGTACAAGCCACTAGAATCCATAGCTAAGCTATGTATGTAAATTGTTGAGGCATTTTATTCCTGTGATTCCTTTTCTTTCATCTATGCCTTTGCAGATTTAAGCCAGGAGTCGCTCTGAAGAAGCTTCGAGGGAAGAGGCTAATGTTTGTTGGGGACTCCATACAGAGAGGCCAGTGGATGTCCTTCATTTGCATGGTGCAATCCATCATACCGAAGGACCAAAAGTCCCTCAGTCGCTCTCACTCTCGCTCTCACCTAGTCTTTAGAGCCAAGGTAATTTCCTAAACGAAGGCAATCGATCATTAGTCTAGTGAGCTCAATTTCACAGCCATTCTCCTTTGTCCTCTTTCCTAGGTTAAATCAGTGGTCTGGCATAAGATTTTCATCTCATGCAACATATCTTTGCATCTTAGGAATATAACACAACGATTGAGTTCTACTGGGCGCCATTTCTGGTGGAATCGAACACGGATCAATACATCATTTCGGACCCAGATAAGAGAATATTGCACATCGATTCGATCTCCAAGCATGCCGAAAACTGGAAAGGGGTGGACCTCCTGGTGTTCAATTCCTACATTTGGTGGATGAGCGGTCTCCAGATTAAGTCACTGTACTATTCGTTCTTTCCAGCCTCTCCAATAAACTGTGTAATTAGAGCACAATGATATAAACAAAACATACTAAAAAGTTTTTCGTGAAAACTATGCTATTAAGTAGTGTGAACTTTACGAAAACATACTAATATCTATATCTATATAATCAAGCTAAAAGTGAGTTTTGTCGCGCTTTTAGTTTTTTACAAATACCCTTGCATTAAAAGTCAAAATGACCGCCTTACCAAAAAAAAGTCAAAATGACCAGTTACTCTCTCTTCATCGAGTAACAATGATTCGATTTCATCTAAAAATGACCTTTTCTCTTCATACGCAATCGATCTAAGATGATGCAGACGCGCATAGAGTGTGGTTGTATCTTTTTTTGTGAAGACTTGCTAATATAGTTGATGCAGGTGGGGATCGTTCGCAAATGGAGAAGAAGGGTACGAAGGGTTGGACAGAGTGACGGCATATAGACTCGCTTTGAAGACTTGGGCCAACTGGATCGACTCCGCCGTTGATCCCAACCGAACCCGTCTATTCTTCACTACTTTGTCTCCCACCCACTTCAGGTCTCTCTCTCTTTCTCTCTCTCCCTAAATCGCATGAACTTTACGTGCACGGCGCGACCATTTGTGCGTGCTAAAAACTTCTGTGCTCTGCCTATACAGAAGCGAAGACTGGGGCAATAAAAATGGCATCAAATGCTACAACGAAACGAAACCAGCAGTCAAGGTCAAGAGAGTGTGGGGCAGCAACAGAATGCCAGATGTGGTTTCCAGCATAGTGAAGAAGATGAGGGTCTCAGTCACTTTCATCAACATAACACAGCTATCTGAGTACAGGGTCGACGGCCACGTCTCAGTTTATGGCGAGAGTGGAGGCAAGGTATCGACCAAAGAACAGAGAGCCGATCCATCACGCTACGCCGATTGCATCCATTGGTGCTTGCCCGGAGTTCCCGATACATGGAATCGGATACTATATGCCTATTTATAGAGACATGACAGATTTATGCTTGTCCCCAACGAAAGTTAAATTATATATGTTCATAAGCACCTGAGATTTCGACCCTTAAGTGTTGACCACCCTTTTGGAAAATGATTCAATTGGTCATTGGTGGTAGTCGAATTCACCAAAAACAATTTCCACTCCCTAATCACAAATAAATTGTACTTAGGGTGAGTAGAGTCGAATCCACAGAGACTGACAAATTGTTAATTCTTTGAAAACCAAGTAAACAATAAAAGTGAAACTAAACAGGGGGGTTTATGCAGAATAGACTTAAATAAAATAAGCAAATAGAAATTAAAGAAAATCATATTATGCATCATCTAGCAAAGGTAATCTCATTCAAGTTCGGAAGTTGATCATTGAATCAAATGATTAATTTCAAACACAGCAATAGACTGGTTATGGTTGTTGAAACGCTTCTAACAACCTAATCTTTCCTTAATATTAGATTAACCGGACACACGCCTGTGATTAATCCCTTATTAACGAATAACCCCGACATGCGCCAAGGATTCAATTCGCTAATGGCACGAAAAATAAGAAAAACCCAACCCTAGCCAATAAATCACACGCGTAACTTATTCAAGCTAGATCATATATTCTCATAATACAACTTGAAAATCTGGTTTTAATCAAGTAATATTATTTGCCATTATTATTAAAACACCTAAACAATTACAGGTTTGGGTATTTCAATTGACAAACTATCACCCTGTCAATTGCACAACGAGCTCTTATTGTAACAACCAACAAAGCAATGGTAAACAATAAAACAGAGAATATATAAATACTGCAGAAATTAAGAAGGAGAATTAAGTTTAGATCTCACAATTTGAATGAACTTGAACTTTGATAATCCTTCGCTAGATTAAGAAGGAGTTAGCCACACATGGCTACAAAATGCGCAAAAGAGAAAATAATGTGTTTCTGAATTTTCTGGAGTCCCCTCTCTTCTTGCATTCAACCTCTTAAATAAAAAAAAGAAAGTCTAGAAAAAGAAATTCTATCCAATATGGAAAAAAGCAAAATCTTCTCCCTAATGTCCCTAATTAAAAGTCCTAAAAATCCTCCACAATCAAATCTAGAAGATATAGAAATTAATGGCCAAATCACGTCCTCAAATTCTGCGCCAGCTTTACATCCGCGCGATCTTAAGCCGTGAGTACGGATATCTGGAAAATAGATCTTTTACATGCAGAATCCCAACCAACAGCTCAAAAACGTCCAAAATCTTCGTGATTGCATCATTCACCATCACCTAATCACAATGCATAAAAACAAATAAACTCCACTCTATTTATTCGAATATTTTCCCAAATACCACCGAATGTAATCAAAATATAAGTCAAATATACACATCATCAAACTCCCCCACACTTATCCAATGCTTGTCCTCAAGCATAACCCAAATCTATCAACTGACAACGTCTAGCCATCACTCGCACAAATTCCTCATTAATCCATGATTCAGTATACTAAAAAAAAATAATAAACTCAACATAACCAACAAATTTCAATTTCTCAAGCAATAAATAACTAATTTTAATAATTCTTATCATCATAAAACACAAGGCTCAAACATTTTTAGAATATTCACACAAATGAGCTTTATATAAGTTAATGCATAAAGAATCATCTCTCAACCTGCCAAGTCACAAATCTTTCACAAATTCAAGCAATAAACAAGAAATTGAGGTGCTTTTAAATTATTGCAACACTTTTAGGCTTGCTTAGGGTGTCATAGACCTTTTGACGTGAAAGTAAACCAGTTGTGGTGGTTACCCCCGGTTACTCAGCCCATCACAATCCTAAGTGGCTACTAGCACTGCTCATATTCTGCTAGCTGTTTTTTTTTTTTTTTTTTGCTTGAGTGTCAACATGGGGCGCATGAAGACCCCTGGTTACTCAAATAGAGTAGAACAGCGGAGCAAACATAATCAAATATAATACTTTTCTCAATTTTTTTTCAGCAACCTCATTTCCATCACATTTTCACATGTGAATAATTATGTGACTAGGCAAGTTTAGTGAAAATTCCATATGCATATGACGTAGATTTAAATCAAGCAAGTTAAGCATATTTCACCTCATTAATTCAAGCCTCATATTTTATGATAAGAAAAACGACCAAAATCAACCATTTATTTTACGAAAAATTAAGAATAAATCTGGTTATATTAAGTTTATTACATAATCTAGCATATTTTATCAATTCAAGATAAGAAGAGTTGCACAAATTCAAACTAGAAGTTAATGATTTAACTAGATAAAAGCTATGGTCATGGACAAACAAAGTGATAAGCAAGTTCCTTAACTAACTCTCCCACACTTAATAGACACATTGTCCTCAATGTGTAGGAAAAAGAAAAACACAAATGGAAAAGAAAGAGGAGTTTAAACTTCCCTGAATGGTGGAGGATATGGAATCACGGCAATCTAAGACGGGCAGCTGAAGTGGACGGAGAAATCGTGCTCGCGTCGAGAGCTCGAGTAGTTGGTGGTGTTGATGGAGAAGCATGAGTAGACATTTATGAGGGTAAATAAAAGAACAGAAAATTAGGGTAAATTATTAGAGAAGATGACAATAAATAAAATGAACTGAAAATGAACTAGAAATAAGGCGTGGGCACGCCTTAAACTTGGGTTGCCTCCCTAAAGCGCCCTTGTTTAACGTCCTAGGTTAGACGACCTGCATTTTCATTCCCCCTCATTAACCCTGTCCAGGGTTATTTCCTGTTTCCTATTAGCCTGAAACCCTTCATAAAATAGCTTGAGACGATGTCCATTTACTTTAAAAACCTTGTTTGTCTCTAGGCTTTGTATCTCCATTGCACCATGGGAAAATACATTAGTAACAATAAAAGGATCAATCCACTTGGATCTTAGTTTTCCAGGAAATAATTTCAAACGAGAATGATAAAGTAGAACTTTTTGTCCAATTGAAAATTGTTTCCTAGAAATTATTTGGTCATGAAAATTCTTTGTCTTTTTCTTGTAGATTCTAGAGCTTTCATATGCATCAATTCTAATATCCTCTAACTCCTGCAATTGTAATTTCCTATGTTCACCAGCCTGATCCATCTTCATGTTGCATTGCTGGATAGCCTAATAAGTGCGGTGCTCTAACTCCATAGGGAGGTGACAAGCTTTACCAAAAACAAGACGATAGAGAGACATGCCTATAGGGGTCTTGTAGGCTGTACGATAAGCCCAGAGTGCGTTATCTAACCGTAAGCTCCAATCTTTTCTATTTGGATTGATTGTCTTTTCAAGTATGGACTTAATTTCTCTGTTCGACACTTCGGCTTGTCCATTCGTTTGTGGATAGTAGGCAGTGGAGGTGCGATGAGTTACAACATATTTGGTGAAGAGAGCTTCCATGATGCGATTGCAGAAATGAGTCCCTCTATCACTGATAATTGCCCTTGGCGTTCCGAACCTAGCAAAGATGTGAGTTTTCACAAAATCTGCTATAGTATTGGCATTGTTGGTTCGTGTAGCCTTGGCTTCCACCCATTTAGAAACATAATCTATAGCAAGCAGAATATAAGTATAACCAAATGAATGTGGAAAAGGACCCATAAAATCAATACCCCATACATCAAATATTTCACAAACAAGTATAGGAGTGAGTGGCATTTGATCTCTGTGTCCTAAATTACCAGTTATTTGACAATTAGCACATGACTTACAGAACATATAAGCATCACGAAATAAAGAAGGCCAATACAGCCCACACTCTAATACTTTGTGTGCTGTTCTCTTGGGTCCAAAATGACCTCCACAAGCATAAGAATGACAAAATTTCAGAATTGACTCAACCTCTACCTCAGAAACACATCTCCTAATAACTTGGTCAGAACAATGTTTCCACAAATAAGGATCATCTCATACATAATACTTAGCATCCCTTTTTATCCTATCTTTTTCAGACCTAGTTAATTCATTAGGGAAGGTACCAGCTACTAGGCAATTTACAATATCAGCATACTAGGGAGCTGTATTTTGCACAGAAAATAAATACTCATCGGGAAAGTCATCTTGCAAAGGTTGTGCTTCTTCAGTGATAGGTAATCAACTAAGATGGTCAGCAACCAGATTTTCAAACCCCTTTTTGTCTCTTATCTCCAAATCGAATTCTTGTAACAAAAGAATCCATCTGATCAGCCTCGGTTTTGCCTCCTTCTTCTTGAGTAAGAATTTCAACGCTGCATGATCAGAATAAACAATCACTTTAGTGCCCAATAAATAAGAACGGAATTTTTCTAAAGCAAATACAATAGCTAAAAGTTCTTTTTCCGTCGTGGAGTAATTGCACTGAGCACTATCCAGTGTCCTTAAGGCATAGCATATGACATGTGGATTTTTCTCAATTCGCTGTCCTAGAACCGCGCCCACAGCCATGTTGCTTACGTCACACATGATCTCGAAAGGGTAATTCCAGTTTGGTGGCCGGATAATTGGTGCAGAAACCAACATTCCTTTAAGAGTATCAAAAGCTGCCTTGCACTCTTCATTGAACTCAAATGGGACATCTTTTTGCAACAATTGACACAAGGGTTGAGTGATCTTGGAAAAATCCTTGATGAAGTGCCTATAAAAACCTGCATGCCCAAGAAAAGAACGCACCTCCCGTATACTCGCGGGGTAAGGCAAGGATTTAATAACATCTATTTTAGCTTTATCTACTTCAATTCCTTTAGCAGACACAATATGTTCTAAAATTAACCCTTAATCGACCATAAAGTGACATTTTTCATAATTCAACACAAGATTAGACTCCAAACACCTCTTCAAAACTTTTGTAAGGTTAGCCAGGCACTCATCAAAAAAATTACCATAAACCGTATCCATAAATACCTCTATGATTTTTTCAATATAATCAGAAAATATGCTAACCATACACCCTTGGAAAGTAGTTGGGGCGTTACAAAGCCCAAACGGCATCCTCCGGTAAGCAAAAGTTCCAAACGGGCAGATGAACGTTGTCTTTTCTTGATCTTCGAGTGCAACTGGAATTTGGTAGAAACCTGAATATCCATTAAGACAACAATAATGAGTTCTACCAGCCAACTGTTCAAGCATTTGATCAAAAAATGGAAGAGGAAAATAATCTTTTCTAGTTGATGCATTTAATTTTCTGTAATCTATACAAACCCGCCACCCGTTTTGAACTCGAGTGGGCACCAACTCACTATCTGTATTCTCAATCACTGTTATACCTATTTTCTTGGGTACTACCTGAATTGGGCTTACCCATTTGCTGTCAGAAATTGGATAAATCGTACCAGCATCTAACAATTTCAAAATTTCTTTCTTTACAACTTCCATCATAGGCGGATTCAAACGCCTTTGAGCCTCCCTGATAGGCTTGCTATTTTCTTCCAATAGGATCCTATGCATGCATGTAGATGGGCTTATTCCTTTGATATCTGCAATTGTCCATCCTACAGCCCTTTTATGTTTTTTTAACACTTCAATCAACTCTTCTTCTTCTCCCTTGCCGAGTTTACTTGAGATGATCACCGAGAGAGTATTCTTTTCACCTAAAAATGCATACTTCAAATGGCTGGGCAGCGACTTTAATTCCAATTTAGGAGGCTGCACAACAGAAGGTAAAAGAATGGTGTGAGATGTGGGCAAGTCCATAGAAGGACTAGTTCTTACCTTAGGCTTAAGTGCCTCCAATTCGTACACCACTTCTCGCAATTCATCATCAATTAAAAACTTTCTTTCAACCTTACCAATGCTGTCCAGACTTATACTTTTGCAAAGCGCGACCATCAACTTGTCATCCTCACTTAACTCAAATGTCTTTTGAGTTAATGGTTCGATAATGTCAATACTGAAAATACAAGATACATCATCAGGATATTTCATGGCATCATAAACATTAAATTTAATTACATCACCATCAAATTCCATAGTTAATGTACCATTATGCACATCAATCTTTGTTCTAACAGTACTAAGGAAAGGTCTTCCTAGCAGAATATCAGATGAGTTTGAGGATTTATCATCCTCCATATCTAAAATAAATAAGTCTGCAGGAAAAATCAAACCATTGACCTGAACTAACACATCCTCTAACACACCTTTAGGATAAACAATTGACCTATCGGCAAGTTGAATTACTACTCATGTTTCTTTTAATGGACCAACATTTAAAGAAGAATAAATAGACCATGGCATCACATTAATTGAAGCTCCCAAATCACACATAGCCCTTTTTATTCCCACATTCCCAATAATGCAAGATATATCAAACATACCTTGGTTCTTGCATTTGGGGGGTAGTAATTTTTTTTGAAGAACAGCAGACACATTTTCCCCCACACTAACCTTCTCATACCTGGTCAACTTTTTCTTATTAATGCACAACTCTTTAAGAAATTTTGCATACCTGGGTATTTGCTTAATTACATCAAGCAAGAGTATATTTACCTCCACCTTTTGGAATATTTCAAGAATTTCTTCCTTCTCTTTTTCCTTCTTTGATTTGGCTAATATTTCTGGAAAAGGAGGTTTGGTCTCTAAAATTTTGGGCTTCTCAGGCTACTCCGTCTATTTCTTAACTGTCACCTCAGTTTCTTTCTCTGATTGCAAGCCATACTCACGTCTTTTTCTAGCAATAGGTTCCAGCTCTTTTCCACTTCTCAAGGTAATTACGCTTGCATTTTCTTTTGGGTTTACTATTGTTTGAGAAGGCAATTTTCCTTGAAGCTCCAACTTGCTTAGGGACGTTGCCAATTGGCTAACTTGATTCTCCAAATTTTGTATGCTCGCCCTTGTCTCCTGTTGAAATCGTTGAGTGTTAGTTGCAAGAGATTTAACTATCTCTTCAAGAGACGTACCTGGTGCTGAAGAATTTTGCTGCGGTGGGGCTGATGGTCTTTGTTGAAATTGTTAGAAATTTTGCGCTCTAGATCCATAACTAAAGTTTGGGTGATCTCTCCATCCTGGATTGTATGTATTTGAGCATGGATCATACTTCCTTTGCGGCAGGCCCGAAAATTCCCAATAGCATTTGCTTGTTCAGGAGTATCATCTTGCAAAGTGGGGCACATATCCGTAGAATGACCAATATAAGCACAAATCCCACACACTTTGGCTTGTTGTGTATTCCCTACAACCAAATTTTGAACCAAAGACGTTAGTTGATTGATTTTGCTCTCAAGGGAAAATGCGTTTACCTCATTAACCCTTCTTGAGGGCTCTTGGTAAGAACCAAATTGCTGGGAATTGGCAGCCATGGTAGTAATTAAATCACGGGCAGCTTGGGGTGTCTTGTTGACAATAGCTCCTCCACTTGCAACATCCATCATCTTTCTCTCCATGGATAATAATCCTTCATAAAAATACTGAATAAGGGCCTGATCTGGAATTCCATGTTGGGGACAGCTTGCACACAATCTTTTAAATCTCTCCCGATATTCATGGAGAGTCTCCGTATCCCGTTGCTTAATCCCACAATTTCCTCTTCTTATTCCAGCGGCTCAGGAGGCAGGAAAGAACTTGTCAAGAAAAATATTTACCATGCCTGTCCATGAAGATTAATAGTCCCAGGAGGTAGATAAAATAGCCATTCCTTGGCTGCATCAATTAGAGAAAATGGAAAGGCCCTCAGCTTAATTTGCTCTTCCGTTACTCCTTGTGGTTTCATGGTGGAACAAACTATATGAAATTCTTTGAGATGTTTATGAGGATCTTCATTCTCTAATCCACGAAAAGTGGGCAGCAAGTGGATTAAACCTGATTTCAACTCAAATGGAGCATCCATATTTGGGTAAGTGATGCACAAAGGCTGTTGATCGACTGGAGGGGCCGCCAATTCTTTCAAAGTCCTATTTTCTTCGGCCATCTTTTCTTTTTGATCAGATTCGCTGGAAGAATAAGGCGGTTCAGGGGATGCTTCGTCTTTAGGTGCTAAAATTGTAGATGAAGACGCTTGTTTTCTTAATTTTGCTTCTTTTCTTAACTTCTTAGCTGTCTTCTCTATCTCAATATCATACTGGAGTTCACCTGTACGATCAGACCTGGTCATCAAAGAATAAAATCAATTAAAATCAGTCCCCGGCAACGGCGCCAAAATTTGGTGGTAGTCGAATTCACCAAAAACAATTTCCACTCTCTAAATCACAAATAAATTGTACTCAGGGTGAGCAGAGTCGAATCCACAGAAACTGACAAATTGTTAATTCTTTGAAAACCAAGTGAACAATAAAAGCGAAACTTCCTTACCAAAAAATAAAAATAAAAGCGAAACTAAATAGGGGGGTTTATGCAGAATAGACTTAAATAAAATAAGCAAACAAAAATTAAAGAAAATCAAATTATGCAATATCTAGCAAAGGTAATCTCATTCAAGTTCGGAAGTTGATCATCGAATCAAATGATTAATCTCAAACACTGCAATAGACTGGTTATGGTTGTTGAAACGCTTCTAACAACCTAATCTTTCCTTAATATTAGATTAACCGGACACACGCCTGTGATTAATCCCTTATTAACGAATAACCCCGACATGCGCCAAGGATTCAATTCGCTAATGGCACGAAAAATAAGAAAAACCCAACCCTAGCCAATAAATCACACGCGTAACTTATTCAAGCTATAGATCATATATTCTCATAATACAACTTGAAAATCTGGTTTTAATCAAGTAATATTATTTGCCATTATTATTAAAACACCTAAACAATTACAGGTTTGGGTATTTCAATTGGCAAACTATTACCCTGTCAATTGCACAACGAACTCTTATTGTAACAACCAACAAAGCAATGGTAAACAATAAAACAGAGAATATATAAATACTGCAGAAATTAAGAAGGAGAATTAAGTTTAGATCTCACAATTTGAATGAACTTGAACTTTGATAATCCTTCGCTAGATTAAGAAGGAGTTAGCCACACATGGCTACAAAATGCGCAAAAGAGAAAATAATGTGTTTCTGAATTTTCTAGAGTCCCCTCTCTTCTTGCGTTCAACCTCTTAAATAAAAAAAAGAAAGTCTAGAAAAAGAAATTCTATCCAAGAAAAAAGCAAAATCTTCTCCCTAATGTCCCTAATTAAAAGTCCTAAAAATCCTCCACAATCAAATCTAGAAGATATGGAAATTAATTGCCAAATCACGTCCTCAAATTCTGCGCCAGTTTTACATTTGCGCGATCTTAAACCGTGAGCACAGATATCTGGAAAATAGATCTTTTACATGCAGAATCCCAACCAACAGCTCAAAAACGTCCAAAATCTTTGCGATTGCATCATTCACCATCACCTAATCACAATGCATAAAAACAAATAAACTCCACTCTATTTATTCAAATATTTTCCCAAATACCACCGAATGTAATCAAAATATAAATCAAATATACACATCATCAGTCATGCATGTTATCGACGTACAGTAGACTTCTAACTTTTCTTATAGGTCTTCTGAGGGCAGAGTTCTGATAAATCGGTCATGTGGTTGAATAATCAACCAAACCATTTGCATATGGTTTTGATCTTCTTGGACATGATTATAAATATGAACTTCGATTGTGGAGAAGACCCAATCTAATACATAGCTTGCTCCTCGTTTACAGATCGTTTCAGAACATGAAAAATGGCGGATCATAAGCAGGACAAGAGACTTCAGAAAATCTGCACACACACAATCACCTTAATCATGTTGTAAAGCTTGTGTAGGTTAAAATTCGTCCTCTTGTATTCCTTTGGGGATACAAACAAAACGAGGTGCCCGCCGGAGTCCACAAATCCTGTCTCGACTGTTCAAACGCTTCGCTCACGCTCTCAAAAGTCAAAAAAGTCAAAGACTCTGGCGGGTTCGACCCCATTCGCTCATTCTCCTGGTACGCTAATTTTAGCCATTGAAGGCCACTCCACCATGCTCAGAGCTTTTCACTGATCACAGAGCATCTTGGTCAAAGCTTCTCCGTTAGGCCATCAGGAATTGGAGCTGAAAGCGAGACGATCTCAAATCCCCAGTTTCTGTTGCCTTGCAGTGCTGTGCATGCAGAGCATACTCTGAGATCAACATGCTCCCAGATGGGACTTTCGCGAGAAAGACAAGCAGCCCGTTTCATTTGTGCCTAACGGCGATGGCGATGGTGGTGGTGGTGGTGATAGCTCTCTTTCTCTCTCTTCCTTTCCCCCCTCTCTCTCCTTCCTTACGTATTATATGCTTGTTACAGAAGCTAACTCTTTGTCTGACTATAAAGGTAGTTTTATCAAGGACTAATGAATTGTTCTGAAGTAGCCTAAATCCCTACATTCTGGTGGACATGTGGGTCAGGTTGCACTTTGAACCGTTGAAGTTAAAGACTTCAAAAAATTTAAAGCACAAGAACCCAATTCTAACTTGTTCATTTTTTGAAGTATTCTTGAAACTTATGACATGGTTACGTAACATATGATTTGAAAGGACTCCCAAAGAACTGTACTTCTTTGATATGGTTACATATGTGAATTTTTCTTTTTCTTTTCCTTTTGCTTTTGCTTTTCTTTTTTTCTTTTTTCCTTTTTTCCTTTTTACCTTCATTGGCCATCGCCAAGCCTCGTCGATGGCTAGCGGAAGTTACTGGCCTCCCCTCACCTGGTCCTCACCGGCCTCGGGTGAGGGACACCTGTGCTGGGGCTAGTAAGGGCCGCCCTCGCCGGCCCGGCGGAGGGTACAAGGAAAAAAAGAAAAAAGAAAAAGAAAAGAAGACAAAAAGGAAAAGGAAAAAAAGAAGAACGGAAAAAAAGAAGATAAAAAAAAAAACTTGCAAAATTACTCATGTCAACGTCGCCGGCGGTGTTAGGTAGGATAGTCAACATTGATACGTCGCTTCGTCAGCAATTTTCTGTCAAAATTGATTGGAAGGATTAATCACTACAAGATTTAGGACTACATTGGCAAAGGAGGATTCAAGAGCCATCCTTGCATGCTATTTTAAGCCATTGAAGGTCCCTCTACCAAGCTCGGAGCTTTCAATGATCATGGCCGTTGACTCGTTGTATCAGCATGAAGTTGTGCTTTGGCACTTACCAAAATCATTTTCTTTTTCGTGTTCTTCAAGAATGATTTGCTCTAGCTGCCATCTTCTCTCATCCCTATTCGCGATTTCTATGCTGAAAATCGCAGAAGATCTTGATCGGAAGCTTCTGGTTTAGGCCGTCGGGAATCGGTGCTGTTCCGGTTTCGTTTTGCTCCTGGAAGCAAAAGCGAGATGATCTCAAACATCCAGTTTCGCTGCTTTGCAGTCCTATACATCACATGACACTGCATATTCTGAGACTCGAGAAAACTTCAGAGACAGAAATGGCTTCTTTTCTCCGCTCCCGCAAGGCCTTCAATCAAGTTCGCCGACCTCGCACATCCGAGGTCCGGGGGCTGTCGTTTGGCGGTCATGCAGAGAGAGCAGCCGCCCGCTTCATTGGTGCCCACGGCGACAGCGGCGATGGCACGCTCTCTCGCTCTCGTTCTCTGTGATGCATTGTATAGTTGCCCTGGGAGAAATCCACCTTGAACTTATTTCGATAGCATGAATTCGCTCTTAGCACCCCATTTTAATACAATGACATTATAATATACACGAAATACACCCCCATTTTCTTTTATAAAATTAACTTTCGACGTATTAAACCACCGAAAGGCCATAGAGTCGAAAGCCGGCTAACGCTTAAAAGACACCATTTTTTGTCGCCTTTGGTTGCCCTCCTGAGGCGACAAAATATAGTTCTTGTCATCTTAGGATCGACCACGTAAAACAAATTCTTAAGTTAGTCGGCTTAGGTCAAACTCAAGTGGGAAAATTTCAAATAAGAATTCGAAATGCTCTTGTTTTCTTAAATAGAAGACTGAAGTAAATTATGTATCAAATAAAGACTCAAAGTGTCATCATTTTTTTCAGTAAGGACCTGAAGTGAACTTTGTCTCAAATAAGGATCTGAAGTGGCTATCTCAGTCTCAAAAAATGACCTCACCTCACCGGAGTCAAGGGCATTTTCGTCTTTTAATTTTTTTGATTTTCTTTTTCTTTTTTTTTCCTTTCCAGTGTTTGTCCATAAAAGACAAACTAAAAAATGAAAAAAAAAGAAGCTAAAGTTAAAAAAAAAAAAAAAAAAAAAAAAAACAAGTGGGAGGCCACCCCCGCTTATGGCCGTCGCCCCACCGGCGACGAGGTAGCGACCACAGGCAGGGAGGGCTGACTACCAGCCTTGCCCCCTGTTTTTCTTTTTTTTCTTTTTTAACTTTTTTTAAAATTTAAAATCTAATTTAACTAAAATTTATATTAAAATTATTTTTGGACGAAAATGCCCTTGGTCGGTTGGAAAATTTGGTTGGTCGGTGAGCTGACGGGGTGAGGCCTCTATTTATAGCCACTTTAGGTTCTTATTTGAAAACATAAGTTTACTTCAAGCTTTTATTTAACATAAAGTCCACTTCATATCTTTATTTGAGAAAATGAGAGCACTTCTGATTCATATTTGAAATTTTCCCAACTTAAGAGACAAAGTTTGTGCTTTGTCGCCATTGATTCAATGAAAGATGGAACAATTTTAACTTACAGAGACAAACATTCGTCTCTTTAGGTCTAACTTAGGGGACGAAAATCAAACTTTGTTGCCATTGAGGAGGGAATTCAAACCTACGGTAACAAAAATAAATTTCATTATCTAACGATAGACCTAAAACGTGATAAAATCATTTTTGTTTTCTGTCGCCTTTGGATATGACATAGGGCTTGTTGCCTTTTTCGTCACCTCTCCATCAATTTGTTGCCTCTAATGCACACTAATATGAAAATATTGAATCTTTTATTCACCTTTATCTATACTAGCGATGGAAAATTTTCTTTGAATAGGATAGAAAGTAGCATTAAACTCTTCAACGTGTAGGCGATGCAAGTGGCAATGAATTGTGCCCGTCATCGCAGACAAACATTTGATGCTAACGCGAAGGTTGCAAATGGAAATTGGATTTTTTTTTTCTAGAATGAGTGTATTGAAAGTCCTAAAACTAGTCAATGAAAATACAATCGAGTCCTAAAATTTTCAAAAAGTGCAATCAAATTCTAAAACTTATAGTGAAAATGCAATTGAGTGCTAAAAATTTTTAAAAAATGCAGCTAACGGAAGTACTTAATGGGACCACTTTGATAAGTTTTGGGACTTAATTGCACTTTTTGAATATTTTACGATTTAGTTGCACTTTATTGATAAATTTTAGGACTTTCAATTCACTTTTTAAATTAAAAGTTTTATAACTCAATTATACTTGATGACAAGTTTTAGGACTTCTAATATAATTAACCATTTCTTCTTTACCACGTCTGTCAATACAACATGCGTGATATCATAATTGAAATGTAAATTATCATGCAGTGTGATTAGATATATCGCAAGTGTAACCATCGCATATGGTGATTGATTATATAGACGCATGGGTAAACTTGAATATCTATTGATTTGTGTAAAGAGGAAAAATACTAGTTGAGTTTTGAGACCACAGGGGCATAATTCAAAAAAAAAATGTCAATTTTAACTTGAGTGACAATTTTGGTCCGAATTTTTTTTTGTTTAATAAAATATTCACAAACTTTCACTTGAATCCCAAATCTGACCTGAACAATTTAAAAATTTTACATCACGGGGGATTATATTTTGGATTCGAGTAAAAATTTGCACTTTTTATTGAGACAAAAAAAAAAGTTCGGGCAAGAATTACCACTCAAGATAAAGTTGGTGTTTTTGATTTTGAATCGGTAGGCGAGAGAGATGTTTCGTCGAAGGCGATGTTGCAGAAACGACAGCGTTTGTCATCTCGATTCCATGGCAAATTGTAACCGCGGCGAGCAGCTCCTCCCAAAATATTTCAAAACGCTCCCGCGTTTTCTCTCTCTACAAAGCTTCCCCCCCTCCCTCCCTCCCCTCCATCTCTCACAGATCTCGCACTTTCTCTCTCTAACTTTGTCTCCCTGCTCTGCGCTCCCTCCGCGCTTCAACATCGTCGATGGGGAAGCAACCGCGCGGCGGCGGCGGCGGCGGCGGCAAGAAGCCGGCCGACAACGTCGGCAAGGGCAAGGTCACGCCGGTCCAGATCGCCTTCATCGTCGACCGCTACCTCCACGACAGCGGCTACAAGCAGAGCCGCTCCGCCTTCCGCGCCGAGGCCTCCTCCCTCCTCGCCAAGTCCCCTCTCCACGAGGTGCGCCCCCGCCTTCCTCCCGCTCTCTTTCATGCGTCGCGGCGCTTGTGCCTCGGGCGACAGCACGTTTCGCGCTCGTTGTTTGTGGCGGCTTCGGCTCGGCGCGCGCGCTAGCGCTAGTACATCTGAGGGTCACTGTGTGGTTTTCTTTTTTGTTTTACTGTTTTTTTTTATAATGTTTGTTCTGTTGGTTGGAGTAGGCGCCGAAGGGGTTGCTGACGTTGGATGCGATGCTGAACGAGTACATCAGCTTGAAGGAGCAGAAGGTGGCGGTGGGCCAGGAGAGGGTCCAGTTGGAGCAGGAGCGATGGAGGATCCAGGCGCTGCTGCAGGGTATGCAGGACGCTATGAGCGCTTACAACGCCAGTGCCGGTAGTGGCGGTCCGCCCACGCCGGCAATTCAAGCTACTCCCGTTGCCAATTTGGCGGTTGCTCATCCTCCGTCTAACCCGAGCAGCGGGTCACCTACAGGTATAATGCTGAGCCCTTTTTAGGCCATCGATACCCTTCTCTGGCTAACAGGATGGTAATTCGTGCGGCGGGATTCTTGTTTAGCAAATTTTTGCTGGCATTCTCATGGGTTGACCTGGTTTTGCTGAATGTAGAATGATAAATCTGGATTGGGCAATGATGAAAACAGGGATTGTACTTCAAAATGCCTGGGAGATTGTGGTTTCTGTTCTATGGACGCCGAATGGGTTTCAAAGCTTAGCAAGAGTTAGCTAGTGAGAATGATATATTCATATAACCAATAGGAAAATGAGGGAAATGATTGGTGGGCTGTCTTTTGAGGAAGTAATCATGCAGGTCCTGTGTCAGTTTGATTTTCAGGCTTCTTTTCTAATATGGAAGGAATTGGTAATCACCATTTTGTGGCTCTCCATGATGGGAGACTTTTCGATATAGAAATTAGTACTGGTCCAATTCTAATGGAGTATGAAACAACAGTTTACTATGATGATGGGGAATAATTTTGTGGGGTGTACAATTGTATAGTTACTCTGATTGGAATTTCATGAAACCAATAAATGCTGTAATGGCATATAACTGATAATGCACCAAAACAGTTTACATTACAATGATTCTTTCAGGATATAAATCAATGCTGCAAAATTGCTTGATTTCTTTCACTTGCAGATTTGGTTTTCTTCTAAGTCAACATGGAGCCGTTGCATGACAAACCAGGAGATGAACGGTCACTGATTGTCGAGGGGGAACTACTGTTAATGTCTTTCTTCTTATGTTTTGTTGTGGTCAGGTTGCCCTGCATACAGTACGCCCTCCCCTGTGCCACCATCAATGTCCTCGAAGGTCGGTTTAAATCCGGAGAAGTGCTCTCTGCCTTCAGGAGGTCAACCATATTCAGGCAAAAGGAAGGGCTCAAACACTTCAGCGGAAGCTACTTCATTGGCAAAGAAAACTCGCACTCTTTCGTCCTCAAGCAGGTCGCTTGACAAATGTAGGTGCTTCTAAAAAAAGTACGGTTTTTACTTCTCTACAATCAATCTCAAAGCTGTTCTCACTACCAAGTCTTTTGCAGCTGCAGGTATAATTAGACAGTCAATTGAAGGCAGCACTAATCAAGGAAATGCTAACCTTTCCGGGTCAGTGCAGAGCTTAACCCAGAAAAGTGTAATCAGTGGTTCATTGGTTCAAGGGTCCAGTATTGTTAAGAGGTTGTTCAATCAGCCTTTGCCGTGTACTCCGAAAAAATCATCTGGTCCAAAAACGCCACCACAAGGGATTTCTTCTCTGACTGACAAATCTGCATCCTCGGTAGAAGTGTCGTCAAATGTGAGCTGCAGTAACAATACTACACCCCAGGAGGCCACCCCAACTCGCTGCACTGTGGTTTCCTACGAAAGAGTTACAGTGAGCCCTTATAAGCAAGGTGGCCTTTACACGATTGAGAGGAGCCACTGTGTTTCTTCTAACTCACCAGCCAAGACAGATTTGAAGAGACTTCATAGAAGGGAACATGTTAAGGGAAGATTGGATTTTGATAATCCTGATGTGTCAACTAGCATGGGCAACGAGCAGGCTGACAATCCTTCGACATCTCAATGTCAAAGTGACGTTGACATTTTTGACATAGATTTTCCCGACTTAGAAGCATTCGGAGTCTCATTTTCTGAATTTTTAGTTGATTTTGATTTTGACTACGACGGGATGACTACTAGCCAGCCAACATCGGATGCTTCTCCAGTAACAATCTCAGAGTATGTTAATGCTCGAATCTTGTATTTCAGCTTATTTCTATTTTTGGCTAAGAGGTTTATCTGTGGCTTCAGTTTTTACAGTCCGTATGGTTAATTATTTAGCAATATATGATCAGTGTTATGGTCCACAGGTCTTCTCCTGAATCAAGAGGTAACAATTTGGGGGCTCATCAGTGTCTGTCAGAGTCTCCACGAACAGTTACAGAAATTCTTTCAGAAAATGACATGAATCTTGCAGGTTTGGACTAGTCAAGCTTCTCCTTAATTACATATCATTCCAACGATGCAAGCGAAAAAAAATTCATGAGCGAATTTGTGTCTCAGGCCTAAATGGAACAGTGGAATTTGTGACAAAGCATCCAGAGCCCAGGTAATAATTTTTTGTCAACTTCTGATGTTACATCATTTTCCTCCTCAAGTACTGCTAAGAAACCCATCGATGTTTTTTACTTGATATTGCAGCAGAGGATCTGAGAACTTGGACCAGGAGAATTAGGCATCAGAGAATTGATTTCCTCTAAGGAAACTTTACTTGAAGCAGATACGTTGCAATGACGAAACTAACGGCAAAGTGATCTGAATCTACTCAGACAAGCCAGTGTAGCCCTGTTTGTAGTGTCTAATGTTAGAGCACTGACTTAATTTGGTGCATATATACTAAACCTCTGATTGATTATTTTCCATCAAAATCTCAATGGAATGGCAATACAGTATGCTTTGTATGCAGTTGTTAAGTGTACTCCAAAGTCTTCTTTAACCATACATTACCTTTTCAGCCAATCTCCATGGCTGCTTGTACATTTTTTTTCGCTGATTGGTTCTGTTCCAAGTTCATCCTGGATGCGTGATTCTCTTTTACCATAGGATTTGATATTTTACTGCCCATTGCAGATTGACAAGAATAAGTATTTTGAATGTCAAAACATGGGATTTTCCTTGCACTGAGTTGCACGAAGCTCCTGCATCAGTTGACTCCAGCTTAACATTCCTACTGGTGCTAAAATTCTGTTACTACTCTGGTTGGATAAGTCTCATACTAGTTTGGGACAGAAGGAGCAGTCTTCAACATTCTTAACATTAGCCCCATATGTACGCAATAAAGATTTCTGAACCCGTTTCGTCAAAATCATAACCAATTTAATTTTTCCAAGTCTATGGCTAGCATTTGTACATTGAAACAACGGGTTTGAAGTAGGTCTTAATACTTGAGGAAGATTAGTATTTTAGGTGCAGTAAAAGGTAACACATATTGAATGTCTGTATTGGCATTTGACTCCATGAAACACGGAGAGTTGCATGGAGTGAATGGTCATTCTTCTGCAGCTAAGTAGAGATTACGCATGAAAAACACTCGAAAGTTATTGACTACCTCTATTGCAAACCAGATAGTGGTAATGTTAACATCCATATGTAGCAGTATCCCTGCTGTGAGCTCCCCTTTTGGTATCATCTTTAGTTAAGAAATCAATGGACTTGCTTCTCCAGGAGGTTAGAGGGGTCTGTTTCACTATATTTTCTTGTCAAATGCAGATTTCAATTCCAAACTTGTTCTGCGCACCAATGTATCTTGGGGAAGAAACAAATCCAGCACAAGATTCATTCGCGTTTTCTGCAATTCTACCACTTCTCGAACTACGATATTCAAGCAATCTACACAACCCAAACAATGAAGACATCCCGGTTTTCCAATGCAGCAATTATCTTGATGATATTCATAATCAATTTCCTAAAAATTGAAATTTTTTTTCTTATTAAGTGCGGTCAGCAAACTGTGCACAGACAAAGCCCATTCTAACAGAACGATCTTTTCCCCTACTCATTTTTGTTGCGCTTAAGGTAGAATGTAACAAATGGGCTTCTATCATTCTAACGTGAGCCAAAGCCCATGTCCAAAAAGCCCATCTAAAGGCCCACTACTTCCTCCCTACCGTTCCTTCGTCCTCCTCCCAAACCACCCCCCGGCATTCGATGCTCTCCAATCCTCCTCCACCTCAAGCTCTCTCCAATGGCGACGATCCTATCCCGGAGCGCGAGCCGCCTCCGCCTCGCGCGGCGGTGCCCCCGCCCGCCGTGCAGGCCCGCGGAGCCATCGCCGCCGCCGCCGCCGCCGCCGCCTCCCGAGGCTGTACGGAGCCCATCCTCTCCGATCCTCCGTCCGGTTCGTGTTCGAAATCATCTCCCCGTCTCGGTTGATGCTCTCTTCGTCTCGGAATGTATTCGAGTTTGTTTTGCTCGTATAAGATGCGGGAGCAGATCTCAAGCGATTAGTGCTGCTTCGAAGCTCGCTGTTGTAGCTAGCTTGGATCATTTCGATTTGATCGCGCTCTTCTTCTTTCGGATTTGCTGTGGCTGCTCGTTGTGTTCTTCGGTTATGTTATTCCACTCTTTGCGTTTTGCCTTCTTTCAGCTCGTGCCTGCGGGCGTTGGAGTGAAGTCGCTGGGGTTGTACGCGAGGTGCCTCTCGACCGCCGCGAGTGCAGCTGCTGTTGGTTCTGGAGATTCTGAGGCGAAAGCTCCCGCCGAGCCGACTCGTGGAGTGGACGAGAAATCCGGAGGATCCAATCGAAGCGGCGATGCCGGCAAACCTGTGCGCGGAGGGGTGATATTCTGCACTCTTTTTTCTACTTCATGTCGTTTAGAATTTCTAGTGTGGAGAGATTATTCGAGTACATGTCGTTGTTAAATGACGAGACGGGTGATTGTGCGGTTCTTCGCAGCCTGTTTCGTGGTTGAGTTTTCTTCTGTTGGTTGCGACTGGAGCAGGATTGATCTTTTACTATGACAAGGAAAAGAAACAGCATATCGAAGGTAGATTTACTATGGTGAGTAGGTACTTATGTATATTCTCGTGGGTCTGGTAGTGGGATTTGTTTCTCAAAGTCGAGTTTTGCTTCTGCTGATGTGCAAGGTGTTTGTTTT